>CM062292.1:447162269-447762269 GCA_031216915.1 Pictodentalium vernedei
CTTGAGCATCTGTTTGGCACATATTCAGTTCCCAGAATAATACCAAATAATAATAATCTGATAATTCTATTATAAATGTGTTGGCATTTCAGTTACTAGAATCAATATTATGCCCCCCTTTCATGGCTTCATTTTCAAAAGTTTCCTCGGTAGTGAATTTCTAACTAGGATGAGAGACTGGGAGGGCGTTTCACCCTCCCGGTTCTTACGTTTAGTTGAAAATCCACTGACTACACCCCCCCCCCCCTCAATCGGAAACCTCTCGTAACTGAATATAGGACAACCAACACAAGCTATCAGGGCCTCAGTTCCGCCCTCGAAGCACGAAACCTTGCAACCCCCCCCCCCCCCCCCCCCCCACTCACACACAATTGCCACCCATATATCAATGTTTTTAGACTGGTTCCAATGAAGAACATAAGCTTCATATCACGATTGCAAGTTACAAGATAAAATTCAGACATTGGGAAGTGTGCTAGGTAACCTCGCGTGGAATCCGGCCTGCGTGTAAAAACGTTACGTAAAAACTCATTTTATTGGACGTTACGCATCTGTGTGACGATATGGCGTGATTGAAATGCTTTGACACAAAACAATGTCTACTCAAACACGACTGTAAACAAGCCGGCGATGGACATATTCATCTTTAAAAATATCAGCTTCATTAACTCAATTCGAGTTTGATTTAGGTAAAAATACAGAAAACACCTCTAGTTGAGTACAGGGGACAGAATTAACGACCCTTGGTACTAGGGTCCTGCGAATATTCGACACTCTATTCGATAACCATACCATACGTCTGCTTCGAGATCGATCCCGAATCAGTATCAAGATTCGATTTTTTAGAATCTCTCGTACTATTACTAGTTTGTTACATTTCCAACAAAAATTGGATAAAATTGTCATTAGACAATTCATTCATGTAGGCGCAATTCCAATTTAATTGAATAGTTGACAATGTTTAATTGTAAGGTAAGTAGGGAATTTTGCCCAGAACAGTATCCGTAGTTTTAGATTTTGAAGGCTCAACTTATTACTATTCACGTTCTAAAGAACGTGAATAGCAATAAGTTAAGCCTTCAAAAACTACAACTATGGAGAATGGGACTAGCTGTTTCAGCGACGGTGCTATAGAGAATATTTATTTATTGATGTTTAAGGTGTTAATCAGTCTTCTAAGGGTCACCACAGTGTACCGTAACTTCCGTTTTATGCAATATGAAATAAATTGTCTATTAAGATTCGATTCGAGATTCGATTCGATATCGATATCAGAGACACGATTCGATTCGAAAAAAAAAATTTTATTCACAGATCCCCACTTGTTGTGGTTTTTCCTGTATGTCACGCACGTCTTCGGTGCTCGTTAAAGGCAGAAAAAACTCCAACTGGGATCGTTGATTCCCGTCCCATGTACTCCATCCTCGATATGTTCTGCCTTAATATTATTGTTGAGTCAAAAAGAAAAATGGTCAGCTAATTCCAGGTAATTTAAGCAAATTTTGTACATGCGTCGCCTCTATTCGGATTGGTAAAAGGGATAAAGGAATTCTGTTTCTCACAGACCTAAAGCTGGGAAGGACCGTGGCGGTCTCACATTACCCTGTCCGCCGGTATTTTTTGTGTGTGTCGGAAACATTATTGGTGTCTCGAACGTTATCATTTTCTCTGAAAGTCGCTAGTTTGAAGAAAAAAAATTGATCGCTGCGGCGTTTCATCTCCAACCCCCACCCCAAATGAAAGTTGTTTTGCAAATCCGCCCAAATTTGTTTTGCAAATCCGCCCTTATTTTTGCTTTCAGTAATAGCCACCAAATGGTTCGGCGTCAATGGACACCATCCGAAGAGAAACAGCGAAACGAATTTTAAAAAAAAAAACGCCCAACAGAAAAAGATAACGCATGCAATTTAGACTGGTTCCCTAAAGGTTGTTTCGATTTTTTATCGATTCATTTGATCAGTACCGCTTCAAACAAAAATAACGGACTCTTCACCTTTGAGTTTAAACATGGGAATTAAAATTTGTTTATTTAAATGAATTTTAATGCACGGGGTGATGAATAAACACAGAACGCAATGTGTGTTTTACTTGGTGGGCGTTTTAAATAACTCGTTGGAATGAGGTATATGTAAAACATCCACCGATTCAAACACACATCGCGCTCTGTCTATATATACTGTCCAAAAAAGTTAAGCTCCCCTCCCCACCACCTCCCTATAATACCAGTGGGTACACAGTAAATGGGTAAATTGTCCTGAGAAAACATGCTATTTGCTGTTGGGGGAATATGCCTTATTGGTGAAGCAAGGGTTTCTAAAGCTTTCTTTTTTATTGAATGAATATTAGGCACCGCCGTCATCACCACAACGTTAAAAAAACGTCACGTTGTTCAGTACCTGATGGAACAGCCTCGAGCATATCTAACACACCTTAACCCTTTACCTAACATGAAAAGCAGACGACACTTGCAAAAAAAGTCTTGAATAACTGGGTTAGTTTTCAAATTCGTACCAACAATCAACAACTCGAGAACACTGTCGAAAGATTTTAACTCTCGCCCTATGATGTCAGAAATTTTCGAGATCCTGATTCAGGCGTGGTTTCTCATCAAAATGCTTACAAAACTGTAAAAATGTTCTATTTGCTTTCAGGTTATGAACGCCTAAATAAATCCCATTGACCACAGTGTTAACCTTTCACTCTCTGCACAACACACCAAATTGTTTTGAAAAAAATACCTATACATCCACAAAGTACATCATCTCTTGAAAAAATTAAACTGGAAAAAAATATATGTTGCCACATGAAATTTCAGTTTAAATTTCGAATTTTCACAACTACCGTATAGTCTTGCATTGAATGACCTTCACACTTTTTTTTCCCATGCCTCATGTTTTTGAGAGATTCTCACACATTCCGGCACCAAATTACAAACAAACTTATTAATCCTTTCTAAAGTGGACGAATCAAAATTTTAATTAGTAGTAGTAGTATGTAATGTGGTTTTCACCCCTAGGTTGCCGGATCTCATTTGTCGGATCTCATGTGACGTCATGCCACATGACCCAGTGGCGCCATGTTGTGTTGTCATGGTAACCCGCGTGAGCTGTCACGTTGTGACGTCATCCCCACGGTGATACTTGGTACTAGTGCGCATGCGCAGCGCGTGTTGTTAGGGTGATACGTGTTTCCGTCGTCCATTTTGTATACTGGAGGCCGCCATCTTGGTTTCTATGGTAGCACGTGGTTGCTATGTTACCCAATTTTTCTGCAATGGGACGGGGTATGTTCGGAGGGTATGTTCCTTTGTACAGGAGTATTTTCTGGGTCGACTTCCCTGGATAATTACCACAAACAACCCGACAATCCCTCCAAATCACCAAAATCCACCCAACTTTTTACTATTTCGAATTCTTTCAGAATTCTGTGCTTCTATCTATATAGAAGATATAGATAGACATGTTATCTATCGGCATGTTCCTTTGTTCTAGAGTATACTCCAGAAGCGTAGAAACGCCTATAAGTTGGAACGGCGTTGCTTATTGTTACTATATTTATCTATTTTTGGTCTATTATTGTTAGTTCTGACCCTATTCTACGTACTCTTGTTGTTTCATTTATCTAGAACATTTATAACCAATCAGATTGCTTTGTATTATGCTATGATTGGTATAGGTAGTATGTTATAGCAGGTCAAATGGAATTTTGGACTGGGGTGGGGGTAATGCCTGGCAGTATAGAACAGCAGTATAGTATGGACGATATATACCTATGTGGGCCCCTACAGGGCCCATGTTAGCCCTTAGTACTATTAATCCACCTGATGCTTCATGTTATCCTATGACTGGTATAGGTAGTATGCAATGCTAGGCATAGGGGTATTGTGGGAAGGGGTACTTCCTGGTAGTTTTGAACGGTACTATAATATTGGCGATATACACTATAGGCCCCTTATTAGTGCTTGGTACTATTAACCAACCGATTGCTTTGTTTTATTATATGGCTGGTATATGTAGTACGTTATGGTAGACCTAGTGATTTTGTGGGGGTGGGAGGTAATGCTTGGTAGTTTAGAACGGTAGTATAGCATAGGCTGTACATATCCATGTAGGTCTCTTGTTGGCCCTTGGTACTACTGATCCACCAGGTGCTTCATATTATTGAGTGGTATTCTGGGGTGGGGTCAATGCCTGGTAATACAGAACGGCAGCAGAGTATGGTTGGTATATTCCCCTGTAGGTCCCATCCGAACGGTTGATAATATTAACCTACCAAATGCTTTGTATCATCCTGTTACTGGTAAGATGGTACATAATAGCAGTAGTTCTGACCCTATTCCACGTACTCTTGTTGTTTCATTTATCTAGATCATTTATATAAATTATAACTAACCATTGATTCCCCATAATCTGTATGCAGAGTTATCTCCCTTGTGTACAATAAAAGCCTATATCCAATGGCCATATTCCCAGGCACCCCAATTTCGGCACCCCTTTTTTAGGAATCCCATTTGTGGAATCCCCTTTTTCTGAAATGAGGATAAGAGTCGTATTAAAAATTCCTCAATGAGGTCTAATTTACTACGACTCTTATCCTCATTTCAGAAAAAAGGGATTCCACAAATGGGATTCCTAAAAAAGGGGTGCCGAAATTGGGGTGCCTTCTGGAGAATCCCTTTTTTCTGAAATGAGGATAAGAGTCGTATTAAAAATTCCTCAATGAGGTCTAATTTACTACGACTCTTATCCTCATTTCAGAAAAAAGGGATTCCACAAATGGGATTCCTAAAAAGGGGGTGCCGAAATTGGGGTGCCTTCTGGAAAATCCCTTGTTTCTGCCGCTTCTGTTTTCTTTTTATGAGCCTCCAACAGTATAGAGTTTGCATAGAACACACTGTACAGGTTTCACCTCAGAAGCTAAGTCACGTTGCTTGCAAATGTGTAAAATGTAATTGTTTCTGTATTAATGGGAAAAGCACCACAATCCCTCGTTCAACTGATATATTCTCAATTGTCATAACTACAGAATTAATGGAAGTGATTTGATTAATGACGTCCACCTTGATGTGTTTGTAAACAAGTCTTTATTATAATGGAGGTATAAAAAGCGATGTTGATTCATCGAATTCAAAAATGGAATGTCCACAAGAACAGTGAGTATGTAATTTTCTAATCATTTTTTTTTTATTTATTTATTAGGGACCTGTGGACGGTTCGAGATTTCGTACCCTGAGTTCCAATGTGTTCTATGTGCCAGTAGGCACATAGAACACATTGGAACTCAGGGGACGATTTGATTCGATTCGAAACCGCGCCGATGATTCGATTCGGCTCGAAACCAATTATAGCAGCCATGACTAGATTTGATAAAAAATTAAAGGAACAATGTGGTGTTCTATTGCCGCTGACACCACACTTTATCCTTATAGGCTTTTATAATAATGATAATAATAATAATAATAATAATAATAATAATAATAATAATAATAATAATAATAATAATAATAATAATAATAATAACACTTTATGGTCTTAAGAAAATAATCTTTCTGTTCTTCTGTAGACAAAGTTCATTTATTCCTGCAAGGTGAGAAGGTGTCAGTCCAGCTTTCACGGTCTAACTGAAGTTCTGCGTCGATACTGTGAATTGGAATTATACCCCCTTCACATGTATCCCCCCCCCCCCCCCCCCAAAAAAAAAAAAATCCCGATTAATTCTCACAAGATGGGAACTTTTCAAACTACTGCTTTATCCTCCTACTTCAGATAATGTGTCAGCTATTGGACAAGAGACCTCGACTTTTTCTTTCCTTTTTTTATTTTTGTAGTCCCCATATAATAAGGCTTCTCTTGCGACAATAGTTTTTCATTGCGTTACCACCAGTAACTGTTATTTTATTTCTGTTTCCAAAACGCCTAAAAATGATAATCATGGCTAGATACTAGAAATGTGATGGAAAACAGCTTCACGCAGGTAGACTTTTGTATCCATATGTAATCGTGTAAATTATATACTTGCTGTATACTCCTTGTGTGTCTGTATGTAATTACGTATTTGTATATGTGCAGTATTTCATCTCAATAAAAAAATTTAAAAAAAAATATCCAACAAAATTTAACCCTTTATCCAAGGAATCTCCCGCATCCGCCGGCGTAATATGCAAATTCAGCAGTTGGAAAAATATTATTTTTCACAATATTTCAACAAAACCATATCATGTGACCCTTCGTTGGAACGAGCTCGTCGAGCTCGTTCCAACGAGGGGTCACATGATATGGTTTTGTTGAAATTTTTTGAACAATTTAAAAAAATGATATTTAAAATAATAAATTTTGATATCGTCTGCGTTGGGTAAAGGGTTTTAACTCAAGAAATCATTAGTGAAAATATTCATGCCATTTACAGAGGGGCAGTTTGGTTAAATGTGCCCAGATTATACTTATATCAGGGCCAGAGAAATCCTCTCCCGGGCATTAATATCTGTCAGCAGCATAGAAGGAGTTAATAAATGCGAAATACCCGCCGCTTTCATGATAGAAAATAACGTTCACGTATTTGCGTACTATTTCTAGCCTGCACGGATCAACAAGGCCCAAACAGAGAACTTTCGATTGCCAAAAGCAACAGATTACATTGACATTTCACACAGTTTTCGCCACGATTCCAACAGTTCTGGGCGCGTCTGATTCATACCGCCACGCGTATGCTGGAGTATGACTACCTATCCCAGGTCACTCTACGGGTAGAAATCAGGATTCGAGATTCGATTCGATTCAAAACCTTAGCAGAGATCCGATTCGAGATTCAATTCGAGCCGAAATCGGAGGTTCGAAGGTCCCTATTATTTATCTCCTCAGGCTATCCAGAAAAGTGGAGCAAAGCCTGTTCACTGTAATATCAAGACTGAAATACATATATTTTAACACTTATTATTTAATCTTTATAAAAAATGAATATTTAACAGAAAGTGGTGACACTTTTCTCCATTAACCCTTTACTCAACATGACGGCCAAAACCACCTAGCACGATTCTCAAAAATCGCCAATTAATTTTCATTATTTTTTCATTTTTTGTCTCAAAAACATAGGTTATGACCCCTCACTGGAACGAGCTCGTTCCAATGAGGGGTCATAACCTACGTTTTAGAGACAAAAAATGAAAAAATAATGAAAATTAATTGGAGATTTTTTAGAATAGCGCTGGCCGGTTTTGGTCGTTACGTGAGGTAAAGGGTTAAAACAGAGATTAGGACGCGCTCGTTTTAATGAGGGTCAAACACCATGGTTTGGACACAAAAGATATATGTATAATTTTAATACCGGGTTGGGCCGCTGTGGTGACTTTCGTTCTGGCGTCTAGCTCCAAGCCCCCCTCCCAACCACGACTATACGCCACAGATCCAGCAATGAACATGTTGCGCAGAAGCTGTTTTTCTGCGATAGCATCGATTTATCACACCTAACATCTGTTTTAACGCCAACTGTTGGTGGTAGCTTAATTAATAGTGGGTAGCAGTGTAACAGAGAGCACAAAAACTGATAAACATTAACTTTGAGTTTATTACTGTAACAACAAACAATTAAAGAATGTGAAGGCGGTCAAATTATAAAACTGGTCATAAACAAATATTTCATTCGTCATTTTACAATTGTCCAAGGCCCAAGAGCTGATAATAATCTTTTAAAATAGTTGTCAGCTGGAAAATCTTCACCACCATAATTTAGCCTGTTATCGATTTCCAATTCCCGTGTTATAAAAATTATTGTAGGATAAAATGCCGTCGGACAGAATTTATTTATTTATTGGTGTTTAAGGTCACATACTTATGCACAATGGCCAATCGTGACCGTGACAGTTTTAGTTTAAACTATATTTATTTCCAATAGTATCAGGTAGTAACGTACAAAAGTATGTGGATTGTATTCGACAGTAAGCCACAGGCTTATTGTTGTCGTTTCCATATATTATTAGTTACACAGTTTGTTGGTGGCCTAATATGGTATATATGGAGTCCAGTATGGAATTAACTGACACCTTATATACCATATTAGGCCACCAACAAACTGTGTAAGGAATATATCTTACCGACTGCTGCATCGATGCACAGAACTAATAACCACAGCGATCAAAATTAAATGAGAGAATTCTCACAATGTGTTCACGTGTCTTTGCCTTGTTACAATTTATGGGAGAGTGCCTGCAGGCACTCTCCCATAAATTGTAACAAGGCAAATTCATACATTTCATTTCGAAGGTAACATGACACACATCCACAGAATATGAAGCCTTTTAAGTTGCCTAACCTGCATTTCAGACTAAATATGGGCTTCCAACACTCAATCTTTCACCTTGAAGCGTTTATCGGCTGCCGCCATTTTGAATAATCAATGAACAAAGGGGAGATTACCCATAGCTGTCAGCGTATATTGATGTTGACAGGCAGTATATGGTTTTATATGCTGTCTGTATGTGACGTCTTTGAACCAATGAAATTCCCTGATACTCGTAGGAGGTAAGATATATAATAATATAACAAACAGATTAGATCAGATATGACAGATATCAAGTGTATATTGATCATTAAGTTTGTCAAGGAGCTGGGTCACTATCTGTGTGTTCTAGGATCTATTGGAAATATAGGTTTAAGAGAATGAGAGAGAGAGAGAGAGAGAGAGAGAGAGAGAGAGAGAGAGAAAGAGAATAAATGTTCATTTTAATAGTGCAAAGAAAAAAAACGGGTGGAGGAAGACGGGGTACTTGGAGAGAACGATCGACGAGCAATTGTCAGCTCCTCAACATTCTGACTCTGTTCAAGCTCCGCGCGATTGAAGACATGTGCACAATCGACGTGCAGTACGCCTTAGTACACGGCGTAATCGTGCCCCCACGTAGGCGACCGGGATAAAGTGTCCTGCCCAAGGACACAACGCGTGTCGTCCCGGACGGGGATCGAACTGGGGACCTCTAGCATAGAGGTCCAACAGTCTACCACTGAGCCACTGCGCTCCCCTCGGACATAATGCCATCAGTGAAAATGCAAGAATGAGAAAATATGGAAATTCTGCAGTAAGGCCTAAGAATTCTTGTAGAAAGAGGGTTACGAACGACGATTCTCCGATTTATTATGAAAATTCGAGGTGCCATTGTCTATGGAGGGTAGATTCAAATATTAACCGTATACCTTTATCAATTTTCAATCTTGGGTTGATATTTATTCATTTCTGGAGTTCACATTTACCGTTTATACACTTTTTAGCCGTCACTTGAAAGCTCATCAAGTTGTCGGCGTCCATAGAAATTGCGAGACTCGTACAAAAATATCCCCATTCTCCCATTGGCTTCTTTTCATGTATGGTTTTCTCGGCATGAATAGTAGCCAATGGGAAGAATGGGGATGTTTTTGTGAGCATTTTGTTGCTCTATGGTTGCCGAAGCTTGATTAGTCCGGTAGGGGGGTCCGTATCTGGTGTAAACAAACAGGCCTGTAAGTACAGTAACAGTTTATTTTCCAAAGAGGAAGGCCCAATTGAATCTTCACGAGAGATTTCAAAAATATGAAAAGACTTCCAGGTGTCGCCATTAAGGCCCCCCCCCCCTCCCCTCCACCCCACCACCATATTTACGTCTATCAACAACATCATTTAATTAAACACTAATTAGCTGGCTTGTTTGTTGACATAGTGAATGTAGTCCCAGCAGTCACTGTCAATCATTACCAACAGTCAAGCGTGAAAGTCTAAACGGACTGGGGTTATGATTAGCTGTCTACCCGTGACTGGGTTTTTAATGGGCTATACACGTAATGGAATGGGCTCATGAAAACACGCCAGGTAACATTGATTGCAAATGCAAACTATTCTTCGCCAAAGAATCCCACTTTCGGTCGCTTCGGTCCGTTTGTTCTACTTCAACTATCTGGCAAATGGTTGAAGTAGAAGAAATGGACAGGATAGTAACCACACAGCGGTATAGTCATCTAAACGAGAGACTATAGCGAGTCATGGTACATTTACCGTTATACGACTGTAACACTCAGTCGAACCACGGTACCATTGTAAATTTATGTCCCGCTACTTTCGCTTCCGCCGACACAATATGATCCTAGCTATTGGAAGTTTCGTTAAACTAGAACTGGGCGGTTTGTCGGTTTTCCCGCTTCGGTTCCGTTTTTTTTTTCTCGGAAAAACGAACAGCAAACCCCAACTAAAGACGGCCGAACGGTTTTATTGTGTTTGTGCATAAGCTGAACAAATTATCGTACTGGGAGGGAACTGGACAAGTGACCGCTATGGGCTGTCGTCGCTGAGTCTATCCAGCAAAGGCACGAATGCGTCCTGTTCGGATTGTCACATTTTCTCGCTTGTTGACTCGTCCACCCGCCGAGCAAAAAAGGGAGAAAATGTGACAATGAGAACACAGCAGAGATTAGATGAACTTTATTCATTTCTTATCCTTATTTATCATATGACTCGTCCGTTTTGTTCACTTTATCCCTTTACCTAACATGAAAAGCAGACGACACTTACAAAAAAAATTCTTGAATAACTTATTTTTTTCATTTTTTGTCTCAAAAACATAGGTTTTGGCCCCTCATTGGAACGAGCTCGACGAGCTCGTTCCAATGAGGGGTCATAACCTATGTTTTCGAGACAAAAAATGAAAAAAATAATGAAAATTAATTGGCGATTTTTGAGAATAGCGCTGGCCGGTTTTGGCCGTTACGTTGGGTAAAGGGTTAAAACATTTGATGATTTGTTTTCATATTAACCAGTGATAAATAAAGCCATCCGTCAATTTCATTGGTCAATTTCAAAACTAGACAATTTGATTGACTGAACAAAATCAACTGGGCCACATTTTCATAATTTGCATAATTAGAGTTGGGAGCTTTCATTGGTCAATTTCAAAACTGGACAATTTGATTGGCTAAACAAAATACAACTGGGTCACATTTGCATAATTTCAGTAGGGAGAATTTTCGTTATCTGTCCTATTTAGGCTGGGTTATATTGTATTAATCTTTTACCTAACGTAACGGCAAAAACTGTCTCGTCTAATACAAGAAAAACGCCATTCATTTTTTTTTTATATTTTCACTTTTTGCTCCAAAACATAGGTTATGACCCCTCATTGGAAGTAGAGTGTCGCGCTCGTTCCAATGGTGGGTCATAGCCTATGTTTTGGAAGCAAAAAATGAAAAATTTTAGTTATACGAGGATGTTTTTTCCAAGTGCCGTCTGCAACTCAAGTTAGGTGATGTGTTAAAAAGTCATACTAAGTGGCTAATTTGTGCGTGTGTGTGTCATATGATAAATAGAATATGAAAAGAGTGTTTTTCTCATATAATATTTATGAAACTCGTCCGAATTTTCCGTTTAGACTCGTTTCATAAATATTATATGAGAAAAACACTCATTCCATATTCTCTATTTCTGGGTTTTTTTCTGACTGAATTGACTTACCAACTGATCCCCCTAGAACCTCTAGGAATCATTAAAGGGAAGTTAGGTTGAACACAATGGAGATAATTCCAGACAGGGCTTTTGTGGTGAGTAATGTTGTACAAATCATTGCGATTTTTTTACAAGTTATTTGATGATATTTACTATCCGTTCATAACACGTTAACCACCCCGCCCCCTTAAAAGAATATGTGGACAATAGTTCACTGCTTGGAGTAACGTACGATGTTTATTCTTGAGTGGCATGCGGAAGGCTATTTTCACGAGGCGCTAGTTTCAAAGTAACCACGTGGCACTACAGAAACCAAGATGGTGGTATCCAGTTTAAAAAAAAATGGACGGCAGTAACTCGTCGTGTCACCCTAACCATGCGCGCCGCGCATGCGCACTAATCCCTCCTTTCACTATGATGACATTACAATGTGGGCTACCAAGTCCACACGACGTAACTAGGCCACGTCGCTTGTGGCGATCTATGAGATCAATAAGAAAATGCTTGAAATGTATGAATACTACTACTAATACAGGACAGCGAATGTCTGAGGGAGCGTTCATAGAAAATGTATTTTAATGTCAGAATTGATACGATTCGATCATATTCTCTCATAAAGTTACTGTGGTAGCCCGTGGGGAAATATTTAGTACTGTTATACTATACGCTCACGATACAATTCACATCCAAGTAGCCTATTAACCCTTTACCCAACGAAACGGCCGCATCCGCCCGCGTAATATGAAAATTCAGCAGTTGAAAAAATATTATTTTTCAAAAAATTTCAACAAAACCATATCATGTGACCCCTCGTTGGAACGAGCTCGTCGAGCTCGTTCCAACGAGGGTTCACATGATATGGTTTTGTTGAATTTTTTTTTAAATTTAAAAAAATGATATTTAAAATAATAAATTTTGATATCGTCTGCGTTGGGTAAAGGGTTAAGCTATGGCCTTCACTGTGTAGTCAATTGATTGTTGAAATTCTACCCGTGCTTATTGTTCTTCGTTTTGTTCTTCACTATATCTAAATTAACCCTTTGTCCCCACAGAGCCACAAAGTGTCCCTATTCTATTCTATTCTTTTTATTTAACGGTATTTAAAATATAATAATCAATACATTTACAGAATAATATTGTGATACATATACATACCCCTGTGTTCGATTTTTATGCCGAGGCGAGCAAACGCGAAAAGCTTTCGTTTAAACCATATACTCCCGATGTTTCGCGTGCGCTTATACCCTGGATGTTGCACGCTCTCATATACCTTGGTTGTTTGGTGCA
Organism: Pictodentalium vernedei; assembly: GCA_031216915.1. Lineage (NCBI taxonomy): Eukaryota > Metazoa > Mollusca > Scaphopoda > Dentaliida > Dentaliidae > Pictodentalium > Pictodentalium vernedei. The sequence continues at coordinate 447,175,011 of CM062292.1, forward strand.
CCCTTTGTTACGGCTATCTGTCCAAGGCATTCTGACTGATCAAAAGACAGAATTTATTGGGGAAAAGGGACAAGTTTTGTTATACACGTGTATTCTGACAAACCATTCTATACTGGTGTCTATGAATGATAGCTGTACTTCCCACAAAAGATTACTATTGAAACTATGTTGATTTGTGCTTACAACCTGATCAAAATGAGCTGTATGTGGCCTTTCTGTAATATGGGCACATCGTTTACCGGCTTGAATTGGGGAGAATATAAAGTCCTAGAAACCGATACCGACCTCAAAATTTCAATACCGCCCATCTCTATTCTATTCTATTCTTTTATTTAACCCTTCACCCAACGCAGACGATTTCAAAATTTATTTGAAATATCATTTTTCATTTTTTTTCAAAAAATTTCATCAAAACCATATCATGTGACCCCTCTTTGGAACGAGCTCGTCGAGCTCGTTCCAAAGAGGGGTCACATGATATGGTTTTGTTGAAATTTTTCGAAAAATAATATTTTTCACCTGCTGAATTTGCATATTAAGCGGGCGGATGCGGGCGATTCGTTGGGTAAAGGGTTTTAACGGTATGTAAAATATAATAATCAATACATTTCCAGAATAATATTGTGATACATATACATACCGTTGGGGGGCAGCATAGCCAGATTGGCTGTCTTCCTGCTATCCCCCGAGGTAGAAATGTAATTAGAGCAACATCATATCAGACAGAGTATACAGCCGGGAAGAGAGAATTTATTTATTTATTTATTGATGTTTAAGGTCACATATTTATGCACAATGGCTAATCATGACCGTGACAGTTTTACTGGTGGAGGAAGCCGGAGTACCCGGAGAGAACCACCGAGCAACGACGAGCAGCTGCCAGCTCCCCAACATCGTAACTCCGCACTGCAGCACAGGCAGGGTTAGATTGGTTGAAGACATGCGTACCATCGACGTGCAGTACGCCTTAGCACACGGCGTCATCGTGCCCCCACATGGGCAATGGGGGTGAAGTGTCTTGCCCAAGGACACAACGCGGTCGCCTCAGGTGGGATTCGAACCGAGGACCTCTCGGCTTGCAGCCTGCACCTCTACCTACTGAGCCACCGCGCCCCCTAGGAAGAGAGAAATACAGATCCTTTTGGAGTAATGTTGTGTTGTTGCATTGTTGCATTATTGCATGGGAAACAAGACTCTTAAAATAGCAATGATATTTCAGAATACATTGAAAATAATATTGAAAATACTTTGGGAATAAGATGAGTGATAAACTGATGAGCTAGCCGGTAAAATCATAACTGTATTATAGATTAGTATAGTAAACTATCTAGTACAGTCTGGGCAATACGGGTTGTTACATGTTATTTGTTCTTAGTTTAAACAATATTTTATTTCCTTACTTTGACAGAATATTATGATACAATTCATCAAGATACATAAATATGAAAGAAGAAAGAGGATTCAGCAGCAAACTACACGCTAAAAACTAAAGTGTTAAAAACTAAACTTGAAGTGGTGTATTTAACACTTACTAAGCCCTGAACTAGCACTTTGTTCAAGTGTAGATACCCCAGAACTTGACAGGAGTTACAATAATACCACTTGACAAGTGTAATGTCGCGACACTTAAAAGGAAACAACGCAGATGGCGCGGATTAGGCTCGAACTCTCGAGCCTGATCCGCGTCATCTGCGTTGTGTCCTTTTAATTATGTACCCACCAAGCGCAAATCAAATTATGGACGATTCTGGAAGAACCACCAATGCTAGACACTTGGGAAGTGCCATCCATTCAAGTTTCAGATGTCTGACGATTGTAATGTCTAAGTGCTTAAAGTATTGCACTTTGAGTGTTAAAATCAAACCCAAAGAGGTAGAAGGGGTTTAACACATTGAAAGTGTCAGTTTTAACACTTTAGTTTTTAGTGTGTATAGCTTATGTAAGCTGTCTCCTTGTGACAAATTACTCATACGAAGCAATATAACGAAGGAAGTTCAAACAAAAACGATGAAAATGTGGAAATAAATTATCGTACACGGGTTGAACATAACAGAAAAGAGTAAGAGATATAATGAAATGAGAGAGTGTGAGGAAAGGAATGTAGAGTGAAGGTATAAAGAAGGAGAAGCCCAGGTTTTTTGGAATGGTTCCACATATAATCTAACAACTGTTCCCACGGGGAAAGCGTCCGATGCTGGTAACGTTAATTAATCTCGGTAGAAACACTAGTTGTAGCTTGGTCAACCGACCGGCACAATATCCTGGTTGCACTGTCATCCTGCCATAGGACGAGACTCACGGATCTCTGGACCCGCGAGTTGTAAATAAACGAGAGGTATTCGGGTAACCAATTTGGACATTTATCATCATCATCATTCGGTCAATCACGATCCGTCCCTCTTGTCTTTTCAAGCATCTCAAGTAACATGGGTACTTGAGATGCTTGAAAAGACAAGAGGGACGGATCGTGATTGACCGAATTGGAGAGGGTCGTGGATGGGGTTTGAATGTATGATATGTACCGCGGTTGTAGAAAAACGAAGCAAAACAAACAAAAAACTTGTGGGTCCCTTCGGTAACTTGCTAGTGTGATAACCACCATTCAGGCAACGTGATATTAAAATCTACTTGTTGCCTCAATATATGCGTGGGCGCATTTGAATATTGTCCCATTGACTTCAGGGGGATAAGAGGTACATCCGTATAGAAGAGTGTATGTGTCAATAGAGTATGGTAGGGTTTCGAGCGTTTCAGTTCCGATGTCCGAGTACTAGAGCTGTAGGTTTTTAAATTTCTTGTTTTGGTTTTTCAGGTGGAGTAAAACCTCGGTTCGGTTCGGTTTTCGGTTTGTTCATGAGGCCAAATAAAATTCAATAAAACTCCGGAATCATAACTGAATGACAGTGAAATTGAATGAAACTCAATGAATGCCCGAAATAAGCTATAATACATGAATAAATACGGAAGGCCAATATAATAATTACCTAAATATACAGAACTTTTATTGTGCTTGGCCATTTTTCGAGGTCTGGCACCTACACGCAGCTTGAGGAAACCTGCAAACACAACTAAACTGAAATGTCGGAAATCCACAGAATGTGGCCTTCCCAGAGTAGTGAGAGTACCCAGACACTGCCAATGGCAGTGACTGGGTACTCTGGGATGGCTACTCTGGGATGGCTACATTCTGTGAATTTCTGCAGCAAGAGAGTATTCTAATAAAAAACGAAAAACCTTAGATTACGGGATGTCGACGGTTTCGGTTTTTTAAAAAAAAAAACCTCGGTTCGGTTTCGGTTAACCTACAGCTCTACCGGCGAGTACAACTGGCAGTTATTTGTGTTTGATAATTTGAGAGAAGTTTTTGTGTTAACATTTTCTTAAATGCAGTACGAATTAGTAGCATTTCTTATATATTATTTATATTGCTCTGAAAAAAGTGGTCCCAAATGTTTTCTTCGCTGAGAACTCTACTGGTAGGATGTATTAATCTTGACAGTGTTTTTGCAGCATTGTTGTATGGCTGTCCAGGCAGCCAACAATAATGTAGAAACGCGGTTAAGCCTCTTTATTACTTTCCAAAATGTGATTTCCGGGTTTGATTATAAACGATAACTTCACAAGTGAATTATACAAACAACAATTGTGTCATGTATTCGTGCACGCAAACGAAGACGCTTTGACGTGGGTGTAATGGGAACTTCATTGTTTTTTGTTCTTTTACTATGAAAAGCAGACGACATTTGCAAAAGACATTCTTGAATAACTATTATTTTCATCTTTTGTCTCAAAAAACATAGGTTATGACCCCTCATTGGAACGAGCTCGTTCCAATGAGGGGTTATAACCTATGTTTTAGAGACAAAAAATGAAAAAATAATGAAAATTAATTGGCGACTTGCGTTGGACGGTTTTTTTACCGTTTCGTTTGGTAAAGAGTTAAATAATATAATAATCGTTAAAATGAAAAGAAATACACAGAGTAATAACTTGACTGGACTGGTTACGTGAAATAATTCATTCGAGGCGAGGGACTATATTGTAAAACACTCGTGCGCATTCGCGCACTAGTGTTTGTACAACGTCCCTCACCTCTCATGAATTATTTCACGTAACCAGTCCAGTCAAGCCATTACTCTCTATGCAATTATGGCATGCATATACGGTATTTATTAGCGTAAAATTAATCTGAAGACTTAAGGGTTAATTTGCAAGCGGCAAAAAAAATCGGCGTATGTTTACTCTTAGAAATGCCCAGTGAGGAGGTTCGAGCAAGCGGGTGTGTGATATTGAATGAAATTTTCTGTCTCTTTATCTACTCAGAAAGACGCGCGGTGGCGTTGCGGTAACCGGTTCTCGTCAGATCACCGAAGATGAGCAACGTCGAGCCCGGCTAGTCCTCAGGTGGGTGACCGTCTGAGCGATCGATTTGGACTCCCGCGTTGTGTCCTTGGGCAAGGCACTTCACCCCGATTGTCCACATGGGGGCACGATGACGCCGTGTGCCAAGGCGTACTGCTGCGCAGTCTTCAACCAGTCTAACCCTGCCTTCGCTGCAGTGTGGAGTTACGATGTTGGGGAGCTGGCCGTCGTTACTCGGTGGTTCTCTCCGGGAACTCCGCTTCCTCCACCCGAAAACTGGCACGGCCATGATTAGCCATTGTGCATAAATATGTGCCCTTAAGAACCAATAAATAAATACCTACTCATAATGACAGAACTATTTTACGTCGGCGTATGGTCACGATTATATTGTGTTCTCAAAGCAGACTTGTATGATTATGTCTGTGAAGTTAGAAAATGGAGCACACGATTTTATAAAGTCATTTTGCACTAACGACCAAGTCAGTGTATGAGTTGGATTCGAAACCCACTCCACAATGATCACATTCTGTACGCCCCCCCCCCCCCAGCCCCCCCCCCCCCCCGGTTCTACTTTGTTATTCCACATTTGTATGTGGCAATAAAGCCTTGAAACATAACTCAAGGAATGTAAGTGTTAAATATTTAAAATTATTTTTTATAACCTAATGATTGTAAAGCTCCGAAAAGATGGGATATTTTTATTATTCAAATATAAGGCCATTGGATAAACAAACTGACATAAATGGCTTTAATTTACGGAATACTTTGTGAATAGATGAATTTTTCGATGAGATCTGTTCAGTTGTACTGATCCGATGCTGCACCTTCAACACTAAAATGAGATCACTGAATGTGGTAACCAGTGCTGAATGATTTGTCCATATCTGACTGAAAAATGTGATCAGTTAGTGCCAATTTTTAAACGCCAATATCTCAGGAACGAATGAACGGAATAAGCTGATCTTTTCAGCCATGAATTGTGACGCGTACCTCATGAGAAACGAAGCCTTGTTTCCTGGAAAACTTTGTTGGTAGAAAGAGTGAATTACAAAAATTCAAAAATTTACCAAACAGTTGTTCATTTTTTGCCCCCTATCATGATTCATATCCACGTTCAAAGTCAAAGCTTAAAACCGGATATATATATTCTAGAGTAAATATTGACCAAGGCGAACATTCTAATGTCCTCGTTATAGTAATATCGGGCAACACAGATAAACGGAACATACCAATAATGGCATTATGACAGTGATTCGTCATCGTCAAGCGACCTGTTATGAGGGCATGAGACCAGAGGCTAAATTCTCCTTTTGAAGGCTGCATGAACAGTTTTGTGCTTATGTATTGGGTTGAGATAGCGCAATGTCACTAGAGAGAGAGTTTGCAGAATATTGTTTTCTATTTTAAACATAACTTTGGGAAAAGAAGGGGCGAGATTGTTGTTTCTCCACACCCAATATTGGAACAGTTTGAAATCACCTTCCTTTCGCGAGCTATGTCAGGCTGTCGTCTGCTTGTGCCCTCGTAATATACAAATTCAGCAGTTGAAAAAATAATTTTCAAAAATTTCAACAAAACTATATCATGTGACCCCCCTCATTGAAACGAGCCCATTGAGCTCGTTCCAATGAGGGGGTCACATGATATAGTTCTGTTGAAATCTTTGGGGAAAATCTGATCAACTAATTTTGAAAATAATAAATTTTGATATCGTCTGCGTTGGGTAAAGGTTTTTTGAACCGCATCATCAAGGCATGCTATTTCGTTCCCACTGTGATGCCTCGCGTCTCGATTGTGGTACTTGTGTTCATATATACGAACAGTTTCCGATATACCGGCATACCGCGGTATTTTTTAGAATATCGATACCGGTATTCAGTTTTGAATATCGTGCAGCCCTATACCTGTCAGTCCGTTTGGCCTCTGACCAGGCAAAGCAAAACTGGAGTTCATTTGCATTCGTCGAAGACATGTGCTCCAGCAACGTATCGTGTATTTTAGCATACTATCAACCTCACATCGGCATGTATTAAGTGCATTGGCGTGTCTTGTTCAAGAACACGGTGAAAATGAAGGGTGCGGAATTCAGCAGTTGAAAAAATAATTTTCAAAAATTTCAACAAAACTATATCATGTGACACCCTCATTGAAACGATCCCATTGAGCTCGTTCCAATGAGGGGGTCACATGATATAGTTCTGTTGAAATCTTTGGGGAAAATCTGATCAACTAATTTTGAAAATAATAAATTTTGATATCGTCTGCGTTGGATAAAGGTTTTTTGAACCGCATCATCAAGGTATGCTATTTCGTTCCCACTGTGATGCCTCGCGTCTCGATTGTGGTACTTGTGTTCATATATACGAACAGTTTCCGATATACCGGCATACCGCGGTATTTTTTAGAATATCGATACCGGTATTCAGTTTTGAATATCGTGCAGCCCTATACCTGTCAGTCCGTTTGGCTTCTGACCAGGCAAAGCAAAACTGGAGTTCATTTGCATTCGTCGAAGACATGTGCTCCAGCAACGTATCGTGTATTTTAGCATACTATCAACCTCACATCGGCATATATTAAGTGCATTGGCGTGTCTCGTTCAAGAACACGGTGAAAATGAAGGGTGCGGAACAAATCATAAATTTAATTGCTGCACCGACGAAAAGTATGCATGGCTCAGTGTGGTTGTATTGTTTACGAACGTTTGTGTTTTATTTAAAATTATTTTTTATAACCTAATGATTGTTTTTTTATAACCTAATGATTGTAAAGCGTCGAAAAGATGGGATATTTTTATTATTCAAATATAAGACCATTGGGTAAACAAATTGACATAAACGGCTTTAATCCCATGAAATGGAATACATAAAAATGTATGAGAAAAACACATCACCACTGAAATTTGTTCTCTGAGCACTTGAGGTGACTAACACAACACACCACCAACAACAGTATTTTTAAAATGTGCAAAAGAAGGACTGATGTTGGTGGTGTGTTGTGTTAGTCACCTCAAGTGTTCACAGAACAAATTTCAGTGGTGATGTGTTTAATTTTTCTCATGGGGGGGGGGGGGGGGGGGGGTTGATAAGCATTTTCATTATACGCTAAATGATATCTCCCTACGGTATACACTATTTTTGTATTTGTATACCGTAGGGAGATATCATTTAGCGTATAATGATATCTCCCTACGGTATATATCATTATACGCTAAATGATATCTCCCTACTGTTAAGATATAGAAAGTTCCTCACTTTCACAGTATCAATCAAAATGGCGGCTTTCAAAGCATCACTTCAAGGTGAATACGAGTCAAATTATCACTGGAAATGATCAATATGTTCTAAAAACGTATAATGACAAGAAAATCCAGTGTCCTTGAGTGGATACCGATCATTTCCAGCAATAATTCATCGTGTATTCACCTTGAATTTTTATGCATGAAACCCGGCAGCTGAATCAGATCGCAAAACGCCACCTGTTCCGAGTATCGATCAAATCACTTCTGCGTATCACTGTGCATCCACAGTTTACTTTCATGCATCAATTCAAGGTTGAATCGAGTGGAATTATCGATAGGAATGGTCATATTCTTATAAAAAGCGTATAATAAAAAGAAAATCTAGTGTTTTTGAGTGGATACGTGCGCGAAACAGATGGTTATTTTCGCTAGCGTAGGCGCTCGCAAGAAATAAACATTTGTCTAGGTCACTCATGAGACAATTTTCGGTATCCACTCAAAAACACTAAATATCATCTATATATCTTTTATAGTTGCTTTCGGCGTTTCAGTGTTGTGCAACATGATAAATGTCCAACTGTAGTCACGAAACCTTTATATATACAGATTATCATGATAATGTGCATGTCCTGAGATTTGTATCAGATTCGAGGTGGTGTCCAGAATGGGATCTCAACGAGCCGGCTTTGCCGGCGAGTTGTGATCCCATTCTGGACACCACCGAGAATCTGATACAAATCACAGAACATGCACATTATCATGATAATTCATTTATCTAACAATTCTGTCACATAAACAGATTAAATCTTAAATTATTAATACAGTCATGGGACATAATGTTGGGGGAGAAAAAGTGTTTAAAAACCCATATTTTATGGAACAATATTGTTGTGCACTTTAATAAACAATGAGTAACGCGGTCACCGCAAATTTTCAAAGTTGCGTGCGTTGTAAAATTAATCACTCTCAATGTCACTTCCTATGATGATACGCTTGAATTTACATGAGTGTAATATTTAATTGTGCTGTTTCTATTTATTGTGTGTGTGTGTGTGTGTGTGTGTGTGTGTGTGTGTGTGTGTGTGTGTGTGTGTGTGTGTGTGTGTGTGTGTGTGTGTGTGTGTGTGTGTGTGGTGGGTCATTGGCTATTAATAGTTCTCTCGCTAACTATAAGGAATTTTGTTTTGTAATGTAAGCGAAACGCACATAGAATGTATTCATACGCCTGTTATGATAGACCGTCGCGTTCCCGGAATCGAGTGGTCTATACGTTACGGAATCAGAATGAGTCGACTATATGATACGGAATCGGAACACATTATGTGATACGTACCTTTTCTCGTGGTTTTCAAGCCCAAATCTATATGATAGTTAGATAAACATTCAGATCAGAATAGACGACAGAGTGACAGCCCACACTGGCCATCAAAATCATCAGCACAATGTTGAAAAAGTGATGGCCGATACTATTATCGCAGATTTGCAGTCGAAGATTAAATTGACATCAAAACCAATCACGACCCTCAGGAAGAAATTGCAAGTACATACATTCGTTTGTTAAAACAAAATCATAAATTTATTGATAATTTTCGTTCCTAGTTCAAAATATTTTTGACATACGGCAACTTGGTACTCTTGGTAGCAGCTGAGGCTATATTTTGTGACGGAACATTCGACAAGAGTCCAGCGATACTTTGCCAACTGCACACAATACATGCTTTAGTTGAAGGTGAGATGTGCGCGCTGGTGTGTGGTCTTCAGCCGAACATGAGACAGTTGACGTATCGACGGTTGTCCAGCTTGACAAAGCAAAAGACTACCGAAATGAACATTGCCATCAATCCCAGTATCGCATCCACAGAACGTTTGTTGAAACGTATATTTGTCTGTGAACTTTTGTTACAAATTTGTTTTCAAAAAATGGTAAAACACTAATATATATTTGTCTATGAACTTTTGTTGTAATGTAGATTTGTCTATGAACTTTGGTTATAATGTATATTCGTTTACCGTCTTTGTCTGAACACAAATCTAAGTCTGAAAAATGAACTGAATTCACTCTCGTTTAAACTACCCAACTAATTAGAACAAGTATAGTCGGTCAGTCTTTGATGTTGAGGATTATCACACTTTCTCATACATGAACTGGAAAGAGTTTATGCAGGCGAACAGGAATGACCCGAAATTCCCATGCCCTAAGTGTTAAATTCACAGAGAGCTTTAGGAAATTAAAATTAGTGTGCCTCAAGGTTCAGTCCTCGGCCCGTTATTGTACGCCATATATGTCCTTCACCTTGGTGACATAATCCGAAAGCATGGGCTTTCCTTTAATCTCTATGCCGACGACACCTAGTTATATATCAGTTTCAACTCTCAACACGAGAGAGATGCGGCATGTCGCCTGAAAAACTTGTGTTTGATATTAATTCCTGGATGACCAACAACTTGTTGCAGTTGAATGCGGACAAAACCGAAGTCATTTATATTGGACTCCCTTATCAGCTATCGAAAATTTCTCGAATGAGTTTGAATTTTGAGGGCAGTGCCATTTTCCCACCGGCAATGGTTTGTAATCTTAGTTATTTCATGGATGAAAACCTTTCTGCAGACAAGCATGTGTTGCAAGTCTCCAGAACAGCTTTTCATCACCTCCGAAATATCGGTAAAATGCGCGGTGTGGTAGATGAGGGAACGGCAATGCAATTAATTCATGCATTTGTAACGAGTAGATTGGATTATTGTAATTCTCTCCTATATGGCTGCAAACAGTCCCTAGTTAACAAGCTAGAGAATGTTCAGAATTGTGCGGCTAAACTTGTGACCAAGAGTAAAAATTCCTCTTCGGCTTCCCCTATCTTACAAAAACTGCATTGGTTACCCATTACGTCTCCTGAGTTCCAATGTGTTCTATGTGCCAGTAGGCACATAGAACACATTGGAACTCAGGGGACGATTAGTGAAAGAATTAGTTTCAAAATAATATTGATTACCTACAAAGCTGTCAACGATCTTGCGCCTCCTTATCTTTGCAATCTAGTTGAGAAGTATGAACCTGCTCGTCCTTTGCGATCAGCTAATTCGTGCAATCTTGTTTAGAATGCAGGAAATCTGGTCACAGCTGGCGATCGGGCCTTCTGCATTACGGCACCACATTTGTGGAATGCGTTACCTGACAACATCAAAAAACCCACTGTCACTCGAGTCATTTAAGAGACACTTAAAACACACCTGTATAAATTGGCTTATTGCTGACCTGCTTGTATTATATAAAATGCACCTTTAGTTTTGTGTGAAGTCTGTGAGTACTTATGTGGATACTCGGCTCTAAACCATATTATTATTATTATTATTATTATTATTATTATTATTATTATTATTATTATTATTATTATTATTATTAAGGGTAGCTAACTTTCCCGTAAATCTCTTCCAATGACGAAAGTTGTCAGCAATGCAGACACGTCACACTTCACATTCTTCTGTGGACTTCAATGTGAAGTAAGTTGCTGGTTTGAAATCTTTTCACTGCTGACCGTTCTTCGTTTTGGTTTTCAGTAGATCCAAATTAATATTCTCTTGCCAAACTGGAAGAACACTAAGTTCCAATGTCAACGACAAAAATACAAAGAAGGCCCCTACAAAGTAGATCTTCTGTTTCTCAGGCCATTTTTTTGTAAAATTGCATGTGGACGGGCGGTCAAATTTATCAACTTAATCAAATTTATTAACTTAACGTAAAATATCAGACAAACCATTTAACCCTTTACCCAACGTAACGGCCAAAACTGGCCAGCGCTATTCTCAAAAATCGCCAATTAATTTTCAAAATATTTTCATTTTTTGTCTCAAAAACATAGGTTATGACCCCTCGTTGGAACGAGCTCGTCGAGCTCGTTCCAACGAGGGGTCATAACCTATGTTTTTGAGACAAAAAATGAAAAAATTTAGTTATTCAAGAATTTTTTTGGCAAGTGTCGTCTGCTTTTCATGTTAGGTAAAGGGTTAATTTTTAGTTTTTTATGTTGCATTGGTTATAAAAAGTGAGCATACGGCAGCCAAAATGACCATGCGGGAGGCCTGAGAAGCATATTTTAATTTTTTTTAGACCTAATAGCTATTTAAAAAATATCAATGCGCATCAAAATTATAGACTTTAATACTAGGCCTGCTTGTCTAAGTCTACTCATGTAGATGACAGAAAATATGAGTCATCCTATTTCTTTTAAAGGCTCATGATAGGCAAAAGAAATTATCTTTCTCTATTAGTTCGCACTTCAGTCACAGTGAATGAGAGTTTGTACATGTTTATGATATTGGTTTTTAATCTTACTTTTGGACGAGGATCAATGAACACGTTATTCAATTTTTCTTCAGTCTATCCCGGATCTCATAGCGTGCCCTCCATGCAATGACGTCCGTAGCGGAAACTTTGTGGCCTTCTCATCTCGAATACTTACGTACTGTATCGCTGATAGAGGAGTACAACCGATTTAATTCACCGACACTCCCAGGGGCGGCGGAACGATTTTCAAAGTCGGGGGGGGGGGTGGAACGGCATCCACCCTCAGACAAAAGTAGAGGAGCGACGTTACCTTGCGTTCCCCAAACCAAGCACCACTGGCAGGCCCTAACTATTGTTTGGCTCCCTAGCCCACACGGCCTATGTTTTTCCAGGATGGCGAAACAGTCGTTTTACTCACCCGCTCGATGGGATGGTACGTGACGTTCTCTTCGTTGAATCACGGAATGTAAATGTAAGTTAAAAAATATAGGAGTCGACGATTTGTCAACAGATTAAAACACATTGATAACGCGCTTGAGTAAATCCTACTCTGTCATGTGCTAATATATCTATCTTAGAGCGAAAAATACATTTTCATGCCTGAGGTAAACAGAAATTTATAACCCTTGTCATAATTATACAAAGATTTATTTTGATATACACCGTATTTAACATATATCCTCGACAGCCATTGGGGGTTTCAAGTACAATATTTTTTAGCAATATGTTTCCTCTGAATCTGGATATAGCAGATACCGAAATGTGACTGTTTAGAACTGTCATTTAAAGTCGGACATTTTATTCTGACACAAGAAAACAGAAAGGAAAGTCGGAACTGAAGATAAGGAAGGTAGTTATTGGCACTGTTGTATATAATTGTCATGTAAGTTAATTTTTTTTTTTCTCCTGGAGATGTAAAATATTAAATGAATAATTGTTCAGATGTCTCGGCCAAACAATTAGCAACCGTGGACGTAACTCAGTGGTGGAGAGCGAGGAATACTAGTCACCCGAGTGCTAGAATGTTCTATGTCCCATAGGGGACATAGAACATTCTAGCACTCAGACGACGATTTGTTCCTTAACCTTCCCACCCAAGCACCATATGCCAAAATAGCTGGATATCAAACAATGGTACACTCTATAAAATGAAGAATTGCAGTTTCCGTGATCGTTGAAATGTGTTTAACCCTTTCAACACTGGTGGTATCTTCCATATTTGTTAGTGATATACCAGTCATCTCCCTTTGCACCTGCGCCATTTGAATAATGAATAGTTTATTGATGTAGGGCGAGGCTATTTATAGGCATAACCTGTTTGCCAAACCCTTTTCTGCTTACAGAAATAAAATATTTATTTAAAAAAAATCTTCCATATCTGCTCAATGGCAGTAATGGGAAGAGTTCATATTCTTTATTTTGGGATAGACCCATTAATATTTCCAACGTGCAACCTTCACTCAAAAGCCACTCTACTTAATAAAATTATGAAGTATCACATTACTAGGGCGGAAAAGCGGCCTCTCGTGTTCAAAGGATTAAGAGCTTTTAGGCTGCTTAACTATTGTTGATTGATACCCAAATTGGATTAAAATATTAAAATAGGCTCCCGTGAATCTCAGATTTTCCGTCGAATTGAATCATCAAGATGATTTTGAATCAAATGTCGAATCAAATTCCACAGTTCTTCAAATTGTAAAGCGAAGTTCTCACTTTTACGCTTCGGGGTGCCGGAAGCCCACGCTTTTAATCTTTGATTATGTTTGGTAAATCTGTTCCGCGCCCGTATACATGGCCGTGTTGTTCCGGGATAAACTCTCGCGCTTCCGCCGCCATGTTTTTTTTCCGTGGAGCGATTTTCAAAATGTTTGAAAATTTTATTTTTTTCCGTCACCAACAGTAAGTGACCGTAGAAAACCGCTTACGCCGGGACGCAACCGTAGCATATCCGTAGCCGATCCGACATTAACCGGGGTCAGAAATGGGGTCCCGGTTGACTACGGAAAGCGACGGATAGACTACGGATATGCTACGGTTGTGATCCGGTGTCTACGGTTATGGTATCTTAGTATATCCTTAGCGCTTCCTTAGATCTTCCGTAGGCACGGTAGACACACCCTAGTGCAACCGTAGAAATTGTCTACCGCGGTCAAAACACGCCGGTTTTACCACGGTTCAAAACCGTAGCAATCCGGGGCCCAAATCGTGGAAGTACTATTGCACTTTTTAACAAGCGTAAATATTGCCAGTCTCCACCCATGTAATGCAGGCCTGTTCAACAGAGACTCATCGGTTTGAGCAAGTCAATCAAAAAAGCGAAATATTCCAGGATGGAGCTAGAGTACTTTCGAAAGCGGAACACCTCCTTGGATTCTTCACCTATTACCAGGTCCCCCGTGTAGGAGATCTGGTGATAGAAGAACGGTTCAAGCAGAATACTTGGTATGATTTTCAAAACATCTCGACAATTCGCAAATTTCCAGATCAGCGCAACTCGAATCGAATTAAAACCGATTGGAGTGACAAATTTGAATCGAATTGAATTTGGAAGTATAGTAGGGTTCTAAACTGAGTCCATTAAAGGGTGTGTTGGGCCACTTAATGGTGCGTACCGCGCGTTCAAAGCAATAGTCGCCAGTTAAATGTCTGATTCTTGTAAATCAACAGTCACAAGTCAAATGTCCTTCGCATCCCACCATCAGACAAAAGGTCCCCCCCCCCCCCACACACACACTCTAAAAAATCGTGTGTCCGTAGATTATATCAACATAAATTGCAGCCCGAGTCTCAAACTGCTCTAAGTTTGTATTTTTCACTAATATTGAATATAGCTGCAAGGCTGCTAATAGCGAAAACATCATTGTGTTATCCTCAGCACAACGTATCAACAATAAAGATTTCAAGAAGATGTATCATTCTCGTAAATTGCCAAGTGAAGGCTGATAGGCTTGTGAAGGCTGATAGAGTCAAAGACCAAAGAACACAATAGAAATATCAGGGGAGGTAATTCGAGATTCAAAAAATTTAGACTTCAGGGTAGTCATATTTCCAAAGTGGCGCAAAATCGGGTTTACGAAGAAAATGAAAACGGTCTTATCCTTAGCGAAACTAAGCAAACCAGTCGGTCCTCAATATGTCGAGCTTTCGGCTGTAAAAGACGAAAAAAAAATTTGTTAACAGTGCAGACGCTACCTTCCAGTAGAGAGCAAAAGGTGAAAGAATTAAATGGTGATTTTAACTGTATCAAAATCTCACTTTCGCTCCCAAACGCCACAAGGATTGTTTTAAATTCAGATAGGGAAGTATTTCTTGGCACACAAGTATACTTCAATAGTTTTGGTACCAAGGTCAACTCGATCAGTTTAAAGGGTAACACAAAATTGGGAATGTCTCTTCAACCAAACTACCAGTTCCCAAAGATGCTGCCCCCAATTCTAGCATACTTCAAAACACTATATACATGGATTTTCTGACTACTTTGAGTGCGGGGCCCAGGACTAGTCAAGTGGGAAATTTACAATCTCTGGGCAGAAGTTGGAACTCTTGTAAATTTAAGAAAAGTTACTCATACAGTTACTTTTCTGTTGGGTGTCGTGTTGATAATGATACAATTACCATGGCAGAGGTTTTTAGTTAACCCTTTACGTAACGTAACTGCCAAAACCGGCCAGCGCTATTCTCAAAAATCGCCAATTAATTTTCATTATTCTTTTCATTTTTTGTCTCAAAAACATAGGTTATGACCCCTCGTTGGAACGAGCTCGTTCCAACGAGGGGTCATAACCTATGTTTTTGAGACAAAAATGAAAAAAATTAGTTATTCAAGAATTATTTTTGCAAGTGTCGTCTGCTTTTCAGGTTAGGTAAAGGGTTAAATATTGGCTGAATATAAATACAGCCAAAACCCCACTGGAAATCACTGCCAGGCAACCAGAACAATAGTGTGTGGTGTATAAAAATTTATAGAAGAGCGCACAAACCATTAACACTTCGAACCCGATAGGGCACTTCTCAGGCCAAGGGACGTGATACTTCATAATTTCATTAAGTAGGGTGGTTGCTAAGTGAATGTGTGGGGTAGACTGGTCAATATTTTCAATGGGCAGCCCCAAGGCTACACGTTGAAAATATTAACTGGTCTACCCCCAAATAATGAAAATAGACTTTTCCAATTACTGCCATTGGACTGACATGGAAGATACCAACAGTGTTCGAAGGGTTAAATGTTAGATGTATTATACCACGATTGATGTGCAATGTACACCATGGGTGGAATCCTGCCTCGTGGAAATACAGGGAAAACTCCAACTTCGATCGTTGATTCTAGTCCACTGCACTCCACGCTCGTTGTGTTCTGTCGTTATGTTCCTTGATGGTTGGGGAACAGAGAATAAGTGGCCGGAAACTGAAACAAAGTAGACTAGATTGCTTTGGGCAAGGTGTCCATTATTAGGGCCTGCAGACCATTAGGAAAAACCCTGCTATAACACCTGGAACAAGGTATAGAAAAATGTTATGAAGAAAAATGTGAAAATATTTTTGCTGACAGCGTATGGAATTATCGTTAGTCTTCTTTCTCTCACTGTGTCGTCAAATCATGTGCTAATTTGTTGTACCTTCAGGAAATAGATCGTACTACAGTAATAAATCGTTTGCCTATCCTCAAAAGTGAATTTCAGGAATGTAACAATCGGTGAAACCCTTCATCCGTCACCATATCTCGCTTACTTCCATGACTTCGAATACAAACTGGGTTATGATATTCCACGACCCTTCTTCTCTGTCTTGCTAAAGATCAGTCCCACCCTATTCCTTCCGTTTGCCGTTCCTTCATGTTTCTTTAAACTTTGCATAAAAAGCTCGGTTCAGTTTTCATTGGCGGCCATTTGGGATTTTGTACCCTTTTTCGGAAAATAGGAAAAATTTGTGATACTACTATGATACTCGAGGTATGCGGCCTCTCGTTTTATCCTTCCGCGCTGGCACTCGTGCTATATCGATTAACCCATTCACACGCGTGTGTCATTCTGTATTTATTACACGCCTTTACATCAAAAACAACAATTATTAGACATTTGACAACTATCAACAAAAAGAATACAGTTTATGACCAACCAAATTTGCGAGGGGAACTACTATTTCGTCCCCTGAATTCCAATGTGTTCTATGCGCCTACTGGCAGCCTACTGGCACATAGAACACATTGGAACTCAGGGGACGATTTTCAGCTATCGCTAGCGATTCAAATTGTAATTGCGGTGCATGATTTGCAGAAAATTCTAGTGAAATTCACTTTTATTTAAAAATAGTCCGTCAACGATTTCCGTTCCGTACATATGTGCGAAACGGATTTTCATTTTCAGCATGGTTTAGTGTTGCTGTAGATGGGGATTACATAGAACAGGCTTGAAATAACTAGAAAGAGCGAATCAATGTTTAAGACCCAATCCAAACAAAAATGTCCCGACTGGAACATTTTGGGGGTGTCGCATCCCCCCCCCCCCCCCCCCCCGGTTACGCTTTAGGTCTCCGTGTAGAGTTTGTTTCAAATCAGAGATCATAAGCTAAGTAACCACAAACTTAGGATAGAAAATGAGAAACAGCAATGCGGTATCATCTGTAATATGATCCGGAAATTCTTAAAACAACAAGAACAAATTCTGTCAATCTGATACCAAGAGGTGACAGTAATAATATTATATTATAACCACTATAAGCCTTAATATTTACGTTTGTCGTTTGGAATTAGTATTGTTTTATGTTTCTAATTATGTTGATTTTGTACGTACAAAGCAATCTGCCCTTGTTCTGGTGTATTTCTGCCCTTGTTCTGGTGTATTTGCTTAATAAATCTTATTTTATCTTATCTAAGCTATTTTTTAGCCCGTACCTAACACGAAAGGCAGACGACACTTCCAAACAAAATTCTTGAAAACATCCCGAAAATTTCTCATCATTGAAAACGACTTTTGGGGAGAAATTGTCTCCCTTGGCATTACCAGGCTAGTGAAACAAATCCGTTTTGAAAGTCGGCGTAACTGGGTGTGAAAGACACTTGTGGTTCGTCGATGATCAAAAACAATGGGGTGTAAAATGGGAAATCCAATTAAAGCAATAATTTCTTCTAATCAAACGAGCACATTTTAGCGACGTCTGACAACCTATTGAATGAGTAAATAAGATCTTTTTCGGATTTTTTTTTGT
This sequence comes from Pictodentalium vernedei, assembly GCA_031216915.1. Classification (NCBI taxonomy): domain Eukaryota; kingdom Metazoa; phylum Mollusca; class Scaphopoda; order Dentaliida; family Dentaliidae; genus Pictodentalium; species Pictodentalium vernedei. The sequence goes on from CM062292.1 coordinate 447,193,103, forward strand.
TCCTATTAAAAAAAAACTCGTAATAAAACACAACAAATCACCCCCTCTCACCCCCCCCCCCCCCCCTAAAAAAACAGTTACCAGAATATGGCAGCACTCTCTAATTGCCTGTATACCATAGAATCGTGCATTTGAAACAAAATATAGCCAGAACTTGTTTAGAAACTCATGTTTTATGGCATGTTAATTAATTGAAGCTTCAAATTTCACCGATAATAATCGGAAATAAGACTATCTATCACACCTACCAGCCGCCAGTTAAATGTCTAATGCTTGTAAATCAACAGTCACAAGTTAGTTAATTTCCTTCGCATCCCACCATCAGACTAAAGGTGCACCAACTCCCCCCTCCCCCCATCCCCTCTACTCTAAAAATCGTGTGTCCGTACATCATATCAACACAAATTGCAGTCTGAGTCTCAAACTGCTCTAAGTTTGCATTATTAACTATATAATATTGAATCTAGCTGCAAGGCTTCTAATAGCGAAAACATCAGGATATTATCTTCAGCACAACGTATCAACAATAAAGATTTCAGAAGATGTATCATTCTCTTAAATTGCCAAGTAAAGGCTGAAAGAGTCCAAGATTCTGGAACACAACATATCAGGGGAGGTAATTCGAGAGTCAAAAAATTAAGAGTTGGGGATAGTCATATTTCCAAAGTGGTACAAAATCAGGTTTATGAAGAAAATAAAAACGGTCTTATCCTTTGCGAAACTTGGAAAACCAGTCGTTCCTCAATATCTCGAGCTTTCAGCTGTAAGAGACGAAAAAAGAATTTCTTTATAGTGCAGACGCTCCTTCCAGCAGAGAGCAAAAGGTGAAAGAATTAAATGGTGATTCCAACTAGACCCAAAACTCACTTTCGCTCCTAAACGTCAAATGGATTGTTTTAAATTCAGATCGAAAAGTATTTCTTGGCATACAAGTATACTTCAACAGTTTTGGTACCAAGGTCAACTTGATCAGTCTGAAGGGTAACACAAAATCGTGAACGTGTTTTCAATCAAAGTACACAAAATCGGGAACATGTCTTCAATCAAAGTGCAGGTCTCCAAAGATGTTGCCCCCATTCTAGCATATTAAAAAGACTAAACATGGATTTTTCTGACTACCTTGAGAATGGGCCCAGGCTTAGCCAAGTGGGAAATTTACAATCGCTGGGAAGAAGATGGAACTTTTGTAAATTTAAGAAAAGTTATTCATAGAGTTACTTTTCTGTTGGGAGTCTTGTTGATACAATTACCCCCCTTAGTGGTTTTTAGTTAAATCTTGGATTAATATAAATACAGCCAAAATCTCGCTGGAGATCACTGACATGCCGCCAGACCAATAGTGTGTGGTGTAGTAAAAATTATATAAAGCTGTAAGACTTTGAACACGATATGGCACTTCTCAGGCCCAGGAACATGATACTTCATAATTTCATTAAGTAGGATGGCTGCGAAGTGAATGTGTGGGGTAGACCAATCAATATTTTCAAGGTGCAGCCCAAAGGCTGCACGTTGAAAATATTAATTGGCCTATCCCCAATAATGAATATAGACTCTTCAAATTGTTGCCATTGGACTGACATGGAGGATACCACTAGTATTCGAAGGGTTAAAGGTTAGATGTATTATACCACGATTGATGTGTGTATTCAACGTTAATTGATATAATACAGACATTGAGAAATGTGCAATGTACACCATGCGTGGAATTCTGCCTCGTGGAAATACTGGGAAAACTCCAACTCCGATCGTTGATTCAGGTCCCCTGCACTCCACGCTCGTTGTGTTCTGTCTTTATGTTCCTTGATGGTTGGAGAATAGGGAATAAGTGGCAGGAAACTGAAACAAAGTAGACTAAATTGCTTCGTCCATTATTAGGGCCAGCAAACAATTAGGAAAAACCCTGCTATAATACCTGGAACAAGGTGTAGAAAAATGTTATGAAGAAAAATATGAAAATATTTTTGCGGACAGGACTTCTTTCTCTCGCTGTGTCGTCAAATCATGTGCTAATTTGTTGTACCTTCAGGAAATAGATCGCACTACAGTAATAAATCATTTGTCTATCCTCAAAAGTGAATTTCAGGAATGTAACAATCGGTGAAACCCTTCATCCGTCACCATATCTCGCTTACTTCCATGACTTCGAATACAAACTGGGTTATGATATTCCACGACCCTTCTTCTCTGTCTTGCTAAAGATCATTCCCACCCTATCTTTCCTTTTGCCTTTCCTTCATGTTGCTTTAAACTTTGCATAAAAAACTCGGTTCTGTTCTCATTGGAGGCCATTTGGGATTTTGTACCCTTTTTCGGAAAATAGGAAAAACTTGTGATACTACTGGAAGCCAGAGTCGGCGTAAGGCTGCCAAGGTTGCTAGGCGGTGTTTAGAAAACAGGTTTAGTGTTTTAGACTCAGACACCCCTGGGGACGAGAGTGAGGGGGAAAGTGTGGGTGGTGAGATGGTTGTTGATGATGATAGGCCAGTCGGGGTAAGGAGGGCGGTCAATAGAAAGAAGGGGCCAGGAGCTTGCAAGACGAGAGGAGGTGCAGATGATATAGAAACTGGGGCCAGAAGAAGGAAATTAGTTGTAGCGGGGAGCAGCATTGTACGTGGGATTGACAATGTAGTTTGTGGTCCTGATAGTTCCAATCGAACAGTCTTGTGCTTTCCGGGGGCGAAGGTGGAGGATCTCAGGGACCGGGTAGATGGCATTGTGGCAGGGTCAGGACCGGAACCGGTAGTGGTGGTCCATGTGGGAACCAACAATATCAGGGAGAGAAGGTCAGTAAGTTTGGTGGAGTCGTATAGAGGCTTAGTCGGCAAACTGCTAAGTAGGAATGCAAGGGTAGTCGTATCCGGGGTCCTTCCTGTCCTTGGAGGTGGGGACGAACGGAACTCAAGGATTTTGGCCCTAAATGAAAAGTTGGAGGACTACTGTGTTGATCTGGGAATACCCTTTATCGACCATTGGGACACGTTTTGGGGCAATGGGAGCATGTACGGGCGTGACGGGCTGCATCTTAGCAGGGTGGGGAAACGGGTATTGGGGGATAAAATTCTACGGGTAGCAGAGCCTTTTTTGGAGAGGAGCGGGGTGGGAGGTTAGAGGCAAGTATAACTAGAGTGGACATAGGTGGGGTATCAAGAGTGAGGGGGACAGAATAAGTTTACCAGGACTAGCGCCAGAAAACAATGGGCCCAGTAGGCGGAAGCCAATGAACCTCGGTACCCTGAAAGTGGGTTATAGCAACATCCAGGGTCTCCACCGGAAAGTATTTGCTACATTGATCGAGGCAGAGGAGTTTGATGTCATGGGCTTAAGCGAGACGTGGGTAAGACACGAGGAACGGGTAGACCAAGTAAGCGGGTGTGTGTGGATAGGTGTAGGGCGAACGGAAGGCCAGAAAAAGGAGGGGGGGTAGGCATGTACATTAAAGAGGATTTAAAACCGTCGCTGATCACAGATCTGGAAGATATCATCACCTCGGCTGAGGTGTCAAAAGAAATTGGATGGATAAAGATCAGTCTGAGAAACAAAAGCATTGCCCTTGGGATTGTGTACTGTGCGGTGGAGGGAAGTAAACCCGAGTGGAATGACTCGATATACTCAACACTAAGGTCCAATATCACTGAACTAGAAAACAGGGGGCTCGGTATAATTCTGATGGGTGACTTTAATGGACACATAGGTGATAAGGAAGAAGGCATAGAGTGTGGGGACAAGAAAGTCAACAGGAATGGAAGGAAGCTGTTGAACTTCACAAATGAGCTCGGTCTGAAGATTCTGAACAGGGACGCTAGATGTAAGGGGAAATGGACCTGGGAGTGAAACGACCGAAAATCAATAATTGACTACATTCTCACAGATATGAATGTATGGAGGGAGGTGATAAGGGTAGAAGTGGACGATGAGGGAAAAATGGAGTTGGATAGTGATCACAACTTGATTACAGTGACGATGAGGGCCAAAAACCTAGAGAAAAGCAAAGGAAGCTTCAAGGAGGTTTGGGAACCCAAAAAGGATGCCGACTGGGCGAAGTTCGAAAAAAAACTGAAACCAAAGCTTGCAGCCGTACACAAGGGGGGCAGTGTCCAGAAGATGGCCGACGCCATAGTTGCGAGCCTAGTGGAGGCAGGGAAGGAAAGTGTAGGAAAGTGTAGGAAAGATTAGGGTGCCAACACGGGAACTTGGGTACAGAGTGAACGAAGAACTGAAAAGGGCCATAAAGGTTAGAAAAGCTAAATGTGCTGCATACAGGAGAAGTAGAAAACTTAAGGGGGTGGAAAGCAATGCGGCCATGGTAGCAAAGGAAGAATACCAACAAGCACAATATTAAATAAACAAGATTAAAGACGACAACCGGAGAGTGCGAAATAGCAGTCTTATTAGGACGATAAGAACGACAGGGGGGTCGAGTTCAAGCATATTTTGGAAATGGGTGAACAAACGTAACAAAGGGAATAACCCACAGAGCATTAAAGTAGATGGCAGAGTTACAGAAGAGCGAGATCATATCGCATTAGAACTAGTCAAGCACTGGGAAAAGGTAAACGATAAGCGATTGGGCATGGGGAACCCACCAGAGTGTCCGAACCAGGTCGAGGAAAATCTATCGAACTTCGTGTGCAGCGAAATCAAAACTGAGGAGGTGCGAAGGGTGATCTCGAAATTAAGGAATGGAAAAGCGGGAGGGGTGGACGAAATTCCTAACGAGTTCATCAAAAAAGGGGGAGAGGAACTCTTGGAAAGCCTAACTGCCCTATTCAAATTAGCCATAGAAAAACAAGAGGTCCCAAAGGAGTGGAGGGAAAGTAAAGTGACATTTATTCACAAAAAGGGGGAAAAAGACGTCTTGGATAACTATCGAGGGATCTCTGTCAGCAGCAACATTGGAAAAGTCTTTTGTAAAGTCCTGTATGGGAGATTAGAGGAGGTGATCGAAGAGAAGGGTTTTTGGGGAGAAATCCAGAATGGCTTCAGGAAGGGAAGGAGAGTCACTGACCATCTTTTCACGCTATCCCAAATGATAGAATCCGCGAAAGCAAAAAAGAAAAAGATGTTCATGGCCTTTTTGGATGTTAAAAAGGCATATGATAGAGTATGGAGGGAGGGTATGTGGAGCAAGCTGGAAGCTTGGGGGCGAGTTTGTTGGGATTATGAAAGCATTATATAAAGATGTACAGAGTGAACTTAGCCTAGGAAACATTACAACAAAACGTGTGCCTATGGAGATAGGCCTAAAACAGGGGTGTATCCTTTCGCCAATTCTTTTTGCATTGTACATCAAAGGTTTAGTGTCCAAGTGAGGGAGCTAGTAGAAAACTACTCATTGGAGATTTCGGACCTTGACGTTGGGGCAAACCAGGGCAAAAAGATCGTCAGTAGTTGGGGGAGCCACTATAGACCCAAGATTTTGAAAATTATAGACCAAAGAACTTATAGACCCAAGATTGTGAAACTTATAGACCCAAGATTTGTGAAACTTATAGACCCAAGATTTGTGAAACTTATAGACCCAAGAACTTATAGACCCAACATGTATGCACTGGTGGCAACCAGTGCATACATGTTGGGTCTATAAGTTCTTGGGTCTATAAGTTTCACAAATCTTGGGTCTATAAGTTTCACAAATCTTGGGTCTATAAGTTTCACAATCTTGGGTCTATAAGTTCTTGGGTCTATAATTTTCAAAATCTTGGGTCTATAGTGGCACCGCATCATGCTTTTTTTTATGGCCAGATCCTATAGTACATTTTTGCTTATAAGTTTTTTCACTGGAGGATAAGGGAACTGGTTGTTTGTCTTTTCATAACAAAGACTTGATTGTGTACATGAGAAGATCTCTTTCTAATAGTGTGGGTAGCCCTTAGAAGGGCTGTTTTAGTTTTGATGAAGTGCAAGTCACTCAACAGTTAGCAATATTTTTCATGTATCGCCCAAGACCATCGAATCGTACCCGTTTCTTTTTTTTAGGTTTAACAATATCATCAGATGATTCTTCCTCTGGAATAGGTTGTTGAATTACTGTATCTGTTTGTGTGGATGTAGCCACTAACTGATTCTGTGCTTGACGTCCCCTTTTTCTCTTAGGTTTAGGTGTCGGTTCTGCCAACTCATGTGGTACTGTTAAAGGAAGAGATGACACTTTAAATTCTATAGGAACTGTAATCTTATCAGCTGAGAGAACGATCTTTTGGTGAGATGATTTCATGTCTTGTAGAGTCTCCAAGATTTTCTGTAATAATGTTTCATTTTTTTCATCTTGTGAAAAAGTATTATTCGCCCTCTTATTTGGTATGGTATCCTTTTGGTTTGGTATTCTCTGCTGTGTCATCAATGAGTTGTCAATACGAATTAAATCGTTAAAATCATCTAGTATATTGTATTCATCCATGATTGAATGCAGAACAGGCGATTGCTTTTTATCAAATGAATTGTCTGGAATGTGTGTTAGATTTTATAGACAATGCGAGGATCGGAAATGCACTGGAGAACGCTCACGCGACATTTTTGATCGAGTGCAGGAAAAGATTGTTGATAACAGACGTTTACTATCACAGCCGTCCGATGTCAACAATCTTTTCCCGCACTCGATCAAAATTGTCGCGTGAGCGTTCTCCAGTGCATTTCCGATTCTCGCATTGTCTATAAAAAGAAGGTGAGTTGAGGATTTGGATACATTTTATCTGACTAAAGAAAAAATCATCTTTTGACAGAGAGGAAAAAGACATGGAGCCAACGAAGATCAATTACAGTTCCGTAGAGAGTTATGAGAGAACCAAGAAACAGAGAGCCGATGAAGAATTCGCCTTGGCTTTGAGAAAGTGGTGGTCGGCAACACTTTCGATGGAAGAACAACTTAAGAAGATTGAAGACCACCCTTTCGTCAAAGCCGCCACACGTCCGTTCGGGGAGATCCAGTACAAGAATCGACCTAAACACTGGTTTGATCTCCCCGTACATTTGCAGGAGGAAGCTCTTGTAGGACGAAGCTATGCATGGGAACAAGATTGCTTTACAGATGAAGAGATGCTAGCAACAACCATAGACGTGTGGGAAGGTGAATTCTTCACCGAAGCAGAGATGGCTTTACCAAACAGCTCTCTACGGAACTGAAGATTTTTAAAAACGGCCCTTTTCAGGGCCAACCCACACTATTAGAAAGAGATCTTCTCATGTACACAATCAAGTCTTTGTTATGAAAAGACAAAAAACAGTTCCCTCCCTAGAGTGTGACCCAATGTCTATATTAATTTAAAATCATTTTATATTAGGGGTTATCCATATGGTTTTGGGTTTTGTCATCTCTCCACCCTGTGTATACAACTTCTATAAATGGGGAAATTTTGTGTGTCTTCTTGTGTTTTGTTGTAAGTATAAGGAAATTATACTTACAATAAAACACAAGAACACATGCACAAAATAAAAAAACTTAGTGATTCGCGTTGTGGTCGAACTCTCTGTGATAGTTGTTTTTTCTATAGTAAGAATAGTATTCATTGTATGTTTAGCAATCAAAATTATCTCTACAGTATAAACTGTATATCAGGTTACACTATAAAAGTTTTCGATAAGTATGCATACAATATTAAAACCTAATACTCACAGTGAAAAAGAGAAGTGACTCTTAACTCTTTTTTACTGGTGGGAGATAATAGGGACACGGTGATAAAAAAGGGATTATAGGACTAACCTAACAAAAATCGACTAAACTATCACAGAGGTTTTAACAAAAGACAAAACTGTATTTAAAGTTGAATCATTATATTGAAATGAACTCTGAACATATATACACCGAGATCTGAGTTTGCCTATCCATGAGAAAACCTATTTACATCAAGATTCTTTTTTATGCTAGCTTTTTTATTTGATACCCAAGATTGTTTTTTGAAAACAATCTTGGGTATCAAATAAAAAACTGATATCACTCAAGTGATCTGATCTTGAAACAAATATAAAAAATAACTAAAAACCCTATCTCTCTGTTACACAAATGTCTGGCGAAAATTATATAATAGATGATTGACTTTTAATAAAAAACTTAAAAAACTAAAAGATGTAAAAAATTACCTCTGTGGGATTGTTTTGACACCTGATATTTATTACAGTTATTTCAAATAATGTCTATAAGTTTGCTCAAACCATCGTCGAACATCTCTATCATTCTCTTGAAAATTTCTTGGATCAAATTTGATAGTAAGAACTGTCTCTAAATCATATCCTCTTGCAAGATGATCTAAAGCAAATATACAGTACATTCCACACACAACAGTAAATTCACTTTGTAGTCTCATTGTATTTATTGTCCAGGAATCTGTATTTTTCACTATGAAATTGTATATGTCTCTATCTAATGGTGGTAAACCATATGAATCAAAGTAGATAGCAGAATGATTGTCTTTAAAATATATTGCTATCCAATGTTCTCCTGGTTCTTTTGATGAATCTGTGTTCACAATATATGCTTGTCTGTGTTTAGGTTTTCGTTTTGGTAACAAGTCTTTTGAACACACTTTTTCTTTTAAGGATGATAACCTTTGAGAACTGTCAAGTATAGTTTGTAATTGTATGGTTTCCATCTTCTTAGCCTTGAAAAAGGCTGGCACGGAGCCATTAATCAAGATATCCTGTATAATATGACCAGTCTCTTTTCACTAAATCTGCCCACTTTTGAATGTCTTTTTGGCAGTCTATTTCAAAGTCTATATGAGCACAATATTCTAATAAGTTTATTTTTCTTGCTCTCTTGTGTAGATTATATAGTATAGTCACTGGACACACTTTCTGTAAACACTCTGCAATGTTCATATCTATTAATGTTGTTGTGTTGGTTCGATTTTCTTCTTCACAGATATTTTTCATTTTCTGTTGAATGGATTTTGTCAGTTCTATCACTACACATTCTTGAAATAATGTTTGTATTTTTTCTTTAGACATCTTGCAATGTTCACACTGACTCATCTTGTTTAATAGTCAAATATCACTTCTCTGAATTTGTTGATTTCTATCTCACTATCAAATTCTGCATAGACAACAACGTTGATCACCTCTGGAAGAGCTTGAGCAAACTGAAGTTCAAACCTAAGATTGCCAGACTTTATTGGGTGAGCCAAGGGCCCACTACTACTCTGATCAGGTGTCAAATCAATACCCCAAAGGGTATACCCTTTTGCATAATCCTGCAAAGATAAATTAAATGATTGATTTTGTCCAAAATAGCCCATAGCTTCAAACAATGATAAATATGAATTTAGATAAAGTCCACCTTCAAAATTCGGTTCAAAGGGACGTGCTTTAATGGAATGTCCATCTATTGTGATTTCCAACTTATTCAAATCGAAATGTTGAAAATTAAATGGATTACTGCCAATATCTCCATTTATATCTCTATTACTAACTAAACCAAGAATAATTCGTTTTGGCATCTGTTTATGAAACAGATAGTCTTCTATTTTTGAACGAAGACCACTTCCAATAGTAAAAGTTTTAATTTCACTACGTCTTATGGGCATTTTATAATTTGTTCGATCTATTTGTGCATTAAGATCATTCGCAAATTTTGGAAATAAATCCAATGCCGGTATTCTGAATATGGCTTTTTGAATTTCTATTTTTCCATGTTCACTACCAATCAAACAAAATTTAGTTGGAGCACGATGCAATTTAATTCTCATCTCAACTCCATTTGGTAAATACTTATCTTGCACAAACAGATCTAAATGCAGTTTTCCTCTTAGTTGTACATTTTTGCTACCACCAATTATTTTAGCTCGTTCAGTCAAACCTTTGTTAGACGAAGCTTTACTAGTTTCTGCATGGTGTCCAGGAGTATCTGTATACCACAACTCACTAGCAGCTAGATGTGTTTTTTTCACATCTCTTGAATAACTAAGAAAATTCTCAAAATATGCTCTATAAGGATAAAGATCTGTATTGGTGGTGATAAGATTGCCATTCAGTGTAACATCAATTTTACTGAACATGCTATGAAAAAAATTATTGATAGGAGCTATTTGTGTATCTCCAGCCAAAACACTCCCATCTTGTTTTGTAATTTTAAATTGAACTTCAAGTGTAGATGCTGCAAGATCTAACCACTTGGTTGTTTGTCTTGGAATTAAAAATTCTATTGGTGAAGAATTATTTAAAGATGCAATAGGAAATTGTTCAATTTCACCAATATTTTCTATACCACTTGATGTTGGTGATACATTATCTGGATCAAAACTACTACCAAAATGTTCGCAAGATCCATGTAACATCATGATTTTTTTCAATCAAATATATCAAGTGGTCTTGATTTTCGTTTTGAATAAGCTTGTCTTTGACGTGTCTTACCTCTACGAGAAGGAACCACAGACTGACGTTTTCGTTCTTGTTTCTGTCTTTTTATACCTAAAGCAGATTCACCAACTGATTTCAAAAGATCTTTTCCATGAGTTAATAAAATGTCTTTAGGTGCTTTACGTTTTTTTATCAATTCATTTGCTATTTCTAAACCATGTCTTAATCCATCTCTCTTTAAGGTTTGAAATGCATTTTTTGCAATTGGTTTTATAAATGGTGAAGCTGTTCTTATTGCTGTGCGAAAAATAGACCCTAATCCATATCCATATTGCCGTGGTACACCTTGATACACCGGCATCATTTTTTACAAATTTAATTTATGTCTCTGTCGAAAATGCAACTTGACAACTGTCTTGCCACTTGCAAACTGAATGGGTTTACCAGTGTTCCCATTTATATTTATACTAATCTGATCAAAATAAGATTTTGATACTGGTACGTAATGTACATTATCAAATTCTATATGAGTATGTAGAGACTCTTTATGTGATTCAAATGGAATCACACGTAAAATAGGTGCTTCAATATCACCTAAAAATGTATAATCTGCTATGTCAGCATAAATAAAGATTTGATTGAAATCCACATTTAAGTCCACATTATATTTAAATGCATCTTTTGATGTGTTAGGAAAAATGACAGAATAACTATCTTTACATCCCAATTTTTGTAATAAACTTTCTGACATTTTAATACCCACTTTCCCAATACTATTTCCTACTATTTTTACACGCCCTTGGAGACTTGAAAATCCAACATGAAATAATACATCAAATGATTTAAATATGTCTCCAAGTTTTTCTTGAATTTCTGTTTGCATTGCATCTATGACATGAGCGCCATTTAAATATGCACCTGATAAAATATTTAATTCAACACCAGCAACACCTTTGTGAAATGTATGTTTCAATTTCGTTTTATTAATACGATTTGATATGTTGCTATCTGTCACAAAGATTTTAAAAACAGATTCTTCATCTGTAATATTTTTTGCTTCCGAAGGTAAAATTACTTCAACTAATCCCACTTCCCAATGTTCTTTATCAACATGAATGGGTTTAGATAATTGTGTTTGAAAACAACATTGGGTATTATTTGGAAACATATCCATAGAACTATCACTGAGAAGTGTTACGTAAAATGAATTCATTTTTCTTATCTTGTGGTTGTTTCAAATATTTTAAACCTGGACTTGGAAGAATATATCCTAATGAACTACTTAATAACACTAACCACAATTCTTTATCGGGGCTTTGTAAACTCAAATGTGCAATGGCAGTAATTATAATACCATAAATGATAATAATCTGTGTGAAATAAGTGACTTGATTTTTTGCAACACGATTTCCACAAATTTTAAATTGTTGACTTTGTTGACTTTGTACATCAACACTTGTGGTTTCATTAGGTAATGAAGTTTCATTTAATGACATATTCTTTTTATATCAAATCTGATTCTGCTATCCAACTATCAAATTTCTTTGGATAACCTTCCCAATGTACTTTAAGTTCTTTAATAATTTTCTTTCCCACACGTCTTGACCGTCTATTAAGAATTGATTCAATTATATATTTTTTATCATCTTTTATACTTTGAATTTCTTGTGGATAAAATGTCCCTTGTATATTTTCACCACCCATATCTTCAAGTTTATAAGTGGGTGGTATTGTATGTTTTACATGAGTAATTTTAAATAACTCTTTTGTCCAATTTGGTAAATACCCTTTTTCAAATGTACGTTTGGTTTTATTAATACGTACTATATCACCAACTTTAAATTGTATTTTTTTCTTTTTAGACTTTTTTTTACCATACAAATGTTGAGATACTTCTACTTCATTTTCTAATGATACTGAAGCAGGAGTTCTCTGAATACTTCGATGAAAACTATGATTATATCCATCAACTAAATTTTCCAACACATCAATGTACCTTAATGTACGTTTGTGTGTAAAATATTTCCACATTCGTGTTTTCAATGTACGTTGAAAACGTTCAACAATACTAGCTTTGGTTTCAGGATTTTCTGTTGTGAAGAAATGAATGTTTTGTTTCTTTAAAAAATTTTGTACATCTTTATTTTTAAATTCAGAACCTTTATCAGATTGTAATGATAAAGGTTTACGTCCAGAAGTTTTTAAAATACTCTGAAAAGATTTTGTTAATGTCTCTCCTGATTTATTGTGAATGGGTATTACCCATGCATATTTGGAAAATACATCAATAACACAAACTAAATAACGAAATTGATCATTGTAAGATTGTAAACTTTGTAAGTCTGCTAAATCAATCTGCCATTGATGATCAATACCACCCACTATAGTCTTACGTCTTGAAAATTTTTTACGGATGGGTTTATGTAAAGTATAAGTTCTTTCTCCTTTCAACCATTTTTTCACTTGATCAATTGTGATGGAATTATCTTTACTATGAGCTGCTTTGTACAATTTTTGTATACCACCATAACCAGCAGGATGTTTTGTATTGTAATATATTTCAGTTAATAAATCATTCAATAAGCTTCCCATTTTTCAGATAATCTACGTTTTGTCAATTTACGCTTTAGTGCTGACTTTGGTGTGTCTTCACTCCACTGCACTCTATGACCTCGACGAACTTTACGTTTTGGAGGGGAGGATTGAGGAGTTTCAGACCAACTATCTTCTGGAGAACTTTGATATTTACTGGGTTTGGGTATAGGTTGTCTATTCATCCATAACCAACGTTCACGATTACCAACAAAATCTTGAGGGATATTTATATCTTTTAATCCACGACTAAACATTTCCCATCCACTCGGTTTAAAACCTTTTCGGTGTCTGAGAACATCATTGACTAAATCTATGATATTTGAACCTTTTATGACTTCTCCATCGTAACTTAATACACCCTGATCATCCCAACTCATGTGTGGATGAGATGATAAAGCAGATAATAATGAAGTTGCTTTACGTCTCATTGTAACAGGGACACTTTCTATAATACGATCTCGTAAAAATAATGATTTTTCTCCTGACTCAGGCAATGGAACCAATGTTGGTTGTAATGCCTTCTTATGTGACATTTGAAATTTTTGTAAAGTTTCCCCATACTTTTGTTCTTTCTCACTTTCGGACAACTCTGAATTTCCTAACACAGATGATAAATCATTTTGAAGTTGTGTAGTATTTGTAACTTGTGGGTTAGGGGGTAATCTTGGTCTTTGAGCTTTTTCATTTCTAAAACGTTGCATATCTTCTAACATTTGATAAGGTACAATAGCCATCTTTTTCATATTTTATCGACTAATTTATTTGCAAGATTTGTTGCAACTCCTATAGCAGGTCCAAGTAAACCAAGTAATGGTAAAAAACCACCTTTTTGATTTAAAATTTGTTTTTTCTTTTTAAGAGTTATTGATTTACTAGCGAGTGCTCGTAGTTGTTGACGCTTTGGATAAAATTTTTGTTTCTGATTTTTTGTTAGATGTATGTTGCCTTTTAAAAGATTATGACAACATTCTGACACACAATTAATTAATTCTTTAGGTGCATTTTTCATAATTTGTTTTTGAAATGCTGGAGGAGTTTGACTTAAACCTATTAACATACCACCATATTTTTTAACTAAAGGAATTTTTTGTTTCTTATTTTGTCTCACCATCTTGCTCTTATAGAATCTAATGATTAAATGAAACAAATATAAAAATGTAATGCTATTTATATATGTGCAAACTTTATATTATTTAAAGTAAGACCTTATCCCTTTAACAGGTTTGGGTGTATTTAAAGCTGTAAAACGTGCCATTGTGGGAATCTTTTCTTTTAATGGTACATGTTGTGTATTTTGTACAGAATACATTGGGTCATGATTTTTAACACCATCTTTTGTTATTGACACTACACGTGTTAACTTAAGTGGTGATACTTTTCTTTGTCTTTGAAGATTTTTCACAAGTAATGCTTTTGTTTTTGTAGATGGAGATCTATGAGGTGCAATTTCAAAATTTGTGTACATATATTTAGGTCCTACCTTTCGTTGATTTTTTATCTCTCTAGAACTTGATGAATTATTTGATCTTTTCTTAGGGGATTTTCGTTTCCTTTTAGGTGACTTTTGTTTCTTACTCTTTGTTTTTTTGAATGGTGAATAGAATGATCTACTTGTCTTATGACCATCCCATCGAATTAAATTACGAATGATAACACCACCAAAAAATCCACCACCTCCTGGTTTTAAAATAATGTTTCGTTTTGTTGCAAGATCAACTCTGGGATTTGCAAGTTGTTCAAGATCTTGTTTATGTTTATCCATATAGGTTAAAGTTTGTTTTGGCAATTTAATTTTCTTATTAAGTATGATTCTACTTGCTAATGTAAACCATTTTAAAATTTTCTTAAAACCTTTCTTAAGTAATTTTTGTCTTGCAAATGGACTTGTTTCTTGACCAAGTTGTTCCAAAGATTGTATGAATGATACCATGATGATGTGTAGTCGTTGACAAACTTTGACTAACTAACATCAACTCATTAGAACATGGGGAATTTATAGTTTTGTATAAATGATAGGGCCACGTTCATTTTGTGTTACCCAAGGATGAAAAATATCAGTTCTTAATCTCAAAGACTCAGGAGTTCTAGGATGAAAATCAATTAATAAATAACCATGATCAATACTTGTTGCATCTTGATAACATGCATTTAAATGTGGTAATTGAACTTGATTTGCCAATACTTTAATTTGCCCTTTATCTCTGGTATTTTGAAATAAAATCATATAATGTGCATTTAAACTTATGGTACGACTAGATTTAGATTGTTGAAACATATTTTGTGTTATGTAAATGACACTTGCATTTCTATGATGTCCTTTTCGTGTGAACCATAATTTAATTTTTTCTTCATCTTTATCTCCTAACATATCATCAAAAACTACAAGATGGGGAATAGTGACATCACTGACAATTTCATATTCATCATCAGGGATACCTTCTATGAATTTAATATCTTCACTTTCTTTAAGTAAAGTATATGTATTTTGCCATTCTTTATAACACCAAATGATTTTTTGTGGGGGAATTTGAAATAAGTCATGTTTCATATCAATAAGCTTTTTGACAAATTCTGTTTTTCCTGAACCACTAGGTCCCGAAATAAAGATATTACAAGGGTGATGAAACAATAAACATTCACTCGATGCCATAATTGTATTTGTGTGAATAAGAGTTGTCAAATCATTCACTTATATACTTTCTGTTTCCATACCTTCTTCATGTCTTTCAGTAGGTATTCGTTTTAAGGGTGCTTTTAACTCAAATACAGTTTCTGAAGAATCTATTCTTCTATCTATTTGTGGTACACATTGTCTATACAAGTAATTAATGATTTCTTTATCATAAATTATATTACCCCACACAACTCTTGTCCAAATATTTTCTATATTATCTTTGTAAAAAGCATTCATGATTTGTAATGCATTACAAAATTCCCCATACATTTCATCTTTTCCCAATTGATTATGAATAAACTCTTTTGTTATTGTTAGATAACCAGGAGTGATCAATTGAAATGCATATAATAATGCCTTACGTGTAATCTTGTTGTCTAACATACGTCTTACTGGTTCCATGGTTGAAATCAAAGTGATGATTCTTTTGTCTCTTCTGATGTATTTTGTCCATCAGGTACTATATTACCTGATGCACAAAATACATCAGGACGGTCAGGAAAATCATTTCCTGCATTATCTGAAAACATTTTATCAAACTTAGTTTTGAATTGTCCTGCAGCTTGTCTTGCAATTATGGTACTAAATGATGTACTTTGATCATTTAGCACCATGAGTGCAAATAAAGACTTAGAATCTGGAAAATCATCTAAACACTTGTCATATTTTTTCATTGTTGAAAATATTTGATTTAAAGTGAATCCATAATCCATCACTGATAATATTTTATCTGGGGGTGTTTGCATACTTGTTGGTGGTTTGTATAATTGACAATTTCTTATCAATTGAATATAAGAACAATTTGGTGACCACTTAACATGTTCTTGCAAAGGAATATCTTTTTCTTCCCAATTCATTAAACCTTGTCCACATACAAAACATTTTACTTTACCATCTCCTATATAGAAAAATCCAGCTTTAGCTAAGTCTTCTTTCTTGGATTTTAAAATAGGGTTTGTAGTCATACTAAAACTTGAAAGTCTTCTTAACTCTGACAAGTATATAGGATAAGTAGGATTGAGTGGTAGAGACATCTTGCCTGCTCAGTGTTCAAAGTTGAAATGAGAAATCTGAAGGTTCTTTTATACCTTAGGCCCATAAGGTTTTGTGTCATATTTATCCACTACAAAATGGTTTGTGTACACAGATCTGAATGTTTTGGTTTGTAATTCAATTGTGACATGTCTGGTCTTGTTCAAACTTGAAATGAGGAATCTGAAGAGTAATTTTTATACCTTAAACCCATAAGGTCTTGTGTCATATTTATCCACTACAAAACGTTTTGTGTACACAGATCTGAATGTTTTGGTTTGTTTTTCACTTGTGACTTGTCTGTTCTTGTTGCATTTAATTCTATGTGTGTATTCAATGTTCATTTTATAATTATATCTGTCTTGTACACATTCCACCATGGATTCAAAATTGACTTTCTGTGATGTATTGTAGTCTAATGTGATTCCTTTAACTTTACATGAAGTGTGTATTTGACCATCTTTAATGTATTTGTAACCATAATTTTTGGGACCTAAACCTACATATTCAATAATTTTTGCATCTGGATGTTCATCTGTCCATTGACCTAACCTACTGTTTATAATTTGTGGATTCCAAAGTGTGGGGTTATGGATGTAAATACAACTGTCTGTGTCAAAGTATAATACCCGTCTACCCAAACGTCCTATTACTTTATATAATTCCATTCGTGCATAAGCTGTGACAAAAGAGGCAACTGCAACATTAGCTGATTTGTGAGGTTCATAAACATCTGTAGATTTTGTGTAATTGACTAAAATGCATTTATCATGATCAAACAATTCAACATTTTTAATAATGATGTCTTTATCTTGTATCAGGTCAAAATATTTGGATGGGTCTTGTATGTATTCTGTTTTTGTTTTTAAATTGTTTTGTGCACTTTTCCCCCATAAACAGTTTAACATGGTTTTAGCAAATGATCTTTGTCCTGGATTTTTTTCAATATTTTCCAAACGTATGTTTTCAATTTGTGCATAGTCTTTCTTAAATGTGTCTCTGTCTGTTTCTGTTTTCACCCAATCTGGATATCCACTGGCTTCTTGTTTCATTTTTAAATATTTGTTCACATAATGTTTGTAAATTTCTGAAGACCATTCTCCCCAATGCCAAATCTGATAAGTGTCAAGTAATGTGTATCCCATCCCCAATGCTTTAAAAAGTTCAACAGATGTCCATGTACCTGTAATACTGCGTTGATCTGGTGTGTGTTCACATTTGTCTAATTCTTGTTCTGCACATGTATTGCAAAGTGTAAAAACCATTTTCTTGTTGCAATGAATTGGTAATACTGGCATGTGTAGAGATTGTGGTGGTAAAACTTTACATTTGATAAGTCCCCTGTACTGTCTTATAGCATCCATGTTTATGTTTTCTTTTGTGAGTATATGTGGATGACCTACTGGATATTCTCTGTGTTTATTGACATAAGGATAGAGTGAACAGATGTCTATGTATTTTATTTCATTGTCTGTGCTTTGGTCTATTTTATGATGTAATTTAATGGCATTTGTTTTCCCCCCAAATAATGCTTCACGTGGTTTAATAGGATCCATGTTTGGAAAAAATGAATTCAATGTTGATTTTACTTCAGGATTTGATTTGCAAAAATCATCAAGTTCATGTTCCCATGTTATTCTCGTGTTATACCCTAATGATTTTAAATGGTGTATGCGTTCCTGTGTTTTGTTGTATAGAGTTTGGTAATTTAGCAAATTGACTGGATTTTTCTCATGTCTGTTGTCTTTGTAACATGTTATGCACCCATGCCACATACATCCATAAAATTCAAAGATTGTATTTGTGTCTTTGTGAAACCCATCAACATAATATCCCCCTATTTTAACCTCCCCACCATTAAGTGCATGTTGAATATGTATGTTTTTTTCCTGTGCAAGTGTCTGTAAAAATCTAATGGCTTTAATGGAGTATTTGACTTTAGCTGGGTAACCTATGTCTGAAATGTTTTGTTTTCTGGAAGTGAATTTTTTCTCCAAGCTTTTGTACATGCATCGGCTAAGGTAAATGCTTCTCTCAAGGGGTCTATACCATCACTATCTATAAATTTTTGTCTGAATTCCCCACACCCCCTACGTAAAATATCTACATCTGATTTACAGTATAATTCCATTTCTTTTTGAAAATCAAAACTGGCATGACTAGTAATTTTTTGTTTGTACCACTTGATAAAATCTTCCCTATCTGATGGAGACATTGAATCTGGCATATACAATGTTGAATCTAAATAAGGGCCAATATAATTTTGATAAGCTTGTGTGTTTGCCAAATGGGGGAAATAACCTTTTGCTAATTCTGTCAAGCCAAATGTTTTGGGAAATTGTGCCAATCTCATTGAAAGAAAATTTAAAGAATCTATAAGTCTAATACCACAAGCTTTAAGTGAAAGAATTTTGTTCCCATTCATAATTACATCAGGAGTTGTTGTACCAGTTTCAATGAGGTGCCTTAAAATAAATTGTCCATCGAAACCTCTTAAATTGTGAGCAATAGCTGTTGTCCCTTTATGTTCCTTACTGAAAAGCCAATCACAAAAATCTGATAATGTAGATTCCCCTTTAAATATTGATTGCCGTTGTCCAAATTTGTCACAGGAAATACATTCTTGATCTATAGATTTGCAAATACATTCCCCACATGCACGATGAGCAACACAGAAATTTGGGATATGAACTCCTGAGTCTTGTGTGGTTTCAAAATCAAAAAATACAAATGGAATGTTTGGTATTTTTTCATCCTCGGGTGAAGTGTATTTTGGAATAAAACATTGGTGATCAGAATTAACTACTTGTTGACAATATTTGCATTTTTTGAATCCTTCACAGATATGATTTCCTTTGGTTGGATATATTAGTGAATTGCATGTTTTACATTTTTGAACTAATTGACAAATTGTTTTTTCTTCTTTCCCCTTTCTAGTGATATGGTTATTATAGCATGATAAACTTCTAAATTGTCTATTGCAACTGTAACAGGTAGTGGGATGTTCAGGAATACATTTTGTTGGAGCATAGCAAACACAACCAAAAGGGCACATGTGACGTTCTCTCTGTCGGACACCTTTACTGCAAAGTTCACAATAGTAGTGACATCCTAAAAACCCTTTAATTGTTGTGATAGTATCAAAATGCTGGTCATGGTGGTAAAATGAATAACTTTACTATCAGTGGTGGTAACTGGAGGTTTGAATAAAAATTCACTTTTTGCATACTGTGGATGAATTTTGATGACATACTCTGGGTAAAGCAGGTCTTGTATTTTATAATATTCTTCATATCCACAAGGAATATTATAATCAAGACCTGCTTTGTCCATCAATGCCTTATCTTCCAACTCTTGTGTCGGTCTATCAGAACGTCTAATATTTTTCCATTTCTTTTGCCAAAGTTCAGAATTATCTCTATCAACATGACACTTTCCCACTACAATGGCCCGTGCGAGACACATTGAATCATGAACATTTTTAATTTCAATAATACTTCTCTTGTTTCCAACCATTTTATCAACAGATGAAAATGAAATTGGTGCATGTCGCCCAGACCCTTGTGGTAGAGAAGTGTGTGTTATTTCTAAAGATAATTGCCCATCATGGATAGTAAAGTTATCATTTGATTGTACAACTTTTTCTATTTCATCTAATATGGTGTTACCAGTGATAGCCGAAGCCTTAGTAAATGGAATAAATATACCTATTTCTAATCCTGGGTGGTCAACGGATATTCTCATCGGATCATTGTCTTCTACTCCACATTCTTCTTTAATATCGTCTACCAAACTGTCAAAGACTTTTCCAAGGGTGTCAAATGGATTCTTTTGATTGAATTGTTTAAAGGTTATCCTGCATACATGGGATTTGGAACGGAATTTTCTTGATGTTCTTTGTAGGAGTGGGTGAATGGTGTATATGTCCCTTGCTGATTCTACTCTCTGCTTCTTGTTATCTACTTCACTCTCTGTCTCACTATATTCTTCAATGGCTCTCTTCATCTTTTCTTCTATCGTCTTCTAGCTTTGAAAATATGTCTTGTCTTCTTGAAGTCAAAAAACCCAAGTGTGAAACATCCTAAGATTCCCCCACTTTTATACTTCCCTTTAATGTACATTTAATTGTGCATTTAAATGTACATTTAATACCCCACTGAATTATACTGTTAATAAATGTTTCTTATACACATTTGAAAAGTCATAAAATGTAATCCATTCACTCTATGGGAAATATTCCTATGGTAAATATTTTATTTGTTAAGTGTATCTTTCAGTCAATATTTAACAACAGCAATATAGTATCCAGAGATTATTGAGTGCAAAAGATAGCATAACTGTTTGTAACCAAATGAATGTATATTTAAACCATTGTGTGCAAATGCACGTTATGGAACATTTAAGTGTACATTTAAATGTACATTTAATACCCCACTGAATTATACTGTTAATAAATGTTTCTTATACACATTTGAAAAATCATAAAATGTAATCCATTCACTCTATGGGAAATATTCCTATGGTAAATATTTTATTTGTTAAGTGTATCTTTCAGTCAATATTTAACAACAGCAATATAGTATCCAGAGATTATTGAGTGCAAAAGATAGCATAACTGTTTGTAACCAAATGAATGTATATTTAAACAATTGTGTGCAAATGCACGTTATGGAACATTTAAGTGTACAATTAAATGTACATTAAAAAAGTATAAAAGGAGGAAGAATCTTAGGATGTTTCACACTTGGGTTTTTGACTTCAAGAAGACAAGACATAATTTTGAAATGCTCCAAAAGTTAAAGATGGATAAAGTTACAGATCCAAGATTAGAAAAAGCAAGTGATGCTAAAAGTATTTACTATAAACCATCTAAATGGGGAGAAGTTAGAAGACTTGTGAATGAACTTTATAATTTGATATAACACCTAATTGTTCCATTTGTCATCAGAAAGGACATTGGGCGAGTACATGTTCAGACAAAGGGCCATGTTTTTATTGCAATGAGAGAGGACATTGGATTAATGAATGTAGATTGAGAAAGCTATCGAATAACTCTGTGTCTCAACCAAGATGGGGTTCACCAGCTGTTGATCAACGAGGACCAGTAAAAGTTTATCCATGGTCAGAATACATAAAGCATACAGAAGATAAATTACTGATTACAGGTTTCAACTTACAACTTGATGAAAAAGACATTGACAACCACACTTTACAGGGGATGAGCATGATACCAATACCACCACCTCCCCATACAAATGAGAAAGTTGACTTAACAGAACCTGTGTTACCAGAGTTTGATGATAATGATGATACATTATTATATAATATGGATATACCCAAAGAAACAAAAATGGAAATCGATGATGAGTTAGAAGTATTATTTCCAGAGAAAGAGGAACCACCAAAGAAAGTTACAAGAAAACGAAAAGCTAAAGACAATAATTCTAAAATGGAAAAACTTGCCAAGAAACATTGAAAACAGTTTTTGAAAGTGACATTTTCATAAAAGACATTTACAAATCTGTAAATATTCATGGAATAAAAAATTCGGATTTTGAAAAAAGGTAATATTATTTTGTTGTTATTTAAACAGGGGAAATTTTTTTCCAACTCAACATTTTTTAAAAATAAAAAACATTTTTTCATAACATTATTTTGCAAGCACAAAAAATATTTTTGTGTTTGTAAAATGCATGTTATGAAAAAGTTTTTTTCATAACATGCATTTGCAAACACGAAAATATTTTTCTTATAAAATAAAAAACTTGCAAGACAGAAAATAATTTGCAAACAGAAAAAATATTTTTTGTGTTTGTAAAATGAATGTTATGAAAAAGTTTTTTTCATAACATTCATTTTACAAACACAAAAAATATTTTTCTTATAAAAATAAAAAACTTGCAAGACAGAAAAATAATTTGCAAACACAAAAATATTTTTATGTTTGCAAATTATTTTTGTTTTTTACCTAAATGTTTTCACACAAAAACATTTAGGTAAAAACAAAAATAATTTGCAAACACAAAAAATATGCCATGACAGGGAAATCTAGTGTGGGAGCTATGAGGTTAACCTCTTTTGAATTGAGTAATGAAATTACAATTGAACAAAAAGTTCAATTCATTCCATTGTGGTAGCACTGAAATGTGCCACTCAAGTGTGTAAACGTGATATCTCTTTTTAAGAATATGGTGGCCCTTATAAGGGCCGTTTTTTACTAAACAAATCATGTTTAGTTCACCAACTTTATTCCATTTCTCTTTGCGGCTCTCTTGACATCCTTTTGATTAACGAGATGTTGTGATCCTCTTCCCCTAATTGTTGCATAATGATAGGTATCTCTTATCAATTTTCGAACAAAACAGTGTAAGGCTTCTTCAGCTTCATCAAGTGACAATGGTGAGATATTATTCACCCCAGCTTTTCTTGCCAATCTTCGCAAATTACTCCTTGGAATAGTATTACGCTCCTCTCTCTCCATCTTCACCTCTTGTGGTGGAATAGTATTGCACTCCTCTCTCTCCTTCTTCACTCCTCGTGGCCCACATTCACCTTCTAGTGATGGAATCTTTACCTCGATGGATAGCTCAACTCTCATGATTGATGATAAGAAAAATGACATTATGATATCTCCAGCAGTGTTTTTATAGACATTGCGAGGATCGAAAATGCACTGGAGAACCCTCACGCGACAAATCTGATCGAGTGCGGGAAAAAATTGTTGATAACAGACGTTTACTATCACAGCCGTCCGACGTCAAATTATCTCTGTTTGTCATTCTAACCTATCAATAATTTGTTACTCTCACAAATGAGTGTGATTTCAAAATGTGCCTTCGTGGCAGCCCTTCTAAGGGCTACCCACACTATTAGAAAGAGATCTTCTCATGTACACAATCAAGTCTTTGTTATGAAAAGACAAACAACCAGTTCCCTTATCCTCCAGTGAAAAAACTTATAAGCAAAAATGTACTATAGGATCTGGCCATAAAAAAAAGCATGATGTGGTGCCACTATAGACCCAAGATTTTGAAAATTATAGACCCAAGAACTTATAGACCCAAGATTGTGAAACTTATAGACCCAAGATTTGTGAAACTTATAGACCCAAGATTTGTGAAACTTATAGACCCAAGAACTTATAGACCCAACATGTATGCACTGGTGGCAACCAGTGCATACATGTTGGGTCTATAAGTTCTTGGGTCTATAAGTTTCACAAATCTTGGGTCTATAAGTTTCACAAATCTTGGGTCTATAAGTTTCACAATCTTGGGTCTATAAGTTCTTGGGTCTATAATTTTCAAAATCTTGGGTCTATAGTGGCTCCCCCAACTACTATCGTCAGAGAAAGGGTCATGGAGGATTGTAACCGTAATTGGCGAGAGGGTGTCAAATCAAAGAGATCTTTGGGTGGCCTGCGTGATAAAGAGAAGCCTGGTTTTGAAGAGTACCTTGATTGCACCTTTGGGGGTCACAGTTGTTCAAGCTGAGGTCGCGGTCCCTGGAGCTGAGGGGAAAAATTGGGAAAAACAGTGAAAAGGAGTGCCAGATGTGTAACTTGGGCGTGGTGGAGACCCTAGAACACTTTCTTATAGAATGCCCAAAATACCAGTCTAAAAGAACAAGATTCACGGGGAGTATAATGGGGAAGTGGGATTGTAGAATGAAGGACATGTGGTTAGGGGGCGACTCAAAGGAGAGGGTTAATATACTAATCGAAGAGATAGGGAAGAATGAGGCAAGGGATGTCATCAAGCAGTTCGTCTCCGAGTGTTGGGAGGAGAGAAGAAGCGCGGTAATAGGGAGGCAGTTGGTAGAACATGGGTAACCGAGGCCTTCTCATACGAGAACCGCGGCAAATCAGCGGCCGGCCGAAGTGTTATTATTATTACTCGAGAGTTGCGGCCTCTCGTTTCATCCTTCCTCGCTGGCACTCGTGCTATATCGATTAACTCATTCACACGCGTGTGTCATTCTGTGTTTATTACACGCCTTCACATCAAAAACAACAATTATTAGACATTTGACAACTATCAACAAAAAGAAAACAGTTTATCGCCAACTAATTTGGGAGGGGAACTACTATTTCGTCCCCTGAGTTCCAATGTGTTCTATGTGCCTACTGGCACATAGCACACATTGGAATTCAGGGGACGATTTTCAGCTATCGCTAGCGCTTGAAACTGTAATTGCGTTGCACGATTTGTAGAAAATTCCAGTGAAATTTCGCTTTTATTTAAAAATAGTCCGTCAACGATTCCCATTCCGCACATTGGTGCGAAATGGATTTTCATTTTCCGCATGGTTTAGTGTTGCTGTAGATGGGGATTACATAGAACAGGCTTGAAATAACTAGAAAGAGCGAATCAATGTTTAAGACACAATCCAAACAAAAATGTCTCGGCTGGAACATTTTATGGTATCGCATCCCCACCCCACCCCCTCATGGTTACGTTTTAGGTCTCCGTGTCGAGTTTTTTCCAAATCAGAGATCATAAGCTAAGTAACCACAAACTTATGATAGAACAGGGGCGGCATATTCAACCACCCTTCCCCGTAAGTGAACGCTTATGCGTGATGTGAGGCTCAAGTGCAGTGGAAGCAGAATGGCACATCGTTGTGGAGTTCAGTGAATATGCATTTCTCAGAGAACGTGCATTTTACAAATTTGAACGTGAATACCACGTTTGTCATTTGGAATTAGTATTGTTTTATGTTTCTATTTATGTTGATTTTGTAAGTACAAAGCAATCTGCCCTTGTTCTGGTGTATTTGCTTAATAAATCTTATTTTATCTTATCTAAGCCGGGGTGGGGGGCACCAAAAATTTGCAAGACGTGACGTGGGGGTGGGTGGGTCTCTTGAGTGCGCCAAAAATGTGCATTTCCAACTTGTGCAATTTTTTTATTTTTTATAAATATATCAATATATCAGCTAATATATACCATCATTTGTGTTTCAAACCTTAAAGATGATGTTGTACATCACACTCTTAACATAAATACAACATCAGGAGGCTTTATATGTGAGAATATTGGGCTTAATCTGGGAAAATGTCACACGTTAGTAGGGGGTGGGTGTTTTGTTCGAAATGTAGAAAATGTGCAGACAATATTTTGGGAAAATTCTCTCTGATGCACTAAATTCAACCCAAGTTATTTATTATTTATTTATTAATAGAATTTGTATGGATAGAAGAGGGAAGTAGCAAACACCTGAGAATACTGACAGAACAATTCAAATGAAAATTTGTTCCCGTATATGTACACCTGTTCTGGCCAAGCCTGATAATGAACAGCTTGTTATTTGTAGATTGGGCCCACAGCAGCCCACAGAGGTTTAAATTGGTGGTACAAGTTTAAGAACATTATGACCCCCCCCCCCCCCCCTTCCCTAAAGACAGCTGTACCTACTAAGTTTATTAGTTTATTTTGGATTTTAATGGGAGAGTTGGGGTGGGCGTTTGAGAATGGTAGTTGAAAATTTGCACGTAGGGGTGGGTGGGTGTAAAAAGGAGCTGAATAAAAATTAGGACGTCACGTCTTGCAAATTTAGAGTGAACCCCCCACCCCCACCCCCGTCTAAGCTATGTTTTTAGCCCGGTACCTAACACGAAAGGCTGACGACACTTCCAAACAAAATTCTTGAAACATCCCGAAAAATTCCCATCATTGAAAACGACTTTTGCGGAGAAATTGTCTCCCTTGACATTACCAGGCTTATGAAATAAATTCGTTTTGAAAGTCGGCGTAACTGGGTGTGAAAGACACTTGTGGTTCGTCGATGATCAAAAACAATGGGGTGTAAAATGGGAAATCCAATTAAAGCAATAATTTCTTCTAATCAAACGAGCACATTTTAGCGACGTCTGACAACCAATTAAATGAGTAAATAAGATCTTTTTCGGATTTTTTTTTTGTTCCTATTAAAACAAAATCGAAATAAAACACAACAAATCACCCCCTCTCACCCCCCCCCCCCCCCCTAATAACCCCCAGTTACCAGAATATGGATGCACTCTCTAATTGCCTGTATACCATAGAATCGTGCAATTGAAACAAAATATAGCCAGAACTTGTTTAGAAACTCCAGTTTATGGCATGTTAATCAACTGAAGCTTCAAATTTCACCGATAATAATCGGAAATTAACCCCCTGCACACTGATGTCAAAATATCTAAATTTCAGGCAGAAAAAAAATTCCCATAATGCAACTAGAAATTTAACCAATTCAATCTCGTTTGACAGAGCTCATTGAGCTCTGTCAAACGAGATTGAATTGGTTAAATTTTTCGATGCATTATGGGAAGAAACAGCTTCCTGAAATGTTGGTATTTTGACATCAGAGTGAAGGGGGCTTAAGACTATCTATCACACCTACCAACCGTTTTGCTAACACTAAGTGTTTGAGTTCATTATAAGCTTGGCGAAAATGTTTTCATGGAAATTCGGGGGTTTTTTTATCCTTCTCAGGAAAAAAATTGGAAACCACAACCCATAGACTTTTAGATTACCGGAAAGGACAAAGTCCGAATTTTAAGGAATTATGAGGGCACTATCGATAAAATGTACAAAAAAGAAGTTATAGATGATCAAAAACGGCTGAAAATGCAGTTTCCTAAATATTAAAAAGACTTTCTATTGTGAATGATAGATAAATGTTCAAACTGATAAGGAAAAAATTGTAATAAGCCAGTCATCACTTTTCTATGCTGTTCTGCAAGAAAATGACTGTAGTTTAGTTTATGGTGAGGGCATCGAAGATATAAGTATGCTAACATAGATTAAATCAGCTTTTTATATCAAGTTCATCTCTCTCTCTCTCTCTCTCTCTCTCTCTCTCTCTCTCTCTCTCTCTTAAATTCAACATTTTTTTTCTTGTTTGTAAATATTGCCAGAACCCTTTAAACAACGTAACGGTCAAAACCGGCCAGCGCTATTCACAAAAATCCTCAATTAGCCTAATTTTCATTATTTTTTTTCATTTTTTGTCTCAAGAACAATGGTTATGACCCCTCATGGGAACGAGCTCGTCGAGCTCGTTCCAATGAGGCAATAAGGGGTCATAACCTAGGTTTTTGAGACAAAAAATGAAAAAAATTAGTTATTCAAAAAATTTTTTGCAGGTGTCGTCTGCTTTCCATGTTAAGTAAAGGTTTAAAGCTGTGTGTATGTAAATAGTTAACAAATGTTCTTTTGAGAAAGACAGTCACGAGTGTCGTATGTTGAAGCGTGGGATAGGTTTTAAATTTTATTTATTTTTGTAGAGCAAAAGAGAAATAATAAAACGTTATGCATGGACACATTTTTACAATACATAAACGTTTTATTTAGAACGTACCACAAACAAAACGCATTACGTGATTGAAAATTCATATGCTCCAGACGAATGCAATTACCAATAGCTTTTATTAGGCTTTTCCCTCTGGGAAAGACTATTGTTTTTGTACGGATTATTATTTTTTTTTTTTTTTTTTTGGGGGTTTTTTTTTTTTTTTTTTTTTTTCCACACATTTTTGTCCGTACGATTCAGAAGCCATTTTCGAACCGATTTTCACACAATTTGGCACACGCATAGAGGAGCAAAAAATCTAAAAATGTACCAAAGCGGAATTTTCGATTTAACCCTTATTTCGCCAGAATTGGCAAAAAACTGCCAAAATTGGGGTTTATCGGCACTTTCTCGAAACACGTCTTTAGGATTTTTTTTAAACATTCATCATTTCTAGACCTGCCCATGTTACGACCTTTGATACACACGACATATTAGGCGATGCATATGGTAACCCTCCACAGGCTGCCAAACATCGAAATTTTGATGAAATGGGCCGGTTTCAGGCCCGCAGAGCACCCAAACGATACAAGATAGATAAACATAACTTCCTTTATTTAAAGTGGAATTCACCGGAGATCATTTTTGTAAGTAATAATGGTGTTCAATAAACCAAGCATTAACCCGTTTTGGGCTGGTTAAACAGCAATACCCCCAAAAAGCTAAAAAATTCAGGTTTTCCGTGGATTTCTCTAAACGAGTCTTGTAGATTTTCATGAAAAAATTGTCACTCCCAGGCCTTGATGTGACAATAGAAGTTGCATGGACAAAATACTTCGGTGAGCATTTGTTAACCCTCCACGGGCTGCTAAAAGTCAAAATTGTGATAAACTGGGCTGTTTTTGGACGCCAACGGCACCCAACGGGTACGCCACAAAGAAAAGTGATTTCTTTCATCGAGCGCACAATCTATAGGGAAACATTTTTGTAAGTAGTAAGGGTATTCAAAAAACGAAGTCTTAACCCATTTGGGGCAGGCTAAAGAGAAAGACCCCTTAAAATCTAAAAATTCCCATTTTCTGTGGATTTCTCTAAATACATTCCATAGGTTTTCAAGAAAAATTGACTACTTGCAGGTCTTTGTGTGACATTACAAGTGGCATGGACAAAATATTCCGCTGAGCGTTTATTAACCCTCTACAGAATGCCAAGCATCATAATTTTGTTGAAATGTGCTGTTTTCGGACACACACAGCACGCAATGTATGTCCGAGAGTTACACATAATCTCCTTTGTTGGAAGTGGAATTCACTGAGGACCATTTTTGTAAGTAATAAGGGTATTCAAAAACCCAAGCGTAAAACCCTTTTGGGGTTGTTATTAGCGATACCCATCAAAAGCTAAAAAAAAAATATGTTTTCCGTGGATTTCGTTACAAACATCTTGTAAGTTTTCAACAGAAAATGGCCATTGATAGGTCTTGGAGTCACATTACCGGTTGCATGGATAAAATATTCCAGTAAGCATTTGTTAACCCTCCATGGGCTGCTAAATGTCAACATTTTGAAAAAATAGTCTGTTTTTGGACACCAACAACAACAAATGGGAATGCCACAGAGATACATAACTTCTTTTACCGGATGCAAAACTGACAGAAAAAAATTTAGTAAGTAGTAAGGGTATTCAAAAAATCGAGGTCTTAACCCATTTTCGCCTGGTTAAGATGTAGCCCTTAAAAGCTTAACATTCCAGTTTTCTGTGGATTTCTCCAAAAAATCTAGTAAGTATTCAAGAAAAATTGACCATTTGCAGGTCTTGGAGTGACATTACAAGTTACATAGACAAAATATTCCGGTAAGCGTTTGTTAACTCTCCAGAGGCTGCAAAGCATAGAAATTTTGAGAAAATGGACTGTTCTTGGGCACCCATTGCACGCAATGTGTACCTGCGAAATAACCATAACCTCCTTCTTTGGAAGTGGAATTCATCAGACCAAGCATTAACCCATTTAGTGCTGGTCTTAACCCGTTTTGTGCTGGTTAAACAGCGGTACCCATCAAAGACTTAAAATTTCATGTTTTCCCTGGATTTCTTTAAAAACATCTTGTAGATTTCAAGAAAAAATGGCCATTCACGGGTCTTCATGTGACATTACAAGTTACATGGACAAAATATTCCGTTGAGCATTCGTTAACTCTCCACGAGCTGCTAAACATCAAAATGTTGATAAAATGGATTGTTTTCAGACACCAAGAGCACCCAATGGATATGTAACAGAGAAATATAACTTCTTTTACTCGCGTAGAATTCACAGAGGATCAGTTTTGTAAGTAGTAAGGGTATTTAAAAGAATGAAACTTAACCTATTTTAGACTGGATAAGGAGAGATACCCCTTAAAAGCTTAAAATTTACATTTTCTGTGGATTTCGCTAACTGCTTGTTGGCGATTTTCAAGAACAATTGGACATTGGCAGGTCTTACAAAGTGCATAGATAGAATATTCCGCTAGTCGTTTGTTAATCCCGCAACAGGCTGCTAAACGTCAAAATTTTGATAAAATCGGCTGTTTTCGGGCAGCAAATGGGTATGTAATAGGTAAACATAACCTCTTTTATCAGACTCAGAATTCATGAGGGATAATGTATGGTAGTGTTAAGGGTATTCAAGGGAGCGTGGTGGCTCAGTGGTAGACTGTTGTACTTCTATGCTAGAGGTCCCGAGTCCGATCCCCGTCCGGGACGACTCACGTTGTGTCCTTGGGCAAGGCACTTTAGCCCGGTTGCCGACATGGGGGCACGATGACGCCGTGTACTAAGGCATACTGCACGTCGATGGAACATATACCTTCACCCTCTGTAACCCTGCTTGAGCGGAGCTTGAACAGAGTTAGAATGTTGAGGAGCTGACAGTTGCTCGTCGTTGCTTGGTGGTTCTCTCCGTGTACTCCGGCTTCCTCCACCTATAAAACTGTCACGGTCACGATTAGCCATCGTGCATAAGTATGTGACCTTAAACACCAATAAATAAATAAATAAATAAATAAATAAATAAATAAATAAATAAATAAATAAATAAATAAATAAATAAATAAATAAATAAATAAGGGTATTCAAAAAGCCAAGCCTTAACCCTGTTTATAGGATTAAAGACAGACAGCCCATGCGGTGTACGCTGCCTACATTACTTGTAAAATCGACACCCCCCTAAATCTACTTCGAGGTGCGGTGTCGGACCCGACCACCTGACGGTTCTGACCTCATTAGATAACACTCCTTCGTTGTATTTAGCAGCATGGATTTCCCCAAGAAGCAAAGACAAAAATACGTCTGCGGAAAATAATGGCAAATATTTTATTTAGTCTGTATTTTGTCCATATAGAAAATGTCTCGCCCACATATACCTAAACATGATTCAATGATACAATTGGACACATTTCTCTCGTAAAACCTGAAAAAGACTTGATTTATTTCATTTTAGGATTGCGCGTGTATATTCTTAGAAGATTCTCTGTGTGTTATTAATATACAGCGTCAGTCTTTGATCTCGTTTGGGACGATCAGTGATTAACACCTTTTCGACAAGAGCCATCGAAATTGAAAATAAAAAAAAAATCAAATTTCACTAAAACCTTTTGCAGAATCGTGTTTTTCAGAAAACTCTTTCGCGATTGCATGTGTCGTTTTCAAAATTCCGATCAGTAATCACGAAATTATAAATATGTTGTTGTCAATAACAAAATTGAAAGCATGTCCGTCAAACTTGCATGACGTCAGAACTCGACTCGGGTGAAATACTGCAGTGATGCAGTGAAAGTTCGAGAGTAATAAACGCTGATATCGCAGTAGGCTTTAAACTGTCCATGGAATGGTCCTAAAATCATGTTTATATTTGCAGCTTTACTGCAAATAGGTTTCCCGTTGTTTCTTGTTGAAGTGTTGTTTCCGTCAAGGCCAAGTACCATAGAAAATTTGGAACACCGAGCAGTGGGCCTGCCCCATGAACACCTGCCTGTTATTAAAATTAATTAGCGGGGACATCTGCCCCCCCCCCCCTTCCTGCTGTTTTTTTTTTACCTAGGACACCTGCCCCCTATTGTTTATTTTACCTAGGCCACGTGCCCCCCCCCCCCCCTGCTGTTTTTCACCAACTACACCTGCCCCCGTTTGTTTGCTAACGGGCCCCTCCCCATTGATCTTTCTATCTTTAGAAGCACCCGGGCCGACGGGGAGAGGGCGTGGTTGTGAGCATGGCTAGATTTCGCTGAAGGAAAGTACCCTCAAATCTGGGTCGAAAGTGGCGAAAATGACAAAAGGCTACTTCAACGTATGGTAACGGTATAAACTTCAGACGATCTGGGCGATGTACAGACGAAAGATGATACCTTGGAGCCGGTTAGGTAATTTGGCACAAAAAAACTCCGATTTTATGCTCAATCGCTGCTCTACAGTAGTCTACAATAGTGCCAAATTCCATTCCAAACTGATAGAGTCGGGACGAATAGTACTCTCACTTTCCACGCGATGCGTGGTGTTCTCCACGCGGTCTCGACACTTGCAACAGATGCCAAAATGTCGGCCAGGATGCGTAGAACAAGTTCTGAAAATTAGAAGTCGCTGCCTTCGGCGGTCTGGACACGGTTCGTGTTTGTGAGAAGTGCAATTTTAATGTCAAATTGACAAATTTTCGTTAATCGTTTCCTGCCAAAACACCTACTCACCGCCGATTTCTTTTCACTGCAACTTCTTCCGATTATCTAAGGTTTAAAGATAGTGTCAGGATACACCCCCCCCCCCCCTCCCCCGCACCGAAACCTGGGACTTTAAGCTCAATCGCAGCTCCACAGTCGTCTACAACACTGCCCATTTCCATTCTGAACTGATAGAGTCGGGACGAATAGTACTCTCTCCTTCCAAGCGATGCGTGGTGTTTTCCAGGCGGCTCGGACGCTCCAAACAGATCCCAAAATGTCGGCCAGGGTTCGTAGAACAAGTTCTGAAAATTTCAAGTCGCTGCCTCCAGTGGTCTGGACACGGTTTGTGTATGTCACAAGTGCTATTTTAATGTCCAATATGCAAATCTTCGTCAATCTTTTCCTGCCTGCCAGAAACCCAATCATCGCTCATTTCTTTTCACTTTAAACTTCTGACGATTCTCTTAGGTTTAAAGGTTGTGTTGGGATCCCTGGGTGGCGGTCTTAAAGAAGCAACTTCCATTTACAGAGAGAGGGGGGGGGGGGGGGCTCTAAAGGAGTCTGCGCCCATTCACGACGTCTTTTCTCGAACTGGCTTGAAAAGGAAGGACCAAATTCAGACAGTTACCTCCTCTCTTCAAAACGCTATATCCCAACCAATTCTAGGCAGATTTCCATGAAATTTTCACTCGTTGTTCATGGATAGTTGCGGCATCACTTTCCATGAAGAGCGATACGAATTTCGCATTTCGTCACGACGAATTCGAAAAGAGCGCATGCGCATGGATTTCTCTGAAAACATCTTATAGATTTTAAGTAAAAATGGCCATTCGCACTTTTTGGTTTGAAATTGCAAGTTGCATGAATAAATATGCCTGTTAGCACATGTTAACCCTCTACAATTGGCCAGACATCAATATTTTGGATACATTTGAGATAAAATTGACCATTTTCAAATAGACAGAGCACTCAAAGGGTATGTGTCAAACAAACATAACTCCTTTTGTCGGTCATTAACTTGTGGGACGACGATATTGATATTAACCCACTCTACCATTAATGATGGTTTTTACCTAAACAATTTTTTTTATAAAACTGAGTCATTTGAGACTACTATAACCACCTTTCTCATAACATCAATGAAAGAACTTCAGTGAGACAGTTAAAAACAATTCATCAGACACTGTGGGGGCATGAAAAATCAAGGAATCTCATCGGGAAAAGCCATGATTCTCCAGAATCATAAAGTCTAGTTCCTTCTAGCATTTTGCATTTAATGTTGGCAATGCGTTTTTTTTTCTCCATAACTTTTCAGCGTTTGTTACTAATGATTCTGTAACAATTAGGTTATATGAATGACAGATGAGTAATGTTAATTGGGATTGCGCTGAAGCCATTTTATCATTTTTCGTTTCGTTTGTCACACGAACAGCCTCAGGTACAGTACCATGATATAGTGATAAAGCTTACGCTTATCATACGTCAATGGCGGCGCCAGGATTTCAATTAGGGGCCTAAGTAAGATATGAGGAGGAGGGGGGATCCCAGATCGATATGCCGATGGCATCTCCTGAACTCCGCAGGCCTGAGCTAGAGAAGGATAGGGGAGGAGATAGTTCAGCGACCTGAACGTAGTTCAGATCTCTGAACTAGGGACGATGGTGTCCCCTCCCGTTTGGGGGTGGGGGTGGGATCTTACATTTGGACGCCCTGGGAGCGATATCTGAGCGTTTCTACAACGCCTGGCATGATGTGTATTGTTGTGTGCCGTTTGCGGGTGATATTGGGCGGGAAAAACACGGTCAGATAGTAACTTGAAGTTTGATTTTGGGGGGCTCGAGGGAAAAGTGGCGCTACCACTGTCATACGTTTAATTATGGAAAGCCGGTTGTGACATGCTTTTTGCGAAATGCTTTATGCCAAAACAGCGAAACGAAAATGCATTTTTGCTGTTTGCGAAATGTTTTTTGTGAAATGCGATATGCTTTTTGCTAAAAGCGAATTTTTTTGCTAAATGCGAAATGCTTTTTGCTATTTGCGAAATGCTTCTTGCTAATTGCGAAATACTTTTTGCTAATTGCGAAATGCTTTTTGCCAATAACGAAACAGTGAATATGCGGATATCACTAAAAAGTGTTGACTGATGCCGACTGTGACTCAGGAAAATACATAGATGGAAAATGTTTTAGTTTAAACAACAATGTTTTATTTTATACAATGCAAGATCCAAATCTGAAACTATTTTTATGTTTTTAATTCAGACACCCTTGATTGAAAATTGTGTGTTCCGATGCCTTGAAATTGGGCACCACGAAGCTTCGAGATTCGATTCGATTTCGAATCCTAAGTTGGTATTCGGATCGTTTCGAAATCGGCTGTCCGATTCGTTTTCCTTCTCGTCTTTTCACTGGAATTTTGCTTGGTATCAGTCATCTCAGTCGGTTTAACCCCGGAACGCCGTCCCTCTAATGTTTATACAAGGGAATGAGTGGTCAGTCAAACTGTTAAAGTCTGTATCAATTAACTGACTAACTATGATTTAACGAGTTAAATGCGAGTCAAAGACCGTCCCAACAATGCACCAAAGAGAAAGAAATACCGTAGAGTGGAAAATAACATTTCAATGGAAAAAGGTAAACTTTTGCAGGGACTAAAAACCCCCATTGAATATGCAGACAGTGTATCGAAAATGGTTGGACTTTAAAGGGTTTATTCATGTGTTGTATAATGAATGTATTATGTAAATAAATTATTATTATTACTGAGACTAAAATATATGTGTCTTCATCACACTATTAAATTATCTCGTTATCAAGTTAGAAACAGACTATTAATTAATCCCTATTGTTCTCCTACTACCTCGTTCGATGTATGAGAACAACAGGAGACGGCGTTCCGTGGTGATCTCTCTTAGTCATCTCACAAAACGAGCAGCTGAGATAGAAATTGTACACAAATGATGTTGAAAATAAAGACTGGATGTAATTTCCGCTATATTAGTAGAAAAAGCACACGCTAAAAACTAAAGTGTTAAAACTGACACTTTCAAGGTATTAAACCCATTCTAACTCTTAGGGTTTGATTTTAACACTCAAAGTGCAATGCTTTAAGCACTCAGACAAAACAATCGTCAGACATCTGAAACTTGAATGGATGGCACTTCCCATGTGTCTAGCATTGGTGGTTCTTCCAGAATCGTCCATAATTTGATTTGCGCTTGGTGGGACAGTTGGGTACATAATTAAAAGGACACAACGCAGATGACGCGGATCAGGCTCGAAAGATCCGCGTCATCTGAGTTGTTTCCATTTAAGTGTCACGACATTACACTTGTCAAGTGGTATTATTGTAACATCTGTCAAGTTCTGGGATATCTACATTTGAACAAAGTGCTAGTTCAGCACTTAGTAAGTGTTAAATACAGCACTTCAAGGGTAGTTTTTAACACTTTAGTTTTTAGCGTGCATCTGTACCCATGCCACTATCCATGCTAATTCCAGTTTCACTAGTCACTACTATTGCTGAAAGCAAATTTAAAGTTTCCAAGCAATATCAATGATGAGCTCACGGTTGCTAGCAGCTAGCCCCGTGCAGTGCTCAGTACAGAATTCTTGCACCCATTTCTGTTTTTCAACACAAATCCTTACTGGGTAATATTCCAACTACATCAACTGATGATACAGTTGGAATATTGTATGAGTCGGAACATCAAGTCACATGTATTCGATTCGAGGTTCGATTCTATTTTGAATAATAGACTCGATTCGATTCGAGATTCGGTTTGAATCGAAAATCTGTGATGCGCAAGGCCCTGTCTTGACAGTACTTCAAATTTGTGCATTAGCCTTGCCATCCCATGATTTGTATGGATGCTTCAGTGTTGTTATTTCTGCTACACGGCACTTTTAAGTAGAATTTGCTTTGTAATATACTAATTCAGAACACAACGAGGGTGAGGAACGGGAGACTGGAACCAACGACTCGAGGCGGAGTCCACCAAGGGTCGTTGATTCTTCTCCCCCGTACTCTACCCGAGCTGTGTTCTGTATTTATACGACGATTAAACTTGAATTAAGTGAATTTATTTATTTAACCCTTTACCTAACATGAAAAGCAGACGACACTAGCAAAAATAATTCTTGAATAACTATTTTTTTCACTTTTTGTCTCAAAAACAAAGGTTATGACCCTCATTGGAACGAGCTCGACGAGCTCGTTTCAAAGAGGGGTCATAACCCATGTTTTTGAGACAAAAAATGAAAAAATAATGAAAATTAATTGGCGATTTTTGTGAATAGCGCTTTTCAGCTTTTCCCGTTACGTTGGGTAAAGGATTAATTCTGAATATTTCCCCATATCTTTTGAACATCCAGTCTCTTTGCCATACCGCAACAAAGGATGCTAGCTTTATTTACAATGGCATAGAAAGGGTTCGAACCCACGTCGAGAGAGTTTCCTTCAGCACCATTAGCTGATCTAAACTATACTAAACCACGCACCAACAGACCCCAAAAGGGAATGCTAGTTAACCTTTTATCTAACATGAAAAGCAGACGACACTTGCAAAAAAATTCTAGAATAACTATTTTTTTTTATTTTTTTGTCTCAAAAACGTAGGTTATGACCCCTCATTGGAACGAGCTCGTCCCAAAGAGGGGTCATAACCTATGTTTTTGAGACAAAAAATGAAAATATAATGGAAATTAATTGGCGATTTTTGAGAACAGCGCTGGCCGGTTTTGATCGTTACGTTGGGAAAAGGGTTAAATGTGTTTAAGGTCGCATATTTCTGCACAATGGCTAATCGTGACCGCAACACGGAAATAAAGTAGGGAACTGTCCATAGTTTATACCCATGTTGCCCATTTTAGAGAACTTCCAAACCAATCATTGGTGATCGGGTCCCATGTTGCCAGTAAAACGGAGGTTGTTTGTCACAGTAAATAGGCACTGCTGCAGTTCCCATGGGGAAAATTAAAAATAAGATAAGATTTATTAAGCAAATACTCCAGAACAAAGGCAGATTGCTTTGTATATACAAAATCAACATAAATAAAAAAAGATAAAACAAAAGTAATTCCAAATGACAAACGTAAATATGAAGGTTTACAGTGCTTGTAATATAATGTTGTAAATGTCACTTCTTGATGTCAGATTGACAAAACTTGTTCTCCTTGTTTTAAGAATTGCTGGATCATATTACAGATGATACGGCATAGCTGTGACACTTTGTTTCTCATCAGGAATATGAATCTATCGGATGTGTCCATCTCAACAAACTCTTGGTATTCACGTTCAAATTTGTAAAATGTACGTTCTCTTAGAGATGCATATTCACAGCACTCCATACGAAGCGCCATTCTGTTTCCACTGCACCTGAGCCGCATACCGCGCATAAGCGTCCACTAACGGGGATGGGTGGTTGCATGTGCCTCCCCTTTTCTATCATAAGTTTGTAGTTACAAACACGCAAACGAGTAACTATGTTTCTCGCCTCGGGGAATGTTGTATAGATCAAAAGGTTCCAGGTGATATTTGTTTTTAAACTCTCGATAAGTTCTCAGCTTATTTTTCCAGTTTGAATGAAGATGACATGTCAAAAGAAAAATATCACCTTCAACGGGCAGATAACTTTCTTGCTTGACACAGTTTTGTGTCGAGGTATTTTATTCACTTCTAAACGTTACTCAGACGGGTACCATCCAATCAGTTGCGTTCTTACATGACATTCTTATGACTAATTCACATTCCACGCGAGGTGTACCTAGAACATTTCTCAGTGGGCAAATCTGATCAAATAAAAGGTGCTGTAGGTTGTCTTCATTACACGTCTGTTCTATGAAATCCTCATCCACAGCAACACTAAACCATGGGGAAACTGAAAATCCGTTCCGCACACTTGTGCCGAACGTAA
The DNA here is from genome assembly GCA_031216915.1 of Pictodentalium vernedei. Lineage (NCBI taxonomy): Eukaryota > Metazoa > Mollusca > Scaphopoda > Dentaliida > Dentaliidae > Pictodentalium > Pictodentalium vernedei. The sequence goes on from CM062292.1 coordinate 447,231,570, forward strand.
ATCGTTGACGGACTATTTTTAAATAGAAGCGAAATTTCACTGGAATTTTTTACAAATCGTGCAATGCAATTACAATTTCAATCGCTAGCGATAGATGAAAATATTCCCCCGAGTTCCAATGTGTTCTATGTGCCAGTAGGCACATAGAACACATTGGAACCCAGGGGTCGAAATAGTAACGCGGGTTCCCCTCGCAAATTTGCAAATTTGTTTGGCGATAAAGTGTGTTCTTTTTGTTGATAGTTGTCAAATGTCTAATAATTGTTGTTTTTGTCGTGAAGGCGTGTAATAAACACAGAACGACACACGCGTGTGAATGGGTTAATCGATATGGATATATAAACGATTGATCACCCGAAACTGAACTGATTGCGAAATAACTAAATAAAATGTTTAAAAGTGACGGATATGGCGAGTTTAATGTGTACGAAAACAAAGAAGAAATCGAGTCGAAAAATGAAGGGGATAATGAATCGGCAGAAGAAAAAGAAGAGTATGAGTACGCAAATTTGGTTGGCAATAAATATTTTCTTTTTGTTGATAGATGTCAAATGAATTGCTCAGTGTCCTTCTAATAATTGTTTTTAGATACATGAAGACGGGTAATAAACACAGAATGACACGTGCGTGACGTTCTGTGTGTGCATTGTGTCGCGTAATGCTGAATTCGCACGGCGATCGTGATACGATGTACGTGACTGGTAAATGCGTGTTTGTAGCAAACGTTCTATGTTTCATTTAATATCAACATCAGTGCCCATATAACTCGCACAAAGCTTTGAAATAAGAGAGACAATTTTAATATTAAAAGGTATAATAACTTATGTCATAGCTGTTGTTTTTTTTTGTCAAGTGTCACCTGCCTTCATCAATACTATATGCATAGCGGGGGTTCGAACGGGGGTTGATTCTATGGCATGCAGAAAATTTGAAGAAAAAGAGACGTTCTCGCTGAATTCCCCGCAGTGCTTTATGTTGAATTAAGTGATGCAATTACATGAGGACTACTTGAAATATTGTGTATTCTGCCCTGGCCTCGCATATCCTTGGTTAAGCCTTTACCCAACGTAACGACCAAAACCGGCCAGCGCTATTCTCAACTTGAAAATCGCCAATTAATTTTCATACTATTTTCATTTTTTGTCTCAAAAACATAGGTCATGACCCCTCTTTGGAACGAGCTCATCGAGCTCGTTCCACTGAGGGGTCATAACCTATGTTTTTGAGAAAACAAAATGGAAAAAATTAGTTATTCAAGATTTTTATTGCAAGTGTCGCCTGTTTTTCATGTTAGATAAAGGGTTAACTACCATCCTTTTTGGGGTCTGTTGGTGCCCGAGTGGTGTACGTGGTTTAGTATAGTTTAGATAAGCGGTTGGTTCTGTGGGGAACTCTCTCGGCGTGGGTTCGAACCCTCGCTATGCCATTGTAAATAAAGCTAGCGTTCTTTCTTCCTCTCTGAAAATAGTTTTGAGTATTCTCAAAAACGTCCAGAACGATCTTTGAAAATCGCTGGAAAGGGTCCTTGAAATTTTTTGCATTAAACTCATCATTTAGACAATTAACCCCGTATAGCAGGTAGGCGAGAGTGTTGTGAAGATGACCAAACTGGGAGAGGGGTGGAAACCGGATTTGTCCCGAATGTTATGGCTCAAGTCGCGATTTACCAAATATTCCAACTGCATCCTCAAGACTTAACTTCGTTGAAGGCACACCTTGATGATGTAGTTGGAATATTGGGCAGTCTGCATCATGATTCAAAATCTCTTCTTTCGAATTCATTTTTGGATATAAATTTTATTTATTTTTGGATATAAATTTAAATAACCCGACTTGAATGTGATATTTTCAAACCAAACAAACAAAAGAGAAAAAAATTGAATAACTAATATATAGTCTTAACCTTAGCCCTTTAACCAACGCAGACAATATCAAAATTTATTATTTTAAAAATAATGTTTTAAAAATTTTCAAAAAATTTCAACAAAACCATATCATGTGACCCCTCATTGGAACGAGCTCAATGAGCTCGTTCCAATGAGGGGTCACATGATATGGTTTTGTTGAAATATTTTGAAAAATTTAATTTTTTCAACTGCTCAATTTGCATATTACGCGGGCGGATGCGGGCGATTCGTTAGGTAAAGGGTTAACCCTTTACCCAAGGTAACGACAAAACCCAGCGTTATTCACAATAAATACCATTCAGTTTTCATTATTTTTTTTTATTTCTTTATGTCTCAAAACATAGCTTGTGGCCCCCTCGTTGAGCTCGTTCCAATGGGGTGCTCATAAGATATGTTTTGACGTAAAAAATGAAAAAAGAGTTAAAACATATTGTCCCCATATCCCGATAAATTCTGTCTTTTGATTGGTCAGATTGCCTTGAACGAATACCTATGACAAAGGGTGCACCCAACATCCAAGGTATATGAGAACGTGCAACATCCAGGGTATAAGGGCACGCGAAACATCCGGGGTATATGGTTTAAACGAAAGCTTTCCGTGTTTGCTCGCCTCGACATAAAAATCGAACCAAAAAAACTGAAAATAGTCACAGATATCATCAGATTTCCTACAATTCAATCATAAAAATAACATAAGAGGAAATAATTCGTCCCCTGAGTACCAATGTGTTCTGTGTGCCAGTAAGCATGTGGAACACATTGGAACTCAGGGGACGATATGTCAACAAAATACTGTTTACTCGTTTCCGTAACGACCCAAGGGATGTAACTCTATCTGTTGTATTCTGCGATTATAAAAACAAAATAATTATCACGAATTTGGTCCGAGTGATTGTGGAGCTGAGAAATGTGTCCACAAATTTATTTCCACTGTGTTTGTATTGTGTTTCAAACGGAACAAAAACATTATCTCCGTCAACATGTATGGTATATGGAGATTTAATACCTGGATGTCTCAATTAAGCACCGAGTCGCAGGCGAGGTGTTTAAAAACCGACATCCAGGTAATAAATCTCCATATATCATACATGCTGGCGGAGATAACATATAGTAGTCATGTAGTAGTCGTGACGCAATATCTGGGTTTTTTTTTAATTTACATGAACCGTACCCGTACCGGTACTCCAAATTCGCCATACTGGGCCCTCAACAACACGAATCGGGCCTCGTTTTTTTGGACCGACTCTTAGTGTGTCATAAGTCCAGTGTCAAATCTGGTCTCGTGAGAAAGTGCATGACTTTTAGCAAGAGCGAACTGATATCTAAGACTCCACCTCACATGAAAATGTTTCAACTGAGAAAACTATGGGATGTGATACCTCCCTCCCTCCCTCCCCCAACCCTCACCCTCCCCAGCGATGATACGGCGGGCAGTTATAATGATTTCTTCCCGTTTTGGTTAACCCTTTGCCTTACACGAAAAGAAGATGACACTTGTAAACAAAATTTTCAAATAACTCATTTTTTGCGTCAAAAACATAGTTGATGACTCCTCTGTGGAACGAGCCAATAATATAATAATAATATAATTGACATCGAACGGTGATTTCTGTGAACAACGCTCGTCGGATTTAACGTTACGTTCGGTAAAAGGTAAATTCCCTTTTCCTCATTTACCAAATCGTCAATTACCAAAATATCAATTCCCACATCGTCAACCAGTTGATTACAAATTATAAGGGTGCAATTAAGATGATTAATACTTCTTCAATTTGGTGAACATGTTTATGACTTTTTAAAGAGATTAAACTGGCTGGTATGAGTTTTTACAATAATATCACGCGTGGCCTCTCTGTTGAGCGTTTTTCTCTTGAACTAAAAAGTGACCAATTTGAAATGCAAGCTTTATATCTTTTTCATTGACTGTATAGCACTTATTTTTGGGAAACTGATGCATTTGTCATCAAATGACAGGCCTAGTATGTTACTGCGACATTTCGCGGTAAAATCGCCCTTTCGATGGCCACCCAGCTCCACATGCTCTCAAGCCACCAGTCTGGTTTTGTGAAGAATTTTACGCTGTTATGCCCTGTGGTCAGTGTAGCGCTGAAATCATCTGTCGCCCATGTTTAAATTCATTCGGCAGGAATAGATTATTCAGCTGATCGAAAAGGCGACACTGTGGTTTTCTTTGAATCATCCCAGGAAATCTTTCTCAACACAGACTTAACCCTTTGATCCCGCTTTACCGGCCCAGGGGCATGGCACGTCATACTTTCATTAAGTTGGATGGCTGCTAGTTAAGGGTGGGGTAGACCAATCAATATTTTCAACGTGCAGCCCCTAAGGCTGCACGTTGAAAATATTGATTGGTCTGTCCCCTAATAATAAAGATGAACTCTTCCAATTTTTTTCATTGAACTAATATGGGAAATACCACTATTGTTCAAAGGGTTAATTTTTGATGACATTTACCATTAAGAACAAAAACTCACCACAACTGTGGTCTTATTATTAGGCCGTGTAGTGCCACCAATTGTATTAATATCTTAATGTTTTCTTTGTGAATTAAATACTTACTAATTGGAATATGTATAACCGGGGCTCGAAAGAATATCTCTGTATCTTTGAGTGTAAAGGCACATCACATTGTATCGGCGGTCGTCTGCGAGCAAACTCCGCGAAAAGTGGATGGATAGAGCATCTTATTCCTAACAGAATTCAGTTAGTTAGTTATTTATTTATTTATTGAGATTTAACGACACTTTCGACAGCCAGGGTTACCTCGAGTGGGATAGCTTTTCGGGTGGAGGAAGCCGGAGTATCTGGAGAGAACCACCGGGCAATGGCGAGCAACTGCCCCCCACCCCGCCCCTCCCCCACCCCCAACGTTCTAATTCCACACAAGCAGGTTAGCATTGGTTGAATACAACAAGTACATCGACGTGCAGTACGCCTCTGTACACAGCGCCACCGTGCCCCCATGCGGGCAATCGAAATGGAGTGGCTTGCCCAAGGACTTTCAATTTGAAGTTCAATGCCGTAACCACCTGGGGTTAGATGGGTTTAGTTTGATAGTTGCTATGGTTAAATGTGGACACGAGTATAATATCAGTAGTAAGAGATGCACGAATCGATGTGGATTGACCGGAGGAGGCTCGGAGGAGGAGGATCCTCCTCCAGGTAGAGAAGTCAAAGGAGGTCACGGGGAGGGGCGAAGGCGGTAAGGGGGCGGTCATATTTTTTTTTAAATTAAATTTAATAATTTTAGTTGCTATGGCGTAATCCCTCTAACAATTGAAAGGAGTTAGCAGATAATTTTAATTGCATCCGCTAATAATTGAATGACGTATGATCATTTAACCCTTTACCCAATGTAACGGCCAAAACCGATCAGCGCTATTCTCAAAAATCGCCAATTAATTTTCATTATTTTTTTCATTTTTTGTCTCAAAAACATAGGTTATGACCCCTCATTGCTCGTCGAGCTCGTTCCAATGAGGGGTCATAACCTATGTTTTTGAGACAAAAAATGAAAAAAATAAGTTATTCAAGAATTTTTTTTGCAAGTGTCGTCTGCTTTTCATGTTAGGTAAAGGGTTAAAAGAAATTTTACATTTAAATGGCGTAACAAGCTGGGCTTCAATACTTTTCGTTAAAGAATCTATGAAATGGATAATGAATTTTAAAATAATTTTAAATGGCGTAACAAGCTGGTCTTCAATAATTCTCGTTAAAGAATCTATGAAATGGATAATTAATTTTAAATTAAATTAAGTGGTGTAACATTTATAAATACCGACAATTGAAAAGCTGTTGGTCTTCAATGATTTTAGTTAAAGAATCTATCAAAAAGATTAATTAATTTTGAAAGATTTAAATTTATTAACAATTATTTATGAAAACTTTTCGAAATTTCTTGAAAAACAAAATGGCGCAGCACTTTGTGAGAAATACCTTCCAGTTATCCGCTATATATGTATATGAAATACTTCGATAAAGCAACATTGGAAACTGTCAGAGGACGTAATTGGGAGACCTATTGTGTTTTTGAACAATGCCCTTATAAAAAAGTACCATGGTAAACCAGGGTAAATCCCAAAATACCCTGGTAATACCATGGTATTACCAGGGTACTTTGGGATTTACCCTGGTTTACCATGGTACTTTTTTTTTATAAAGGTGGGTCACCTACCCCCTTTACTTTGATAGTAAATATCGGTGAAATTTAAATGGCGGAGGCATGTTGTTGTTTTTTTTCTCATTCATTATGGTCTGTCGCTTATCAAAACAACCCTTTGATGTTTAACATTTAATTGTGTTAAACGAGTTCCACTGCTTTTTTGTTTTGAAATTGACAAAATCAAGTAAAAATAATGTCCAGCCACAATTTTTCACAAAGGTGATGACAATAATTGCTTTCAATTGTTAAACTCAAGTAAAAAAAAAGGAAATGTGTTAACATTTAGGGCATAACATTCAATTGTTTATCGATGAAAATGTATCATAGAAAACATCCATTACAAACTGTTAACGAGCCAATTGAAAACAACGCCGCTTTGTGGTTGTCACTGTACAGGCTAAGCCAATCAGAATGCAGTAAATCGTCACGCGCACCCGTTAAATTTCCCCAGTTCCTCCAAACGATCGAATGGATGTTCCGGGAGGTTAATTAGTGCACAAAAATGTCTTTTCTCGTCCAGTGTGTAATTTTTTTTACAGTGCAGAACAGAAATGAGGAGATGCCCACAATCGATAGCCAAATGCACATTGCACAGTCCACCCGAGATTTACTTTAGTTTCAGTTTAAAAAGCATGAAATGTAAACAGAGCGCCCAGTTCGCAACGTATTTTAATTAAAATCCTTGTATATTTTCCATTTTCCAGATATAATGATGCTTGCACACACGCTTCTCAAAACACATTTCAGAGCTCATAATTTATGATGTCTGATGTTGAACGCAATCTTTTGAATTTTGAGTGTTCAGACCGACGTTTTGTGGCGAATAAAATGAATCAATAGTGATTTTACAGGACTGGTGGCAAGGTCAAAGCCTCAAGACTGGTTCCCGGACGAAAATGCCCTTTTCTCAGTAAGATCCTTTCAACGGTCCAAATCGTCGAATATTTAATTCATTTTAATTAATTACAGTGAATTCATTTTCAGGATTGGGTGTGTAATAAATACAGAACCACACTTACGTTTGAATGGGTTAACGAAATGGTCTAGTGAATGGCGTTGTGATACCTGCGCCACTCGCTCTCGTGCAGTAATCGTTAACCCATTCAATCATAAGTGTTGTTCTGTATATTTATCACACGCCTGTTCTGTGAAATCCGCTGAAATCCCCATCTGCAACAACACTGAACCATGTGGGAAATAAAAATCCGTTCCGCACACATGTGCGGAACAGAAATCGTTGTCTGACTCTTTTTAAATAGAAGCGAAATTTCACTGGACTTTTCTTCATATCGTGCACTGCAATTACAATTTGAATCGCTAAAAATAGTAACACGGGTTTCCCTCCCAAATGCAGTTGGCGATAAAATGTGTTCTTTTTGTTGATTGTTCGTCCACTGAGTTCCTATGTGTTCTACTGGCACATAGAATACGTTGGAACTCAGGGGACGAGTTGTCAAATGAATTGCTGAATGTCCTTCTAATAATTGCTTTATAGACGTGAAGGCATGTAATAAACACAGGACGACACACGCGTGTGAATGGGTTAATCGATATGGCACTTGTGCCATCGCGGAAGGATAAAACTCGAGGCATGCGGCCTCTCGTTTTATACTTCCGTGCTGGCATTCGTGCCATATCGATTAACCCATTCACACGAGTGTTGTTCTGTGTATTTACTAACTCTGCACAAACAGAGTTATCAGTGGTTGAGAGCGAATGCTCTGTCGACGTGCATTACGGAGTAGTACACAGCGCCGCCATGTCCCCACGCGGTCAGTCGGGATGAGGTGTCTTACCGAAGAACACAACGCAGTTATCTTTGGTGAGAACCGAACCGTCGAACTTTCGTTTTGAAATCCAATGCTCTTTCCAGTGAGCAACCACAATCCCAATTACAATCAGGCTCGTGAACGGTTAGCCACTTGAAGAGACTGACAGTTTCCTGTCGCTTATCGGTGGTTCTCTCCAGGTACAAGTTCATCTACTAATACACACGATATGACAGCATACTTTTAAAAGTATCGTTAAAATATTATTTAACCCTTTACCTAACATGAAAAGCAGACGGCACTTGCAAATTCTTGAATAATTATTTTTTTTTCATTTTTTGTCTCAAAAACATAGGTTTTGACCCCCTCATTGGAACGAGCTCGACGCGCTCGTTCCAACGAGGGTCATAACCTATGTATTTTGAAACAAAAAATGAAAAAATACTGAAACTTAATTTGAGATTTTTGAGAATAGCGCCCGCCGGTTTTGAAGGTTACGTTGGGTAAAGGGTTAAGCAACATACTGATTAATCAATAATCAGTTAATTAATTATGAGATGAAAGAAAGTCAGAACTCTCCATTTATTCTTTGTTTTAGTGTTGTCTTCAACCAGTGCTAACCATGCATGTGCAGAGTTGGAACGTTGGAGAGTCCGACAGTTTCTCGCCGCTGTTCTACGGTCCTCCCCGTTACTCCAGGTTCCCCCACCCATAAAACTATCCGATACGAGGTGCCCCCGGCTATTTAAAGTGGCGTTAAACCCCAATAAAAAATTAGATCCAGTGTTATGAAACAAACTTGTCACAGCTGTCTCTTATATTTTCAGGTATTTGTGACGAAGGCCGGCAAAAGACCAGTAACATTTTGACTGTATTTCTGCCATATTTTTCTTTTCTAAAAGAATTCTCATCAAAATGACAAGACACGTGCTTGTTGTTCTTCTCGTCATTTGGAGGTGCACGCCAAATCATTCGTTTTCAGTTGTTGAAGAAATGCTTTCACAATTTGCAAGAAAGGAAAACGAAACAGAATTAGACCATTTTCGAAGGGGTCAGTGTCTCTTTTGTCCGCAGATAAACTACTGCCCAGATTATCCAACACACGGCTCTTTCGGAATAGGCATTCACCCGGATTGCAGATATTGCAATCTCTGTGAAGTCGATAGCTTGTGTAATAGCTACGGAGATTGTTGTTCCCCTGTGGAAAATCCGGATGAAACGGGAGAAAATGTCTGCAACCCTGAAATTATCAATCACGAATTTCAGGATGTTGGAGTTACAATGATATCGAAATATCCAGTTTCTTACAATAATATTCTTATAAAGGAGAAATGTGAGACTATAATTTGGAACTTAAATGATTATGATCTTTTAAAACCCGTAACCCGTGGATATGAACTTACGTACCGCAACAAGTATTGTGCTCTTTGTAATAATGTCACGGAATATACCTCATGGGATGTTGCGGTCGAATGTGCAGAGTCGTTTCCCTTACGTTCAACAATGTCTTACGAAGAGGTTTTAGATACAATCTGGAATCACGACCAGTGCAATGTAACTTTGGTTAAGCCAGAATTTATCAATATTGTTTTGAGAGTCTGCAACATTATTGACAATACAAAGCTTATATCATCATGCAATGTGACAGGACACTGGCTGTATTACGATGAGGATATTGAGAACGCTTGCTTAACATTCGACAACATATTTCTTCGCCAGTACAAAAACGTCTTCTGTTTTGCTTGTAATACCGAAGATTTCTTACCACCATATGGAAGAGATTGTAAAACTGGTGAAAACAATAATAACGCAGGAGTGTTTACGTCGTTCTCCACAATACTCAACTTCAACGCTGGAAGTGATGAGAAAGGAGCAACGCTCTCGCAAGTAGAAATCCAAGATTGTGAGCGTGGATTTGAGTTTGACGTCATCAAGGTAAGTCACATTCGTAGTTGAATCAAGAGTTTTGTTCCGACTGTGGTCGAAGTGTAAGCGTCTTTGACAATCGGCGAAGATGTCAAGACATGTGCATGCTTAGCGGGCCAGGGGCATGCAATTTGATATCAGATAGAGCTCCTGGTGGCATTTCGGTTAGGACAATGGTATTCGGTTAGGTGCCCATGATATCCAGCATTCTATAAAGCAGCATGACAGCTTGGCTTGTTCGTCAATGCCCCCTTCATCCAGGCAGTGGTGTAGCCATGGGGCTGAGTTCCTTGCCCCCCCCCCCCAATGTTCACTGGCCCTCTCAAAACATTGGCCCATTGCAACTTCCTCATAATACACAGAGCAAGAATTATCTCCAAGATAGGGCTACAGACGCTATAAATGTCTCAGATTCGGTTTTGGTACACTGAATGATTCCAACTTTTCTGAGACGAGGGTGGGAGGCTAGTACAAACTAGGCTCTCTGAACCCCATCATAGGCATACGAGTGTCACAAGTGGTTGCCGGTAGCAGTAAATTTTTACAACTATTAAATCTGAGCATCATTTACCTATATCGGCTATGATGTGAAAAAGCATGCACTGATAATATTATGTGCAACTGAGATAGTTTGCCCTGAAATATACTTGCTAGACCAAGTAAGCGGACCGAAGGAGTTTTCCGTCAGACCAATTATTCATGCTAATGAATATATGTTTCGATACATCATTGTTTTGGGGTCAGTAACTTTTCGTCTGTTGTCCAAGATGCGCCCCGATGAGCGATTTTGTTCTGCCAACAGAACATCAGTTAAACAATCGAGCTGTTCACATTGGGTTTAACAATGGCATTCTGACCTGAACAAGTTGTTAAGAGACAGTGGTTCTATTTTCCTCGTAACAGATTCTTTCGGAATGGAAAGATTGGTCCACGGGTCAATCGATGAAATGAAAAGGCTAAGAAAAGATACCCCTCCTGTATTATTAACACTTTACCTAAAATGAAAAGCAGACGACACTTGCAAAAAAAATAATTCTTGAATAACCTATTCTTTTCATTTTTTGTCTCAAAAACATAGGTTATGACCCCTCATTGGAACGAGCTCGACGAGCTCGTTCCAATGAGGGGTCATAATCGATGTTTTTGAGACAAAAAATGAAAAAAATAATGAAAATTAATTGGCGATTTTTGTGAATAGCGCTGGCCGGTTTTGACCGTTACGTTGGGTAATGGGTTAAATATAATGAAAGTATTCAATTCAATTTTTTTTCACAGTATACATGAACAGCACATCAGAAGAAATTAAGAAGTACAAAAACAATGGTTGTATACTGCATGGGGTGTCATAACCTAATTTCGAGCCGCCTGTACGAACTTTGAAACCTAACTCAATATACTTCTTCGAAAACACGAAAAACGAAACACATCGTAAACGTTCATTTATTATTATAATATTATGGAAATTTTAACTTTTGTAGTGGTGAATATGATGGATGGGATATGAACCTAAAAACTTATATTGACCGAGGCGTCAGCACGAAAGTCCATAACTGTTTATTAAATCTTCTATTTGTCAATTAAAAGTTTAATTATATCAGCCAGAAATACTTTTATTTAACAATAAAATAGTTATCATTTGCAGAATAACATAAAAATAAACAATGTTATAGAGATTACGTCGATTGAAATAGAACTAGAGAGGGGATTTCCAACAACTATATTTAGAAAGTTGATATTCACTGGAAAACCGGTGTTCCTGGACTTTTGAGTACCAGTCACGTGTGTATTATAAAGTATATAATAATATTATTTTAAAGAATTAGTTTCGTTTCATGAAAGTAACTTTAAAATAGAAATAATCCACGATATGTTTTTGTGTAATAACTACCCGACTGTTATAATATATTTATAACCAGCGCTTTCATACAAAAAATATATTTAAAACATCAGGGTATTTTTGCAGAATGAAAATTACGCTTTCGTCAAATGGTTAGCTTTTTTTCAAATTAGCGACTTTCAGAGAAAATGTTTGCATTCGACCAATTAAAAATTTTTCAGGTGGACTAGTGTGGTGAAGGAGGGGGGGGGCGTGAACATAGGTGGGGTGGACGGTTGGTCAAGTGCCAAAAACTGTGTTACAGTTAATGTAATTGTTTTTCTTTATCGCAATTATGGCATCTTTTGTGCCCCAAATAGTAACAAACGGTCACCAATTGACCATTAATGCCTATTTGGAAGCATTAATAAGAAAAGTAACCCCTTAATATGGAAAATATTGGAGAATTTTATTAAAAACTGACTTGAGGATGGGGTTGGGTGTCCGATATTGAACGGTAAAAAAATTGTCCGGTACTTTTCTCCTAAAATTAACTAAAATATCCATTCACAACATAATTCATTCATAATCGAGCTTTTGTTTATGAAATATTCTTTAAAATGAAGCATAGTATACTACTCAACGTTTGCTAAGTACCAAATATTTGACACATCATTGTGAAATTTGCTTGTGACATATTTGCGATATTTTTGGTGAATATGATTGAGGAATGTATTGAGATGGTCCCCAGTGTTTACATTAGCTCTCTTGACAGGCATTACCCTACATGACATGTGTAGGGTATTCAATCTTCATTTCAACAGAAACCCTTGTGGTTTAATAATTGAATGTGACAAATGCAAATGTAAGAAGACATTTGTCTGAAGCAGAAATGTGGAGGGTTGTAGGGATGGTGGAGCAAGGGGCTACCCATCGTCAGGTTGGTGTGTACCATACGGTGATCGCCAGAGCCTGGGCAAGATTTCAGCAGTAAGGCACACCAGTAAGACGGCATGGCGGTGGCAGAGATAGGGCAACATCTGCAGCTGAGGACCAGATTTTGATCATTCAGGCCAGTAGGAACCGCTTTGTCACAGCAACCCAGCTTCGCAGTGACCTTCAGAATGCATTCGGGGTAAATGTTTCGACGCAGACTATCAGGGCAAGGTTGCACGAAGATAGTCTCCGACCGAGAAGACCATATATTCTCATTCCGCTGTCCCCGAACCACCGTCAGACACTATATGAATGGGCCATGGGCCACGTTGGATGGACCAGAAAAGATTGGCAACCTGTCCTTTTTACAGATGAGTCAAGGTACTGCCAAGACCGCACAGATAGGCGTTCTAGTGTATGGAGAAGACCAGGAGAGCGATTCCATGCAGCCAACATTGCTGAGCATGACCGCTGTGGTGGAGGGTCAGTCATGGTCTGGGGCGGCGTCAGCTGGGATGGACGTACAGAGCTCTGTGTCCCTGAACGTGGTACATTGACTGCAGAGCAGTATATTGATGAGATCCTGGATGTCTACGTCAGATTGTATGCAGGTGCAGTGGGTGATAGATTCATTCTGATGGACGATAATGCCCGTCCCCATGTTGCCCATGCTGTCGGGGAGTACCGACAGAGGGAGGGGACAGAGGGAGGGGATTGAGCGTATGGACTGGCCAGCAAGATCCTCTGACCTATACACTTTTCATTACAATATTTCAACTATAACGTAAAACAGGTAGTTGGATGTTCCTGGTGCTTAGCACACTTTGAGTAGAAGATATAAAATACTGTATAATGAGTCATAATAGCTAGGTGGGATTGTTTTTCAAAATGAACAAAATTGAAAAATTAACAAAAACAAAAGGTCTGATTTAACAAAAACAAAAAAGTCTTTTTGATAGCTATCCTGCTATGCAGATGCCATAACAAAAACAAAAATACAAGATTTGCTCTTCTTGAGTCAGAACAAAAACAAGTTCCCTTTTCCGCAACCAATATTTGCAACATAAACCAGTCATGGAATTCTGACGCAAGCGATTTTTAGCTTGCCTTAACTGCTCACGCAATTTAATCCGGCATAAGCGTTTTTTTGCTCACCTACTTTCAGCTATTTTCGATGGACCATGGAACGTGTGTACAGAATATGCTGGATACATGTGTGTGTCGGCCACTACATGTACCAGTCCCCCTGAACTTCTTGATCGATCTGACCACACTGGGGTGGAGGGGATAGTAAAAAATGAATACAGGTTAGTAGGTAATAAAGGCCGATCCACTATCACTTGTACATGTACGTGTACAACATACGTTCACGATGCGTTCACCAACGTGGAATTCAGTGTTAAATCACACGCTTGTTCACAAAAACTGTACATGATCTTGAATCGCATCATGTACAGTCGCGACTCCTAGATCGCGCTTTTAACGTTCAAATACTCGTGGTGAACGCGCGTTTTTAAAAAAAGGGTGAAATCGTACATCTTCAGTTGTATCTTGTACGTAATTTTTCGTCAACGTTCGAATCGCAGATCAGACCACCGATCCATCGTCGGCGAACGCGAGCGAAAGCATAAGATTCTGGCTCATCAACAAAAAAACAGTTTTTGCAACTCTAAATCAGCGATTCAGAATCGGCAATTGCTTTCGTACAGATGATTTAGAACCGCAATTGTTTTTTTTGTTTTTTTTGAGGCGGTGGGTTTTTCCCATTTATGACATTATTAGGGGAATTCCCCACGGAATGTTTAAAACGCATTTTCCGCTCAATTAGGTTTTGAGTGGTAAAATTTTTAATATATTCATGATAGCGATCGCAGTCATCAAAGGATTCTCTCTTAATTCGACACTCGATGAATTGATGTGTGAATGAATGAAGATCTTTTGACAAAATGTAAACACTACTGTCAAAAAATGCGTTAAATCAGAAACCGGTTTGTCATGTACTGTTTAAACGTATTTTTTTTTTAACTTCAATTAACACAGTCAGTTTGAGATGTGAATATTTTCAGATTATTATATATTATATTAAGACGGAAAGAGTTAAAACACAAAAACATAAAAATATAATTAAACATTTAATTTTGAAAAATAAATAAAAACAATTAAAACGAAAGATGTTTTTCCAGATGGATCCTAGACGCCGAGATCGAATTTTAGACGAGTATTTACGTTCTAAGAAGGTGATTCAGGCTGCTGATAGGAGTAGACGTCTCGGTGAGATGGAACTCAGATGTGAAGCCACAAAAATATTTAAACCCGTGACGGAGGGTCAAGAGCGAAGCAGGAAGGAGATAGTCGAAGAATTGAGACCCATAAAGGAGAGTTCTTTGAGAATGGGTTCGTTACCTCCTAGTTTTGGAAATCGATATTCCGTTCAATCTACACCAGATTACGTTCCCACGGGAATTCAAACAGATATGAGCGAGTCTGATGACACGGCTTCGACTATCACCACTAGTAGCGTCGCATCGTCCGATGATGATGGCGGTAAGAGAGATCAGTCGTATGGAATTTATAAGGATTCTGAGGGTAGAACTTTTGTAGGTGATACGGAGGTGGAAATGTACGATGACGAATTTATCGTGGGTTCGAATAAATATAAAGTAACCGATGGTCTGCGGAGACTGCTCCTTTACGACAAGCCCGGAGATTTCACGGAACAGGATTTCGACAATTACGGGGACATTCTAGTCCAGACCCACGCCATGAAGAGAAATAACGACGCTAGAGAGACGAGACCCAAAGCCAACAGAGGTTACAAGTGGACGAAAGTGGTGAAACCCATATGGGAGATGAACAAGAAGTTCGTCGAATCGGTGACTGGCAAAGGGGTGAAAACCACTTTTCTTCCGAGCGATCCCGACGCTCTGCCTCAGAGATTGAGTTTGTTGATGGGGAGCAGACGGGCTGGTAACACAGGATTAGATAATCAGATAGTTGCCATATCTGACGAATTGTTAAGACAGAAGGTTTTGAATAAAAACCAGTATAAAAGGCTGATGAACGAATTGAAGGATTGATGTGAATATAATAATAAGTAGAGAGAGAGAAACAAACAAACAAACAAACAAAATAAAACAGTAAATTCTTACACTAGAATAATAAAAGTATTTAAAAACGACAAAACGATTTACCAGTGAAAAAAAAACCAAAAATATATCATAAAAATAAAATATGTTGGTGATAAAGAACAGGGGATACGTCAGGACTTACGTTCAAGGCGGTTCTGGCATCGTCGATTCTATAATGCGAGCATTCACGAGCAATGCGGGTAGAAAACTCGCATCGACCGCGTTTGAGGTCGGTAAGAAGACGGCTTTGGATGCTGGTAAGAAAGTCGCTTCCGAAGCCAGTGGTAGGATAGCTTCTGTGGCTGGCAAGAGGGCAGCCGACGCGTTGATCGGCAAGTTGATCAGTCCGCCGGCGAAGCGAGCTGCGTTAGAGCGAACGCTGAAAGATTGGAAAGATTTAAAGGATGGCGTGGTGCCCATACAAGATTTAGTCAAAATGACGAGTGGATCTGGATTGAAGAGAACTCGCGACGGTGCAATATAAATAAATAATAATAATAATAACATTAAAAAAAACAGAGTTTGAAAAACATAAAAAATTTGTGTTTGAAAAGAATCTAAAATAACATACAAAAAAAAAATAAAACAAAGATGAACATTAAAGATATGTCTTGGAACGACGCCGCGACCAAGAGGTCGAATAACGAGTACTTTCCCAAGAGCATAAGAGGTTTGATAGTGGGAAAATCGAATTGTGGAAAGACCAATCTGTTGATGAATCTGTTGTCCCGACCCGACTGGTTGGATTACGACAGATTGTTCGTGTTTGGCAAGAGCTTGTTTCAACCCGAATACAGATTGCTTCGAGAGTGCATGGATCGCAGATTGCCCAAGGACGTCATAGCCAGAATCTTTGACAGTAGGGAGGAATTCGACAAGTGTGGAGCTCCGCTCTCGACCATTTTGGACGGCGCGGCGACGGAGCTGATGAAGAGAAATGCATCTTCGAACGTCGAGTGTCGATTTTATGAGAACGCTAGCGACGTTCCGGATCCTAGAGAACTGAAATCGGAAGATAAGAATCTCATGATTTTCGACGATCTGCTTTTGGAGAGACAGAACCGATGCGAATCGTATTACGTTAGGGGTCGACACAGCAACGTGGACTGTTTCTACCTGTCGCAGAATTATTTTCGATTGCCCAGACAGACGATAAGGGAGAACGCTAATTTTCTATGTCTCTTTCGCCAAGATCTCAAGAATCTCAATCACATCTACGGCGATCACGTCGCAAACGACATGAGCGCTGCCGAATTCAGGAGATTCTGCAAGAGGGTTTAGGATGGTGGACTTTACAATTTCGTCGTGATCGATTTGACGAGGGAATTTAATCGCGGAAAATATCGGTGCGGATTCGACAAGTTTTATGTTCCCGATGGTAATAATAATAAGATAGAGCGTGAAAATAAAAATTAGAAAAATAATAAATCTTCAAATAATTAGTTTTGAATAAAAAAATAAAATAAAATTAAAATATAATGTTCGAACATGGAGAATTGTTAGGACGGATAGCCGAGAATACGGCTGCGAAACAATCCATTCAAATCGTGGTGAGTGGCGATTCGACTCGATTCGCTACGAAATTCGAATCTTCCATCGAATTGAATAGAGAGAAAAGTTACGAGATGGCGTTGGTGAATCTGGAGACTTATTATTCCTTTCCCAACGTCACTGAAAAGAATAACTCATTCAAGTATTGTGGATTGGTTGGAGATTCGAATTCCCAAAGGGAGTTACGACATAGACGATTTGAACCATTACATTCAGACGCGAATGAAGACGGATGGAAAGGGAAGCAACAAGATCAGACTCGCTCCCAATCCTAATACCTTACAGACGATGTTGGATTTGGAAGATAATTTTCGTGTGGATTTCAACACGGACGATTCTGTAGACAAGATGTTGGGATTCGAACGAAAGATGTATCGAGGCCACGCGACATCTGAAAATACGGTCGACATTCTCGCTGTCAATAGCATTCTGGTGAACGTGTACGTGATTGCTGAAAGCTACATGAATGGTAGCGCTCAGCCGACGATCTATTCCTTCTTTCCAAACGTGTCGCCGGGTTATAAGATTGTGGAGCGACCTCGAAATTTAGTTTATCTACCAGTGATTTTAGACACGTTGTATAGTCTCAAAACCACGTTGACGGATCAAAATGGTGAACTGTTAGATCTTCGCGGAGAGAGAGTGATGATACGATTTCACATAAGAGAAATATAAAAAGCCAAAAAAAAAACTATTATATATATAGATAACAAAAATAAAATAAACGGTAATATTAATTTTTACAAAATTATTTTAATATAATTATTAAACAAGAAACAATTGAAGTAAATATATTTTAAAAAAACAAACAGAATTATGACACAATACGTGGTTAAAAACGTGAACATATCTGCAGGACAGAGGAAGAAACTTAAGAGAGCGTTAACAACTCGAGGCGAGGCAGTGAGATTCAAATTCACTCACGAAGATCTGACGAGAGGCAGACAGGATTTGATCACCTGGACCAGAAGTCAAATCAAAAGGATGGAGAAAGCGATTCGCGATGGAAGAGGGTTGGCGGTGAGATTGAGTCCCGCTCAATTGAGATACAATTTGAGAATAAAAGGCAGTTTCCTACCGCTATTGGCAGGAATCACTGCAAAAGCATTACCCTTCACCGCAAGGGCACTACCCTTCCTCGGAAAGACTCTCGGCGTGGGAGCTCTCACGGGACTCGCTAGTTCGGGAATTGAGAAATTAATGGGTGGCGACGGACTGTTTTTGAAGAAGGGAGGAGCCGTGTGTCGCATTCACGTAGACGACAGCTGTAAAGGATTGTATCTAGAACCCGTTAGAGATGACAACTCTCTGAGAGGAAATGGTCTCTATGTGAAGAGTGGACGGAACGTCAAGCGATACGGCAAGGGTTTGTTGCTCGGTGAGAATTCACCATTTAAGAACATACCGATTTTGAATATGTTATTATAAATATAAAATTATATAAAATATATAAAATCATAGAAAGTATAAAATAATATATTTAAAATGGGTGAAAAGGTGGAGAAACAAATTTATCACCTGGATGAAAAGGTGGAGAAACAATTTGACGATAATGACGAACATCGCGAGCCAGAGAGCGAAGAAATAAAAAAATGGTTAGACGCTAATGATGGATATCTAAGGAAAGAGATAGATAAAGCGCGGGATATACGGTTGAGAATGAGACGATGCTTTCCACAGTCACCACTACCTTCTGAAGTGAATGGTAATGATGCTAGTGTTACCAAGAGATGCACAACATTCGTTCATAATTATGATTCGGATAAACAAAAATGTTGCTATGAACGCATCACATCACAAAGAAAAAGAAAAAAAGAAAAAGAAGAATCGACGCTGAAATTTGAGAGAAAAGGAAACGTTATTATAATATATCATGATGATAGTGAAGAAGGAAAACAAAAAAAAAAAAAGTAAATGAGATCTAAAGATGATCTCATTACTTTTTTTTTTTTCATTTTTTCTTCTCTAAAAATCAATCACTCTATTGTTTATATTTCCAAGTCTGTTATTAGCATGTTGACGCTCTTGTCTTCTCCTTTTTCGAAAACGTGTTGAATGTTTATCTTTACTCTTTTGAGTTTTTTTACATCGGTCAACTCACTCTCACCACCCAATTTCTTCACGAGTTCGAATGAGATGTTTGGAAATATGTAATTTCCATAGAGCAACGACAAATCGTCCTTGTCGAATTCTCTATCTGCGGTGATGACGATGTTCTGCAGATCGCTTTGGTACTCATAAATCAAATTGAGCGCGGCTTCGTTCAATTTCAGAGCCATCTTATATTTCTCGTATTTGTGCTCTAACCCCTCGTCTCGACATCGTTAAATTCGATGGGATCGTGTCGCTGTAATCTATAGATTTTATGACCGAATTTCTTATACATTTCGACTCGTTTCAATTTCAATTCGCATCTTTTAGGTGTTGTCTTCATGATCGATTATTTGTTTTTTTTGTTTTTACGAATTCTTGCAAATAATGTATATTTTAAATTTTGTATTTAAATAATAATTTGTTAAAAAAAAGTTTTGTTTTTTTTTGCTTCTTATATATATAAAAAAAAAAAAAAAGTTGTTTTTTTAATTTTAATTTCTTTAATGTGAAAAATTTTTTTGCAAAAGTTTTTTTTCTCTTTATAACACGCGTCTGCTTCATGGAAATTTGTTTTGAACCTCGTGCAAGACTTCGCGTAAAAGTCGTAAGAGTTCTATTTGTCTTGAACCTTCTTTTTTAATAGTTCGAACAACATTGTCGATTAATTTTTGTTCGCTAATAGTATTACGATTCGATTTTCTATCGCAAATCATATCGTTTTCTTTCGAAACGTGTAAATATAAATTACGATTTTTTTCTTCTTGGTTTTTTGGAGAATAACGATTTATTAAACAACGTCGACGTTTATGTCGAGATTCCGTCATGGATGTTGTCATCATGATCGATTATTTGTTTTTTTTGTTTTTACGAATTCTTGCAAATAATGTATATTTTAAATTTTGTATTTAAATAATAATTTGTTAAAAAAAAAGTTTGTTATTTTTTTTTTTGCTCTTTATATATATATAAAAGTTGTTTTTTTAATTTTTAATTTTCTTTAATGTAAAATTTTTTTTAGTAAAAGTTTTTTTTCTCTTTATATATATATAAAAAGTTAAATTTTTTAATTTCAATCTCTCTATTGTTTATATTTCCAAGTCCATTATTAGCAAGTTGACATTCGTCATTTTTCCACATATGAAAATGGTGTGAATGTTCATCTTTACTCTTTTGAGTTTTTTTTCATAGGCGAATGCGCTCTCACCACCCGATTTCTTCATGAGTTCGGGTGAGATTATTGGATATATGTAACCTCCATAGGACAACAATAAATCACCTCTGTCGAATTCTCTGTCTTCGGCGACGATGATATTAATCAACAGTTCGCTTTGGTACTCATAAAACAAATTGAGCACGGCTTCATCCACTTTCAAACACATTCGATATTTGTGGTAGTAGTGCTCTAAGTCCACCATCTCGACCTCATTCAATTCGACGGGATCGTGTGGTTGTAATGTATAGATATTAAAACTGGATTTCTCATACCTTTCATCTCGTTTCAATTTCAATTCGCATCTTTTAGGTGTTGTTGTCATGATCGATTATTTGTTTTTTATGAATTCTTACAAATAATGTTTATTTTAAATTTTGTATTAAAAAAAACTGAATTTTAAAATTTCACTTTTTTTTTCTATTATATATAAAGAGTAAAAAAGCAAAACTTTTTTAACAAATTATTTAATACAAAATTCAAAAAAAAAAAAATATTCTTACAAATGAAGCAAACAGATAAAACAATGGTAAATTTAAATGAAAAAACCATATCTCAGTTAAACGAGATTTGTAATCTATTACAAATTTCAGATTTCAGAAAGCATAGAACTAAATAAAAAAAAATTGAAGTCATACAAGAATATTTGCGAAACGCTAGAAAGGCAAACGAAATGTCGATAGCAACGACGTCAAAAGATGCACTGGTTGTGAAAAATAAGAAGACGACTAAACGAAAAGCCATTGAAAAACATCAAGTTTCCAAAGAAAAGAAAAGAAAAACTAAAACGAAAACGAGTGATGCACTTCAGATTCAAGACAAACGAGATATATCGAGCAAAATTCAACAAGCAATCAACGAAGAGAAAGGAGAAGAATATGTAACACGACTCGTTGCAGAACTATTCCAATCGAAACCCGTAGAACGGGAGAGTGCGATCAAAGGCATTTTAAAAACTTTCGACGTGATTCCCTCATTGAAGAAAGTCGATCCGAAATTGTTCATGGAATGGGTGAAGAAAGAAGTATTGGATTTGTTTCGCAAATACACGAACTTGGGATTAAAAATTAAGATGATACTCCATTGCATAATGAATAAAATCGACGTGAAGTCCGGCGAGAGCATCATGAAAAATGCATATTTCAGATCTAACATTGAACCCGTATTTCGAGGTTCAGATCTATCGGACGTTTTTGAAAAGATGAAAGACAAGATGTTGACGTCTCTCGCGAATTATCAAAATGAAGGTAATAATTGGACGTTCGGTGAGGTGTTGAAACTCGAAATTCACATGACTAAAAACGAACCATTGAAAGGATCTTCCTACTTGGAATTACCGTATTTCTTGAGTAAGAAACACGCCGTGGTCAACGTGAGAAATAAAGATGATCAGTGTTTTAAATGGGCAGTCACCTCCACTTTATACCCTGTCGAAATAAACTCCGATAGAGTTTCTCGTTACAAGGAAACTTCTAAAAATCTTGATTGGCCCGGAGTGACTTTTCCAACAGAGTTAAAACACATCGAACATTTCGAGGCTCAAAATCCCACCATAGCGGTGAACGTCCTAGGATACGACGACGAAAATCAAAAGATCTATCCTCTCAGACAGACTTCGTATCGCGGAAGAGAAAAGACGATTATTTTATTATTGATTTTGAATGGTGACAATCGTCATTATTGTTGGGTTAAACATCCGACCCGATTACTGTCGAGACAAAATAATAAACATGGACATAAGATATGTTTATGTTGCAACTGCATGAACATGTTTCAGAGCAAAAAATCGTTAGCTAAACATCAGGAATATTGCAACGAAAATCAAGGTGTCGCCGTCGAAATGCCCAAACCCAACACCATCGTGAAGTTTGAAAATCACAACAGAAGGTTAAAAGTACCATTCGTCGTGTATGCCGATTTCGAATGTTTCACCGCGAAAATGAGTTCCTGTCAACCCAACGCTCTTCAAAGTTATGTTGAAAGATATCAAAAACACATACCTTTGGGCTATTGCATTTACGTGAAATGCGCTTTCGACTCGCAACACGACATGGGTCCCTTCACCTACATGAAACAGTGCGAAGACGACGACGTGGCTCAAAGGTTCGTGGAAGAGTTAGAATCGAAAATTCAAATGTTATACGACATTTTCAAAACTCCGGCAAAAATGATCATCACGCGAGAACGATCTAAAGAGATTCGAAGACACCGCACTACCTTGGAAAGATGATTTTTATTCGAAATTATATGAATCTGACATTTCTGATGAGAATTACGAACACGCCAAAAACGTGTGGAAATCATTCGATATGAAAACCATGAGAGATTATCACAATCTCTATCTGAAGACCGACGTTCTGCTCTTGG
This sequence comes from Pictodentalium vernedei, assembly GCA_031216915.1. Lineage (NCBI taxonomy): Eukaryota > Metazoa > Mollusca > Scaphopoda > Dentaliida > Dentaliidae > Pictodentalium > Pictodentalium vernedei. Next base: position 447,254,457 of record CM062292.1, read on the forward strand.
CAGACGTGTTCGAAAATTTTTGAGACTTCTGTCATCGAAATTACGATCTGGATCCCGCTTGGTATTTCACCGCACACGGTCTGGCGTGGGACGCTCTGTTGAAGACCACTGAAGTCCAATTGGAATTATTATCTGACGTGGACATGTTGCTCATGTTCGAATGGGCTGCGAGAGGTGGCGTCTCGATGATCTCTCACAGACATTCTGAGGCTAACAATCCCTACATGAAAGAAGGTTTCGATTCGAAACGGTCGACTAAATACATACAGTATTGGGACGCCAATAATCTGTATGGTTGGGCTATGAGTCATCCTTTACCGATTGGAAATTTAGAATGGGTGAAGGAACCGGAAGAGATGCAAAAATGGAGAGACTATCCTTGCATTTTAGAAGTCGATTTGAACTATCCGGAAGAATTACACGATCCACACAACGATTATCCGCTGGCTCCCGAATGAATGGAACCGAACGAAGGAGACGAGGAAAAACTCATTCCCAATTTATTTAACAAACGTAACTACATCGTCTACAGCGAGAATTTGAAACAGTACGTCGATTACGGGATGAAATTAGTTGACATACATCGCATCATTCGATTCGATGAAGAGCCTTGGATGAAAAAATACATCAATCTCAACACGAATCTCAGAACTCGAGCCGAGAATGATTTTGAAAAAGATTTCTTCAAACTCATGACTCACGTCTGAGAAAAGAGCTAAAAAATTAGTGGCGAAACCCAATTACAAACACCGAACCATATTCGGCGAAAATCTAGTGGCCATTCACATGCAAAAGACGCATCTGAAGTTCGACAAACCATATTATCTCAGACCGATCATCTTAGATGTCAGCAAGCGATTGATGTACGAGTTTCACTAAGATTACGTCAAACGAAATTTGGCGACAAAGCCAAACTACTGTTCACTGACACGGACAGTTTAGTTTACGAGATAGAGATGAAAGACGTCTACCGAGATATATCTCCAGACGTGGCCAAGTGGTTCGACACGAGCAATTATCCCGTCGATCAGATCGTCGAATTCGTGGGTTTGAGACCCAAACTCTATGCTTATCGTCTAGAAGATGATGAAGAGATCAAGAAGTGCAAAGGAGTTAAAGCGTGCGTGGTGAAGAAAAACATCTCTTTCCAAGAGTATAAAGATTGTCTGTTAGGAAGTGGTCCGGTGTATAAGACTATGAAATCGATTTGAAGCGAAAATCACGACTTGTATACCGAAATAGTCAACAAGATTTCGCTGACGGCCGACGACGACAAGAGATTCGTGTTAGATGATAAAATAAGCACTTTGGCACTCGGACATTGGACTGTGGATCTAATTTTAGACGATATGAATGGAGATGATTGGATTCTAGATGTGCTTGCGGATGATAATATTCCAGATACGATTGTGGATGATAGGATTCCAGAAAATCAAGAAGAATTAGATGAACCCAAAATTATAGAAGTCAAGGAATTAGACGGATTCAAGATTATGGAAGTCGATAGAGTTAGTTTAAAAAGAAAAAGAAAAAATAGAAAAAAATAACGTCATTTTTAGTGAATTATAATAAAATAAATTAAAAAAAAATATATATACGCATCTATGAATAAGAAAATAAAGATATCCGTAGAAGGTGTCGTCTTACCCAACGAACCCCTATCCAACATCGATCTGTTGAATGCGGCAAAAGATTTGAAAATCAAAGATTTTCTAGGTGTGTTTTCCAGAGATGCCTTGCCGAAGAGAAGACCTTGGCAATTGGAATGCGGAATTTTAAATCTAGACGACTCATCGGGTGAAGGCACTCACTGGGTGGCGTGGTTCAAGAACGGGAAGAAGAAGAATTATTATTTCGACAGCTACGGAATCTCGCCGCCGAAAGAAATAAAGAACTATTTCAACAAATCGATGGTTCTTTACAACACGGATCAAGTGCAATCACCAGATCAAGTGTTTTGCGGTCACCTGTGTCTCTACATTCTCAAGAGATGGTCTGAAGGAGATGAATTTCAAGACATTCTCAATGACTTACATTAGAGAGAGATTTTTTTTTTATAGTATATATAAAGATAAAAAATTATTTAAAAAAAATTTTAATCGAATAAAAAACGAAAAATAAAATAACATAGTTCATTTTTAATAAACTGCGTTTTGAACACATTTTTTCTAAACAACAACAAAAAAAAAATCCCACAACAACATGCCAGTCGATAAATTTGGTAGAAGTGACGACGAAAAAGTCAACCCAAGAAAGAAGAGGAAGACGTTCGAAGTCGACGATGGTTACGACGTTGCCAACTTGGACGAACGTTATGTTCGGAGATATGAACCTCGAGAGGAACCTTTGAACATGAATGATAAGAAGCTCTACAATCTTCCCGAGCTGATACATATCGCAGATGATGCGACTAAAAAATACGTCAACAGGGGGAACGCCGATTTCAAATGAATCCTGCTGGATAATTACGTGGATAAAACCATGACCGACGATCTAGATCTGAAATCCAAACGTTTGGTGAACGTCGCGAATCCCGTAGATCCCAGCGATGCCGCGACCAAGAAATACACGGACGACTCTCACGCGAGATTGAGCGAACACCTGAGAAATAGATACGTTACGAAAATGATGCACTCGGAATTGAACGCCAATTATAACAAGATAACGAACGTGGCCGCTCCCACGAATCCCAAGGACGTGGTGACCAAACACTACGTAGATCTGGAACAGAGAAAGTCTGACAGATGTGAAATGAAATCGGATCTGAATGCGGGATTCCACAAGATATTGAATCTGTCGAAGATCGACAACACGGATGCAGACTCAACTGCGGTCAAGAAGGGCTACGTAGATTCTTCCCTGATACAATCGCAAGAATACCTAGAATCGCAAGTGGACGATCTCTACCTGAACAAAGAATCTGGTGGAACCATGGAGGGTGGCATCAACATGAATGGTCACAATTTATTCGGTCTCGATCACGATCCCGAAATCGATTTCAGCATGGTAAGCAGAAAGTACGTGGACGACAACTCGGTCTGGAGAAAGGGTGACATCATGGAAGGTAAACTAGACATCGGTGGACACGCGCTCACGAATCTACCGGATCCCGTGAACATGACGGATGCCTGCACCCTGATTTCGGTGGTGGAGAAAGTCAAATATGCTAGACAATTGATCACCGTGTGGGCCAAAGAGGCCAACGCCTTAGAGGAGGGAAAAGCCGAGTGGTCTTTCGGAAATGGAGGTAGCGGATCGAAACACGGACAAGTTGGATATCCCATGCCGCTGGGAGGTGAAATCCTTCGAATGAGTCTGGCTTCCTCGGATTTGAATAACAGAGCGGTCGTCAATCTCATGGTGAATGGTGTGGAGAGCGATAAGAGATACAGCATCAAAAAGACTGAGAATCAACACGCGAATGTTAGCACGTTCGGCACGCCTCTCAAAGTGAACGCCGGAGACAGGATTAATTTCATCACGAAAACCAATAATCCCGAAGCCGCCACTTCCGTGGTGAGTCTACTGATCGAACTAGATCCTTTGAACAAACAGTGAACGTGTGGAAAATAATGAATTAAAAAAAAAATAATGTGTGATTATTAAAAACAAAAAAACAACAAAAAAAAACTAATGAGATATAGAGAGATGTTGTCTATATCTCATTAGTTTTTTTTTTTTTTTTTTTTTTTTTAATTTTCTATCCATTTATGATTACAATTTATACACTTTGCGAATACGGTTGTTGGTTCATCACCAGATCTAGTTTGTTGAGATTCGATTTTTATTTGACGTTTCTTACATTTGCGACATTTTAAAATTGTGTTTTTCATAATTTCTTCGTTAGATCTTATGAGATCAAACTCTTCTTTTTCTTTTAAACGATATTCGTTAAAATCACAACTATTCCATCCTTTTTTTGTGTTACGTTCTTCATATTCAATTTGAATCCATTTTTCCAAGTATTTTATTTTAACGTTGTAGTAATCTGAAGTGAACAGATGATTTGTTGTTTTCGTGTCAAAAACATCCATTTTGTTTTCAAGATTTTAGTTGTTTTTTTTTAACGTTTATTAACGTTTATTAATTTTTTTTTTCACACACTCGTCTCTCATCGAATGATTGACATCTTATTTCTGTCCGATTCGAATTGTAATTCTCTGTCCGACAGGACCAGGGCGAAGGCTTCGGTTTTTCTCAGCACGTTCCTATCGAATTGCATCTTGATCTGAATGTCTAACATGCTACTCTTGAGTCGTTCACTCTGTTTACTGACGTCGAACACGAACATGGGATACATCGACTTGTATTTGCCGGGAGATATGTTGGTATTGCTCATCAATTCGACTAGACCATGATACTTCTTTCTAAAATCAGCGGCATCGCCGTACAGTCTGGAGAAATCATTCTTGTCGAACGACGCATTGTAATCGATTGCCGATATCTTGTGGCGTTCAGAAACACTTGCATGTTTCTCAAATGGCAGTGATCGAACAGCGATGCATTCTTTTCCTGAGACCCGTCCCTATCGGTCTGAAACGCAACCACGATGAAACGCGGTCTCTCGGAAGCAGATTTCACCGTCAATCTCCAATCGAAGTGATTCGTGGAGGGAGGAATGCTAGCCGTGTCGCACTGTCTCATTCTAAATCCCACGGGTAATTTACTCTTGGATTCTATGATCCTGTAGAGACGCGCTTTCTCATCGATCGAAGGCTCCACGTGTGGAATGAACCACGATATCTTGTGTAGAGTTATCTTACCTGCATCGGTCACGGTGAGTTTCACTATTGCGTCGTCATTTCCTTTTCGAATCAACGTCAGATTGTGTTTGAATCCGTACATGATCTTGTTGTAATCGTCTGCGAATCCGAAGTTGTGTTTCAAAGGTATCCTGAACGAAAACGTTCCTTTAGGTCTGGACGTCTTGACGACGTAGTCGAATATTGTGGTGGCGCCTGCACTAGCAGGGCCTACGGTGTCTTTCACCCACAACTGATTAAGTCCTCTGGATTTCGAATAATCATCAGGATACGTCAAGAGTCCGAACATCGTGGTGGCCTGACCGGGATGAAACACAGATTCTATCTCTTGTCCGGATAGCATGTATTTTATGTTACTGAATAGATGCATGATGCCATTATTGACAAGAGTAACCGTGTCGTCGTCGGCGTAGTCGCTCCCATCTTCCTTGGTGAGACGTCCCTGCACCACTATGTAACTCTTGCTAGGATGTACAAATAGATCTTGAGTTTCAACGTTGATTCTTATCTCTCCCGCATTGTTCAAACTCGTTCCGGTTACCGGTTCGTATTCATGAATCTCATATTCTTGAATACTTTCATCTTTCACTCTGCTTTGTGCTATATCTAGTATATTTGTCATTTTAAAGGATTTTTAGTTTGTTTTTTTTTGTTTATTAATTAACTTGCTTTCTTTATCTAAAAAATAGTTTTTAATTATTTTTTTTTATTATTATTTTTTTCTCTCTTATATATATATATGTGTGTAAACAAGAAAATGTCAAAGAGAGTAAATAAAAAAAAAATTTTTGTGTTCTTCATCAAAACTTCGTCTTCTGTAATTGTTGTTCGTAAAACTTTCCGATGATCTCTTCTCCATACAAAGCTTCGACTTCGTAAGTCACCGGTTCAGTGTGAAATATTTTGATGATCACGAAGATTTCCGAGGTCCATCGAGGAGTATAACCCTTTTCGAAGTGCTTCTTATAAGCGTAGATTCTCACTCGATCGGCGACCGCAAATTTGGGCGTTCTAGACTTCTTCCTGATCTTAGATCTCTCGGGATATAGATTCACGTAGACCCGTTTTTCGTTTCGAGGATCGCTAGCTTCTGCGGGAGTCATCTTGATCGATCTGTGTCGCGTGTTGTTGTAATCTTTCACCAGACCGTTCAGAGCGTATATGTATTTCTTGGTCGAATTCGCCGTGAAGTATCTGTGCATCTTCTCCTTCATTGCTCGATTCCAACGTTCCACCATGCTGGCTTTCTCTTCGTTTTCGCTCGAGTAGAGGTCTACCAATCGACGAACGTCCTTGTTATAGAATTCCTTTCCCTTGTCCACCCACAATTTACTCGGTTTTCAAGAAGACGAGTCGAACACGCTCTTCAGAGCCTCGGCGATGCAAGGTCCCGATTTATTCTTCAAAGCTCTGATCCAACCATATTTGGAAAACACGTCGATGACCATCAATAGATATTTGATGCCCTCGTTCCACCTCTAAAACGATCTCATGTCGACCAAGTCGGCAGATCAAATGTCATCCAGACCCTTCACGAACACCCTTCTCTTTCGAAATTTACACACTATGGGTTTGTGTAACTCCTCGGCCAATTCGCTCGTCAATAATCAGTTCTTCTTCTTCTGTTCAGATGCGCTTTTTTTTTTGAACGCCCCATCCGAATCGACGTTTCGCACCGATCAGATTGCCGACCAGCGAACGTTCCATCTTCTCTCTCCTGGTCGGATTCGATATGCCTCTCAATCTCCCCAACATGTATTTGTCGCAGACGTCGTTGCGAGTCTTGGTGTCAGGGTGTCCGGCGTAGCACAGATCGTGATCGTATGCAGCAGCATCCACCCTATTCACGGGTTTGCTCCAAGATTTGGGAGTCAGACGCCGTTGAGTCTCTAGTTCAATTTCGTTCCAGGTCCCGTGAAACTGTGACCGGGCAGATGCATTTCGAAAGGTAGATTGTTGATCATTTTATTCACGATGCCTTTACCTTTGCTCGCGTTCTTTTGTTTGACAAATCATGTCTTGACAGAACCACACACGTCGCAAATTCCGCGAAGCATCCGTCTGTCGTTTTTAGTTCGCACTTCTCTAGAATTACTCATCTCGGTAACTCTCTTACACTTTACGCAATACATTTTTTTTAAGAGTTATTTAAATTAATTTCGTTTTTTTTATTTTATATACAAATTTAATATTTTTTTTTTTAAATTCTGTTCTTATTATATATATATATATTTTTTTTCAATCGCTGCTCTTGAGTTCTATCATCTTACTGAATTCCTCCCTGGCCTCTTTCCTCCCCTTTTCCATGAGAGAATCCTTCATCTCTTCCTTGATGATGATCTGACGAGTCTTGATTCTCACGGTTTCTTTCATGGCATCATATTTCGTTTTCTCGCTCAATATCGCGAAGTATTCACCGTCCGATATCCTACCATCTTTCAACGCCATCGAGATCATTTCGTATATCGTGTCGATCTTGGAGTCGGCCAAGACGCGAATCTTGTCGTGTTTCCTCGCCTTCAGATATAATTTCCTTCTCAAAAAGTTTCCGAGCGTGCTAAACAATCTGGCGGCGAGAGCCACTCCTTCTACGGTCGACACGATCGGAATGCCGACTGCGGTCAACAACAATCCGATGCCGGCCGCGTGTAAACCCATGGAAATCGTGATGAGTGTCGTGTCGATCGCGTTGACGAATTTCACAAAACGCGAATACTTCTTCTTGAGGGAACGACGAGAATCTCTCTCTCGTGTCAGATACAATTGGATTCTACTGATTTGATCGATGCGATACCTCTCTCCTCTTTCTTTTTCTTCTGGTAACGGCGCCATCGGCAAAACGCCGTTCGGCTTCTCGTCCTCGTCGTCTACTATCGTCGGATACAATTTATTTCTGGTTCTCATTTTGTGTTTTTTTTCTTTCTTTTCTAATATTAGATAAAAAAATTTATGTGTGTATTTATTTTATTTTCTATTCTCCCTTATTTTATATCAACGAAAAAAACTTAGACGTATGCTTCATTCAGCAATAATTTCTTGATGCATCCCTTGTCTTCTAAAGTCAGACTTTTACGCGCCAATTTCAGTTCTTCCGAATCTGTGGGCTTGTCTCGATTCTTACAGAAGACTAATCTCTTCCAAAACGTGATCACATCGTTGAATCTAACGCGTTCTAACGCCGGTTCGAAATACATGATGACCATATCTTCCCTTTCCATCGTCAGACACGAATGATTCTCGTGATCGAAGTCTAGATGATCCCGACATCCGATGCATCGTTCTAACAAGATGGGACGTAGTTCTTCGTTCACGCAGATTGCGTATGCTCTCATCAGCATGTTTAAAAGAAACCTCTCTCTAATAGTCTGAGAATCGCTCATGATTTACGTATTTTTTTTTTTTATTATCTATTCGATTTGATATATTTATTTTTCTAAATAACTATTTATTTATATTTTTTTTTCTCCCCTATATATATCAATCAAAAACGTGACAGCGGGCTCGCGAATTTCCAACACACACCGACGACAACGACACTCTTCGTTCAGCTCGAGTTTTATTACGAGAATCGAGCGATCCGATCGCTCGATCAGCTGAGTTTGGGAATTTTTCTCATAGTGGAGGAATTCTACTAATAATGTCATAAATGGGAAAAACCTACCGCCTCAAAAAAACGCGATTGCGGTTCTAAATCATCTGTACAAAAGCAATTGCCGATTCTGAATCGCTGATTTAGAGTTGCAAAAACTGTTTTTTGATGATGAGCCAGAATCTTATGCTTTCGCTCGCGTTCGCCGACGATGGATCGGTGGTCTGATCTGCGATTCGAACGTTGACGAAAAATTACGTACAAGATACAACTGAAGATGTACGATTTCACCCTTTTTTTAAAAACGCGCGTTCACCACGAGTATTTGAACGTTAAAAGCGCGATCTAGGAGTCGCGACTGTACATGATGCGATTCAAGATCATGTACAGTTTTTGTGAACAAGCGTGTGATTTAACACTGAATTCCACGTTGGTGAACGCATCGTGAACGTATGTTGTACACGTACATGTACAAGTGATAGTGTATCGGCCTTTATTACCTACTCAGGTTCATTCATTAGCATTTTATTAATTCATTTAAAATTGACTGGCTTGAATGCACTCGAAGAAGAAATTACCCAACCCGGTATTAACACCCTTCACTCTGATGTCAAAGTACCAAAATTTCAGGAAGCTGTTTTTTCCCATAATGCATCTAGAAATTTATCCAATTCAATCTCGTTTGACAGAGCTCAGTGAGCTCTGACAAACGAGATTGAATTGGTTAAATTTCTTGTTGCATTATGGGAAATTTTTTCTGTCTAAAATTTAGATATTTTGACATCAGGTTGCAGGGGGTTAACTAAGTCTTTAGAAGATCTTTGTGAAGCAAAAATGTGAAAAAGATTTCAGGAGAGCAATTTGCTCGCCTTAGTTGGTTCCAGGTGAGTGATTTATTGCCACCCAGGATTTTTAGAAATCCAAGCCTGATAAACACGGTTACGGTATAAGCAGTAGTAATATAATTATGGGCACCGTGTTCACATATGCCTGTATATGCCATGATTTACAGAGACTATACTGTTCGAGGTGCATATCACTGCATATCAGAATATCAAAATTAGGAAAAGCTTATTTAAATTGGATTTAAAATCAAAGGTTTCTGGGAAAAAGAGTAATTGAGTTTCATTTGCAAGGTAAACACCGAGAAACTAGATTTGTTAGTTCCCAAGATGAAGGTACAATTACGTAAACAGATTCACTGGATGGCCTAAGGAATCCACCAACCACTGGGGAGGAACTAACAAGCACATCAACACAGAGACCTCAATATAAGGATAAAACAAATTCCTTAGAATTTGTTACATCAATATTATGAAATGTCTATGTGAACAGGCAGGCCATCGCTGCTGTGCATTGGCAACCTGGCTACCAACAGTGGACCTATTATACCCGGGCCCACACGGGATTCAAACTTTACAGTAATGTGTCTTTGTGAACTGATGTGAATCTGGTAAGTCTTGAAAAATACATCTGATAGAATAAATGGAAGCATGTTTGAAGATATTAAAATATGCATTGAATTAGTGTGCGTTGCACGTTTCGAGTTGGTGTTCGAATGCCGAAGTTTTGTAGAAAAAATGTACGAGAAGGGGTGGGTCCCCCAAAAAGTCATGGAACAAATATGCAGGAAATGGTGGGTGGGTCACAAAATCTGCAAAATAAACATTTCCACCCATGTTCACGCATTTTTCTTCCGGCCTCCCCCTTGCTGGACAAAAAAATTCCCAACATGTATGATCGTGGGGGCGAACACCAAAACTCCAGATCCACCCCTGGTATCCCCACTAGTTTCAAGGCTAGATTCGAGGTTTAACCCTTTACCCAACGAATCGGCAACATCCGCCCGCGTAATATGCAAATTCAGCACCTGTAAAAATACTATTTTTCGAAAAATTTCAACAAAACCATATCATGTGACCCCTGTTTGGAACGAGCTCGTCGAGCTCGTTCCAATGAGGGGTCACTCGATATGGTTTTGTTGAACTTTTTTGAAAAAAAAATAAAAAATGATTTTTAAAATAATAAATTTTGATATTGTCTGCGTTGGGTAAAGGGTTAATGAATAGCGATGCGCGCGATATACATGGTCCTAACGGTGTTTTCTTTTTTCAGATGAAGTGTGTTGAACTTTTTTGTCCAGACGGATGGTGGTACACAGGCAACAAGTGTCAGAAGGTAGTTCACGTCAACGAGGTGCTGCAGATTGGTATTAAGGTCGTTTTTCGATTGGATCCACCTACGAACAATCTTGACTGTGATGGACCTCACCATATATCGTCTTTCTTATCTGGCGAGCTCAACTCTCAAACAAATTCGGGCCTTCTTAATCGATATAGATCAGCTTCGACATACCTACTGGCGGAAACTGATGTGCGCGAATGTAGTCGCGAAGATCCAAAGGACAACAGTTCATCTGTTTCTGTTACCTTCGGTCTTATCCAGACCTTGTACGGCTTGAAAATGCATGTAAAGTATACCCTGAAAAATGACAGAGACGTTGGATACATAAGTGATGAGATATTGAACAAGTTTGAGGGTGCGTATGAAGTGGCACTGTGGGGTGGAAGGAATGTTACGCTCGTTCATGATAGCAATTGGACCGTTATGTTCCAAAAGAATGAAGACATTGTTGGACCTTCCGGAAGGATGTTTGAGGAATTACATGTAAACTCGCTCGTTCCCCATTATCAAGAGCCGAATAAGTTTATTTCATTTTCCCGACTTCTATATTGTCCCTACATTGTACTGAATGCCAGTGAAGTAAAAACTCTGCTTGACGGAAGGCAGTTAAGAATACTTGCAACGGATGCTATTATTGAGAAATACAGCTTTCACTTCACTGATGATTCATCTGTACAAATTTGTGCGGATCAGTATATTATGAATAACTCCGAAGCATTCATGAGCTCTGAAAATAGTCAAAATACTGTCATCAGCGAACCGTCCGCCCAAGAGATCTTAAGTTTAGTTTGTACATGTTTGTCTGTTCTCTTCTTATTTTTGACTTTTATAATTTATTGTTTTTTCAAGCCGCTCAGAACGCTTCCTGGCATGAACAACATGAGCTTGGCCTTAACTTTAATGATAGCTCAACTGTTCTATCAGTTTGGAGCAGGCCAGACTAAGGACATTCTGGTTTGTGAAATTATTGGACTACTAAGTCACTATTTTTGGCTAGCTGCTATTTTCTGGATGAACGTATGTTGTGTGCATATGTTTCGAATTTTTTCAAAAAAGACAGTGGCGATAACGAATACAACGGGGACATTTAAAAAGTTCGCCAAGTATTTGGTGTTTTGTTTTAGCATGCCATTTGTGTTTATACTAATAAACGTTGTTGTAAACATTGCAACTGAGGGCAATTCAAAGATTGGATATATGGGTGATGTATGCTTTGTAGCTGATCAACTGATGCTTGGTTTGACCTTTGCCCTACCTGTTGGCATTGTTATCATCATTAACACCTGTTTGTTTCTTATTGTTGTGATATCAATAAGCAGGCAGGCTAAAGCTAGCTCAATGGTGAAAGCAGATCGCCAATATGTCCATGTATACTTCAGACTGTCAACTATCACCGGAATGACGTGGATATTTGGCTTTATCTATCAGTGGACACTTATTGAAACATTTTCTTATTTATTTGTCGTACTGAATGCCCTACAGGGTGTTTTCATCTTTGTGGCATTCATATGTAACAAGAACGTATGTAGAAAAATAAGGTTACAAAGCCAAGCCAGCACAACTAATCAAACCTCGGGTTAGTTTAGTACAATGTTGTCGGCATCATCAAGGCAGTAGCTTGCATGGGCGCCGAGAGGCAGTACCGCAATCTCATCTCATAACAGAACGTGGTTGCGTCATCTCACTTTTTAATATCACGTGACAGGTATGTTGGAAACCTTTCATATTGCGCGTGTGCGACGCACGCGCGTATGAATATCATGTATTCTTGGCCTTTAGCGTTTTAACATAACAAATCGGCCGCATCCACCTGCATAACTTACAAATTTAGCACTTGAATTAATTCGAGCTCGTCCCAATGGTGGTCACATGATGTGGCTTTGCTGATATTTTTAATTTAGTTTTAAACAAAAAAAAATAATTAAATTAGCAATATGTTGATATCGTATGCGTTTGGTAGAGGGTTAAATCTTTGCTCAAAGAAACGGCGATATCGGCCCTGTGTTATTCATATAAAATATACCCACAGTAGCTTGGTGTACCAAATGTTCACCACGAGTAGTGAACATTTGCTACACCTATCTACTTTGGGTATATTTTATTTATACTATTATTTTTTTCTCAATTTTACTGAGCAGAAGACGAACATACGTGCGAGTCTGTTTTGTTTACACGAGCATCGGTGAGCGGTACTACCGCTGTCAGTTTTATCGTCGAAACGAAATGGAAAAAGAAACTGAGCCATTCTCGCTTTAATAACATAATAACATACTATTTCGAGTTATGGGTGCTTTATTAACATGAGACAAAGCATGTTTGTTAATTTGGGGCATCTTACGAGGTAAGCCCATTTAAAAACGTAATAAATAATTTGCCACCTTCATTTCACTCTTCGCGAGGCGACGTGCGATAAATTTTGACAAGTTTTCAGATCGAAGTCACCAAAGGTCACCTTGGATGCAGTTCTACTGTAGGTGTAAATTTTTACTATTGAAATCCCATTGCTGGCGTGTTCATCACGGTTGGTGTGTAAAGCTAAAATTTATGTTATAGGCTATTCATTTATAGTACAACAGGTAATCATGGTATACAATCTCCACTAACATTTTATTATAATATTACCTTTTGCAAACAAAACGTAGTCTGTAATCATTCTCTGAAACGAGCTCGTTCCAGTGGAGCCATAAGCTATGTTTTTGTGGGCATGAAAAATAAAAATTTCAAGTTACTTATTGAGGGTTTTTTTCTGGCAAAAAGGCCTCTAGTCGTGTCAGGTAAAGTGTTAAATTTGTTCCAGTATATCAACAGTAAACAGTGTACCCACTACCCACATTGTGGTATTTTGTTACTAAATTTTGCTACTTTGGTCATTCTACCCGATAAATAAATCAGCCAAAAAGTGGGATGTGACGCAGTGTTTTTTTACTGAGGTGAACACATTATGTTTTACTGGTAAAATAGGACCCCATCACCAATGCTTGTTGTGAAAGTCCTCTAAAATGGGCAACATGGGTATAAACGATCTAATGAACAGATATATGTGGCCATTGTACAGATATATGTGGCCTTAAACACCAATAAATACATAGTAGGCCTACCGCTAATTTAAAAAATATCTGTGTCGGCAGTTTCGAAGAAGACACTTTTAATTAATATAAGTTATATCTGCCAACATGAATGGAGACATGGAGTACCGGTACGGGTACGGTTCATGTAAATTGAAAAAAAAAAACCCAGATATTGCATCACGACTACTACATGACTGCTATAAGTTATCTCCGCCAACATGTATGATATATGGAGATTTATTACCTGGATGTCTGTTTTTAAACACCGAGCCGCAGGCGAGGTGTTTAAATGAGACACCCAGGTATTAAATCTCCATATACCATACATGTTGGCGGAGATAACTGTTTGTCCCATTTGCAACAGAATACAAACATAGTGGAAATAAATTTGTGTACGCATTTCTCAGCTCCACAATCACTTGGACCAAATTCGTGATAATTATCTTGTTTTTATAATCGCAGAAGATAACAGTCAGAGTTACATCCACTGGGTCGTTAAGGAAACGAGTAAACAGTATTTTGATGACATATCGTCCTCTGAATTCCAATGTGTTCTATGTGCCTACTTAAATACAGAACACATTGGTACTTAGGGAACGAATTATTTACTCTTATTTTATTTTTATGATTGAATTGGCGGAAATCTGATGATATGTGTGACTATTTTCGGATTTTTGCGTTCGATGTTATTTCGGGGCGAACAAAAGGGGAAAGCTTTCGTTTAAACCATATGCCCCCGATGTCTCGCGTGCGCTTATACCCTGGTTGTTGCACGCTCTCATATACCTTGGATGTTGGGTGCATCCTTTGCCATGGCTATTTGTCCATGGCATTCTGACCAATCAAAAAAAACAGAATTTATCGGGATATAGGGACAACACATATTTCTCTTCATTTGTAAACTTTATTTGAAAACTCATTACATTTACATTTACAAACCATAGCATTTACACTGCTTTTTTTTTTTTTTCATTAATCTCCATTCTCCAATCACTCCCATTATCTCACAAAGTTTCTTGATCTCATAAACCTTCATCTCGTTCTCTTCACTGCATAATAATTTGATATATATCTCCATTCTTGTTGTTTACTTTGTTCTGTTATTTTGCAAAATGTAAATTTTATTCATGTGCAAATAAATCAGTTTAATTAAAAAAATTCAATTCAGTTCATTACGAGAACATAGTTTCGAGGTACAAAGCAAGCTCTCAAGCCGCTAGTCAAATTACGTAAGGAATTTGAAGCTGTTATGGCCTGGAATCAGTCTGATACTTATACTCAATTGCTCGCTTTTCCAACCAATTGATATCTTCCAGACTATTGAATCCAAAAAATAACATAACCAATTATTTTCTTGGAATCAATGTAAGAAATACGATTAAAACTAGAAGTTCTGTCATGAAATGCGCCCAAATTGCACGTCGATCTGCGCGTTAATCTACGCGTTATGACCATAGTAAGGCTATCAAATTCTGTACATATTGCCTCCGCACAAGCAATGTTTCAGCCAATGGACCTCCGGGTAACCCGGAGGTCCATTGGCAGAAACATTGCCTGTGTTTGCTATGAGTAACCGGGAGAACCTGCCGTGCTTGGATGCCATTCGATATGGCAATTGCGAGCAATTCCTACGCCCAATTAAGCCTAGATAAGCGCACAGGTCATGACAGGACTTCTAGTTTTAGCTGTAGTTCTCAATCGAGCCCGTTTTTTTATGACAAAAGCGTTAGAAATGAAGACTCTTCCCAACCGTAGTTTTATGATTACTATGATTACACCGCATAATCCGGCCCTTTGTGTTGATGTTTCGATATTTTTTCAGACGAATTCAAAATTTATTGACTGGAATATCTTTAACTAGAGTGCGAAAGAATATCTGTATATTTTGTGAGTAAAGGGATATCACATTTCCTCAACGGTGGACGACAGCGCAAACTCCACGAAATGTGGGTAAATAAACGGCCCAAAACATCGGTGGATTCCTTACAGAATTAGACTGGTTACCCGAGAGTATAGATGCAAGCATGATCAGTGTGTTTTTAAACATGGATTTCGTATTTGTAGTGTACTCTTCTCGTTATCATGTCTGGACTGTTGTTAGTCGTCTGCAAAGTAGAATGGGACACGGTTCACAGACAGTGCATGCCAAGGCAGACTAATGTGTTCAAAACACACGCAGTGGGGTTAGATTCAGACGAGTTACAATTATAAAAATAAAACATCACCTGGACCTGGAAAACTTTCAGAAACTATTCTTCTGGTTTCCAAAATAATTTTATCAAGTTACTATTTTGGGTGGCTATAGTGTGTGGGGTGGTTAGAAAATTGCTTAATTCACAGTTTCGAAGCAGAACATAGCCAACAACTTTCGTCATCGGATGAGATTTTAAGGAAAGTTAGCTCACTTTAATTGCCAAAAGCTGTCAGAAAAATTAACACTGAGGCAGTGAGGGTATGGTAATTACAGATAAAAATTGAAATATCGAAATGTTAGCGAATTTGTGTCATCGATGTGCGCATCATTTCACAAACATCAGATATTTTCCTATCATAAAAGTACTATAAAATGCAGAAGCTGATCTTTTACATTTCTTCCCAATCAAACTATTATTCTCTTTTGAAACAAGAGTCGCGGTTACCGGTTCTCGTCAGATCACCGAAGTTAAGCAATGTCGAGCGCGGTTAGTAGTTATTTATATTATTTATTGGTGTTCAAGGTCATATACTTATGCACAATGGCTAATCATGACCGTGGCAGTTTTACGGGTGGAGGAAGCCGGAGTACCCGGAGAGAACCCCCGAGCAACGACGAGCAGCTGCCAGCTCCCCAACATTGTAACTCCGCACTGCACAGGCAGGGTTAGATTGGTTAAAGACATGCGTACCATCGACGTGCAGTACGCCTCAGTACACGGCGCCATCGTGCCCCCATGTGGGCAATTGGGGTTAAGTGTCTTGCCCAAGGACACAATGCGAGAGTCCGAATTGATCGCTCAGATGGTCACCCATCCGATGATTAACCGGGCTCGACGTTGCTTAACTTCGGTGATCTGACGAGAACCTGTTACCGCAACGCCACCGCGCCCCTGGTTAGTAGTTGGATGGGTGACCATTTCAGCGACTGATTCGCGCTCGCGCGTTGCGTCCTTTGGACAAGGCACTTAACCCCGATTGCCTACATGGGGGCACGATGACGCTGTTAACTAAGGCGTACTGCACGTCGACGGTGCGCATGTCTTCAACCAATCTAACCCTGCCTTGCCGCGGTGCAGAGTTCGGAGTTACGACGTTGGAGAGTTGACAGCTGCTCGTCGTTGCTCGGTGGTTCTCTCCTCCACCCGTAAAACTGTCACCGACATGATATGACCCTGGCTGTCAATGTGTTGTTAAACCCTAACAAAAAAAAATTGAAACCCATCTAAAAATAAGAAAACGATGTTTTCGCCATCTTTTGATAAAGAGGTCTTCGAAGTGAGATTTGCTTTATTTTAATGGAAAGCACAAACAATTTCTGTAAAAACACATTCATTCGCGAAACAAAGAGCCTTAGTGGATATACACGTTGTGTTGGTAGGAGTGATACTGATAGTTATTCTTTACTCTTTGAACTCTAGTGGTATCTTCCTTGCCAGTTCAATGGCAGCAATTAGAAGAGTCCATATTCATTTTTTGGGGTAGACCAATCAGTATTTTCAACGTGCAGCCTCGGGGCTGCGCGTTGGAAATATTGATTGGTCTACTCCACACATTTATTGAACAGCCATCCTATTTAACTCTTTTGGCGCTGAATAATCTGAGAAACAGAATTCTTAGCGCCTAATATTCATCAGGAATTTTACAGAAAGTATAGGTTGTTAGACTAAAGCATTATTATTTTAAAATATGTTCTAATGATCTCATTGACAGTTTTTCAAATGATTTTCTGTATATATTTAAATGGCACCTTTATACTTTCAAGGGACGATATCGTTGTTCATGGATAGGACATAAATGCTACATGAAACATAGGAAACATAGAAATAGGATACCCAACGAATCGGCCACATCCGCCTGCGACATATGCAACTTCAGCAGTTGAAAAATATTATTTTTCAAACAATTTCAACAAACCCATATCATGTGACCCATCGTTGGAACGAGCTCGTCGAGCTCGTTCCGACGAGGGATCACGGGATATGGTTTTATTGAAATGTTTTGAAAAATTTGAAAAAAATGGTATTTAAAATAATAAATTTTGAT
This sequence comes from Pictodentalium vernedei, assembly GCA_031216915.1. NCBI lineage: Eukaryota > Metazoa > Mollusca > Scaphopoda > Dentaliida > Dentaliidae > Pictodentalium > Pictodentalium vernedei. The sequence continues at coordinate 447,272,300 of CM062292.1, forward strand.
ATCGTCTGCGTTGGGTAAAGGGTTAAAATTTAGAAATGGAAACACACAGTTGGCTAAAATGACTACTCTCCGCGGTCTGCCGTCTGTCGACTTTAGTCGCCTGTCGAGCCAAAAGAGTTGATGACGTTACGACGTATCAAGTTCCTGGCCGCAAAATAGGCCGCTCGAATTCAAAGGGTTAATGACGGATTATCTGTGAAGTGGTTGCTTCAAATTAACTTTCATACAAAGCCAAGGTTCCATTCGTAACTTTTAATACACGAAAACAACAGCAAGCTAATTAGACGCAATTTCTTCATGGAAAATCTGTGTTTTACAAACAACAAACGGAAACTTGGTTTCATTTTCTTCTGATGTCATTGTTTTTCTCAACAATTACTTGCTTCTTAATTGGACCTTCCTCGCTCTCCTAATAATTTTAAGGGAGCTAACTTTATCGAAAGTCGATTTTCATGACGAGATAAGTCAGTGATGGATTTATAGTAACCAGAAGGCTCCAAACCAAAGGTACAGGAAAACCCTAATGGGGGAAAACCTCAAGGAAAAGACATGTACGCAAAAAACTAACAATTTTTGCATGGGAAGAAAAGACAGATTTTAACTCTTAGAATATTTTACGCCATTTTTATTTATTTCCACTTCCATTTCCAATTCAACGGTTTTTCTGTTATCTTGGTAATTTAGATTTTGAAGACTCTTGTTATTGTGATATACATTGTTCTGAGTTTGAACTTGTTGAAGCATACGATAACACTTTCATTGTTAACCCTTTGAACTCTAGTGGTATCTTCCATGCCAGTTTAATGGCAGCAATTAGAAGAGTCCATATTCATTATTTAGGGCAGACCAATCAATATTTTCAACGTGCAGCCTCGGGGCTGCACGTTGAAAATATTCATTGGTCTACCCCACACATTTACGGAACAGCCACCCTATATAATGACGTTATGACGTATCATGTTCCTGGTCGAAGAAGCAGCCGCTAGGGTTTAAAGGGTTAAATATTTTCTACATACCTGTTTAACCCTTTAAATCCTAGGGGCAGCTTTTCCAGACACGTAACATAATACTTCATAATTACATTAAATAGGGTGGCTTTTGAGTGAAGGTGTGGTGTAGACCAATCGATATTTTCAACGTACAGCCTTGATATATATTAAATATTAATTGCTCTACCCCCAAATAAAGAATATGAACTCTTCCAGTTTCTGCCATTGAACTAGTATGGAAGATACCACCAGGGTTCAAAAGGTTAAATCATTTGGTTGCCATAACACTCCCTTTCAGTTATGAACAACAAATATAAAAAATGTCATGGCATTGTACATTAGGTTCAATCATACAAATGTGGATGCGATTGGAAACAGATCATTGAGCTTGTTCCAAATGCATCGATGTTCATGTGATTATATTTAACTCTTTACCCAACGAATCGGCCACATCTTCCAGCGTAATTTTCAAATTAGGCAGCAGAAAAAATGCTGTTTTTCAAACAATTTCAACAAAACCATATCATGTGACCCCTCATTGGAACGAGCTCGTTGAGCTCGTTCCAATGAGGGGCCACATGATATGGTTTTGTTTTTTGTTTTAAAATGGTATTTAAAATAATAAATTTTGATATCGTTTGTGTTGGAAAAGGGTTACAGTCCTTGGATTGACCTGGGTTCGAACCACCACCGAAAGAGTATTCTACGACATCCATCGCCCCGCGAAATGAACCAGCTACGAAAATCTCACGGCAATCGACAGATCCCTGAAGAGGATAGCTCTTGGATTTTTTTAAACAATATTTTATTTCATTTGACAGAAATGGGTTTGGCAAACAGGCTATGCCTATAACTAGCCTCACCCTACATCGATATACAATGCTGTTTTTTTCAAAACGGTGCAAGTGCAAATGGAGATAAACACTTGTATCCTGAAGATGTGAAACCCCTCAGTATAAACTCGACACAAATAACGTATTGCTGTGAATCTTTCTCGTTTGATGGAATAATATAACTCATGTTGAGTCCCCGTCAAGAAACCGAGACATAAACTCACTTGATTAATTACTGTATAACACATACATATATATATACTACGGCACAATGAGACCATTCTCGTCTCTGCTTAATTGTGCGTTACCAAACATTAGGTCTGAGACAGAAATGTCCAAGACGTTAAGGTTTTGCAAGAGAGCATTATGTTTTTCAGTATAAAGGGGCATTGCAGGAAATAATGCTCTGGAGCTTCATATATGTATCCACAATTGCATCGGGGATTATCAGTGAGAAATCTTTCAAATTTATGGGCGTTCAAATTGCTGCATCCCTGGCGAAGTTTACAACATAAGATTTGATTTGCTCTGCCACCAACACCACAATACCACGAAACGCTAATGTCTTCACTCGCTGGGGCTTTCTTAAAAGAATATAAAGTTACACAGTTGCGAGTGGAGGAGTCGAGAGCATTGCAAGATCGTATAGTCATGGCTGGAAAGATCGGTAATGACTTACTGTGCGATAGAGTATCTCACGAAGGGCATCTGAGTGTCTTAATGGGTATCGTGTAAGGTTACTAACTTGGATTGGCAGCAACCGAGATAAATAGCTAGGGGTGAGTCCGTGGTACATTTTGTAAAATACTGATAATTTGTGACGCCTTCTGCGTTCTTTCAATGTAATAACGCCAGTTTCCGCGTATAGAAGTCGGTGACTAGTCCCTCTTGTAGCTCCACAGATAGTGCGTATTGCATCCAGCTGTAGATCTTCAAGCTGGTCTAGTTTCGTTGCCGAGCAATGGTCCAAAATGATATCTGCACAATCAAAGAATGGTAAGATGAATGACTTGTAAAGTGTTAATAAAGCTGCTCGTGATATGCGATATTTAAGGCTTCGTCGTAGTCAATTTATCATAGGACTAACCCTGGATACAACATTGTCCACATGAGCATAGCAATTAGCAAGTGCCAGAACTATGAAAAAGGAGGCCTAGGTGTTTACGGGTATTTATTTCAGATATAGGTATACATAACAGATACAGTGGAGTGTATATACGAGGAGTGTGTCTACGGCTAATACACATAGACGCGGTTTTCTCAGGACTGAATAAGAATTGCCAAGTTTTTTTGATCATGAACTTATTTTATTCAAATCCTGATTCAGTATATCAGAAGATAATATAGGTTCCCCAACAACGAGGTATAACGATGTGCCATCAGTATACAAACGGTTATTGGACATTATATCATTTACAATATCATTAATGTATATATTAAAAAGTAGGGATCCAAGGACAGAACCCTGAGGAACACCGACAGGGATTCTTTTTATGACAGACTTTTGACCATTTACTACTACTTGTTGGGTCCTTTTGTCGAGAAAATTTTCAAACCACGACAGTAGGCTTCCCCTGATTCCATAGCTTTTAATTTGTGTACCAAACCTTTGTGCCAGACTCTGCCAAGCGCCTTACTTATATCACAGAAAACCAACCTGACATCCTTACTCTGGTCCAGGGCCCTGTTTATAAAATCACCGATATGTATTAACTGATATATTGTGGTATCACCGGGAATGAATCCTGACGGTTAATCTGTAATTTGATTATTATCTTTAGGGTAAGTAAATACATAGTTAAAAACTGCTTTTTCAAAGACTTTACTGACACTACTTGTCAATGAAATAGGTCTATAGTTTCTTTTATTATTTATGGATTCCTTTTTGTGAATCGGCTGTACACGTGTGTGCTTCCATGCAGTAGGAAAATATTCTTTTTCTTAAAGATAGATTAAAAATACAAGTTAATGGGTAAGCTAACTGCGATGAGGACTCTTTTTGAGCACGGCATTATTTATTAAATCGGGACAACTGGCCTTATTGGTGTTTAGTTTACATAAAATAGATTTGGTATTCTCAACGTTAATTACTAACTGTTCTATATTTAGGTCAGAGCACGGTAAATGGGGTAGTGGGCCATCTTTGACAGTATCGCACTGGGTTATAAAATAATCGTTCAGAAGATTAGCAATGTCATGTGGATCGTCGACAACGCGTCCACTGAGTTTCAATGTGTTCTATGTGCCATTAGGCACATAGAACACATTGGAACTCAGGGGACGAACGGTTTCCCCCTCAAAGAACAGTGGTGGAAATGTAACATCAGAGTTGCACTGTTGAGTAGAGAATTTTTTCACCATTTTCCACCATTGTTTGGAAGCAGAACAACTGGTTGACACATATTTTTAGAGTTTTATATCATATTCCTTCTTAGCTTTCCTAATGCAATTGATTGTTTTATTTCTAATTTTGCGGAAATTTTCCCAGTCAATGGGCCGGTTATTCAATTTTGCTACTTTATGCAGTCTGTTACGCTTTCTCATCAACCTACGTAATTTACCGTTCATCCATGCGTCGCTCTCGTTCCAATGAGGGGCCATAACCTATGTTTTGGAAGCCAAAAAAAGGGATTTTTCTTTTACTGGTTGACCAGAAATTAATTACAGTTAAAACTAGAAGTCCTGTCATGAAATGCGCACAAATAGCACGTCGATATGCGCGTTAATCTACGCGTTATGACCATAGTAAGGCTAACAAATTCTGTACATGTGGCCTGTGCACAAGCAATGCTTCAGCCAATGGACCTCCGGGTAACCCGGAGGTCCATTGGCAGAAACAGTGCCTGTGTTTGCACTGAGTAACCAGGAGAACCTGCCGTGCTTTGGATGCCATTCGATATGGCAATTGCCCGCAATTTCTACGCGCAATTAAGCCTAGATAAGCGCACAGTTCGTGACAGGACTTCAGTTTTAACTGTAAGACGCTAAGAGATTATCGCACCTTTTCATTTGTACTCACGCGGAAACCTATCTGTTATTCTGGACTGCGGTCTTAACTGTTTTTACTACAATAAAATTTTTCTTGGTTTTAACATCAAATGGGAAAAAATGGGCAAATGTCAGCTTGTAAATTTTTATATGGTTAGATAGGACAATATCTATATTATATGCCGGTATGCGCACAGCATTGCTAATATGAAGCAAAAAAATATATTGACCGCTAAAAGTTGACGAAAATGCAATTTTCTATCATTTTACATGGAGTTATACAGGAAATAACAGTAGCATTTTCAATCAATGTGGGAAAGAAATTGGCCGAATGAAATCGTTCGATAATATCACCAAGTGAGAGCATATATATTTTTTCTTAACGGATTGATGCGCACAGCGAATATAACTTTCACAGGTTTTATCTAATTTTGAGAAATTTTAACATTTCCCATTTAAATTAGTGTTATTTTTGCCAGCCAATTCTCAGCAATCAGGGGAGAAAACCTTTTCGTAAGTCGATGTGAATGACGAGAAAAATTTACCATGCCCCTTCAAAAGGGGATTTGGTATGTGTATATATGTATGTATGTGTATATGTATATGTGTATGTATGTGTATATGTATATATGATTGTATGTATATATGTGTGTGGCCTTCTGACCAGCTTAATTCTGCCAGTTTTATTTTTTCTTCTGTTTAAGGCGGTCTTACAGAGGGTCGTTTCACACTAGGGTGGCATCTGTATAACATGATTTAACACCTTATAAATAAATGAAAAGATTTTCCACAGTTTACCGTGGTATGATGTGGAAGTTGTGAATACTACGTGTGAACACCGCTAGTTGATGATAACCCATGTGCGCGGTTCATGTGACTGGATGGGAGCGGTGGCTCAGTAGGTAGAAGTGCAGGCTGCAAGCCGAGAGGTCCTCGGTTCGAATCCCACCTGCGGCAACCGCGTTGTGTCCTTGGGCAAGACGCTTCACACCCATTGCCCACATGGGGGCACGGTGACGCTGCGTACTAAGGCGTACTGCACGTCGATGGTGCACTTGTCTTCAACCAATGCTAACCCTGCTTGTGTGGAGTTAGTATGTTGGGGAGCTGACAGTTGCTCGCCGTTTCTCGGTGGTTCACTCCGGGTACTCCGGCTTCCTCCACCTGTAAAACTGTCGTGGTCATGATTAGCCATTGTGCAGAACTATGTGACCTTAAACACCAAGAAATAAATAAATAACATGTGACTGGACATGTAAACTGCAGATTGTATAGTATCAAGTAACAGTTACTTAGGAAAAGCTTCAGTTAAAATGTTAACTTTTTATATGTTTTTCTTCGAACTGACCATTCTGTAATAATATGTAACTATCTCTACCTCTCATACCATTATTGGTTTTCGGAGTGGATAAATTGAACTGAATTGATAGCACACCTGAGGTGACCTATAGATAATAAATTTGCACTGTTTAACCCTTACCAAACGCAGAGAATATCAAAATTTATTATATTATTTTTTTTTTTTTTAAATTTAAAAAAAATGTCAACAAAACCATATCATGTGACCCCTCATTGGATCGACTCATCGAGCTCGTTCCATTGAGGGGTCACATGATATGGTTTTGTTGAAATAATTTGAAAAAAAAAAAATTTCAGTTGCTTAATTTGCAAATTGCGCAGGCGGTTGCAGGCGATTCGTTAGGTAAAGGGTTAATTGTGCATGATTTTTTTCTGAAACGTATTGTTATATTCTGTGTATTTTATAGTGTTGATTTTCGTACAGTGTGATATGTATCATGTTCCCAGTACATAAAATGGTAATAAATCCTATAATTTTGTTTTAGAGGTTTCTTTATTTTAAATTAATAGTCTCTATAGTGTGAAAAAAATATCTATTGTTAGACTCACAGAATTAATTATTTAACCCATTCAGGAGGGACGCAAGAAAATGCCAGGGTACTGGATCCGGGTGGGTGGATGCTTGGTTTCCGCGCGGTGAAGCAACTTTTTGCCACAATCATGTAAATTGTTCTCCAAAACACCATAAAAATATTCAGCAACCAAAGTTAATTATCAGTATCAGAATCATAAACTGACACATATTAGAGCATTATTTCACAAAGGGGTGGGTGGGAGGAGGGGGCGGGTACGCCAAAATGCCAGCCTTCATCAGCCATAATTAGGAGGTGGGTTTGATAATGTGTGAGGAAAAGTTACGTTGAAAGAGAAATCTTTTCTCATATTTTCCACGCGTGTATATTCTGAGCGTGAATATTCTTAGGTTTTGTTTGTTGATAACACCGCCTTTAGTTATTAAAACGTTTATTTCATATGCAAAACAGCTCTTGAATGCATCAAATCATGCATAAGAGCACGAAAAGATTATTAAGAAGGAAGTACTTTTGCCCGAGGTGATTACACTTTGGGAATATGTGGGACTCACAGTAAGAAAAGAATTTTTGAAAATTTGCCAGATGTCGCTAAATGAAAATCAAACTATCAAGCTCAGTTGTATTCTGCATCATAAAATACCCCTATACTGCCAGGTATGCATTTTATTCTTCGAAAATCCAAAAAAGGGGTGGGTCCCCGATCGACAAAAACTCCTCTGGGAGGTGTGGGAGCCCCGAACATGGATGGAAAAAAACTTGCAGTCCGGGGGTGGTGTTTCCCATAATCTGGGAAAACAGCAAATTATACCGAGCACCCAACAGTTCCTCCCACGGAACACTTGTCATTCTAGTGCAAGTGCAGCGGGGCCAAAGGAGTGGGAGTGTTATAGCCCCTCACCTTTTGGGCTAATGGTGTTCAATTTATTTCAAAATAGTAGGCCTAGAACATGGGTCTCGATAACGCTTACGTGCTTTTCCCAGCTTATGTATTTATTCACTTAACCCTTTACCCAAAGTAACGGCCAAACCCGGCCAGCAATATTCACAAAAATCACCATTCTGTTTTCATTATAGTTTTATTTTTTGTCCCAAAACATAGCTTATGACCCCTCATTGGAACGAGCTCATTGAGCTCGTTCCAATGAGGGGTCATAAGCTATGTTTTTGACGCAAAAAGGAAAAAAATTGTTATTCAAGAATTGTACTAGCAGGTGCCGTCTGTCTTTCGTGTTAGGTAAGGGTTTAATTGCTAGTTATTCTTATCATCATTAATAAAACAAACTTTTACTTTTTAGTATATGATTATTAGAGCGGGTGTCGGGGTCGTGGTTACCCCAATAGCATCTCAACTTACACAATGCTGACCCTCTGTACAATCTGAAAGATTTTGGAGAATTAGTGGACTATTGGCGCCGCCTTGGTGCCGATAGTCTACTAATACCTTAGAATCGATCAGATCGTTTCTCAGATCACAAACATTTACATGTTTTCTCATCCCAGAACCCCATCGAACAGTTCAACCCCCTCCCCTAGACCACACTACACACAGACACACACACCCAAAGTCTTTACGCGGCTTCTGTCGTGGGTTTTAAATAGTTCACCCCAGAGGCAGCGGAAGGTCGATAAAAGTGTCAGGGCACAACTTTTCAAGTCTACCATAGTTCTGCCCAGTGGGAGAAAATTTACAATCGTATATCAGTAAATATACAGTGACACACTGTAATAGTCTCTCGTTTAGATGAGCATTCCGTGGTGTGGTCACTGTCCTTTTCATTTCTTCTACTTCAACCACCGCGGGTTGGAAGATAGGTGAAGTTGAAAAAATGGATCGAAGCGACCGAAGGTGGGTTTCTTTTGCCAAATGATGCTTAGATTTGCAAATAATATATTACAGGAATGCCTGTATATTGACATGTTTGCGTGCGCACATTTTAAATCATTGCGTAATAGCAACATGTCTGTGGAAAAAGGTGGAGGGGCACTGTCCCCTGTGCCCCCCTGGTTCCGCCGCCACTGCTTCATCTCAGTCGTGGAGCAAAAAAATTGTGTTATTATAAACTACACATTTACGACGGTCCATCATTTTTGGCGTGTATACTCCCAGTCGGGGTCGGGGAGAGGGTGGGGGCCCGAGGTAGTAACCCCGGAGCCCTGAACTTTGGGGCTACGGGTTTGGCTCAGGTTCCAGGATTCTTGGGTCAGGGCTGGGCCCCTCAAAGTTCTGACTCCTGTTGCCACAGTTAAGAAGGGGACTGCATCGCGAATGGAGCTCTGCGCTTGATCAGCGGTTGTAATTTTGGACTGCACGATTCTTGAAGTGATAACTTTACTAAATCAACTTGACACTTGATAACTCTGAAGTTATCACTTCAAGAATTGTTCAGTCAAATGCTATAACTCTAGGTCATTGGATACTCACTGATAAACTAGCAAATTTTAAACATTTTGCTTAAAAAACGTCATTTTGACGGCCCAAAACTAACGTGGTTTTTTATCCCAAAAGCCACCAGGAGTGTCCATTTAATAACTCATTTCAAAATTTTCTTAGTGGAAGAACCCCCCAAACACCCTATCATCGTTCGTGCCATCGGCATCTGCATAAGTATCCCGACGTTTTCGAAAGGGGTCCGTCACAGAGTTAACCTTGGACGGGGGCTGAGGAAAAAATGCGTGGACATAGGTGGAAATTTTTATTTTGCAGATTTTTTCTTTGACATTTTAAGGACCCACTCCCTTCTCATGCATTTTTATATACAAAACGTCGGCACTCGAACACCAACTTGAAACGCGTAATGCACACCTTTGATTAAACAAATTTAAATAAGCTTTCCCGAATTTTATCTCTAATATGCAGTGATATGCACCTCGAACAGTTTAGTTTCTGTAAATCATGGCATATGCAGGCATATGTGAGCACAGTGCCTGCTGTGCCCATAACTAATTTACTACTGCTTATACCGTAACAGTGTATGTGTTGCAAATATTGGTTTTTGTTCTGACTCAAGAAGAGCAAACTTTGTGATTTTGTTTTTATGGCATCTGCATAACAGGATAGCTATCAAAAAGACTTTTATTTTTGTTAATTCAGACTTTTGGGGTTTTTTTTAAATAAAAACTATTATTACTTTCCAAAGTGTGATTTACTGAGATTTCCGTGTTTGATTATAAACGATAACTTCACAAATGAATTGTGCAATCAACTATTGTGTCATGTATCCGTGCGCGCAAACGAAGACACTTTGCCGTGGCTGTGATGGGGACTTCATTGTTTTTTTGTTTTTTTTGTTGTTGCTTTTTTTTAACCCTTTACCAAACATGAAAAGCAGACGACACTTGCAAAAAAATTCTTGAATAACTATTATTCTCATTTTTTGTCTCAGAAACATAGGTTATGACCCCAAATTGAAACGAGCTCGACGAGCTCGTTTCAATGAGGGTCAATAACCTATGTTTTAGATACAAAAAATGAAAAAATAATGAAAATTAAATAGCGAGTTTTGAGAATAGCGCTGGCCGTTTTGGGGGCGTTACGTTAGGTAAAGGGTTAAATAATATAATTATCGTTAATAATGAAAAGTAATAAACGGAGTAATCGCTTGACTGGACTGGTTACGTGAAATAATTCATTCGAGGCGAGGGACTATATTGTAAAACACTCGTGCGCATTCGCGCACTCGTGTTTGCACAACGTCCCTCACCTCTCATGAATTATTTCACGTAACCAGTCCAGTCAAGCGATTACTTTCTATATATTGTCATTTTTTTTCATTTCCAAAAATCAGTTGCACCAAGGTATTACATGTATTATGACTCATTGTAATTCATCAGTTAAATTTGTTCTTTCTGAATCCGTAATTTGATTGGCTGAGAGCTGGCTGGCTCCGGCTCTGGTTTCAAGTATATTCACTCTTTGTGTGCTCTATTTGCCGGAAGCGGGTCAATTAGAGCATGTCTGTATCCACGCTGCGCGCGAGTAACGGCGCCAAACCGCTCCTTTCACAGATCGAACACACTCCGGAGCTGCGTCTCTGTAAATTCGACCTGGGCAAACAGACCGTGATCGAAAATTACATTTTTTATTGTTTTTCTTCAAACAAAACGGGTTTGGAGAATGTTTTCACTTTTAGCGATGACAGAAATTACAATGGAGATAAACTTCTCTTGTTTCGTTAGACATTCGGGAATTTGACTATGGAAGACCATTTGTTAACTCGCCCTTTCGTGGCTCTTTGACAAATGGTTTTCCATAGTCCACTTCCCGAATATATAACGAAACGAGAGACGTTTATCTCTTAATTATACAGTATTATATATACTATGCTTCATTTTAAAGAATGTTCCTTAAAAAACAACTGGAATATCAATGAATTATGTTGTGAATTTATGTTTTTGTCGACTTTAGGACAAAATTGTCGGACAATTTTTTTTTCCGTTCAATATCGGACACCCACCCCCATCGTCAATTCAGTTTTGGGTAAAATTCTCCAATATATTTCATATTAAGGGGGTAACTTTTGTTAATAAGACTTCAAAATGGGCTTTTATGGTCAATTAGTGAAATTTTGTTACTGTTTGGGTCATAAAAGATGCCTGACAGTGAAAAAGGAAAACAAATGCATGACCGATTCTCGCACATTGTTTGGCACTTAAAAACCACCTTATGTATGATCACGCAAGTTTTTTCCACCCCCTGCAGGGACCCGAATTTTTTTCTCTCCCAGTGGCATATATTTCTTTATAATTGTAGATCGAGTATGATTCTTCACAAAATACGCCGAAAGTAAAGTGACAAAGGATATTTGGCGTCTAAGTCAGCACATCCTATATACAGCCTGTATAGTCTATAACAAAGTGTAGCGTTAGGCTGCGTTCTTTTCTCTTGGTAGAGTGCTGGAAGCCCTTATTTGGGCTGTGTACCGTTAGGCTGCGTTCTTTTCTTAACTGGTAGAGCGCTGGAAGCCCTTATTTGGGATTTACTCTGAGTTGAAGGTACTGCAACTTGAAGGCTTCATACTCAGTGGATGTGCTTTGTATTATATTTGAAGTGATATTATTCAGTCTTTAAGGACTTGTCTTGTTATAATTTATGGGAGAGTGCCTGTAGGCACTCTCCCATAAATTGTAACAAGGCAAAGGTATTGAACAAATTTTGATGGCCAAAAATAATTTAGCACTCAACCAGATAATAACGCCATTTTTAGCCTTATTCCTGTAGCATTGACGCGATAATTTCGAAATGTTATGTCGTATATCGAAAGAGAAACTTGTGGCGCGATTCAAAATCGTCTTTCGTAAATTTAACAACAATCATTGTGGCGCTCATTGTCCTTACATTTCAACTTCAACGCCGGCTTGTAAGTTGTGTGACAAAAGTACGACAGGCATACACACATCGTCGCCTGAGTGCTATAGAATGTTCTATGTCCCCTATGGGACATAGAACATTCTAGCACTCAGGCGACGACATATTATATGTTAATATACTACTCAAAGTTTGCTAAGCACCACATATTTGACACATCATTGTGAAATTTGCTTGTGACACATTTGCGATATTTTTGCTGGATATGATTGAGGATTGTATTGAGATGGTCACCAGTTTTTACGTTAGCTCTCTTGACAGGCAGACTTTTCGTGGCAGTCATGGAAAGCATGTACCCCTTGATTTTCATGATGTTTTCGTGTACTGTCTACATGTACAAGAGATGTATAGGGTATTCAGTCTTCATCTTAACACAAGCCCTTGTGATTTAATGATTGAATATGGCGAATGTAAATGTAAGAAGACATTTGTCTGAAGCAGAAATGTGACGGGCTGTAGGGATGGGGGAACAAGGGGCTACCCATCGTCAGGTTGGTGAAGCCCTTGGAGTGAACCATACGGTGGCCACCAGAGCCTGGGCAAGATTTCAGCAGTATGACACACCAGTCAGACGACAAGGTGGTGGCAGGGACAGGGAAACATCTGCAGCTGAAGACCGGTTTTTGATCATTCAGGCCCGTATAGGAACCTCTTTGATACAGCAACCCAGCTTTGCAGTGACCTTCAGAATGCATTCGGGGTAAATGTTTCGACGCAGACTATCCGGGTAAGGTTGCACGAAGGTGGTCTCCGATCGGGAAGACCATGTATTCGCATTCAGCTGTCCCAGAACCACCACCAGACACGACATAAATGGGCCATAGAACACGTTGGATGGACCAGAAGATTGATGACCTGTCCGTTTTACCTATGAGACAAGGTACTGCCTAGATAACATAGATAGGTGTTCTAGGGTATGGAGAAGACCAGGAGAGCGATTCCATGTAGCCAACATTGCTGAGCATTACCGCTATGGTGGAGGGTCAATAATGTTCTGGGGTGGCATCAGCTGGGATGGTCGTACAGAGCTCTGTGTCCTTGACCGCTGTACATTGACTGCACAGCGGTATATTGATGAGATCCTGGATGCCCACGTCAGATTGTATGCAGGTTCAGTGGCTGATACATTCATTCTGATGGACGATAATGCCCGTTCTCATGTTACCGACAGAGGGAGGGGGGGGGGGGGGTTGAGCGTATGGACTGGCCAGCAAGATCCCCTGACCTCAATCCATTCGAACATGTCTGGAATGATTTGCAGCTTGCAATTTCAGTCCGTTCAGTCGAACCAAGAAGTGTTCAGGAGCTTGGTGCCATGCTGGTCCAAGAATGTAACAACATCCCACAAATGACCACTTGGAACCTGACTGTGAGCATGAGAAGGCGTTGTCAAGCTGTAATTAACAATAATGGGTCTCATACTCGATATTGCACCCATATCAGTTCGCTCCGTCAACTTTTTGACAAATTTGAAAAATGTCCTCTTTTAACAATAATATCCATTTTCCATGGTTATCGTATTCAAAAGCTAAAAAATAATGTCAAACACAAACAAAATCTTAATTTCTGTACTTAAATCATTAAAGATATAATTAAATAAAAAATATATACACTTTTCAAAACAATATTTCAACTAAAACGTAAAACAGGTAGTTGGATATATACTTGGTGCTCAGCAAACTTTGAGCGGTATATGTTTTGTGAGGAGCGTCACATTAACGAGTTCGGTGGGCGAATTACGACCCACAGATGCGTTCGGTGGGCGAAATTACGATCGACTGTCGCTTTATTGCTATAAGAAGGCAAAGGCGGTGGACGTTCGATTACTGAGGAGCAACAACATCAACAAGCAGGCGTTCAACTTTGTTTCCTCAGTATGATAAGGGAGATAATTCAATGAAAATCTCTACTATCAATAATCATAGCAATCGGATATAAAAAGTCTTTTTCCGATTTCTATGCCAATAATCAAGGTGTCTTGGAACTTCAAGAAAATTTTAATCCTTTGAACGCGAAATGGCACTTTTCCTGTCCTAGGAACATGATACGTCATAATTTCATTAAGTAGGATGGCGGCGAAGTGAACGTGTGTGGTAGATCAATTAATATTTTCAACGTGCAGCCATGCACGTTGAAGGTATTAATTTGTCTCCTCCCAAATAATTAATATATACTCTTCCAATTGCTGCCATTGTACCGACATGGAAGATACCGCTAGTGTTCAAAGTGTTAACCCTTTTCCCAACGTAACGGCCAAAACCGACGAGCGCTATTCACAAAAATCGCCAATGAATTTTCTTTATTTTTTTCATTTTTTTGTCTCAAAAACATAGGTTATGACCCTCGTTGGAACGAGCTCGTCGAGCTCGTTCCAATGAGGGGTCATAACCTATGTTTTTGAGACAAAAAAATGAAAAAATTAGTTATTCAAGAATTTTGTTTGCAAGTGTCGTCTGCTTTTCATGTTAGGTAAAGGGTTTAGCCATTGAACCCTGGTGGCATCTTTCACGCCAGTTTAATGGAAGCACTTCGAATTGTCCAGATTTATTATCTGGGGATAAGCCAATTAATATTTTCAACTTGCACCTTGAAAATATGGATCAGTCTAGAATTGTTTCTGACGTTTTCTGCTGTCACGACTATGACGTCTGAAACGACTATTTGATGATCTGCTTTCACAGCTACTGTCTTCTACCACTACTACCAGCGGCGTAGTCATGGGGGTTGGGAGAATTCGAGAAAGGACTCACCCCCCCCCCAACTTTTCCTGAAAAAATGTCAACCTTATATGCATTCGTACCTGATATCCATAAAACTGTTCCACGCACTCTCACCCTAATATTTCTAGCGTCAATTTGCTATATACATTTTTTTTTCATAGTTTGGGTACTTAAGCCTTCCAAAAATACACAAGATGCCCTTATAGGCACGGAGAGATATTTTTCACCGGGAAAACCAACCTTGGCCCTTCATGTATGTGAGATACACATGCTTTACCCAGGATTAAGTGAAATGATGTGGGAGGGAGGTATTTTTCAGCTGCAGCAGAAAAAAATAATCCCCCCCCCCCCTCTTCCACACACACACACACACACACACACACATCAGTTGGTCTGATGAGGTCCCTGACTACTAATGGCAGCTGTCAACACTGCCATCCCTTTAACTACTTCCTGTCAATGTTCTCCGCTGGCCAATATTGTCTTCTACAACAATTTTCGCTTATCAGTGTTCAGACCGTCTCCAGCACAGGTTCAATGATCTTGTGTTGCATCACAAATAGATCTTCAGGTGACTTCTACTATCTCAGCGGAAGGTTGAAGAAGCATTCGAGTATTTGCATGAAATAGAAGATGATCGACTGATTCTTCGACTGAGGAATCAGACTCTCGTAAAACATAGTAGCATACTGTTTGTGGTCATCGCACGGACATAATCTGATGAGTAACGAAAGTAAAACGGGCAATTATTCGTCGAAATAACAAATACTCGTATCATTCTTCGACTCACGACCATAATACACAGAGAGTATACCATCACTATAATCATTTCATGTTAAAGCAAATGTGAAGTTAGTCACAATGCTTGTTATAAACACCACATAAGAAACCTCTTTCTAGTTTGAATATAAGATTTTAAAGCCATGGTCAAATCTGGAAAGAGACTTTTTTCTGAATGGATTCCGAGCGAAGTTTTGTAACTAACTTTACAGTTGCTTTAACAGGAAGTGGTGTCATAGTTACAGTGCATTGTGGTCATCATGGTTAACTTTGGAGCCAGGAGGCAAATATTTTAGCATGTTTATGCCACACCGGAAATAACGTTATAGTGGCACAATTCCGATAGCGTGTGTTGTCATGGTAACTCTTGATATGGTCTCGTAGCCATGGTTGAAGGTCTTTGTTGTTGATAGTTCTTCAAAAGGATAAAGTTAAAAATAGATGGTCAGATAAGAAATACAATGTCCCGTTCAAGCCTGAAAATACGCAGACTGTCATCTTCAGAATGAGGACCCCAGAGGGTGAATTTGGTGATGCCACCACCCCCTGCACATCAGGATACCTTCACAAACTTTACCCTCTGTGAACCTCAGTCTGAATCGAGGCATCAAGCCTAAACAGCAAAAGGTACCCAGACGATAAACTGGCACACTGTATTGGATAGCATCAGCAAATTCACCCTCTGGGGACCTCATTCTGCAAATGACAGATTGCTTATTTTCAGGCTTGGTCTCGTTTGAGATAAGTGAATAGTGGCATGTAACATCATCATTGTGGAAAATTTGTGATCCATTAAATGCAAACGAAGAGCTCGCGTGTTCGTGTATTGGGCTAGAATGATGTCACAAATTCAAGAACTTATTGAAAAGTGTGAAATATGCTCATTGGATAACATAAAGTTTAACCCTTTACCTAACATGAAAAGCAGACGACACTTGCAAAACAAATTCTTGTATAACTAATTTTTTTTCATTTTTCGTCTCAAAAACATAGGTTATGACCCCCTCATTGGAACGAGCTCGACGAGCTCGTTCCAATGAGGGGTCATAACCTATGTTTTTGAGACAAAAAATGAAAAAATAATGAAAATTAAGTGGCGATTTTTGAGAATAGCGGTGGCCGGTTTTGGCCGTTACGTTGGGTAAATGGTAAAAAATGAACTAAGAATTATCGGTGGAATTCCAAACAGACCCTCATCAAAAGTGGCAGCAAACTTGTTTGAATTCAAAAGCACGGCAGTATTTGTTAATAGAGCAGAAACGGTTAACCGATTAATCGATTAACCAATGATCAATGTCTTGATCGATCAAAAAGGGGGCGCGGGGGCTCAGTTGGTAGAGGTGCCGAATCCCACCTGCGGCAACCGCGTTGTCTCCTTGGGAAAGACACTTCACCCCCATTGCCCACGTGGGGCACGGTGACGTTGTGTACTAAGGCGCATTGCACGTCGATGGTGCACCTAACTTCAACCAATGCTAACCCTGCTTGTGTGGACTTAGTATGTTGGGGTGCTGACAGTTGCTCGCGGTTGCTCGGTGGTTCTCTCCGGGTACTCCGGCTTCTTCCACCCGTAAAACTGTGAAGGTCATGATTAGCCATTGTGCAGAAATATGTGACCTTAAACACCAATAAATAAATAAATATCGATCAAAAAGTAATTGATTGATTAACCGTTACTTTTGAACCAACGGTATAGTATAGGTTAACCCTTTACCTAACATGAAAAGCAGACGACACTTGCAAAAAAAATTCTTGAATAATTATTTTTTTTCATTTTTTGTCTCAAAAACATAGGTTATGACCCCTCGTTGGAACGAGCTCGACGAGCTCGTTCCAACGAGGGGTCATAACCTATGTTTTTGAGACAAAAAAATGAAAATATTTTGAAAATTAATTGGCGATTTTTGAGAATAGCGCTGGCCGGTTTTGGCCGTTACGTTGGGTAAAGGGTTAACAAAGGAAGAAACTTACTCCAACACAGGAAAATATTGTCACACTGATCCACATCAATTATATGACATAGAGTAAAGCATGTAAGTTACGTGCTGACATACATGTTCACTTCCATGGTCATTATACTGTATCAGTAGCTCGAAATTGTTATTCTTAACCCTTTACAAATGTGGGTAACAGACGATACTTGCAAAATAAATTCTTGAATTAAATTTAGTTTTTTGGTCTCAAACAATAGCTTATGATCCCTCACTGGAACGATCTCAACGAGCTCGTTCCAATGAGAGGTAATTGGCTATGCTTTTGAGACAAATATTTAAAACATTATAACATTTGAATGTTTTTTTGTATGTAGCAATGGCCGGTTTTGACGGCTACGTTGGTAAAGGATTGCTGAAAATCATCGACGGTGTGGCACTTATTCAGCTACCTAATAGGGTAAGTGATTAATCGGTTAACCAAGGTTAATCTGTATGATTAATCGATCAAGAAATTCCTTTAACTGTTTCAGCTCTATTTGTTAACAGTCGATTACGATTCAAAATGATTTGAAATACGAACATTTGACAATCTAACTTTAAAAAAGTTATAAAGTGACTCACAAAATTAATTGATCTGTTGGTAACTATATATTAACACTTTGGTCGGCCACTGATTTGTCGCGTTTCTCACGTGAGAAGGCCTTCATTAACTCTGTGCCCCAAGTTCTTCCCTATCCCTACACCTCTCCTCCCCTCCCAACACCCAGAAATGATCTCTTTGGTGATATCCCGAGCCCAATTCTTCCCAATCTGTCCGGTAAGCAAACTGATCCTCTTCTTTGTGTCATCCAATATCCACATGTCCTTCATTCTCCCATTTCACGTCCCCATTATACTCTCAGTGAATGTTATTCTATGAGACTGGTGTTTTGGTTATTCTAATAGAAAGTGTTCCGGGATCTCTACTACTCTTAAATTACACATTTGGTACACCTCTTCACAGTCTTTCCCAATTTCCAACTAAGCTCCAGCGACCGCGACCTCAGCTTAAACAGCAGTGACACGCCCCCCCCCCCAAAAAAAAAGGGAGCGATCAAGATACTCTTCAAAACCCGATTTCTCTTCATAGTGCAGGTCACCCAAAGACCTCTTTGCTTTTTTACCCCGTCTCGTCAATTTTGGTTATAACTTACAATCCACCATGACACTTTCTCGGACGGCTTGTTTACCCTGGGTTGTCCCCACTTCTGAGTCAAAGATCTCCATTGAATAGTTTACCAGCAACTCCCTCACTTGCCGATCCTGTATTTGTTTTAGAATTCCGAATAATCTGGAATAGTACTGAAATGGTTAACCGGATAATCGGTTTGAAACCAGTTAGCTACCTAACCGATTAGAAAAACCGTCAACCGGTTATCAAAAATATCGATAGTGATCGTCTTTCTACGTTTAAAATGTAGTAAATCTGCCGCTTCTCCTTTGTGATAGTTTACATCGAAGTTGCGTTGTATATATTGAGAAATAATTGACTTTGACATTCAAGATTTCGTTAATGATCGGCAGTTTCCGTGAGTAATCGCAGAAACTATTCCGTAGTGTGTATACAAACGAACGTTGTCGAGTACTCGACAACGTTCGTTTGTATACACACTACGGAATGGTTTGAGAATACTGCTTTCCAATTCCTATAGTTTTGATCCCATATTCGGTGAAATAATAGCCACGGATATTATCCGGTTATAGCTCTCTGTTAGTCGGTTACGAAAATGAGCCAACCGTTTCAGCCCTAATCTGGAACATTAGTTTAAACCATCGGCTGTCGAAAAGATTTACCAAATAGTTTTAAGATAACAGTTTCATTAAATCTGTCCTGTCCTTGGTGCACATCAGCCCAAGCTCACTCCCACTGCAATGTGCTGCGGCAATACTCGACCATATTATCCATTGATCTGCATCAAGTCTGTTTGCAAGTTCCTTACAACCGTTTGGTTTGGAGGTATCACTTCCGAACCATATGTTGTATATACTTTGTAGAACCGCCATTTCCCAAATGGTTTTCCCAACGAAAACCTTCTGGAAGCTGTTTCTTCCTAAATGTTTCATTTAATTACGAATTCGCTTTCCCTTTACAGTTAGTTTATTTGCATCTTTCGGTAGAAACCTCTTCCCGTTGTGTTAATATATACTCCCAAATACTCGTAGTTCCTTTCGTTTTCGTTTAATCTCCATTTGTTCCAATATCTCCCAAATATTTCCACCATTTTCTCTGGTCCCACTTCACTTTCTGACACTAGTAACATATCACTGCAAAATAAATAGTCCCGGGATCTTCAAGTCCCCAACTGCTACCCACTCGTCGTTATGCAGGAGTCCATTTCCAAAATCTGTGATGCACAATGCAAAAAGGACTGGCGAAAGGATACACCCATGCATTAGCCATAGTCACTCGTTTTGTTGTTATGTTACCCAGGCTAACCTCACTTTGTACATCTTGTTATAATGCTTTCAGAATTCGAACAATCTCACCTCCCAGGCCCAAGGCCTCAAGCTTTCGCCACATATCCTCCCACAAACTCTATCATATGTCTTTTTAACACAACGAAATACCATAAACATCTTTTACTTTTTGGCTTTGGCAGATTCTATCATTTGAGATGGTGTAAAAAGATTGTCGTGACACCCCTTCCTGAAGCCAGTCTGAATCTATACCAAAACATCACGACCTCTAATCTCAAATACAAGGCCTTACAGAAAACTTTCCCAATGTTGCGACTGACAGAGTTCCCCAGATAATTATTCAATACTTCCTTATCCCCTCTTTTGGGTATAAATGTGATATTGCTTTCTCTGTACTCTTTTGGAACCCCTTGTGTTTCTATGGTTACGTTGAGAAGTGTCGTTTGCCTTTTACATAGTTCCCCTCCCTCATTTTGAATGAACTCCTTAGGAATTTTATTCGTCCCTTCCACTTTTCTGGTCATTAATTTTGAGACCACCTTTCGGACCTCCTCTTCTTATATTTCTCTGCACACGAAGTTCCAAAAAATTTTCCTTGAACTCATTATTTTGGCTCTCCGATAGGTTCCTCGTTCCCCGTCGCTTTTCCCATTGAATGAGTAGTTCTGATGCGATTTGGTCTCTTATTTTCGCCCTCTACTTCTATTACTCTGGGGATTAAATCCTACCCCCCACCCCACCCCCACCCCCCACCACCGCACCCCCACCTCCTGTCATTCTTATCGTCCAAATAATGCTGCAGTTCCACACTCTCTGGTTATCGTCTTTAATCGTATTTTTGGCGTTTCGTTTATATAGAATATACCCATAGTAGCTTGGTGTACAAAATGTTCACCACGAGTGGAAAAGTGGTGTTAACCGCGAGCCTTCGGCGCGCGGTTAACACTACTTCTCCACGAGTGGTGAACGTTTTGTACACCGAGCTACTTTGGATGTATTTTATTCATACCATGATCGTCAGATTATTAAGAGTCGCTATTATTTTTTCTCGACTTTACTGAGTTGCAGACATACGTGCGAATCTGTTTTTGTTTACATGAGCACCGGTGGCCGGTACTTCCGCTGTCAATTTTATTGCAGAAATTTATTGCAGAAACGAAATGGAAAAAGAAACGCACAAATCACTGGGCCGCCTTTTTCATTTTAATAACATACTATTTCGAGTTATGGGTGCTTTATTAACATGAGATAACGCATGTTTGTTAATCTTTTGTATCTTCTGAGGTAAACTCCTTTAAAACGTAATAAATAATTGCCGCTTTCATTTCACTCTTCGCGAGGCGACGAGCGATAAATTTAGACAAATTTGTATTCAGGTCGAGGTCACCAAAGGTCAGCTTGGATGTAGTTCCTCTGTAGGTGTAAATTTTAACTAGTGAAATCCCATTGCTGACGTGTTCACCACGGTTGATGAGGCTTTTTATAAATAGTAGAATAGGTAATCATGATATAAATGTTGGTATTCATTCGCTATCCTGTCCTTGTTACTTTCCTCCCCTTTGAGTTTTCTACTCCTCCTCTACGAAGCACATTTGATATTTTGCTCTTTATAGACTTTTTCAATTCGCCATTCAGTCTGTACCCGAGTTCCCGTGTTGGTACTCTAATCTTCCCTGTGTTTTCCTGTCCTGCCTCCATTGGGCTCACGATTATGACCACTGCCATTTTCTGGACATTGGCTCCCTGTGTACATTCACAGGCTTTGGTTTCTGTGGAGCCAGGGAAGGGAAGTCTAGGAAAGATAAGGATGCAAACATGGTTACTTTGGTACAGAGTGGATGACGAATTGTAAAAGGCCATAACTGACGGAAAGGTCAAATAGACTGCATACAGTGGGAGTAGAAAATTTAAGGGAGTGGAAAGCAACGAAGCTAGGTTAGCAAGGAAGAATACTCATTTGAAATCTATCTGTGGTCCATCGGGGCGAATAGTTCGGGTCTAATAGTCCACTGATCGGTAGTTCAGTCTCCTCTCAATCTTATTATTTATTTATTGGGATTTAACGACACTTTCGACAGCCAGGGCCTCCTCATGTCGGACAGTTTTACGGGTGGGGAAGCCGGAGTACCCGGAGAGAACCACCGAGCAACGATGAGCAACTGCCAGTCTCTCCAACGTAATAACTCCACACAAACAGGATTTTGCATTAGTTGAAGACAAGCGCGCCATCGATGTGCAGTACGCCTTGGTACACAGCGGGCAATCGGGTTGAAGTGCCTTGTTCAAGGACACAGCGCAGTTACACCAGTCGGGGATCGAACCGTGGACCTTTCGGTTTGAAGTCCAATTCCGTAACCACTGAGCCACCACGCTTCCTCCCCCTCAATCGATGCTGACCCTGTTTTACAGTATAAGTAAGTTGAAGGGGCCGACGGGACAGACATTGCTTAGTGTTTCTCTCCTAGTGATTCGCATTCATCCACCCTTAAAACTGCCCAACATGATATGACCTGGAGTGTGACGACGTGTAAATAACTATTCTTAATGGCTTCGTTTGAGTTTCCAGCTGCAATCAAGAGAACTCTGTTACCTCTCTGTCCTTAGCCGAAGGAGACAGGACCAAGAAGAGGGAGAATAAAAGTCTCTTCAATCAAGTATCAGGAGGCCTGGCGCTTCGAAGATTTTCTGAAAAAGAAGAATGAAGAGAAGGCGAAGAAGACCGATAAACCAACTACCATCTTCCCGCCTCCAACTTCTGTAACTCCCATTCAAACCCATATGCTGTCCCCCCCCCCCCCCCCCCCCCTTCCGAGGGTTGGACTAAAGAGTGGAGACGTCATCAGTGGTGCGAAGGCGGAGACGAAGATTGGTATTTCAATACCCCCAGTTCCAATCTCTCCTCCCTCTGGATCAGGGACACTGTATCACCCCTTCCATTAGAGCCTCGCCCTCCGCTGTCGAAAGGGTACAGGAAGACTCCGGGAAATTCATAGAAAAACGAGAGAGACGCGAAGAATAGAGACAACCAAAACAACTGAAAGAAGCGGGAAAGATGCCAAACGGGAAAAAAACACTTAAAATCAAAATAGATCTCACAATTTTCCGCCTAGCAAACCCATCAGCCGGAAAAGAAGGATATAGAAAAACACCTCAGCCTTTCAAGTTTTACTGCCTTTTCCTCCAGTGCTACACCAAACGCAGGCAGACACTAACGCTCCGGTCGAAATGGTTTGCACAATCCCCGGTGCGTCCTCGGAGTGCTAAACACCATCCAAAGGCAGACTCTGGGTGTTGAAAGAATAATTTCATCCCAAAAATCAAACAAACAAACAAGATTGATATATTTTGCTTTAATAGAACAGCTCCTGGTAATAAAATCAGTTAATTTTCAGTTGAGTGTTGTTTTATTAATGGGTCGAGTCGTCTATTAAAAATACTTGGACCGACCTCTCCTGCAGGTAGACTTTTCCAACACTTTTGGGACCGGCCTCTCGCATATATCGATTTCTAGAATGTTTGGGATAGACTTTTCGCATGGGCCAACTTCTGCTATTATGTTTGGGTCGATTTTACGCAGCCTTGCGTCCTGGCACTTCATCCTCATTACATTACATTACAATGTGCAAGAGCAACTCGTCGACCAGGATTTTTAATGATTTTATAGAAACAGAAATATCTTCATATGAGTCTTATGACCCCTTCACCTGATTATGGTGGGGGTCTATTGGAGTGTTGTTTTTCTTCTTTAAAATGAGTTTTGAATGGTTTTGAGTGATTTGGAAGAAAATCACAATATGGCTCCTTGACCCTGTTTCATGATATTTTTTCTGTTTTAAAATGACTATTGAAGGATTTTGAGAGATTTTTTTTTTTTGGCAAAAAGGAATATCACAACATGACCCTTATGACCCCTTGTCCCCCCCCCCCCCCCCCCCGGGTTGGAGGATGGTCTATTTGAATGTGTGGTTTCTGCTTTAAAATGAGTTTTGATGAATTTCAAGGGATTTTATGGAAAAAAAAAAGAAATTCACCATGACCCTTATGACGGTCCTTGACTCCAGTTAGGCGAGGGTCAATTTGGGTGACTTTTTCTGTTTTAACACGTATTTTGCCGCATTTTGATTGATGTTATGAAAAAGAGGAAAATCATCACATGAACCCAGATTGGGGAAGGCCTATTTGGATGATGTCCCGCTTAGTACCATATCGTGGTGTGAACCGGTAACGGGAACTATTCAGTTTACGAGTAATTCGCCGCTAAATCTAAGCAGACACCACTCCGAACTCATTGTAATGATAAGTTCTTTTTGCTACATCCAAATAACTTAGCCTATGGTAAAAAAATAATGGGATATAAGAAATAAAAAAAATGTTGTAATAAGGGCCATTCTGTCCCAAAATATGGGCCGTTCTGTCTCGAAATCGGGGTCGTTCCGCCTCAAAATCTGGGCCGTTCAGATGATGTAAAACTTGTTTAGAATTATCTCACGCTTTAACCCTTAGTGATATGGCCCAAATGTGTTCACGTTTCGTATCATATTTAATATGATCTCAATATGATCTGATATGTAAGAAATTAAAATAAGTGTGATAAATTAAAAGAAAAACTACGTAAATATCTATCCAGAAGTCGTTAAAAACCTTATTTATAAAATCATCAGTACACTGGCTGCATATATTGCAACTGCGGGTCTCTACAGATTAAAGAACACTGTTTATAGAGCATTTGCCACAACGACTCTATGCGCTATAACAACATTCTGTCGAGTCTGTTTGTACCTCTTGTGATATGCACATGGTGTTTTTATTGTCTCTTGTCTACGGAAAGCCCTTTGTGTGGCTTGATCTCTTTGATGTGGAATTTATTTGTTTGCTTGTCATATATAAAAGACTAGATTATACTGATCTTATCATTCTGGTTTCCTGAAATTGAGTTGGCGGACATGGCAATTTTATGCCTACATTGCAATAGATCAGTGACTTTGCGTCACCAGGCAATAGATTGTGACAGTTGTGGTGCCTGGCAACATCGTGGTTGTGGAAACA
Organism: Pictodentalium vernedei; assembly: GCA_031216915.1. NCBI lineage: Eukaryota > Metazoa > Mollusca > Scaphopoda > Dentaliida > Dentaliidae > Pictodentalium > Pictodentalium vernedei. The sequence goes on from CM062292.1 coordinate 447,297,304, forward strand.
CTGGACTTTCAAAGTACATGTATGGACGTTTAAGACGAGGGGAGATCTCTCATGAGTTTATCTGTGAAATGTGCCAGGGCAACACAGACACACAAACATCCACACAGGTTAGTACAGACATACAAACATCTGCACAAGGCAGTGTCGACACACATACGTCACAAGACAGCACAAACACACAGACATCTGCACAAGGTAGTGCTGACACAGATATACATGCATCACAAGACAGCACAAATACACAGACATCGGCACAAGGTAGTGCTGACACGCATACGTCACAAGACAGCACAAACACACAAACATCAGCAGATAAAAAGTAGAGGACCTTGACCACCGAGTTGCCTTAGCACTTGTGACAGTCGGAGTGGGGGGGAGTGACATGGCTAATCCCAAGTGTGGTAGTTAGGGCCAAAGGCGTATTTACAGGTGGGTTGTGGTAGTAACTTCACACAAAAGAAAACTGGCCAGTTTAAGAGTGGTGATGACTTGAAAGTTGCACGGTAAAGATTCTGGTCAGAGTGTTAAGATTTTGTTAGCCAATAGGTAGGGTCCGATTTGTTGGACGAGTTGGTATATAATAGCTTGAGTTGATGAAAAATTTTGTCGCGTACCCGGGATGGGTAGGGTTAACGTTTCATTTCTTTTATGTTTCAGACTACTTATGCCTCAAGAGACAGTGCCCATAAGCTACTTAGGAAAATGTTTGCTCTACCATTGCTCCCCCCTGAAGATATCAGATCTGCCTTTGAAGAGCTACGTCACAAGGTCAGCAATGATGCCACACAACTACTGAACTTCTTTGAATCTGTTGAAACAACCTGGATCGATTGCTTTTTTTTATCATCCAATAATTTGTCCACATGGGTTAAAAAATATATCGTCCAATAATTTACACAAAATGAACCCAACCCATTTATAAATGTCATTTATAAACGAGATTTGGTTCATATTGTATAAATCAATGGGCGATTTTGGGAAGCATTAATGTGGTCCGAATCGTCCAGAAAATTTGAACCCGTCACGTTGTCTCGATCGTCCAATAATTTTACACAAAATGAACCCAACCCGTTTATAAATGTCATTTATAAATGAGATTTGGTTCATATTGTGTAAATCAATGGGCGATTTGGGAAACATTAATGTGGTCCGAATCGTCCAGCCATCTGGTCCGAATCGTCCAGACATCTGGTCCGAATCGTCCAACTATCTGGTCCGAATCGTCCAGCTATCTGGTCCGAATCGTCCATACATCTGGTCCGAATCGTCCAAAAAAAAATCTGGTCCGAATCGTACATGGTCCGAATCGTCCAGACCCCGTTTCGTCCATGGGTCGTTTCGTCACGCTACTTAGCCCAATTTTCGATCGAAGTGACATTAGGGTGAATTGATCGGGATTCGAATGGAGGTCCGAAACGACTGAGAGAAAAACAGTACAAGGCCGAGACATCAGTGAACGTCTTATGACTAACATGGGTGGAATTTGCAAAAAAATTCAATTTTCTTTCCCAATAAAGCGTTGAGATTTAACTCCCAGCACTCTGGTAGGATTTCAAAATTTCCATTATTGGCTCCATATAGTCCGTACAGAATGAAATATTTAACAAAATATATCTTGTTTGACAGAGCTCAGTGAGCTCTGTCCAACAAGATATAATTTATTAAATTTCCAGTTGCACTGTGGGAAAGATTTGCTGCTGAAAACTATGGCATTTTGACATCAGTATGCAGAGAGTTAAAATTAGAAAACGTCGGTCGGTTCAGCAATGTGGCCAATTGATCGGGATATTTTAACTAGTACTTGTTCGTTTAACGGAGTTATTCCCCCTTAATATGACAAGTTGGCAGATGTGTGATTTTCTTACCTGCAGTGAGGGGAACTACATTATACGTACGGTTAGTGTGCATTTATTTCATGTATTGGTTGTCGATCTTGCACACGTCAGCAACTGTGCACTAAGGATTCAAAATTCGCATATTGATCATACCAAGTTTCCCGAAGTGACACGTTTTAGTCGTTGAGATAATGCCAGTGTTTGTTGATTGAGGATAGGTGAGCACTGGCAGGCATTGGGCCATTACTGCATGAGTTGCAACAGGATAGGTATCTTTCAACTTGAAGATGCTCTGAAAATAGACAGTGACACTATTCGGCTGTTTGAATGAAGTGACATAACAAACAAAAAAAAAACGTTCGATAGGTTAGGAGAACACAGGGTCGGTCCTCCTAAACACTGAAATGACAATTTAAGGTGCTATATAATTATAAGTGGCTATCACTAAAAAGTGTACCGGTAGTACGAGTCCAGAATTGGTGTATACAGAAATCAATTATTCAAATATCAGCTTAAATTAATGCCAAGGCGTCGACGAGATAATTTTATGTAGAGAGTGGATTGTAAGTAAATCACCCGGGGAGTGGAGTTATCACCCAAAATATCACTTTCAAATTCTGTACATGTGGACAAAAAAAATACAAGCAATGTTTCAGCCAATGGACCTCCGGGTATAACCCGGAAGTCCATTGGCTGCAACTTTGCTTGTGATTGTTATGCTTTGCAACAAATTTGCAATTATTGCTTGGGTGGATTCTCCACTCTGTGGGTGGTTTAGTGATAATGCACTCTCCACATACTGTACCATCTTCTTTCGAATTAGTGAAAGAAAATCCATGTTGTACCCAAATTATTTATCGAGTTATTATCAATTGAAGTGCCTGAGGCAAAAATCATCAATGTCCGGGAAGGTGTATACAGAAATTACCACACTAAAAAGTGTATACAGCTGCTAAAGCCAAATCACCAGAGTTCACGTCGGGTGGAAAAATAATTTCCAACTGGCAATAGTGAAGAAATTTAAATAATTACAGTATACATCTTCCCAGACTCGACTCAGCTGTTGTATATTTTCTCCTCCGGCACTTCAATCAATAATAACTCAATAAATAACTCAATAAATAACTTGTGTACAACATTAAAATTTGGACACACCTCAGAAATATATATGTTAAAAAATAACTCAGTATGCATGGGAAAGGTGCATGGTCACTCTCTCGTGCCGTCGCTCACGCAAAAATTGTTCAAGGTGCGTGAATAATCGCTCCCCCTTATTCTTGGGTGTGTTTTGATCCTTTTGAGTTGCGTCAACAGGAACATTCAATTAAGTTTTGATGTTGGGAACTTTTTAACAATCACTCGGGGGCGCGGTGGCTCAGTTGGTAGAGATGCAGGCTGCAAGCCGAGAGGTCCACGGTTCGAATCCCACCTGCGGCAACCGCGTTGTGTCCTTGGGCAAGACACTTCACCCCGATTGCCTACATGGGGGCACGATGACGCTGTGTACTGAGGCGTACTGCACGTCGATGGTGCGCGTGTCTTCAACCAATCTAACCCTGCCTGTGCTGCGGTTCAGTGTTCAGAGTTACGATTTTGGAGAGCTGACAGCTGCTCGTCGGTGGTTCTCTCCGGGTACTCCGGCTTCCTCCACCCGTAAAACTGTCACTGTCACGATTGGCCATTGTGCATATAAGTATGTGACCTTAAACACCAATAAATAAATAAATATTTAACAATCACTCACAATTTGAAGCATTTAAAGTACAATTCCAAACAATTTCCTATCCGTCCTTATGAACATGACCCACTGCAGTTCGCTTATACATCCACACCCCCTGTAATTAGCAAAAGTTGCCTCGGCAAAAACTTTGTCGGCGATAAATGAGTGTTCTTGGCAAAAATCAAGTTTTCCTCGGCAATTTTTACAAAATCACTATTTCATGTAAATAACTACTGGGGAAGCACTGGTTGTCTGTATGTGTTTTCGGACGTACGGCCGGGTGAGTCTTGGAGATGTATGTTTTTTCCAGGTAATAAACTCGCATTTTAAAGAGATATCTCAAAGGTGTTTAATATTGTGCCACATGCACTCCAGTATATCCACATAAAGGCCACAAACATGGTCAAGAATGACGAGACATTTGCTTGGCCTACTACTCTTCTATTGTTGTACTCTGTTTTTAATCGTCATTACTGACGTCACTCAAATTGTCCTCGACAAAAGTACTGCCGAGGAAACATCTAAAATCCCTCGGCAACTCGTCGGCAATTGCCATTGCCGAGGACTAATTACAGGGGCTGCATCCACACACGACACGCTAATACTAACAGTAAGAAGGTTGTACATTGACAACTAGCCCAGAGCTTACTCCCATCACAAAATGAACACGCATGTTCAGATAAAAACAAAACAGTGGCCATTCTGAGATCTGAGAAACATTTTAATACCGTATTTTTTTATATCAAGGGCATGTGGTATGTTGTCTGGTTCCTTATTTTCTTTTATGCACGTGACACCTGCCGCTCCAATTCACCAGTGACACTAATTAATGTGGTCAATTTGTTATTTACGCATCCATTTTCCACGATTTTAATAATCTGCCATTTAAAACCCAGAACTAATTTTAGTGGGTTACATATAGTTTCACCATCAAAATTTCCATCTGTGTTCATACATTCATACACTGTGAATGTACAATTCAACAGTATTAAAAAAATGAAGTTACACAATGAAATCAACACTCTCAATCAAAATCACTTTCCTCGCATTTTTCACTCTCGCAAACTTTATTTGAGGTGAGCGATTTTCCACTCGCCTCCATTTTGCACCCATTCGTCACTGATTACTACTGAAGTTTACGGTGTAACTTCTAATTCCGGACTCAACGAGAGAGAAGGAGAGAGAGATGTTTTACCAAGAAACAGAATTTCTCAAACTGCGCTGAGAGTTCATTTTTAAAAAATCAAAGTCCAAGCAAACATCTATTTACTTCAAACTATGGAATGACTCGAAAGCCAAACAATCAAACCCACCACAAGTAAGTAAATACCAATAATCCACCCCCCATGAACTGTGTACAACCTAACTTGAACTCCGGCGATTCGGCTTTGGCAGATGTATACACTTTTTAGTGTGGTAATTTCTGTATACACCTTCTCGGACTAGGCTGTTGATGATTTTCGCCTAGTCGCTTTAATCGATAATAGCCCAATAAATAATTTGTGTACAACATTAAAATTTGATCACACGTTAGAAATATACGAAACAAAATCACTACCCATGTTTACGGGTGTAACTCGATCCAGTTTCCTTCCAGAACTTGCCGAAAACAGAAGATTCATAACACCACCGATCAAAATAAGAGACAAATTATGTGACCAAATAGTCTTTCTGAATACACTTTTTAGTGTGTTTAAAAGACATTTTTCGCGATATAAGTCAGAAAAATGAAAAAAAATGGACTTTCTTTCACTAATTCGAAAGAAGATGGGTTTATGCGACATGTAGATAAAAATATCTTGTCAACTTCATGACAAATTAAGAGGATATTTGAATAATTGATTTCTGTATACACCAATTCCAGACTCGGTCTCGGAATACACTTTTTAATGATAGCCTGTATAAAGTAATGGAATTTTGTTTATTTTTTAAATTCCCACCTCTGATCTTCCTTAAATTCAAATTAAATATACACAAATTATACATCAAAATGAAGGTTGGGAGGTATAGAACACAAAAAATATATGAAACTAGATGGTGCCATTTGTGTGCGAAGCACACTATAGTATATCCCCGCATTTGCACTTTCCTTTTTGGTTAGTGCAGGATACAGACTTGGATAAAAAGGCTTCATGCATGTGTGTGATTTAAAATGATAAAACAGTATTTAATTTCCTTCTGAAGACTCACATGTGAAACTACTTCAATATTTCAAACAAGATACTTCACCCAACATGATGTATAAAGGGTAGTGTTCTGATCACATCATTGTCACATGATTGAAAAACCACTTGGACCCAAATCAAAATTCCAAAACCTTCATGCACATCTACAGATGCTATCTGAACATGTTAACATGGTTTAAATGTTTCGAATTCAATACCCTAAGAGCCTTTGAGCGGACAAAGATTTTCTGAGGGTAAAAGTGGTTCCACTGGAACCACTTGGACCCAAATCAAAATTCCGAAACCTTCATGCACATCTACAGATGCTATCTGAACATGTTAACATGGTTTAAAAGTTTCGAATTCAATACCCTAAGAGCCTTTGAGCGGACAAAGATTTTCTAAGGATAAAAGTGGTTCCACTGGAACCACTTGGACCCAAATCAAAATTCCGAAACCTTCATGCACATCTACAGATGCTATCTGAACATGTTAACATGGTTTAAACGTATCGAATTCAATACCCTAAGAACCTTTGAGCGGACAAAGATTTTCTAAGGATAAAAATGGTTCCACTGGAACCACTTGGAACCAAATCAAAATCCCGAAACCTTCATGCACATGTACTGGTGATACCTGAACACATTAGCATAGTTTAAACATTAATGCAAGTGAATGTAACACCGGACGGACGTACGGATGGACGGACGGACGGACGTACGTACATACGTACGGATGGAGATAACGACAATATCCCCGACAATACCCTAAGATGCTATCTGAACATGTTAACATGGTTTAAATGTTTCAAATTGAATACCCTACGAGCCATTTAGCGGACAAAGATTTTCTGAGGGTAAAAGTGTTTCCACTGGAACCACTTTGACCCAAATCAAAATTCCAAAACCTTCATGCACATCTACAGATGCTATCTGAACATGTTAACATGGTTTAAATGTTTCAAATTCAATACCCTACGAGCCTTTGAGTCGACAAAGATTTTCTAAGGATAAAAGTGGTTCCACTGGAACCACCTGAAACCAAATCAAAATTCTGAAACCTTCATGCACATCTACAGATGCTATCTGAACATGTTAACATGGTTTAAACGTTTCGAATTCAATACCCTAAGAGCCTTTGAGCGGACAAAGATTTTCTGGGTAAAAGTGGTTCCACTGGAACCACTTGGACCCAAATCAAAATTGTGAAACCCTCATGCACATCTACAGATGCTATCTGAACATGTTAACATGGTTTAAACGTTTCGAATTTAATACCCTAAGAGCCTTTGAGCGGACAAAGATTTTCTAAGGATAAAAGTGGAACCACTTGGACCCAAATCAAAATTCCGAAACCTTCATGCACATCTACAGATGCTATCTGAACATGTTAACATGGTTTAAACATTTCGAATTCAATACCCTAAGAACCTTTGAGCGGACAAAGATTTTCTAAGGATAAAAGTGGTTCCACTGGAACCACCTGGAACCAAATAAAAATTCCGAAACCTTCATGCACATCTACAGATGCTATCTGAACATGTTAACATGGTTTAAACGTTTCAAATTCAATACCCTAAGAGCCTTTGAGCGGACAAAGATTTTCTGAGGGTAAAAGTGGTTCCACTGGAACCACTTGGACCCAAATGAAAATTCCAAAACCTTCATGCACATCTACAGATGCTATCTGAACATGTTAACATGGTTTAAACATTTCGAATTCAATACACTAAGAGCCTTTGAGCGGACAAAGATTTTGTAAGGATAAAAGTGGTTCCACTGGAACCACTTGGACCCAAATCAAAATTCCGAAACCTTCATGCACATCTACAGATGCTATCTGAACATGTTAACATGGTTTAAACGTTTCGAATTCAATACCCTAAGAACCTTTGAGCGGACAAAGATATTTTTATACTGTACCAATGACCCAGACTTAGCTGGTGCTAACTCCACAAAAACCAGGGCCAAACACAAATTTTGCCCCCCAATCCCCAAAATTTGCATCCAAAACAAAAAGAAATCATGTCCTAAAGGACCTCCATAGTACGACTCTACTGCGCATGCGCAGTGACGCAGTCGTCCCGAAATTGGCGCCAAATATCATTCTCTGTTTGGCCCTTCATCAGTCAACATCTCACTGATCTTTGTGCTTGTAAATCTCAGTTTAAAGGATGCCAGACATGTAATTCTTGGAGAAAATGTGATTCTAAGGAGGATAGAAGGAGGAGAGGAAAAAAGAAGTGGCAAAAAATAATCAGGGCTGTACTTAAAATTTTTTGTTGAAATTATGTTAAGTTGCCTATTTTCGAGGCAAACGCCTCTTGTTGTCATTCTTGCTAATTGTTGCACTGCTTATTCAGTGTTTCCTCTCCCCTAACCTTCTATAGTCCCCCCTTGCAATTCTCCCATGCTTTTGGCATATTTTTGAGAAGTTTCATTTCTAAAAATTCCCTGGGAGAGTTGCTTGGTTACAGAATGTTTTCTGTTATTTTCCCCATAGTTACGTTTTCACCCATGGGTGTATAACGTTTGTGTTCTGCATCTTCCATCTGATGTTCTGCAGATTCTCCCCTGGGAGTCTCTGTTTTGCATCAGATAGAGTGTAATTGATGACTGATTCCGGGCCAGTTTTTTCAGTGCCTGGAGTCATGTTTTCTTCTGTGTTTACACTGTTTGTTTTCATTGGCAACAGCCTTTTTTTGAGGGGGGCTGTTTGCCTTTGAGGTAGTTTATCTCATTATAAGATACATTTATATTATCCGAAAGTGTCTCATTAATTATTTTATATAATTTTAAAATTTTTGACCACACTTTGCCATCGGATCCATCGGGGCTCAACGTTACTTTTCAGCAACTTGGGCTTCTCTGAAAAAATATTTTTTCAAAATTATTTTGTTTTGCAATTGTTTTTTCATTTATTAATGGATCATGTTATTATGTATCTTTGTGTCAGGGGTTTTTGCGAGTAACTAGGACTTATTGTTGTTCTTTCACAATGAAGGGAACTTGTTCAAATTGTAATAGGAAGAAATCTTCCTCTGACTTTCATGATTATTGCATTAATTGTAGTCAGTGTTCTCGCATTAATCCCTGTCCTGTATGTGAACATTGGGATGAGAAACATTGGAAACGTGTGTCACGATATGTTGTTTCTGGAGAAAGAGCGATGCCGGCTCTTTCTCCACAAGGTCACTCTATTCTCTCAGTTTCTATTTCAGAGGAACCAGAACAGGGTGATGTTTCCATGTTATCTTCTTCAAGTGTGCGTCCGTCGTCACAAATAAATACAGAGCTAGCGGCAAAAGTGCTCATGGAGATTAGACAAATGTCGTCCGCTAGCTCGCCCGGTGTAGCGTCCATTCACCGAATGGTTCGGCAGCCGGGTTCGTCCGATGCGGTCCAAGAGGAAATTTTGGGTGATGCGAGCACTATAAAAATAATAGATGCACACCCAGTGACGGCGGATAGTGAACGAGAACGGAGGAAGCCTTTTAGTCCGGTTCCTAGCTCGTCCAGGTCCAGCCGGGCCGCGAGCGAGAGAGGCCCCTCTCTCGTACAACAACATCTGGGACCAGATGTTGTGGTACAAAATGTGTCTTTAGCGGAGCATACGTCCGTCGCTCGGGACGCTCCGTTGTATAAGCAGTCCGCAGAGACTGTTAAGGCTTCCTCTTCTCGCCGGCGCACACGACCGCACCTTGGCTGCGTGACCTCCGATATTTTGCCAGCTTCGCCGATGAAGGATTCTTCGGCGACCAGGTCACACCATCCGGCAGCCAGGGATTCGAGACCGATGGACTCCGGACGTTCGCATAGGAAAAGTATGCGGGAGCCATCTGATGCGGAGCTGCCCTCGGCAAAGCAGCGAAAGACCGCTCCTCCGCAGGTCTCGACGTCGGACATTCTAGTGCAGATAGCACAGCTTATCGCAGCATCCCAGCAGCCGACAGAGACGGTGTCGGATCGAGAATTATCCGACGGCGCTGGGTCGGTACGCTCCGCCGAAGCATCGGGGGCGGACGACCGGGAACATCGGGAGGTCCGACCGGATGGTGAAAGGGATACGGATGAATTGGAGCTATCCCTTTCGGAACAACACAAAGCTGCCGTGGACTTCATCCGGCACTTTCTTCCTCAAGTTGTTCCGTCGGGCCAGACTGCTGCGCTTCCGGACAGGAGAATTATAGCGTCATTGGACTCTGAGTTTTTCGAGCGGTTCAGGGACATCGCTCCCGAGTTTCCGTCGCAGTCCAATAATGTTGCAAGAACATTTGAATTATTGAACGACGCTATTTTTAAACTTGCTTCCAGGACGGGGAAAGCAGGCTTCTTGTCCGCAAATACTCTCAACCTGCCTTTCATTAATGCAAGGAATAAATTCGACACGGCAGGTCAGGGTATACCGAGAGTTCCTCTGCGTATGGACGACGAGGCGGAAGACTTAGAGCTATCATTACCGTCGTCAGCTTCTATTCCAACCGCAGTGTTGGAAACAGCTATTGCGTCTAACAGAGCCAATTTAGATGCCTTATCTTACGCAGATCACCTTACGAAGGCGTTATCACTGCGTCTTCAAGGGGAAGAGTTTCAGGATATACAATCCTCCTTAAGACTTCTTTCAAGGGCAGTAGCTTATTCCACGTGTAACTCCGCCCTTTCAGTGGCAAATCTGGAGTTGGTTAGACGTGACGCAGCCCTGTCTACATCCACACTAGTGGATTCTAAGGTGAAGAACTCTCTTAGAGTCGCTTCGGTCTCAGGAGATCTTCTCTTTGACGGCAAGCTTTCCGCTATTTATGATAATATTAAAAAGAAAGCTAGTGATTCTCTGTTGTTTAGATCCGCTCCTAAAAGGTCGGATACAGCAGACACGAATAAGGCGGGCACTTCTGGGTCTTATCTGCCCAAGAGAGGTTCCTATAGAGGTTCCGGTGCGTCCTCTAGCTCTTATTCGAGAGACCGTCAGGATAGCGACTCTCGTTCGGGACGTCCTTCAGGCCGGGACAATCGGTTGGACGCCCCGAGGTCGACGAGGCGAGGTGCGGGTCGTGGAAGACGTGGTTTCTCCTACCGCAGGCCTCGCAGATCCAGGAGGTGATGGCTCAAACCTCTATCGCGTTCCGGTTGGCGGAAGGTTGTCGAGTTTTTCTCAAGAGTGGGCGTCGATTACGGACGACCCGTGGGTGAGAGGAGTGACTTCGGAAGGTCTAAAGATATCCTTCAAACGAAAGCCTCCATTAACTCGAAGTCCAAAGTGGACTCATCTTCCGTCAAACCCTCAGAAAAGAGACGCTCTGCTATCAGAGGTGCAGTCTCTTTTAATGAAGAACGCGGTAGAGGTCGTAGAAAACCAGGAATCGCTGGGATTCTACAGCCATCTGTTTCTGGTTCCGAAACCAGACGGCTCGTTCCGTCCAGTCATAGATTTGAGCTGGATAAACAAGCTGATCGTCGCTCCGAAGTTTTATATGGAGACGATTCGATCGGTCAGAGCGAGTATTCGGGTGAACGATTATGCAACGAGCATAGATCTCAAAGATGCGTACTTTCACGTCATGGTACATCCGACATTCCGAAAGTATCTACGCTTCGCAGTCCTAGGAGTGGTGTATCAGTTCCGGGCCATGTGCTTCGGATTGAATCTAGCACCCTGGGCTTTCACTCGGGTAATGAACTCGGTAATGATCTACTTCCGAGCTCATTCGTCTGCGGTAACGTCGGCCTACCTGGACGACATTCTTCAGAGGTACGGCAACGAGTTAACGCTTCAGAACGATGTTCAGAATCTTCTTCTATTGCTCCGACGTCTCGGTTTCATAGTAAACGAGGAGAAGTCGGATCTGGTGCCATCCAAGTCATTCACTCATCTGGGAATGAGCTTCGAGACGCACAACAATCTCGTTCGTCTGCCGTTAACCAGAGCGAAATTAGTCAGTTGTTACGCTCGCTATTGTCTGAATACAGACAAAGTCACGGCGAGAGAATTTATGAGACTGATAGGTCTGTGCGGAGCCGCCGCGGATCTCATTCCGATGGGACGGCTACGCACACGGCCTCTTCAAATTTTCCTGACTCAGAATTGGAGTGTGAAAATTCATTCGCTCGATGTAGACGTTCTCTTGTCAGATCAAGTGAAACAAGAGATTCAGACTTGGGCAAACATTCAGTGGTTAACTCAAGGAGTTCCGCTGCAGTTGCCGGATCCGAGTTTTACCATTATGACGGATGCCAGTCAAACAGGTTGGGGTGCATCATTAATCCCAACGGATTCGAGATGCCAGGGTCTTTGGGATCCGCAATTCCTGTGCAAGCACATAAACATCAAGGAAATGATGTCAATTTGGCTTGCGTTACGTCACTGGATGGACATTATTCACGATGCTCATGTCCAAATCCTATCCGACAATACGACAGTAGTGGCGTATATACGGAATCAGGGAGGCACTCATTCAGTTCCGTTGTTCAATCTAACGGAAAGAATCCTTCTGTTTGCGTTGGAACATCACGTTCTTCTTTCGGTCCGTCACATACCGGGTCGTCTGAATGTGCTAGCAGACTCCCTTTCACGAAAGGGTCGCTTGTTGCCGTCGGAGTGGACTCTCAACAAACAAGTATTCAATCAGATTTGCTACCAATGGGAACGGCCAATGATAGACTTATTTGCGACACATCTCAACAATCAGTTGCAGACGTATGTGTCCCCGTGTCCGGATCCAAGAGCATTTGCAGTAGACGCTCTATCGATCCCTTGGGACGGAATGATAGGATATGCGTATCCTCCAGCGCCGTTAATTCAACAAGTATTGCTAAAGATAAAACAATCTCAATGCAAGATTCTGTTGGTAGCATCTCTGTCGCCACAGAGACCGTGGATAAATCTACTCAGGTGTCTGTTGTGGGACCTACCGCGGAAGCTCCCTCCACGAGAGGATCTTCTTTGGCAGGGGAAATCGCGCCAACTACATCACAACCCGCAAGGTCTCAACCTTCACGTTTTTCCGTTGTGCGGTCCTTCTTGCATGGCAAGCACTTTACAGGACGAGCAGTGGACGCGATTTCTAACTGTAGGAGGACCTCCTCTTCGCTAAACTATGCGGCTAAGTGGAAGGTTTTCCGTCGTTGGTGTAGGGATCATTCTGTTGATATATTTGATCCCTCTATACCAGACATTGCTAACTTTCTAGTATGCTTGTTTGACGAAATCAAACTGCAACCTGTTACTATAAAGGGTTATAGATCTATGTTATCTGATACCTATGCACATCATGATAGTTTACAAATTGGATCTAATGTCTCTTTATCGAAATTGGTTAGAAACTTTTCGATAAATAGACCCAGAACTCTTAGATTAATTCCTAAGTGGAATTTAGCTTGGGTTCTCCTTAAATTGAAGGAAAAGCCATTTGAACCTCTTGCGACAGTAGATTTCAAATTCTTATCTTATAAGACAGCTTTTCTCTTAGCTTTCTCTTCTGCCAGAAGAGTCAGTGAGCTTCATGCACTATCGGTGGATGATTCTCATTATCGTAGTGTTGGGAACACTATCACCTTCACTACTAATGTCGGTTTTTTAGCTAAGAATCAGGCTCCTAATAAATATCCGGAACCTATTGTTATTAAGGCTCTTCCGTCTTCAGACAGGCGTAGGCCTTTACTCTGTCCTGTAAGAGCACTACGTATCTATAAACAGAGATCTCAGTTCATCAGAAAGGGACGGAAACGTTTCTTTCTGTCTTTGATGCCTAATAGAAAGGACATTTCAGTCCATTCTATTGCTAGATGGATTCAGTTAACTATCCGTACTGCGTATGAAGATTTATCTTCTTCTCAGCAGTCTGTGCTTAAGATTTCTGCTCATGAAGTAAGAGCTCTTTCTACTTCCTGGGCTTATGCTAATAGTGTTGCTATTACAGATTTAATGAAGGCTGCTTATTGGTCTCAGCCATCCACATTTACTAATTTTTATCTCAGAAATATTGAGTCCATTTCTGGAGACCTGCATTGTTTAGGTCCGTTATCTGTTGCTCAGAATGTCGTCCACTAAACAGTTGCAACTATAGTTATGCAGGCTTTCTGTTCCGGCAGTGACTCCGTCCGGCTGCCCTCTTCGCTCTGGGCTATTTGACCCAGGGCAAGGGGAAGGGGGGGGGGGGGGGGGGGGGGGGGTTGTTCCCTTAGGTCACCTGCTTTATAGTGAAAAGCAAGGGAATGCCTCCTCCAAGACAGTATTTCTGAGTCGCTTCCGGGATGGTTTTAAAGTGTAATATTAATGTTTAATTTCATTCATGTCTTATTTTTAAAGTGTAGCTCGGTGTGAAGCATTTGTATATGTCAAGTGTCAAACGGGCTTTAATATACAATACTCGGACACTTTTAAATGATTATAAAGAGTCTCAATTCTCTGGACTACTTTATTTATTGGCTTGCTTTAAAAATAATTAGTATAAAGGTTATACTGGATGTTAATAGAGAACATGAATGTTATTGTGCTCAATTATTAAGGGTAGTGTATCTTTCTAATTTAAATATTAAATAAGAAAGATACATGTAAAGCCTAATACTCCTTTTCTCCTTAAGGGGTTACCTCTTTATTTTATAATTGAGCTTATTGGATTTTCCTCTATGTCCTAGGCCCTCCAGCCTGTTTACTATTCAGCTAAGTCTGGGTCATTGGTACAGTATCAGGGGTTCCGCGAGGAGAAAATTTTTGGGTCCGGTATTGGGAAAAAAATTAAATACAGACGTCGAAGGCGTCTGTTGCACGTGCCGAAGGCACGTGCAAATATAGGGGGGTTTGGGGGTGTTCTCCCCCCAAGAAAATTTTGATTTCTAGGTGCTCTCTGGTGGCCTCTGGGAGCATTTTTCTCGCAAAAATGCTGAATAATTGAAGATGAAAACATGTATTTTTTTCCTCTGCAATACTCAAAATTTTTACAGAACATACAATACTACGACATTTGGTCCAATTTTTCATAAAAATACAAACGCAAAACAACACGAATCCACGAATTCTGACAGTGACGGCGCCACAGCAACTGCGACCTTGACTTCTTTTTTTACGCAACCCAATATACTCCAACGTATATAATTGAAAATGCAGAACGAAACGAAATTTGTTTTCGTTTTAAAAGTTTAGTCAAACGAGCATTTTTTTTTCTAAATCGACCCTACTTTGTTGGGGAAAAGTCGTTTGGCAACAAGGTCGTATGGCACCACAGTCTATTCGCCCCATCGGTACTGGATTTGCAGCATCGGTGGTCGTTTCGGACCAGTATGATCATCTCATCATTATCAGTCAAACAGTTCGCTACCCGAATTCCGAATTGTCCTGTTGGACATCCTTTAATAATGTCGCTTAGGACCATACGGAATTCAGATTGCGAGTTGACAAACCATATCACTAGAGAGCGATTTTCAATCTATGAACCTTTTGGTTTGTATAAACGCGGAATCTACTGCTCCTCCTTTCAATTCTATTTCAACTTTATTGAATACATTTAAGAAAAACGTATAGAGGAAAAAACTCAACTTCTGGGGGAAAAATTGCTGCTTGATTTTGGGGGAATGGGTCCGTTTACCGGACCGAAAAACTGCCCGGCGGAATGCCTGAGTATAAAAATGTTAAAAAATTTATAGTAATTTATATATTTTTTATACTTACCAATGACCCAGACGGGGATGGCCCTCCCTGAGTTTGGAACTCTTGCCTCCCCGCTGAGTACATAGCGCTGACCAGGCACTGCCAGTAAGAATGATATTTGGCGCCAATTTCGGGACGACTGCGTCACTGCGCATGCGCAGTAGAGTCGTACTATGGAGGTCCTTTAGGACATGATTTCTTTTTGTTTTGGATGCAAATTTTGGGGATTGGGGGGCAAAATTTGTGTTTGGCCCTGGTTTTTGCGGAGTTAGCACCAGCTAAGTCTGGGTCATTGGTAAGTATAAAAAATATATAAATTACTATAAATTTTTTAACTTTCTAAGGATAAAAGTGGTTCCACTGGAACCACCTGGAACAAAATCAAAATTCCGAAACCTTCATGCACATCTACAGATGCTATCTGAACATGTTAACATGGTTTAAATGTTTCGAATTCAGTACCCTAAGAGCCTTTGAGCG
The DNA here is from genome assembly GCA_031216915.1 of Pictodentalium vernedei. NCBI lineage: Eukaryota > Metazoa > Mollusca > Scaphopoda > Dentaliida > Dentaliidae > Pictodentalium > Pictodentalium vernedei. The sequence continues at coordinate 447,313,146 of CM062292.1, forward strand.
GACAAAGATTTTCTGAGGGTGAAAGTGGTTCCACTGGAACCACTTGGACCCAAATCAAAATTCCGAAACCTTCATGCACATCTACAGATGCTATCTGAACATGTTAACATGGTTTAAAAGTTTCGAATTCAATACCCTAAGAGCCTTTGAGCGGACAAAGATTTTCTAAGGATAAAAGTGGTTCCACTGGAACCACTTGGACCAAATCAAAATTTCGAAACCTTCATGCACATCTACAGATGCTATCTGAACATGTTAACATGGTTTAAACGTATCGAATTCAATACCCTAAGAACCTTTGAGCGGACAAAGATTTTCTAAGGATAAAAATGGTTCCACTGGAACCACTTGGAACCAAATCAAAATCCCGAAACCTTCATGCACATGTACTGGTGATACCTGAACACATTAGCATAGTTTAAACATTAATGCAAGTGAATGTAACACCGGACGGACGGACGTACGTACGTACGTACGTACGTACGGACGGAGATAACGACAATATCCCCGACGAAAGCGGGGATAATTAACTCACAGAGTTGACAGCAGGCACCACTGGTTCCTGGAAGTCTGCTACCATATTCATACCAGAACTGATGATACAGTGGAGCCCATTTAATTGGATATCTCTCAATTGAATAAACCTGTTAATTGAATTTAATTTACCAACACAAAACCATTTACCATACCTCCGCAGGGATTTTTCTCAGTGACGACAGGGGCCGAATATAGGCCCCATTCCCAATGAGATTTAGGCATGATTTTTCCCAATTTCTAACATAAAATTCCCAATTGGTACCCAGTGTCAACTTCATCATAATAATTGCGATTATTTACTGTGAAAGTAGGCCTTATTATGATGATAAAAGAACTGTAAAACCATAATTTCAAATAATAAACCCAACTTCTTCATTTTTAATGTGCCTGTAGAGAAGAAATGTGCATTTTTCTCCACTCTGCAGTGTCACCAGAATTCCCAATTTGGTCCAATAAGATGGCATTTTTCCCAATTGTATGGGCCCCTGGCCCCATTCCCAATGCCCCTAGAAAAATCCCTGGCCTCCAGTAAAAATTTGACCTCTTAATTGAATATAGGTAACAGAGTAAACTCCTGTTAATTGAATAAAAAATCTTGCAACCTGTCGAGAAATTACCCTGTCTCTCCCCAGTTTTCCTTTGTTTATTGACCTATTTGGCCTCGGTACATCCAATACAGGCATTCAGTCTATTATATCTTGTTTGACAGAGCTCATGGACCTCTGTCAAACAAGATATAATATACTCGCCCCCCAAAAAAAGTGTGCATGGGAGAAATTGATCAAACTCCAAACAAATAATTTTGTAGGTGTAAAGAGTGTTAACCTGTTCATGAATAAGTTATATTGAACACAAAAACAGCTTTCCCCGTTAGAATTGCATTAACGTTAAATGATGTGCTGCACGTTTGTGAAAAGGCATGTTTTGCACGTGGAGAGTCTGAAAATTCATGCAGCATTGTGAATCCTTGGGTATTTAAATATAAAGTAAGGCCTTCCTATCGTTCACATTCAAACTTGCGCTGCTGTTAAAACGACTCCACATTAGCATGCCAAGATTGACAATGAATCAACGTCTCCTTGCCCTGGGTATGATTAGAGCCGGCAGAACACAGAGAGAGGTTGCCCAGCATTTGAACTGCCACAGTAACACTGTAGACAGGCTAGTCCATCGACATGCACAACATGATGACGTTCGAGGCCGACCCCACTCCGGGAGACTCCGAGTTACCACCCCTGCACAAGATCGGTATATCCGTGTCGTCCATCTCCGGAACCGGCAACAAATGGCAATGACGACAGCCAGGAACATCCCTAACCTGAGACGGATACATCCTCAAACAGTAATCAACCGGCTGAGAGAATACGGCTTACGTCCTCGAAGACCTGTAATTCGTCGGATTTTGACAGTACGTCATCGTCGTGCTCGACTGCAGTAGTGTAGACAACATCTCAGGCATCCCTTACACTGGTGGCGACGTGTTTTATTCTCAGATGAATGTCGTTTCCATCTTTCATCATCAGATAACCGCCAGAGAGTGTACAGACGTCGAAACGAATGCTACACAGATCCATGTGTCGTGGAGCGAAACCGTTATGGGGGAGGGTCTCTCATGGTGTGGGGGCCATCACTGCCCGTAACAGAACTGAGCTGGTCATTATTGATGGCAATCTCAATGCAGCCAGATATCGTAATGAAGTGCTTACACCTGTTGTTGTCCCATTTCTGCAACGTCACGGCCCCGGCGTCATTCTACAGCAGGACAACGCCCGACCCCACGCAGCTCGTGTTGTTCAACAGTATCTGCAGCAACAACAAGAGGATGTTCTTCCCTGGCCTGCAAATTCGCCCGATATCTCACCCATTGAGCATGTATGTGATGAAATGAAACATCAGCTACGCCGGCTTCCCCATGCACCGTCAACGCTTGTGGAACTCCAAAGACAGCTTATCAGAATATGGAACAACATCCCACAACATTTCCATGCTAACTTGTTCACTTCCATGAGGCATAGATGCACAGCAGTAGTCGATGCAGACGGAGGTCATACCATATATTGAGTGTGTGACTTTTGTGTTTGACCCTTAGTGTCTTTGACTCTCCATGGCACCAAGAGTATTCGTCGTAGCGTAATGAAATTTCTCGTGTTGATCACAAATTGATTCATCTGTGATTGAATAAAATTTCCATGAATGAAAATGATATATATCTTTTTTTAGTGTTATTTTTTAGCATGCACACTTTCTTTTTTGGGAGAGTATAGAATAAATGCTAAGTTTATTTCTGGAATACATGAAAGTGACACATTCCCTGTTAATTGAATACTCCTGTTAACTGAATAATTTTCATTGGTAAAATGGCTATTCATTTAACAGGGGTCCATTGTACAATAATATTTCCTGAGAACAACTTAAGGCCAAATGTGCTTTACATATCCAAGAACAAAGCTAGGCATTCAAAACACTTTAGGATGCAGTAACAGGAGTGTATTTGGAAAAAAAGACAACATTTTTAGCTCATCTTGACAAAAGTCAAGCTGAGCTAATCTCATCGCTCTCCGTTTGTCATCCGTCAGCACCATGTTTTGGTCTTCTCCTCCAAAGCCAATTCAACTTGAAAGTTTGTGTGAGTGATGGCCCCAAAGGGGCATTGCATTTTTGTTCAACTGAACATGCCCAATCCCATAGGGAGGGAGTGGGGGAAAATGCTCCCAAATATTTTTAAAATCTTCTTCTCAAGAACCAGTGTGTACAATGACTTGATATTTGCTATGGAGCTTCCTTTTGAGGTGTAGAATCAGGTTTGTTCAAACGAAGTTCGTGAAGCAATATTTGGCTTTGTAATGGGAGGGGTAAGATTTTTGGCCCTGCCCAAAATTTCTATTTTCTGAACCGATGGTCCGGTATGAACCAAATTGGGTATGTGGTATTATTGGGTCATAAGTACTTGACCCATGCAAAAAAAATTCCTGCATCCCCATAGAAACCCTGGGAGCTAAAAATAGAAATATTTTGAAACGCCCATATTTCCCAAACCACACAGAACAGAGAGCTGTTATTTGGTATGAAGTATCCTTAGGACCAGTAGAATTGAATGGTAAAAAAAAAAATTGCCATCGGTTATGTTAGGGTGTTCTGTAATGGGCATCGAAAAAATGCTGAGTAGGCATATTTGCAAAAATTTTTTAAAATCTTTTCTCCAGAACCAATCATCAGAATCTTTTGATATATGGTATACAGCATTCATAGGGGGGTGACGGGGTCAGATACAAGTTTGTTGAAATAAAACTCATTGGTTCATATTTGGGCTCACTACAGGAGCCCGAATTTTTAACATAGGATAATATGGGGAATATTCTTTAAAAATCTTCTTCTTCAGAACCACCAGCCAGAATCTTTTAATGTTTGGTATACATCATTGTTATGAGGGTCAGATTCAAGATTGTTCAAACCAAGTCCCTAGGTTAATATTTGGGCTTCCTACAGAAGCCCAAATCGTGACTGTTCAATATGGGGGTAATTTAAAAAAATCTTCTTCTTCAGATCCATAAGTCAGAATGCTTTCATATTTGGTATGCAACATCTCTAGGGGGGTCAGATTCAAGTTTGTTCAATTCGAGTGCCTGGGTTAAAATTTGGGCTCCATATGGGAACCTGAAATTTAATTAGTACAATATGAGGGAATTTCTCCAAAAATCTTCTTCTTCACATCCGCTAGACAGAATGCTTTCATATTTGGTATACAACATCTCTAGGGGGGTCAGATTCAAGTTTGTTCAAATCGGATCCATAGGTTAATATTTGGGCTCGTTATGGTAGCCCAAATTTTAACTTAGTGCAGTATGAAGAAATTTATTTAAAATTTCCATCAGAAAACAAAATCGTAATTCTAAGAAATTTCACCGGGTGTCATGATACCTTGCATAGAATATACATGTAGCAACTGTGCAGTCTAAAATGTATATAATTGGCGATCTTTCTCATTATTTGATTTTAGACGACGTTGTTTTTGTTTTTCAATGCTTTTTCTGTCCGATGACGTAGACCAGAAATCGAAAGTAATTTACAATGTAAACAAAGGCGTCAGTTTTGGACTTTACCCTCCATGCAGCTCTTGTGCTGTGTTTTGAAGGATTTTGATACCCTTTATTTGTTCTTGGATATGTGAAGCATATTTGGCCACAAGTTGTTCTCAGGAAATATTATTGTATTATCAGTTCTGGTGTGAATACAGTAGCAAACTTCCAGGAACCAGTGGTGCCTGCTGTCAACTCTATGATTTGCTTGCATTTTTTTCCATATTCTATACCTCCCAACCTTCATTTTGATGTATAATTTTTGTATATTTAATTTGAATTTACGGAAGATCAGAGGTGGGAATTTCAAAATAAACAAAATTTCATTACTTATATAGCACCTTAAAAAATAAAATTTTAGTATAAAGAATGTGTTTTAATACATACCAGGGCCGAGATGTTAATCACGAGTGACCATTTTAAAAAAAAATTCTTCCAAATAGACTGAAAAGTAGGCGAGTATAGATACTTAGTGACACTGAGAGTGTTTGAACAACGCAGTCAGAATTTGAGTGGCTGTACATGTAATTGTATTGACTCATAGTTCAGGTTCCCCGTGGGAACCCCGGGAAGTAAGCAGCACTTGTTTACTGTGGTAAACCAGTTCCGCTTTACTAGTAAAATAGGACCCAGTCACCAATGCTTGGGGTGAAGGTCCTCTAAAATGGGCAACATGTTGATCAACGATTGACTAAACTTGACTTCATCTCCATGTTGTGTCACGATTAGCCATGGTGCATAAATATGTGACGTTAACCACCAATAAACAAACAAACATCATAGTTCAGGTGGCTGATTGCTAATCCCATTGTTTGTGAAAGATACACAATGAGTTAATTATGAGTTGATGATCCAAAAAGGGAAACTGAATGTTTTTATAGTGCACATATCCATATTCACTGGTTATGATACATTAAGTATGATTTCACCATTGATTGTTTTTTATACATTCTTTGATTTTGTTTTGCATTTCTTAAAATTCAAACACAGAAGCGACCACTTCAAGGGGGCTAATGTTTTTATTAATGTCTTGACATTTCCTATAAATGCTTGGACCAGACGACAGGGACCAGCCGTGAGGGCGACTAGGGCGATTAAGTCGCCCTTCTAAGCCCAAAGTCGCCTAGAAAAATAGTCGGGGCGATTACAAGTCGCCCTCTAAAAATTGGCCAAAACGAGAAAAGGCTGAACTGAGTGATGCGAGGTTTACATGAAAACGAGTATTTTCAAAAATCGAATGTGCTCGAGTGTGATAAATGGGCATTTTAATTCGTCAAATAAACGTCCATTTATTTGAAATCACACGACAAGCAATTGTCCATTGTCGCTTTTGGCGGATTTTTTTATTTCTATTTTGTTGCGTTCCAGTCGGAGCTTCAAGTGTCGAAATGAAAATAGGTGACTTACGCGACTCAACAAAACAACCCAGTTTGAAAGTAGGTTACGTCGCTTAGGATGCCGAAAATGTATACACAACGGACGTATTTTATAACACATTATTTTCATTTCGATTTGCTGACGACTGTTAACTGTTGGGCTGTCTATTCCCAGAAAAACACGAATGGAATTGAAACACATGAAAAAAAGCTTTAGTGATGTCAAGAAAAGCTTTGAACAGGACACAAGTGTGCATGTGGACGATCTTGAAAAAGGGTCCTCCTAAACATCTGAATGACATGAAATGACGCGGAATGACACCGGAATGCCATAAAAATGATGCGGAATGACTTTTCCTTTACAAAATACTCGACCCCAGAATGTATTTTGTTTATTAACTAACAAAGTACCTCCCAAGCAACCTTCTTACATCTGGTCCTGTTCACACTTTCAGACTTAGGAAATTATTAGCTTAGTAGACTTTGTTGAAAGGCAACCACAGGAGGGTGATGGGGGGTTGGCACGAAGAAGAGGTGAGGCGTCATGAAGGAGAAGGTAGCAGTGGAGGATTTTCAGTCAATAATTACATTGTGATTTTTTAACCTGGCACAGATGCATCATAGACAACTGGTCCTGGATTATTTGTACGTTAATGGAGGACCATAAATTGAAAATATGAAGGGGCGGCGGAGGTGGTACATGAATATTCTTAATATTTTTATACTGTACCAATGACCCAGACATAGCTGGTGCTAACTCTTAAAATATAGGGCCAAACACAAATTTTGCCCCCCAATCCCCAAAATTTGCATCTAAAACTAAAGAAAACATGTCCTGAAAGGCCCTCCACACTTCGCCCCTACTGCGCATGCGCAGTGTCAAGGACGTTCCGAAATTGGCGCCATTAATCATTCTAAGTTTGGCCCTTCATCAGTTAACATCTGACTGATCTTTGTGCTTTTAAATCTCAGTTTAAATGATGCCAGACACATAAATATTAGTGAAATGGTGATTCTAAGGAGGATAGAAAAGGAGGAGAGGAAAAGAATGTGTGACAGAATATTATCAGGGCTGTAACTTAAAATTTTTTAATGAAATTATGTTAAGTTACCTATTTTCAAGGCAGCAGCCATTTTGTTGTCATTCTGATTATTTAGTTACACTGTTTTTTCAAGTGTTTTTCCTCTCTCCCTGTCCTTTAAGTTCCCCCTTGCTATTCTCCCATGCTTTTGGCATAGTTTCTGTAATTATTATTACTAAAATTTCTTGGGAGTTTTAGCTGAATAACAGAATGAATTCTGTTCTTTCCCCATGTTTACGTCTTCACCTACGGGTGGTTAGGCGTTGTGTTCTGCATCTACCATCTGATGTTCTGCAGTTTCTTCCCTGGAAGTCTCTGTTTTGCATCAGATGGTGTATTTTTGGTAACTGATTTCGGGCCTGGGTGCCTGGAGTCTTATTTTAGTGTTTTTACACTCATTGTTTACATTTACAACAGCCCTCTGTGTGAGGGGGGGATTTCTAAATAATAATATCTTTATGTTATTTTAATCATAAATAGATACATTATTATTGTTCGTAAGTGTTGAATAAATTGTTTAAAATTTTTTTTAAAATTTTTGTCCACACTTAGGCTTGGGATCCATTGGGGCTCAACGTTACTTTTCAGAAACTTGGGCTGTTCTGAAAAAATATTTTTTCAAAATATTTTGATTTCAATTATTTTTTCTATATTAATGGATCATATTATTATTATGTATTTTGATTGCCAGGGGTTAGTGCGAGTACCAGGACTTGTTTTCTTTTCACATTGAAAGGATATTGATCAATTGTTTTAAGAGGAAGTCTTCCTCTGACCTTATTATCATTCTATATGTGGTCAGTGTACTCGCATTAACTCCTGTTCTGTATCGTATGATTTCGATGACAATATGGGAAGCGTATGTCACGGTATGTTGTTGGGGATTTGGACACTCCGGTCCTTTCCCCGCAGGGTCACTCTACTTTATCAATTTCTATTTCAGACGATCAAGATTAGGGTGATGTATCTGTGATGTCTTCCAACAGTGTGCCTCCGTCGTCACAATTATTGAAGGGCTAGCGGAAAAGTGCTCATGTAATACGCCAATTGCCTAAGAGGACCCTAGTAGGTTCGACGGCCTTTGACGTCCGCTAGCTCGCCCGGTGTAGCGTCCATTCACCGAATGGTTCGGCAGCCGGGTTCGTCCGTTGCGGTCTAGAAGGAATTTTGGGGTGATGCGAGCACTATAAAATTAACTTAATGCACACCCAGTGACGGCGGATCGGAGGGAGAGCGGAGGAAGCCTTTTAGTCCGGTTCATAGCTCGTTCCGGTCCATCCGGACGGTAAGCGAGAGAGGCCCCTCTCTCGTTCAACAACATCTGGCCCCAGATGTTGTGGTACAAATGTGTCGTTAGCGGAGCATACGTCCGTCGCTCGGGACGCTCCGTTGTATAGGCAGTCCGCTGAGACTGCTAAGGCTTCCTCTTCTCGTCAGCGCACACGACCGCACCTTGGCTGCGTGACCGCCGATATATTACCAGCTTCGCCGATCAAGGATTCTTCGGCGACCAGGTCACACCATCCGACAGCCAGGGATTCGAGACCGATGGACTCCGGACGTTCGCATAGGAAGTATGCGGGAGCCATCTGATGCGGAGCTACCCTCGGTGAAGCAGCGATAGTCTGCGCCTCCGCAGGTCTCGACGCCGGACATTCTTGTGCACATAGCACAGCTTATCGCAGCATCCCAGCAGCCGACAGAAACGGTGTCGGATCGAGAATTATCCGACAGCGCTGGGTCGGTAGCCGGGGACTCGAGGCCTGCAGACTCCGGACGTTCGCATAGGAAGTGTGCGGGAGTCAACGTACACGGAGCTTCCAGCGGCAATGCATCGTAAGTCCGCTACTGCACAGGCCTCGGGAACGGACGTGCTTTCCTTAATAGCACAGTTTATCGCAGCATCCCAGCATCAACTGAATCTGTCGCATATATTTTATCCGACGATGCTGGGTCGGGACGCTCCGCGGAAGCGGGTACGGACGTCCGAAAATTTTCATCCGGTCCGACGGGATACCGAAAGGGATTCGGTGGATTTCAAGCTTTCCCTTTCGGAACAACATATGCTGCGATGCCGGATAAGAAACTGATAGCGTCGGTGGACTTAGAAATTTTTGGTTCGGTTCAGGGACATCGTCCCTCAGTTCCGACATAGTCCAATAATGTCACGCAAACTATCGAATTATTGAACGACGCTATATATATATTATTTTATGCTTGCTATCCAAGCATTTCTGGTTTCTTGTTCGAAGAGTTATGGAGATGTCTTTCAAAAGTGTGCCTCTGTCGTCATAGTTAATGAAGAGTTAGCGGCAATATGTGCTCATGGAATATGTCTATCGCTTACGGAGTGACATTCGCTAGCTCACCCGGTGTAGCGTACATTCATCGAATGGTTCGGCTGCCGGGTTCGTCCGTTGCGGTCTAGGAAGGAGATTTGGGTGATGCGAGCACTTTAATTACTTTAGTACTCACCCAGTGACGGCAGATTGAGGACAGATCGGAGGAAGCCAACAACATAGGGGACCGCATGTTGTGGTTCAGATATTTTACATTCGGAGCATATGTCCGTTGCTCGGGACGCTCCGTTATATTGACAGTCCGAGAGACTGTCTTTAATGCTTCCTCATCCTCACAGCAGGGCACACGACCGCACATTGGCTACGTGACCTAGAGTATCCGATCAGTTTCGGCATTCAGTGATTCCACAGCGAATAGGTCGCGCCATCCGGTAGCCAAGGGACACGAGGCCTTTCCACTCCGTTCGCTCGCATATTGGAAGTATGCACGGGGTAACGATCTCGGAGCTTCCTGCGGCAATGCATCGTAAGACCGCTGCTCCTCAGGCCTCAGTGACGGACGTGCTATCCGAGTTAGCACAGTTGTTTCGCAGCATCCCAGCAATTGATGGTTTCTCGGTCGAATCAGGAATTATCCGACGGCGCTGGGTCGGTGCGGTCCGCGGTTGCATCAAGCTACGGACGACCGAACGCTTTATAGGGTCCGACAGGATGGCGAAAGGGATTCGAAAGATTTCGAGTTTTCCCTTTAGTAGTATCGGAAGATGCCTTTCTTATCTTCTGGCATTTCTTCCAGTGATTATTTTTCGGACTTCATTGCTGCGATCTTGGATAAGAGACTTATAGCGTCATTGGACTCGGATTTTTCGATCGGTACAGGGGCTTTGTCCCTGACTTACCGACGCAGTCCAATATTGTCATTACAACATGTGTTTTATTTTTCGACGCTATATATTTATATATATATACAAGCCTGCTACTAAGCATGATAGTTTAGTTTCTTGTCCGCGTGGCTCATTTCTGCCATTTTATCTTTTTTACATATAGTTTATTTTGGCAGAGCAGGGCATACCGAGAGTTCATATGCGTCTAGACGGTGATTAAAGACTGCATATATTCTTTTTCGCCGTTTATGTCTTTTCCAATTTCAATGTTGGGAACGACATTATGTATAGTAGACTTAACTTAGACGCTTTATTATACGTAATCCGCCTTACTGAGGCGTTATCATTACGTCTTCAAGAAAAGATTTACGGGATATTATTCTCAATGTAATTTCTTTTGAGGGCAGTAGTTTCTTCACGTATAACTCCGCCCTTCAGTGGCTGATTGGAGTTGGTTAGACGTGATGCAGCCCTAGCTACATCCACGCGTGGATAGTAGGTTAAGAACTCTCTCAGAGTCGCTTCGTTCTCGGAGGAGCTTCTCTTCGACGGCAACTTCCGGCAATCCATGAATTGCTTGAATTATACATTCTCTTGTCTATCTAGTATTACAAGAGATTCAGACTGGGGCAAACATTCGGTGGTTGACTCAGAGAGTGCTGCCGCAGTTGCCGGACCCGAGTGTGGCTGTTATGACGGTTGCCAGTCAAACAGATTGGGATATATACTGATCCCTACGGATTCGAAGTGCCAGGGTCTTTGGGTTCCGCAGTCTTTTAGCTATCAGTTTAACTTCCGCGGAATAGTGTTTTTTAGGCTTGCTTTATGTCATTGCATGAACATTATTCAGAAACGCATGCCCAAATTCCTGTCCTTTAATTCGACAGTAGTGGCGTATCTCCGGAACCAGGGAGGCACTCTTTCGTTTCCGTTATTCAATTTAATGGAAAGAATCCGTCTGTTGGTTATAGTACACCAAGTTCAGTTTTGGTCCGTCATATTCTGGGTCGTCTGATTGTTTTATCGCACTCCCGTTCTCTTACGGGTCGCTTGTTGCTGTCAGAATGGACTCTCAACAAACAAGTATTTAATCAGATTTGCTATCTATGGGAGCGCCCAATGATGTTTTATTTATGACACAGCTTGCTAATCAATTGCAGACGTATGTGTTGGCTTGTCCAGATCTCTGAGCTAATACTGTTAACGCTCTATTGATCTATAGGACGGAATGATAGGATACGCGTATCCTCCGGCGCTGTTGTTTTAGCAGGTATTGCTAAGATAAACAACCACTATACATTTCTGTTGATAGCATCTCTATCTTCACAGAGATCATGAGTAATTTACTCTCTTGTCTACTGTGGATCTTAACGTGAAATCTTCCTCTATGTGAGGATCTTTTTTCACTGGGTAAATCGTGTCATCTTTATCACAACCAGAAAGGTCGCAACCTTCATGTATTCCGTTGTGTGGTCCGTATTGCATTGTATGCACTGTACTGGACGAGCTTTGGACGCGATTTCTTACTATAGGAGATCCTCTTCTTCGCTATTCTATGCGACTAAAGTGGAGGCTCTTCCGTCGTGGTGTAGGGATCATTATGTTCATATGGTTGATCCCTCCATACTACTCATTGCTATTTTTTAGTATACTTGTTTCACAAGATCTACTGCAGCCTGTGTTATTTAGGTTATAGGTTTATGTTACCTCATACCTATGCACTCTACTATAGTTTACAATTGACTCTTTTGTCTCTTTATCTAAGTCAGTTAGTAACTTTTTGATAAATAGACTTAGAATCTTTAGATTAAATTCCTATACGGATTTTAACTTCGGTTCTTATTTAGCTAAGTAATCATTTGAGCCTCTGGAAACAGTAGTTTTCAAATTCTGACCTTTTAGACAGTAATTCTGTTGGTTTCTCTTTTACTGTAGAGTCAGTGAGTTTCATGCACTATCGATGGATGATTTTCACTTTCATAGTTTCGGAATCAATACTTCCGTTACTATTTAGGTTGGATTGTTGCATAAGAGTTAGGCTCCTATTATCCGGAACCTATTATTTTAAGGTCCTTCCGTCTTCGTATGGGCATAGGCCTTTACTCTTTCCGGGTACAGTTTATGTATTTATAAACAGATATCTGTTTATTACAAGGGCGTAAGCTTCTTCTGTCTTTGATGTCTAGTAGAAGGACGTTACGCTCCATTTTATTGTTAATGGATTCTATTAACTAGCGTACTGCTTATGGTATATCATTAGCTTAGCAGTTGTGCTTAAGATTTCGGCTCATGAAGTAAGAGTTCTTCTACTTCTTGGGCTTACATTAATAGTGTTGCTATTATAGATTTTTGAAGGCTGCTCATTGCGCTCAGCCATCCATTCATGAATTTTATCTCAGAAATATCGAGTCCATTTCTGGAGGCCTCTATTGTTAGGTCTATTATCTACTGCTCAGAATGTCATTCTCTTAACAGTTGCTACTATAGCTAGGTAGGCTGTCTGTTTCGGCAGTGTCTCCGTTCGGCTGCCCTCTTCGCTCTGGGCTATTTGACCCAGGGCAAGAAAAAGGGGGGGGGGGAGGGTGTTCCCTTGGGTCACCTGTTTTTACTATGAAAACAAGGGGATACCTCCTCCGGAGTTAGTAATTCTGAGCTGTTATTGGGATGGTTGTTTAGTGAGAAGTTTAAGTTTATAAAATTCATTCAAGTCTTAGTTTTTAAAGTATAGCCTTTGAATATTGCATATGTCAACGGACATGATTATGCAATTCTCACACACTTTTAGAAGTATAAGAGTCTCTATTCTCTAGACTTACTTTATTATTGGCTTACTTTAAAAATTATTAGTATAAGGATTATTGGATATTAATAGAGTACATGGATGTATGAAGCTCAATTTTTGGAAGGTGTTGTATCTTTCTAATTTATCATAAATAAGAAAGATACATGTAAGGCCTATTACTTCTTTTCCCTACAGGGGATGACTCTATTTTATTTTATTGAGCGTATTCCATTTTGCTCTATGTCCTTGGCCCTCCAGCCTTTTTACTATTCAGCTATGTCTGGGTCATTGGTACAGTATAAAAATGTTAAAAAATTTATAGTAATTTATATATTTTTTATACTTACCAATGACCCAGACGGGGATGGCCCTCCCAGGAGTTGGGAACTCTTGCCTCCCCGCTGAGTACATAGCGCTTACCAGGCACTGGTTATTAGAATGATTAATGGCGCCAATTTCGGAACGTCCTTGACACTGCGCATGCGCAGTAGGGGCGAAGTGTGGAGGGCCTTTCAGGACATGTTTTCTTTAGTTTTAGATGCAAATTTTGGGGATTGGGGGGCAAAATTTGTGTTTGGCCCTATATTTTAAGAGTTAGCACCAGCTATGTCTGGGTCATTGGTAAGTATAAAAAATATATAAATTACTATAAATTTTTTAACTTTCCCCACTTGCCTATGAAGTCTCCCTACATGACTCTGCAGTCTCCCTATTTTTTCTGGAGGGAGACTTGAAGTCTCCCTAAAATTCCCCCCTAGGCTGGTCCCTGCCAGACGATCATTTATGCAACTGATTATCGCTCAGTCACTGGGAAATTTCTTGTACTGAAATGGTTGAAACAGGTTATCTACCTAACCGATTAAAAAAAACATCAACCGGTTATCCGAAATATCGATAGTGATCGTCATTCCATGGTTAAAACGTAGTAAATCTGCCGCTGCTCCTTTGGGATAGATAACACTTCGAAGCAGCGCTGCATATATTGAGAAATAATCGACTTTGGCATTCAAGACTTTGTTAATGATCGGCAATTTCCGTGAGTACTGAGTAAGCACAGAAATATTCTGTAGTATGTATACAAACGAACCTTGTCGAGTACTCGACAATGTTCGTTTGTATACACACTACGGAATAGTTTGTGAGAGTACTTCTTTCCAATTCCTATAGTTTTGATCCCAGATTCTGTGAAATAATGGCTACGGTTAACTGGATATTATCCGGTTATAGCTCTCGGTTAGTCGGTTGTGAAAATGAGCCAACCATTTCAGCCCTAGAAATTTTGTAAAGCTATTGTTATCTGTACTATTGCTGTGTATCTTTTTGCACCACTGTGAGTCTTTACCTTTTTTCTCCTGCTATTTCTGTCTGCATTTTTCCGCTAATATTTAAATAAATACAATTAAATTAAAATCAAATAATAAATTTAAGAACTATTTACAGTTGAACATAGTAAACAAAGTCAATCTTAAAGGAAACTCTCCATTGAGTTTCGAGGAACTGATGAAACCGTGGACATCGAAGACGAAGAGGGCTTATATCTACTGATCAGTGCGTCAAGAAAACAAAAACAAACAACCAAAATTCATTGACACCGATAGTGAAAAGGACTCTTGAGGTCAAACCAAAAAATGTAAGGTCTGTTAACACAGCAAAGTCTATATCACTGGGAATTGTGAATGGGACAGTGACAGTCAGTCCAACTGATGGTGTGACATACTCTGATAAAGAAAAAGTCAAATGCCCCCTAAGGTGATCAGTAAAAACAACAAAACACAGGGCCATCTCCAACCAAACCCATGTGTCATAATTACTAGGGCTGTCGCGACTATCATTTTTTGTAATCGACTAATCGTGACCAGTAATCGACGGTTATTCGATTAATAGTCGCTTCCCATGATCTTTTAGCAAATCATTCTTCTGTTCGTAAAACTCTGAAAATGACAATGGCACCAGTGTGTTCAGACGAAGTGGGGTTGTGGGAACAACAAATCGGTCCCGACTGAAGCTACATGTAGTCCAATCTTGGACCCACAGTCCGTAATAGAATTTTTGGGGTTGGTACGTCCTGTAGGACGTACCAACCTCAAAAATAATATTACTGACTGCGGGTCCAAGTTTAAACTAGATTGAAGCCGATGAATTAAAATGAATTTACCAAAGAACGTTCCTGCATATGTTTCCTTTCTGCAATAAGTTTTTCGAAATTTTGAACATTGAGATCTATGCATTCCCTCGTCAGTTGTTAAAATTGGATCTTAGTCTGAAGTTCCGAACTTTGAGAAGTGATCTGACGTTCTGACTTTCGTCATAATTTTGTCACTTCCGCGCTTTGGGTTTTCCAATGGGTGCATTCGTGTGTACAAGACTGGAGAAATTCAGAAGAATCTATTCTTCTCGAGTAACTGTGAGTGTTCTTTCTTACACAGTCAGTGACAGTTGTACAGTCTTCCAGATATGAATGTTAACTATGGTTAGATATTTAAAGTTATTCATCTTCATTGATCATTCACCTCACAAAACAATGCAATTTAGCCCCGACATGTAGTAGACGTGTACCGCCTTGAAAATGAACGGTGATCGACTAAAAATAAAAAACGTCGACTACTTCAATAGTCGACGGTTAGTCAACTAATCGAATAATCGCGACAGCCCTAATAATTACGCATGTTCATCCCAAAACAGAAAAAATAAGATTCATAAAGCACTTTTATTATCATTATGGCTGTGGGAGAGATTAATCTCCAAAGCCACGGGCAACTCAGCTTGGAAGATCAAAGTTAAATGCCCTAATAGAGCAACAAAATTAAATTTAATAAGCAAAGAGGTAAATATCAACAGCAAAAAATACGAAACAGAGGAATATCGTGTACTTCCGCAACCAGTTCAGTGTCACAAGTGTCAGAAATTTGGGCACTTGTCACACAAATGCAACAGGGAGCAACGTCGATGAAATTCGGCAACAATCACATCGTGAAAGCATTCAGTCCCACAACCCTGAAATGCCTCAATTGCAGAAGGGGGCACCCCAGCAACTACTGGGGGTGTGGCCACTTCAAAAAAGTTAAAATAAACACCCAGCTTAAAGCTCTAAATGTAAGTAATGTCAAGAGCCCAACCTTCCCTTACTCCACATGTACCCTAATGGCCGGCTCTATTTTCAGCATGATGAAAAACACACAGACACCAGTCTTTTGACATATGCAAAGAGATCACTAAAACAAAAGTAGCAGAAAATTAAAATTATTCAATAGAATTATATTGTGTGGTTTACCTCGCTACTCATTGAGAACTGTAGGATTGAGTCTGTGAGGATTGCCCCGTAACTCTGCGTGCACAGGGCAGTGAGCTACGAAGAAACCCACCACTTGCCCATCAATAGCAACAATCACTCAACAGTCACAATATACAATAGCGGATTT
This sequence comes from Pictodentalium vernedei, assembly GCA_031216915.1. Taxonomy (NCBI): domain Eukaryota; kingdom Metazoa; phylum Mollusca; class Scaphopoda; order Dentaliida; family Dentaliidae; genus Pictodentalium; species Pictodentalium vernedei. Next base: position 447,329,602 of record CM062292.1, read on the forward strand.
CTATATCTCTAATAAAGATATGGAGGAGTGATGTCAGTGAGGATTGCCTCGTTACTCATTAATGACTTTAGGATTGAGTCTGTGCAGGCCTTTAGATTACCCCAATAATAATGTGACTATATATATATAGATACACAAAGAAAGGCATGGCAATAAAACTTAACAGGACAAGACTGCTGCTATTTATGGTTTTAATATGCCCAAATTAGGGCAAAATAGTGTGCACACCCAAAATAAATGAATTTAAAGACCTGTTGTGAGGACTGCCTCACAACTATGTGTGTGGGGAGTTGGCAATGAAGAAACCCACCCCTCGCCCCAACAATAGCAGATTTCTATCTCTCTCTCTTCCTTTAACTTTTCTAACTGAACACTTTCAAATTTTCTTGAACCCGATGAAGGCTCAGCATCCACTCTCCCAAATAGCCTGATGGATGACTCCCAGCTTTCAAAAACACATATTGGTGGATTTTTTCCTTTTTTTATAACCGTTACGGATAATATGCTGGGGCTACTCCCAAATCAGTGACTGTTTGGGATTCCTTTTTTTTCTAAAACAACCATTAAACTCCGGTTCCAGTATTACCATAAATATGCCCATGTTTCTAAATAAAACACAGAGCCGAATTCTTGTAGTTATGCACAGTTCCTAGTCACCTTCCAGTTCGAGGCTCTCTGGGTCTGACCCGATATCTGACATCAAACATAAAATTATTGTAGTCACCCCCTGAACAAATCTACAATTTTAGGATTTGACAAAATATTTAACCTTGGTGACATTTCTGTCACCACGTGTTGTTTGAAACATCTGGCTGTAAAGACATGACATCCTATGTGTCCAGGTCCCATATTCATTCATGGCAATTCAGATATCCAGACATATTTCCCAACTTTCAGTGACATTGCATGACACACCAGCAGTACCAGTCATTGTCACAGATGATGAGAAAGTATTGTGACACATCATGGTGTACTGATTTATATACAATAATGTATCGCATTACTTTCTTTCAAGGGCGCAAAATAACAATGTTGGAGTCTGTAATTCCGGACGTTTCATGCAGCAAGTTTTAGTGAAGACGATTCCATTCCTCCGATTTCCACTCTTGATCTGTCATTGTCATTTTGGGCTGTTATAAAAAGTAGTGTGTACTGATTATATACTACAGTAGAACCTGTCTTGAGAGACCGCCCTTTGGGCCACACAAAAGTGGTTTCTCATAACAGGTTTTCTCAAGTCAGTGAATAACCAACCACAAAATTCAGAAATTGAGAAGAATGGTAGTTGTTCTATTTTATGAAGTTTTTGTAACAAATTGAAATGGACTGTTTAAATTATAAAAATAAATTAGTGTTGAAAATCTTCATTGAATCTTTTCTCAGGGGTCTTATAAAAACATCTCATGAGTTATGTAACTTAATAGCAATTGAAACCCAATTAAGAGCTTTTAATACTTTTAATTATGTTAGTATAACCACAATGGATTTTCCAATTCCAGAACAGGTAAAAAGTTTTTGTTATGGTTTCAGTCTTCAAAGGGGCGGTCTCTCAAGACAGGACCATTATGGCATAAAAATACAAGTTGGTACCAAATCACAGTGATCTCTCAAGACAGGTGGTCTCTTAAGACAGGTGATCTCCCATAGCAGGTCCATTATTGAGTAAAACCAATCGGTGCCTGGCAGATGTGGTCTCTCAAGACAGGTTTTACTGTATTATGTATCTATGTTATATACTGTTGTGTATCATATTACTTTCTTAAAAGGGTGACAAAATAACAGTGTTGAGGTCTGTTATTTCAGTTGTTTTCATACGGCAAGTTTTAGTGATGACAATTCTGTTCCTCCAATCTCTACTCAGTATCTTTTGTTACAGTTAAAACTAGAAGTCCTGTCATGAAATACGCACAAATAGCACATTAATCTACGCGTTATGACCATATCAAATTCTGTACATATGGCCTGTGCACAACCAATGTTAAGTGAATGTAGCTGATATTTTTAAGGAAAAATACTAGGATCACCTTTGGCAGTTTGTTAACTTGCTTGACACTGTTTTTTTAAACATTTCACATCATAACATCTACAGTACATGGAGAGTGTATTATCACTAAATCACCCACAGAGTGGAGATTCCACCCAAGCAATAATTGCAAATTTGCTGCAAAGCATAACCAGCACAAGCAAAGTTTCAGCCAATGGACCTCTGGGTTAAACATTGCTTGTGTTTGTTGTCGATGTGTATGCAATTTGAAAGTTATAGCTTGGGTGATAACCCCACTCTGCAGGTGATTTAGTTACAATCCACTCTCCACATACTGTATGATGCGTAACATCCAATCATTCTTACATGATGTTGGGATGCATAATCGGGATTCCACACATTGTGTATCTAAAACATTTCCCTATGTCTGTACTGTATCATATAGCGTGGAATACCCACAGCAATCATAGTATAAATACACAGAACAGCAAGCGTGTGTGAATGGATTAATCGACATGGCACGAGTGCCATATCAATTAACCCATTCACAAACGCTTGTCGTTCTGTGTTTATTACACACCTTCATATCTACATGTATAAAAACAATTATTAGAAGGACACTCAGCAATTCATTTGACAACTATCAACAAAAAGAACACATTTTATCGCTAACCAAATTTTCGAGGGTAACACATGTTACTATTTTGTTCCCTGAGTTCCAGTGTGTTCTACATGTATCTGCCTACTGACACGTGGAACACATTAGAAACTCAGAGGACGATTTTTAGCTCTAGCTTGCAATTCAAATTGTAATAGCAATGCACAATTTGTAGAAAATTCCAATAAAATTTCGCTTCTATTTAAAAATGGTCCGTCGATGTATGTGCGGAACAGATTTTCATTTTCCACATAGTTTAGTGTTGCTGTAGATGGGGATTTCATAGAACAGGTAGGTAATAAATGTCAAGATCCTATTGGTAAATTATGCAACAGGTTACAAAAAACATGACCTGGTAAATTTAGCGACCTGGCTAATAATTTTATCAAATTATTGCGCTTTTCTTGGTCTTCTTGATTGAAACCACATGGAACTTTTGTGACTTAATTTTGACACAGGGAGGCACAGGATTACCTGGATGGCAGTGTAGTAACCCAGGGACCAGCCGTGAGGGCGACTAGGGCGATTAAGTCGCCCTTCTAAGCCCAAAGTCGGCTAGAAAAATAGTCGGGGCGATTACAAGTCGCCCTCTAAAAATTGGCCAAAATGAGAAAAGGCTGAACTGAGTGATGCGAGGTTTACACGAAAACGAGTATTTTCAAAAATCGAATGTGCTCGAGTGTGATAAATGGGCATTTTAATTCGTCAAATAAACGTCCATTTATTTGAAATCACACAACAAGCAATTGTCCATTGTCGCTTTTGGCGGATTTTTTTTATTTCTATTTTGTTGCGTTCCAGTCGGAGCTTCAAGTGTCGAAACGAAAATAGGTGACTTACGCGACTCAACAAAACAACCCAGTTTGAAAGTAGGTTACGTCGCTTAGGATGCCGAAAATGTATACACAACGGACGAATTTTATAACACATTATTTTCATTTCGATTTGCTGACGACTGTTAACTGTTGGGCTGTCTATTCCCAGAAAAACACGAATGGAATTGAAACACATGAAAAAAAGCTTTAGTGATGTCAAGAAAAGCTTTGTACAGGACACAAGTGTGCATGTGGACGATCTTGAAAAAGGGTCCTCCTAAACATCGGAATGACATGAAATGACGCGGAATGACACCGGAATGCCATAAAAATGAGCGGAATGACATTTCTTTTACAAAATACTGACCCCAGAATGTATTTTGTTTATTAACTAACAAAGTACCTCCCAAGCAACCTTCTTACATCTGGTCCTGTTCACACTTTCAGACTTGGGAAATTATTAGCTTAGTAGACTTTGTTGAAAGGCAACCACAGGAGGGTGATGGGGGATTGGCACGAAGAAGAGGTGAGGGGTCATGAAGGAGAAGGTAGCAGTGGGGGATTTTCAGTCAATAATTACATTGTGATTTTTTAACCTGGCACAGATGCATCATAGTCAACTGGACCTGGATTATTTGTACGTTAATGGAGGACCATAAATTTAAAATATGAAGTGGTGGCGGGGGTGTTACATGAATATTCTTAATTTTCCCCACTTGCCTATGAAGTCTCTCTACATGACTCTGCAGTCTCCCTATTTTTTCTGGAGGGAGACTTGAAGTCTCCCTAAAATTCCCCCCTAGGCTGGTCCCTGTAGTAACCCCAGGGCCCAGAACTTTGGGGGCCCGGTCTTGCCCCTGGAGTCCAGGATTCTTGAGCCAGGCCTGCCCCCCCCCCTAAAAGTTACGACTCCTGTGCCAAGTCTGGGTCCCCTGATCCTGAGAACTGTAAGATAAGTATTAGAATACTAGTTGCCACTCATGTGCTCTTTCCAAGGTTAGTACCATTGTAACGTTATCAATATACAGTTAAAACTAGAAGTCCTGTCATGAAATGCACACAAATAGCACATCGATCTGCACGTTAATCTACCCGTTATGACCATAGTAAGGCCATCAAATTTTGTACATATGGACTGTGCACAAGCAATGTTTCAGCCAATGGACCTCTTGGTAACCCGGAGGTCCATTGGCAGAAACATTGCCTGTGTTTGCTTTGAGTAACCAGGAGAACCTGCCGTGCTTTGGATGCCATTCGATATGGCAATTACAATAATAATAATAATAATTGATTTTGTAAAAGCGTAAAACCACGAAGAGTGCCCTAAAACGCTTCACAGAAATAAAATACACTTTTCTGAAAATAAAGAGTCACATGTTTCAGTTTCCTCTAGGGAGGTTCAGGAGAATGCTTCAGTAAATAGGAAAGTTTTAAGATTTCTTTTGAAGATGTTGATAGTTTCTTAAATTCTGACACTAATAGGCAACGCATTCCACAATCTTGGACCCACGATGGAGAACACACGATCATTAGCCAGATTAGATCTGCTAAAAGGTATGACTAGTTGAATTTGATCTTTAGATCTCAGACTGCGTGATGGAGTGTATACAGTGATGAGCTCTTGCAGGTAAACTGGAGCCAGTTTGTGGATACATTTGAATACTAAGATCAATATTTTGAAATTAATTCTCTGTTTAACTGGAAGCCAATGTAATTGTCTTAAAACAGGTGTTATGTGTTCAGAGCATTTGGTACCAGTAATTATCCGAGCAGCAATATTCTGAACTTTTTGAAGCTTCTGAATCAAATACTGCGGCAGCCCCACTAACACTGAATTACAATAGTCTAGTTGTGAGGTGATGAAAGAATGCACAAGTTTTTCAAGTGCTGACTGGTTAACATTTTTGACATATTTTATTGATATGGATGTCTAGCTTTAAATTTGAGTCCATAATCAGTCCAGTATTTCTGGCCGATACACTTTTCATGGTGATGTTATTTCCAACCTGAATTGATGTAACAGTGGGTGTAGGCATGCGAACCCCGGATATCACTAAGAATTCTGTTTTAGAGTCATTCATTTTCAGTTTAAAATCTATCATCCATTCCCGCACCAGATTTATGCAAGTTTCCATGTTGCTGACTGCAGTGATTGAGTCACTTTGAAGAGATGAATTAAATGTAATGTACAGTTGGGTATCATCAGCATACAGATGATATGATATGCCATGCCTTTTAAGAAGACGACCCAGAGAAGAAGTGTACAGAGTAAACAAAAGTGGACCAAGAACTGAGCCCTGAGGAACACCACACTTTAACATCTTGCTTTCTGAACCGGTCTTGTTGATATATATTTGTTGACTGCGACCTTCTAGATATGATGCAAACCATGATAAGACAGTTCCACATATGCCATGCTGTGTCAATGTCTGCAAAAGAATATCATGGTCGACTGTGTCGAATGCTGCTGACAAATCCAAGAGAACAAGCAGTACAGCCTTACCCTCAGACACTGATTTAACAATGTCGTTGTTGACAGCCAGTAAAGCTGTCTCTGTACTGTGATTGGCTCTGTATGCAGACTGGAAAGGCTCCAAAAGATCATTTTCATGCAGATGTTTTTTGAGTTGTGAAGCAACAACCTTTTCCAACAATTTAGACAGGAAGGAGAGGTTCGATACTGGGCGATAATTCTTCAGGTTGTCAGGATCAAGAGATGGCTTCTTGATGAGTGGAGTAACAAGTGCTTTTTTCAGTGGGCGTGGAACAAATCCCTCATGAAGGGATGCAGATATAATAGATGATATGGCTGGCAGAAGATGATCAATTGTCTCTTTCAGAAGGAATGTTGGAATTTCATCTAGATCATTGGATTTATTGGATGATGACAAAATCATTTTTCGAATATCTTCTTCCAAGACAGTGTGAAAACTGGAAAAATCTCTTTTTATGTCAAGTTAAAAGTAAAACATCATCCTGACACCTATAAAACTCAGCCATCTTTTGAAATGCTAGACTGCCTCATGTCGACCAACTGGTGGTTCATGTGATGGTATACTATCCAGGATTAATTGAATTTTGGTTATGAAAAAATCACTGAATTTTTCCAGAATTTCATTGGTATTTAGATGATCTGGGAGAATGACTTTTTGTTCTTTACCAAGGAGACTGTTGGTTACCGAGAATAACACCCTAGTATTTGATGACCCCTCTATCAGGGAATTGTAGTACTCCCTCTTCACTTTTTTATGATCTTATTAGTTGTATTTCTTTAGTGGCAGAACATCTGCCGGTGAATCTGAAGCTTCGTTTTGTTGTATAGACGCTCAAGTCTGCGACGCTGTTGTTTAGCAGCTCTAACGTCTTCTATAAACCACTCCACTTTTTCCCTATGAGTTATAACTTTTGACTTTGGTGGTGCATGTTCAGCCATGATGCCCTTAAGAGTTTCTTTGAATAAAGATAACAGTTGCTCAGATGATCCATGACTACTACAAAAATAATTTGGAGACAGTGTTGATGAACTTATATCCATTTTCAAGGAATCAATGTTGATGCATTTATATTTTCGATAAGTAATTTTCTTGGGAGGAATTTTGGAGGTTGCTAGTGTCAATTCAGCTAAGACTGCATAGTGATCAGATAATGCTGGATCTGTGACATAGATGTTTTGTACTGACGTGCTGTTACTTTGACGAACAAGAATTAGATCCAAGGTGTGTCCTCTGTTGTGGGTAGGTTTCAAAACCAGTTGCGAATAGCCGAATGAATCGAACAGATTTGTAAATTGCTTCGTAAAAGTGTCATTTAAATTGTCAACATGGATATTGAAGTCGCCGGCAATAGCTATATCTCCTCCATACAAGACATAGAAGGACAGACATTCTGAGAATTCATTTAAAAATTGTGCTGATGTAAGTTTGTTTCTTTTTGATGGTGTCCAGTAGAAAACTATGAAACAGCAGGAGCTCAAAAAAGTGTGACCACACTTGGTGGCAATACAATTGATAATTACATGCAATTCCTACGCGCAATTAAGCCTAGATAAGCGCACAGTTCGTGACAGGACTTCTAGTTTTACCTGTAATTTATGTTTTTTCTGACTCATTGGTCTTAGCAACTGATCATCTAGAACCCAAGGTATCTTTTGTTTTCAAAATTTTGATTCGCAGTTTTTTTCCCCTCCTGGAACATTGATTAGCAAATGGTATATATGTGTTATGACCGTAGTAAGGCTATCAAATTCTGTACATATGGCCTGTACACAAGCAATGTTTCAGCCAATGGACCTCCGGGTAACCCGGAGGTCCATTGGCAGAAACATTGCCTGTGTTTGCTTTGAGTAACCAGGAGAACCTGCCGTGCTTTGGATGCCATTCGATATGGCAATTGCATGCAATTCCTACGCGCAATTAAGCCTAGATAAGTGCACAATTCGGGACAGGACTTCTAGTTTTAACTGTACCAGTTCTACACAACAAAACTAGTGATCTTACTATTAACGCATTTCAACTAAGAACCTTTAGTTCTATAGTTGCTTTAAACTAAATGATAAGAAGAGGGCTGTATCGCGAATTGAACTCTGCACTTGACCAACAGGTTGTAATTTTGTAACTGCATGATTCTTCAGACCTGGAAATAACCTGAGAATGATCGTTTAGGTTACATGGGGATTACGTCAATTGTAAAATACATGAACAAACTGCAGGTTATGACAAAGTAATACGACATAACTTAATTAAATTTCTAATCTCACATGCTTTTCCAGAAATACTTGACACCCGTTCGGAACTATCTCGACTCAGAGGTTGAGCATTTCATACACATTATGAAAAGAATGGCATGCTGTTTCCATCTTAATGTAATTTCTGCCTAAATAATTTGGAACAACCAATGCTCGAGATCATGCTTTTGGTGTTACTATTTATTTGGGCGTAAATCCTGTTAAGATGCAAAACAGCATGACTAGTGTAGTAAAATAACCGAGAAGCATCAAAGCGTCTTTTGGGTTATCACCATGCTATATAGCGAACCTGCCAAAGAGTTACAATATAGACCCTTTATTTCGAGGCCTGTTTCTTGAAGTGATAACTTTATTAAATCAACCTGATATAACAAAGTTATCACCTCAAGAATTGCGCAGTCAAAAGCTATAACTCTTGGTCACTGGATACTCATTAATGAAATGGCAAATTTGAAACATGCTGGCGAAAACATTTGGAGTTTTTGACAGCCATAAAATAACATCATTTTTTCACCCCTAAATCCTCCAGAAGTCTCCATTTAATAAATGATTTCAAAATTTTCATGGAGGAGACCCCCCCTCCTCCCCCAACCCCATCACCACTCGTTCCTTTGGCACCTGTATTAGTATCCTAACACTTTCGAAATGTGGTCCATCGCAGAATTCACCCTGGGGGCCAGAATTTCCTCTCCCTGGCCCTAGGGAGGCTTGATAAAACAGAGATGCTAGTTTTCAGGTTTTTTCCTGATTTCAGGCTTTTTTGTGACGCCATCTTAAATAAGCAATATTGATTTAAGAACATGTAGATTTCTTTAAAAAGAAGCAGCTTCCTATCCAAGAGTATCTTGTTTGTACAGTGTAACCCTGTTAATTGAATAGCCACTTTGCCAATGAAAATTATTCAATTAACAGGAGTATTCAATTAACAGGGATTGTGTCACTTTCCTGTATTCTAGAGATAAACTTAGCATTTATTCTATTATATCTTGTTTGACAGAGCTCCGGGAGCTCTGTCAAACAAGATATAATAGATTAAATGCCTGCATTGGATGTTCTGAGGCCAAATTGGTCTCCAAAGAGACAAAAACTGGGGAGAGTCAGGGTAATTTCTCGACACGATTCAAGATGTTTTATTCAATTAACAGGAGTTTACTCTATAACCTATATTCAATTAGCAGGTCAATTTTGTACTGGAGGTATGGTAAATGGTTTTGTGTTAGGAAATTATATTCAGTTAACAGGGTTATTCAGTTAAGAGATATCCAATTAAGTGGGCTCCACTGTATTTATACTATTTTTTGGGAGCATGGTGGCTCAGTAGGTAGAGATGCAGAGTACAAGCCGAGAGGTCCTCGGTTCGAATCCTACCTTCAGCAACCATGTGATGTCTTGGGCAAGGCACTTAATTCCAATTGCCCTTGTGGCATTTTGTACTAAGGCGTACTGCACGTCAGTGGTGCACTTGTCTTCAACCATTGCTAACTCTGCTTGTGTGGAGTTAGTATGTTGGGGAGCCTGACAGTTGCTCGGTGGTTCTCTCTCTGGGTACTCCAGCTTCCTCCACCCATAAAACTGTCCGACATGAGGTGACCCTGGCTGTTGAAAGTGTTGTTAAACCCCAATAAATAAATACTAACTATTTTCTCTTTAAAGCACTTACCTGGTTACATATTGCAATTGGCTTAAAATCTGCATTAACTGATTCAATACAAATCATTTTCCAGGTTTTTCAGGCTTTTTACCGATATATCACTAGCATCTGTGAATAAAATTACTTGCATACAATTAATTGGATATCTCCTAATTGAATAAACCTGTTAATTGAATATAACTTTCAAATGCATAACCATTCACCATACCTTCAGTACAAACCAGACCTGTTAATTGCATATAGGTTATAGAGTAAACTCCTATGAATTGATTAAAAAATCTTGGAATATGTTGAGATAACTTAAATTACCCTGACAGTCATTGAATTCCCATTGTTTATAGACCTGTTTGTCCGCTGCACACTTAATGCAAGGCCCCATGAGCTCTATTAAACAAGATATAATAGAATAAACACTCAGTCTGTCTCTAGAATACAGGGAAGTGACCAAATGAGCTCGTTCCAATGAGGGGTCACTTGATATAGTTTTGTTGAAATTTAAAAAATTATTTCTTTCAACTGGGGAATTTGTATATTATGTGGGCCCAGCAAGACGATTCCTTGGGTAAAGGAACAATATTAGTCATTCGGGGTTACAGTTAAAAAACTCAAATCATCTTGAAAATTAAATTGTGGGTAAATAAATAATGACGGTATAAAACCAATACTTTTGTAATTACACCAGTATTCAATTGATATTGATGTGGATACCGGTATATATCGGTTTATCGATATACTGTGCAGCTCTACATTGGTGTACGTCATGTCGGGGACTGACATGTACAACATCATTAAATTAACTCTCTGTACTCTGTGGTCAAAATGTCAAAATTTCAAACTGCACAGTTCTCCCAAAATGCAACTAGCAATTTTAACCAGTTCAGTCTTGTTTAACAGAGCTCATTGTGTTCTGTCAAGCAAGATTGAATTGGTTAACTTCTGGTTGCATTATGGGAAAAATTGCTTCTTGAAATTTCGGTGTAACATCAGTGGGCAAAGGGTTAACTTGTGACCTTTAATACCATCCTAAGTTTGGAGTAAACATACTTATATATTTATTTATTTTTTGGAGTTTACGGCACTTTCGACAGCCAGGGTCACTTCGTGTCAGACAGTTTTACGGGTGGAGGAAGCCAGAGTACTCAGAGAGAACCACCGAGCAATGACGAGCAACTGTCAGACTCCCCAACGTACTAACTCCACACATGCAGGGTTAGCATTGGTTGAAGACAGGTGCATCATCGACGTGCAGTACGCCTTAGTACACAGCACCACCATGCCCCCACTTGTCCAATCAGGATTTTAAGTGCCTTGCCCAAGGACACAACTCTTGTTACCCCTTATGGGGATCAAACCTTAGACCTCTCGATTTGAAGTTCTATGCCATAACCACAAATGAGCCACAATGCTCCTGGATTAAACATATTGCTACTCAAAGATAATGATAGCCAAGATTTTACCAGAGAATCACTGCTACATTTAAGCCACGAGACAAGCCAGAAAATAAGCAGACTGACATCTGCAAAATGAGGTCCCCAGTGGGTGAATTTAGTGATGATACCCTGCATAGCAGGGTAGCATCACTAAATTTACCCTCTGTGAACCTCAATCTGAATCATGGACCCAAAACCAAACAGAAAGAGGTACCCAGAGGATAAATGGCCCACTGTATGGGATATCATCATCAAATTCAGCCTTTGGGGACCTCATTCTGCAAATGTCAAGACGGCTTATTTTCAGGCCACTGGAGGTGTACAAGCTGTGGTCAGGTGTGAATTCAGGACAGTTGTCCTGGCCCTTGAGTGTTAAATCTACTATTTGTTTCATGCCTGCTCATCTTGTGTCCTTTCTCAATTTCAGACTGACATGGTGTATGTATTTACATGCTGCTGAATTTAGCTGAAACAAGGCCGGCTTCACAGGAGAGAATATCATGCGACCAATTTAAATCATAGAATCATCACCGTCAACAGTTCCTTCTCCTTTCGATGTCACAATTTTGAAAACCATTTATAACATTTCATAATACTATACACTCTGGAGCTGGATTTCCATGACAATTATACCTGCATTTATTTAAAGTGGGATATTTTTTTAAGACTGTTTACATTGGAGAAACCCATTAAGCTATTTTAAATGAGGGTCAGATACCGACGCAGTTTTATTCTCAAGCTTGCCATTGTTGCAGTACTTCTCTTTTTTGCTGTACCTTTACTTTTCTTCAAAAACACTGCTGATGAATCTAGTCTAGAACACAAGAAAAAGTTTCTTGCTGATCGGAAGGTATGGTCAATAATTTTATTACCTCCCTTGACTAACCCTTTACCCAAGTACAGTATAGCCGCTGTGGAATAGTCACTTTCCACAGGTGGACAATATTTCCACAAACACATTTTACATTACAGTTAAAACTAGAAGTCCTGCCACGAACTGTGTGCTTATCCAGGCCTGGCATTTTCAGGAGAGCGATTTATTCGCTCGCCTTAAAAAAAATTAAGGTGGGCGAAAACTAGCTGCCCTCCTGGCCTTAGAAAAATAATGATTACCATAACAGCCTGTTCCTAAAGCCCACATCTTTTTAGATCTCTGTTTTGTTAGTGGTCTCTGTAAGACGGCCACACAGCCCCTCCCACACCTCCGGGCCTTGCCGAGACCCGGAGGTGTGGGAGGGGCAGTGTAGCCATCTCACAGAGACTACCCTGTTAGCAGTACCAAATAAAATGTACAAAGACCACTCGCCAGAATTCATTAATAGTAAAACTTCATTTTGCCACTTTTAGCTTTTGTAAGCTTCAGAAGAGCTAATCGAAGCGATTTTTAGCCCTTCTGCACTTTTAAGAATGCCAGGCCTGCTTATCTAGGCTTAAATGCACGTAGAAATGGTGCGCAATTGCCATATCGAATGACATCCAAAGCATGGCAGGTTCTCCTGGTTACTCATAGCTAATGCAGGCAATGTTTCTGCCAATGGACCTCTGGGTTACCCAGAGGTCCATTGGCTGATACATTGCTTGTGCACAGGCCATATGTACATAATTTGATAGCCTTACTATGGTCTTAATGCGTACATTAATGCACAGATCGACGTGCTATTTGTGCGCATTTCATGACAGGACTTCTAGTTTTAACTGTAGATTCCAAACACTAATTCTAGGAATAATCTCCAAAAATTTAATTAATGGAGCACTAGGTGCAAATAGTTATTCAAGAATATTGTTTGGAAGTGTTGTCTTCCTTTCATGTTGGAAAATGTGATAACCTGGCTGATTGGCTGTTGCGTAATGTATGTGTTGTAACATTGATTCACATTTTGCAACTCAAGATTGATCACCTCCATTTTGAAATAATTTTAGCAAGAAACATACGGTACTGTGATCACAAATGTGGTAATATAATTTTGACTGGAATGTGACTTGGTCCATGGCATTATAGAATCTCACCCGTCAATTGAGAAAAATAACACCGCTGCAGGGATTCTTTAGGGTGTCTACAGGGGCCGAATATGGGACCCTTTCCCAATAGCATTTGGGCATAATTTTTCCCAATTTTCAACCCCAAATTTCCCAATCTCAGTCCGCATTCGAACAAAATTTAATGTACAATTGGTTTCCTGAACTAGGTAAAGTCATATGGCCGCAGAAAACCATTGATTTTCTGAGACCTTATGACCACCCAGTTCGGAATATAAATTGTACATTAAACTTAAATTGCTAACCTAAAGAAGTTTTATAAGTGTTGAAATTCAAAAGCAAATGACAAGTTTTTCTTTAACCCTTTGAACCTGAGCGGCCGCTTTTAATAATGGCATTAAATAGGATGGCTGTTCAGTAAATGTGTGGGGGAGACCAATCAATATTTTCAACATGCGTCCCCGAGGCTAAATGTTGAAAATATTGATTGGACTACCCCAAATGATGAATATGGACTCTTCTAATTGCTGCCATTGAACTGACATGGAAGATACCACTATAGGTCAAAGGGTTAATAGTATAAGAACAGTTTAACTGGTGGACTGCTGAATTATTTTACAGAGGTGATTTGTAATGAGAGGTTTGGGGTTGTTTTTTAAAGAAACCAGGCTACCAGCAGGGGGAGCTCATGTTTAGTAAGATATTCTTCATAAATAATTGTTTTATATTACCATTTATTGGAGAGTGCCATGTGGCACTTCAATAAATTGTAACAAAACAATTTCATGTGAAATAAAAATGTTCTACTGCTACGAAAATGGCAGGCACTTTTCAGTAGAGCCACGATAATGGCTTCTAGCACTCAACCAGTTAACAGAGACTACAGAGACTGTGGTGTAGGGCTTCACGGTATTGGAAATTGCAATACCGGTAATGGTATTGAAAAAAATACTGCGGTATACCGGTATATCGTCAACCCTAATGAGAAGTAAGTTTCAGTTTTGAATTGAAAACAATACGATATACCGGTACCTTTAAATTCAGTCGATATCAACCCAGTATTTTTGGCAATACCGGTATATCGAAAAACCGTGAAGCCCTACTGTGGTGCAGTCCTGGAAATGAGATGGGTGTGATTGCAATTGCTCCCATTAGCATCCGTGTTTTCTATTTTACAGAAGCTAAAAAATGCACTTGTTGAAAAATATTGTGGAGCACTAATATACCTTGAGGGCATATAAATGTATGTCGTTTTGAGAAACTTCACTCCATGGCCAGTGGCAAGTTACTGTTATAGTTCAGCAGGTCCTTATACATTTAACACTTACACTGCCGAAAGCGACTATTGTCTCCTATTTTATGATGATTATCTGTACGTTCTGATTATTTATTTATTTATTGGTGTTTAAGGTCACATATTTATGCACAATGGCTAATCATGACCGCGACAGTTTTACGGGTGGAGGAAGCCGGAGTACCCGGAGAGAACCACCGAGCAACGACAAGCAGCTGCCAGCTCCCAACATCGTAACTCCGCACTGCAGCACAGGCAGGGTTAGATTGGTTGAAGACATGCGTACCATCGACGTGCAGTACGCCTTAGTACACGGCGTCATCGTGCTCCCACGTGGGCAATGGAGATGAAGTGTCTTGCCCAAGGACACAACGCGGTTGCCGCAGGTGGGATTCGAACCGAGGACCTCTCGGCTTGCAGTCTGCACCTCTACCTACTGAGCCACCGTGCTCCCGTACGTTCTGATATGTGCAGATCAATCCTACCATCTGATTACTTGTTGGAAAGGGCTCACAGAGCCCTTTCCAACAATTAATCAGATGGTAGAATTTCAAGTATGTCATAAATTTTAATAAACTTCCTGGAATACAGATCCTCCGTATATGGCTAAAGTGGGCGTGGCAGTAAATGGGCTAAAGTTTTTGATGTTTGGTGACAGTATTCCCTCAAAATTCATGTACTAACTCTTACGGGTGCAATTTACTCCCGTCTCTGATTTTAAATACGGAAGCTTAAAACTACTCACATAAATTTTGTTCATTTCTAGTCTTTGTATATTTCTTCCCTTTCAAAACAAATTCCCAATTAGAGCCCCAATGACACAAATTTTCCCATGATGTCGGCCCCTGACCCATTCCCAAAGAGGGCAGAAGAATCCCTGCTGCTGTGATAACAGTGCTGTTTCTGAAAGCACTGAGTTGGAAACAACAAATCCACTTTATACATGTATAGAGGTGTGTGTCATGAATCATATTCTGGATATCCTTGGAATTGCCTCAGGCTTTTTTTTAGTCAATTGAATGTTGACTGGACTGTAAAGTGTTGTAGGAGGTTAACCCTCTACACACTGTTGTCTAGAGTTGGGCAGTCTTTTATGGTTTTCCAGTTCGGTTTTGCTTTCTGTGACAAACCAGAAAAGCGAATCGCAAGACCAATCGGTAGGGCTGCACGGTATATCGATAAACCGATATACACCGGTATTCAAACCAATATCAATTGAATGCCGGTGTAATTACAAAAATATTGGTTTATCGTCATTATTTATTTACCCTCAATTTAATTTTCAAGATGTCTTGAGTTTTTTAACTGTAGCTCCAAATGAATAATATTATCCCTTTATCCAAGGAATCGTCTGCTTGAGCCCTCATATTATACAAATTCAGTAGTTGAAAAAATAATTTTCAAAAGTTTTAACAAAACTATATCATGTGACCCCTCATTGGAACGAGCTCAACAGGCTCGTTCCAATGAGGGGGTCACATGATATAGTTTTGTTGAAATCTTTGGTTAAAATCTGATAAACTAACTTTGAAAATAATAAATTTTGATATCGTCTGTGTTGGGTAATGGTTTTTCAAACTGCATCATCAAGGCGTGCTAATTCATTCCGACTGTGATGCTTCGAGTCTCGATTGTGGTACTTGTGTTCATATATCTGCACAGTTTTCGATATACCGATATACTGCGGTATTTTTTTGAATACCGATACCGGTATTCAGTTTTGAATATCGTGCAGTCCTACCAATCGGTTTTACTGTCTCTGTGCATAAACTGATCAAACTACAGTACAGTTGCCATGGATTGGTCGTAATCCACACGTGGGCAGTTGTGTCTACACATGTGTTTACCATGTAGTAAAAATCATCAGCAAAATTTTAATTAATGAAGCACCGGGTTGTATCCGGTGCTTCATTGATTAAATTTTTGATGATTATTCCTGTAATTAGTGTTTGGAATCTAATACTATTGCGTCCGTGGAAATATTGCCCACGCGTGGAAAGTGACCAGTCCACGGCGACTGTACTGTACCCTGCTGGGAGAGAATTGGACTACATGAGTAGTTAAAACTAGAAGTTCTGTCATGAAATGCGCACAAATAGCACGTCGATCTGCGTGTTAATCTACGCATTATGACCATAGTAAGGATATAAAATTCTGTACATATGGCCTGTGCACAAGCAATGTTTCAGCCAATGGACCTCCGGGTAACACGGAGGTCCATTGGCATAAACTTTGCCTGTGTTTGCGATGAGTAACCAGAAGAACCTGCCATGTTTTGGATGCCATTCGATATGGCAATTGCGTGCAATTCCTATGCACAATTAAGCCTAGATAAGCGCACAGTTCGTGACAGGACTTCTAGTTTTAACTGTAATTTATGTTTTTCTGACTTATTGGTCTTAGCAACTGATCATCTAGAACCCAAGGTATCTTTTGTTTTCAAAATTTTGATTCGCAGTTTTCTTCCCCTCCTGGAACATTGATTAGCAAATGGTATAAATTGATTCATAATTTAGACTAAGATTAGTTCAATTTCAGTTTATAGTTATTCAACCCATTTCGTTTTATTTTTGTCCGAAATACCATGCTGTGCACATTTCTTCAACACAGGTGCCTAAATTCAATTTCCCCTTCCGTAACAGTTAGCGATAGCAAATTTCATGGGCTTAACATTGACTATAGCATTATAATGCAGTTCACCATGTATTCTTTTTTATGGGTTCGCATCAGTGACACACTTAATAAGACAGTAAGACAGTAAGTTTCTTTACCTCGATTTACTTATTCCCTCAAATTAATTGGTGTCACTCGTTTGTGACTGAAACTTTGAAATTTCGTTTCAGAGCACAGTTTGCACTGTACACATGCACAGTTGTTGTATTTATGTTGGATTTTCCTGAACGTGCTCATGTTCGGGAAAATCCAACATGAATTCACTAACTGCGCTGTGTGTGTCGCAAATTGTTTATAGTGGGGTTACGGTATGAAAAACCAATGACATCAATATAATGAATGATGGAGTCAGTGACTGGACATGGTGACCTGGAGAGTGCAACGTGCCTTAGTGGTATAACCCACAATCAGTTGAGTCTGCATTGGTGGTTCCGTAATAGCAATCTTAGCGATTTGAGAGAATGTCTCAGTCTTACTGGCAGAAATCTTAGCAGCTCGACGAGCTCGTTCCAAAGAGTGGTCACATGATATGGTTTTGTTGAAATTTTTCGAAATTTTTTTTTTTTTCAGCTGCTGAATTTGCATATTACGCGGGCGGATGCGGGCGATTCGTTGGGTAAAGGGTAAAGGGCCTTTAACCCTTTACCTAACATGAAAAGCAGACAACACTTGCAAACAAAATTCTTGAAAAACTAATTTTTTTCATTTTTTGTCTCAAAAACAAAGGTTATGACCCCTCATTGGAACGAGCTCGAATGTGAAAAAAATAATGAAAATTAATTGGCGATTTTTGTGAATAGGGCTGGCCAGTTTTGGCCGTTACGTTGGTTAAAGGGTTAAACTGTCTCTGTATTTGTTAACAGGCCTGGCAATCTAGAAAATCAAGGAGTGCAAAACAGTTGCCCTCAGATTGCTTGTGAGTGCAATTGCACCTGAAATTTTCAATGCAAAAACTTGTATGCTATTTTGATTATATTCTCTTCAAGGTATTGATATTGTGACTGAAAAATTGTACTACTTTCAGCTACATAGTGGAAAAATTGGCACACACATCTTTTCATTATTTAAAATGTTGCATTCAATTCTTATGTGACTGTCTTCTATGCTCAAAATCTATCGAAATGCGACACAGAATGGGTCATGAATTATTTTGAATCACTGCAATATTGACAAATTGTCCCCCGAGTTCCAATGTGTTCTCTGTGCCAGTAGGCACAGAGAACACATTGGAACTCAGGGGACAAAACGAGAATAGATTTTAAAGGCAGCCCCAAACAGGTCTGGCATTCCAGAAAATCAAGGGGTGCAAACAATTGCCCTCCTCATTTTTTTCTAGGCGTGAAGTAGGCGTGCAGCACACCTGCACTCCTAAAGAATGGCAGGCCTGTGTTACAGAACAATGTTAACCCTTTACATGTACCTAACTAATCTGCTGCATCCAACTACATAATTTACATATAAAAACTGAGTAGATGAAAAAACTTCTTTTTTGTCCCCTCAATGGAACAAGCTCATCAAGTACCATATCCATAGCAGTAGGTGACAAATAACAAAACCACCCTGCTCTAAATGATACCTACATGCTCTCTCCATTAACTTATTAACATATAATAAAGTTTTTTTCAAGAACTGATTTATACGATAGAATGTTTAATAGCCTCATTTACAAATATTTAAAAAGTAGGTTCAAAATTTCCATTTCCAATTACTTTACCGTAGTAACAGTTCATAATATCTCTCACATCTTTAACCTTTTACCCAATGTAATGGCCCAAACTGGCCAGCGCTATCACAAAAAAACGCCAATTAATTTTAATTATTTTTAGCTGCGACTAGCAGCTCTATAAGTGGCAATGTCGGTCTGTCTGTCTGTCGGTCGGTCGGTTTGTCGGTCGGTCAGTCTGTCTGTGACCAACGAGTTTGTCTGTGACCAACGAGTTTCAAAACTCAATAACTTTTGATATACTTGATGGAATGACTTTATATTTGGCATGTAAGTGTATCTTATTGATGTCTATCCACTGTTCAATGCATGTGTTGTTGCAAATATTTTTCTTGGAGTTATGGTCTGTCTGTCGGTTGGTCGGTCTGTTGGTCTGTCTGTGACCAACGAGTTTCAAAACTCAATAACTTTTGAAATACTTGATGGAATGACTTTATATTTGGCATGTAAGTGTATCTTATTGATGTCTAGCCACTGTTCAATGCATGTGTTGTTCAAAATATTTTTCTTGGAGTTATGGCCCTTGATGAACTTAGAATTTTTTTAGATTGCACCACCCGTCGCAGCTACGACGTCGATGTCGCGATTTTTTTAGCTGCGACTAGCAGCTCTATAAGTCCCAGTGTCGGTCTGTCGGTCGGTTTGTCGGTCGGTCTGTCTGTCTGTGACCAACGAGTTTCAAAACTCAATAACTTTTGAAATACTTGATGGAATGACTTTATATTTGGCATGTAAGTGTATCTTATTGATGTCTAGCCACTATTAAATGCACGTGTTGTTCCAAATATTTTTCTTGGAGTTATGGCCCTTGATGGACTTAGAATTTTGTGAGATTGCACCACCCGTCGCAGCTACGGCATCGATGTCGCGATTTTTTCATTTTTTGTCTCAAAAACATAGGTTATGACCCTCTTTGGAACGAGCCTGTCGAGCTCGTTCCAATGAGTGTCCATAACCAATGTTTTTGAAACAAAAAATGAAAAAAAATTAGTTATTCAAGAATTTTGTTTGCAAGTGTCATCTGCTTTTCATGTTAGGTAAAGGGTTAATTCTTATTATTTTGAATTTTTTAGAAATAAATTGCAAATTTTGATATTGTGTGTGTTGGGTAAAGAGTTGAAATTTGAGTTTTCCTGGCAACAGTGTATATTATTACCACCCAATCTATAAGTTACTAGTCGATTAACATAAGTTCGGAGGCCCCGTTAAAACTCCATAATTTCAGTGACGTCATTCGATGGAGCCGGGCCACGGACGATAATGGTATAAATAGCCATTAGCGGCCCACGGCCCGGCTACATGTATTTTTAGATTCATGGTCTAATGAATTGCTCCCATTCAGATGGCGTCCCTTTGTATTTCTGAATTGAAGTCGAACACACGATCGAAACAGAAATATCGAACCGACTTTAGTGATTATTTCTTCCAACAATTCCCTCGTGCGGTTAGCTGTAACAGGGAGTGGTAATAATAGTAATAACGTGATTGTTGTCAGGCATCGTGATTCATTAGCGGCCCTGCAGCAATGATGAACAACCCTTGGGCTTATTATTAAATAAACCCTCGGGCTCTTCATCATTGCTGCAGGGCCTAATGAACCATAATGCCCTCCAAAATCATGTTATTGTTATATTATCAAGACCAGATTTGTTATCAAGAGATAGCCACATACATGTACATGTACAGTTTGCGATTACCAGTGGGTAGAGATCTCTTGAATAAAATACTTCCAGATCAATATTGCATCAAAGCTATAGATATTGGAAGTTTATTAACCCTTTACCCAACGCAGACGATATCAAAATTTATTATTTTAAATACCATTTTTTTAAATTTTTCAAAAAATTTCATCCAAACCATATCATGTGACCCCTCATTGGAACGAGCTCGATGAGCTCGTTCCAATGAGGGGTCACATGGTATGGTTTTGTTGAAATTTTCTGAAAAAATAATATTTTTTAAAATGCTGAATTTGCATATTACGCGGGCGGATGCAGGCGATTCGTTGGGTAAAGGGTTAAACATCAGTAATTTACCACTGCATTTCTAATTACTGCTGCTTAAATTGTATTTTCAGGACTGTACATGTACATCAGTCTTGATTTTGAGGTGAGTTGTAGTGCTCAAACGACTAGTCAATTCCAAAATCGACTATTCAATACCCAAAAGTCAAGTCGACTTCGACTAGTCATTGGTGATAACCTGTCTCCTTATAACAGTGTTGGTGTTCCGGTAGAGTGCTGAAGGTCCAAATTTGGCTTCACTTGGGCATTCATATAAGCAACTTACTGGAACATTATTCTGTTAATGTGCTTCTAATTATGCTAAGAGTGAAATTATATAGTCTTATTTAATTTGCCTTTAGGCACTCTCCCATAAATTGCAACAAGGCAAATTAATAACATATCCTGAGTGCCCAAAATAATTCAGCACTCTACTAGTACCAGTTAAAACAAACTGTCACTACTATTAGATGGCAATAGATGTATACATTGATTGCCCAATATTGCTGTTCAAACTGTCTGACAGTGGCACAGATGGGATACTATTTACCTAAAAGCTTGAACTCCTCCGACTAGTCGACTGCACAATTGAGAGTCGACTACTGGTTTGCCTAGAGTCGACATCGACTTGTCGACTAATCGTTTGAGTACTAGTGAGTTGTCGCTCTTGCATGCCATCATACCTGTAATTTTTACTTTTTACAAGTACATGTAGACAACAGTGCACCTTGGTTCCACCCAGTGAGCAATTAACACGAATCGACTGCATCCACCACGTAATATCCAAATTGCATAGTAGAAAAAAATTCAATAAATCTCAGGAAAACCGTGTCATGTAATCCCTCATTGGAACAAAGCTCATCGAGCTCGTTCCAATGAGTGGGCACGTGATATAGTTTTGTTGAAATTTTTTTAAGAATTGAGTGCAAAATATAAAATAACAAACATTTTGATATCATGTGTTTTCTGCAAAGGGTTTGAATCTATTCGAGGGAAATAGGCTAGATAATACAATGTGGGCACAAAAATGTGAACAATCCACCATGAATTATGCTGTGACTCAATAGCAGCATGCTTCACATCAAATGAAATCGAGCAGAATACATTTCGCCTCCAATTTCGAAATTGGGAGCGTGGTGTCTCAGTGGTAGACTGTTGGATTTCTGTGCTAGAGGTCCCGAGTTCGATCCCCGTCTGGGACGACCCGCCTTGTGTCTGTGGGCAAGGCACTTTCTCCCGTTTACCTACATGGAGGCACAATGATGCTGTGTATTAATGCGTACTGCATGTCGATGGTGCACATGTCTTCAACTGCTGTAACCTTGCTTGAGCAGAGCTTGAACAGAGTTAGAATGTTGAGGAGCTGACAGTTGCTCGTCGATGCACGGTGGTTCTCTCCAGGTACACTGGCTCCTCCACCTGTAAAATTGTCACAGTTACAACCTCTCCAGGTACACTGGCTCCTCCACCTGTAAAATTGTCACAGTCACAATTAGCCATTGTGCATAATTATAAGTATGTGACCTTAAACACCAATAAATAATAATAATAATTTTGAAATTAAAAGACTGATGTACGTTGTATCAATGAAAGAAAGATATTACCGGTAATTGCATTTTTGGTACTTAACTTATTTGTTTTTATAGTTATTTTGCAGTACAGTTAAAACTAGACGTCCTGTCACGAACTGTGTTCTTATCTGGGCTTAATTGCACGTAGGAATTGCGTGCAGTTGCCATATCGAATGGCATCCAACGCACGACAGGTTCTCCTGGTTACCAACACACGACAGGTTCTCCTGGTTGTTTCATAGCAAACACAGGCAATGTTTCTGCCAATGGACCTCCGGGTTACCCGGAGGTCCATTGGCTGAAACATTGCTTGTGCACAGGCCATGTGTACAGAATTTGAATGGTCATAACACGTAGATTAACGCGCAGATTGACGTGCTATTTGTGCGTATTTCATGACAGGACTTCTAGTTTTAACTGTACATGCACTGTGATAACAACAGTAGACCAGAGAATTTCATTCTGATCTCGATAGAGTCGAAATTGTCTATCCTCAAACAAATACGAGTACTTTGCACCTGAGATGCTAGTTTTGGGTTTTTAGTGTTATCTCAAGCTGATCACGAAAAAGCCTGTTTTATCAGAATACAATAAAATGTATATATTTTTTTCAGTATGCAAGAGATTCCTTAAAAGTATTAGAGCCACCAAATCATTTAGTTGAGAATTTTGGACACAATGTAGTGGACAATCCCATTAATGGTCAACGTGATGGTGGTGAAGAGGCAGCAAAAATATATGGACCACAGGCTGTATTCAAAAAAGGAGTTATTGGTAACTTTGAACCTGAAGAGCAACATAAAACAGGACCAGGTGGGTATATTCATCAACTGATTTATTATAGGGATTCTTCTGTACTCTTTGGGAAACGTTTCAGGGTCCATGATATTGGGAAAAATCACATCGTGAGGGCTACAATTGGGGATTTGTTTTGGAGAAGAAGAAATATGTACATGTACAAAGAAATGAAACCATAAGAAATATTAAAGTTGAACCCTGTTAATAGCTACAGTGCCAATGAAAATTATTCAATTAACAGGAGTATTCAATTAATAGGAATTGTGTCACTTTCCTGTATTCTAGAGATAAACTTAGCATTTATTCTATTATATCTTGTTTGACAGAGCTCCATGAGCTTTGTCAACAAGATATAATAGATTAAATGCCTGTATTGGATGCACTGAGGCACTGGGAGAGTCGGGGTAATTTCTCGACAGGTTACAAGATATTTTATTCAATTAACAGGAGTTCACTCTTTAACCTGTATTCAATTAACAGGTCAAATTTGTACTGGAGACATGGTAAATGGTTTTGTGTTGGGAAATTCTATTCAATTAACAGGGTTATTCAGTAAAGAGATATCCAATTAATTGGGCTCCGCTGAATTTAGAACTTATGACTTTACTCAGCAAAAACTGAACAGAAAGCCAAAAACAGATTTTTTGTATCACGTTGTAACTGATAATGAACAAAAAATATCGAACAACATAGCTGTAAAATAACCTTCATTGAAATTGAGAGCTTTATGCAATTTTTTGACAATAAATTGATATGCTGCAGCAAATATTTTCTAGTCTCGTATGTGCTGTGCCCCAAAAACTATCATCCAGTTTTTTTGTGTCGCCACCCCACGAAGTGGGGAGCGACATATAGGGATTACTTTTGTCGACTTGCGTCGTCCGCGTCACACTTTCTCATATCCGCCACTCCTCTTTAACCTATGAATGGATTTTGATGAAACTTTCAGTGATTCTTTATCACATAATGGCATTGTGCACCTCCTATTTTAATTTTTGATCCGCTGTATTTTTTCCAGAGTTTTGTCGTCTTGCGTTGTCCGCATCATCGTCCGCGACACACTTTCTCTTATCCGCCACTCTTTAACCTATGAATGGATTTTGATGAAACTTTCAGTGATTCTTTATCACATAATGGCATTGTGCACCTCCTATTTTATTTTTTGATCCGCTGTATTTTTTCCAGAGTTATGCCCCTTTTCCACTTAGAATTCTGTCTGAAATATTAAAATATAGTGCAGGCAACACACGTCTTCCATGGAAGACTCACATCTAATTTATCCTTACAGGTGAAAATGGAGAGGCTGTGTATGCATCTATGGATGAACGCAGTGCCGCAGACAGATCAGTCAGGGAATTTGGTTTTAATATGGTCAACAGTGATAAAATAGCCATGGACAGGACCATTCCTGACACTAGAGAGACAGAGTATGTTTTTATAATCTTTTGTTTTGTTTTCTGATGACTGTTAATCAGTTCTGGGCAGATAGACATATGAGATATGGTTATAACAAGCACAGGGGAACTCTGTTAATTGAATAGCCACTTGGCTGGGAAAATTATTCAGTTAATACAAGTATTCAATTAACAGGAATTTGGTCACTTTCCTGTATTTTAGAGATAAACGGAACATTTAATCTCATATATCTTATTTGACAGAGCTCATTGAGCTCTATCAAACAAGATATAATAGATTAAATGTCTGCATTGGATGTACAGTTAAAACTAGAAGTCCTGTCACGAACTGTGCGCTTATCTAGGCTTAATTGCACGTAGGAATTGCATGCAATTGCCATATCGAACGGAATCCAAATCACGGCAGGTTCTCCTGGTTACTCATATGGACCTCCAGGTTACCCGGAGGTCCATTGGCTGAAATATTGCTTGTGCACGGGCCATATTTACAGAATTTGATAGCCGTACTATGGTCATAACGCGAAGATTAACGCGCTATTTGTGCGCATTTCATGACAGGACTTCTTGTTTTAACTGTACTGAGGCCAAATAAAACAAGGGGAAATTTGTGATTATCAGTATAATTTCTCGACATGACAAGATTTTGTATTCTGTTAACTGAAGTTTACTGTATAACCTACATTCAATTAACAGGTCGAATTTGTAATGAAAGTATGGTAAATCATTTTGTATTTGGAAGTTATATTCGGTTAATAGGTTTATTCAATTAACTGGTAGCCTGATAAATTATTTTTGGCCTCAAACCTTGTACACATGTCTTTGCCGTGTTACAATTTATGGAAGAGTGCCTCTGGGCACTCTCCTATAAATTGTAACAAGGCAAACCCTTACAGACTAAATAATATCACTTCAAAGATAATACAAAGCACATCCACTGAATGTGAGCCTTCAAGCAGTGGTTCCTGAACTTCAGAATAAAGCCCGGATTTGGGCTTCCAGCACTCTACCAGTTAAGAGATATCCAATTAAATGAGCTCCACTGAGTACTGTTTATGATATTGATAGAAATTTAAAACAATTTTTATCACCAAACTGGCACACATCGTTACAGACAAATAAAAAATTATAACTACCTAAATGTGGGTTAACTTTTCTTGTTGCAGGCAACATATTTTTTCTAATCACACCTTTTCAGACTTCTAGGCCTGAAAATATAATACTGTCAATATGACATGTTTATCATTGTTATTGGGAGCACGGTGTCTCAGTGGTTACGGCATTGAACTTCAAAACAAAAGGTCCATTGTTCGATCCCTGCTAGGTGTAACTGCATTGTGTCCTTGGGCAAGGCACTTCACCCTGATTGCCCACATCTGGGCATGGTGATGATGTGTACTAAGGCACTAAGGCGTACTGCACGTAGATGGTGCACTTATATTCAACCAATGCTAACCCTGCTTGTGTGGAGTTAGTACGATGGGGTGTCTGACAGTTACTTGCCATTGCTCAGTGGTTCTCCCCAGGTTCTCTGGCTGCCTCCACCCGTAAAACTGTCTGACACGGGATCACAGTGATCTTGTCCTTTGGCACATCAACATCAAAATGAATAGGGCTGTACCTCACATCATACTTAACCTCCATACTGAGTAATATCAAGATCAGTCTTGCGGCACTTTCGTTATAGAGCAGAAATCAATTTTAAGTGTATTTAACATTGGAGGTCACTGTGACCTTGATCTTCGGCACATCATGGTCAAAATAAATAGGCTTCTTTCACTCATCATACCTAACCAGCATATGAAGTTTGGTAAAGCTCCGGTTGGTAGAAGTTTAGTTAAATGACGGCATGCAAAAGGTTAATGGATGGACGGACGCCGGACATGGTGATAACATAATGCCCCATCCTCAAAGAGGCCGGGGGCATAAAAATGATTTGAGTCAGCATTAACTAGTTATGCCATGGTAGCCATATTGAATTTGTTAGCTTAACCAGAATCGAAAGGAAGCATTGTCTAGGCATCCACAAATTACCCCTAAAATTATGATTTGATCAAATAAGCAGTGATGGAAACTAAAAGTTAATGAAAGGAGCAGCATGGACATTGTGGAAACATAATGCCCCCGCGAAGTTCAAGAAGAATTTCAATGACAAGGAAACCCTGTGCTGGGCAGGAATATCCTCCAGCAGCATGCAAAGAGTTAATTTTACTGGGCAGTACAGATCATTTGCAAACATAATACCATCAACTTCAACTTGAAATATACGGTTCTCAGATGACAATGAGCCACATTGTAGATTCGTTGTTTGACTCACATGCACAGAGACACATCTCCCCGCAACCCAAATGCCACCCACAATTCTCATCCTTAAACAAAATGGGGTAGGAAAACATATGCACGAACCCGAATGGATGCACAGAACAGAAACCAAGAACAATAACTAATAAGAAGGCATTTGAAGATTCAAATATGTCTTGTTGCTCCTGACAAGCAAATGTCAACGAATGTGGACTGTGGAGAAACATGTACATCAAAATATGAAGAGTCTGTGTTGTTGGACATCTGTCAAAATAGACAGCCTAAAATTCCTAATGTCACTTCTGATCAGGAGGTAGGAACCTGGAATAACCTTGACACCCATTTGCCCACCAAAAACAACTTTCTTTATAGTCCAAGGCTTAAAAAAATCCTGTGAGGATAGAATGATTCTCGTCATCGATTCTGAAACTGTCCATAACCCTTTACCCAACGTAACGACCAAAACCGGGCAGCGCTGTTCTAAACTAAAAAATCGCCAATTGATTTTCATTATTTTTCATTTTTGTTTCAAAAACATAGGTTATGACCTCTTGTTGGAACGAGCTTGTTCCAATGAGGGGTCATAACCTATTTTTTGAGACAAAAAAATGAAAAATTACTTATCCAAGAATTTTTTTTTTTTGCAAGTGTCATTTAAAGGGTTAATGGCCTGGAGAATTCTGCTGACTTTTTTTATCTCACCACTAAGCCACTGCACTCCCAGGGCATAGGCTTAGTTGTTTGCCTAGATGACAAAGACTTCAGACAAACAGTGTGAAAGTTACCTCAAAACTGCACTTGAGAAAAATTTGTCAGCACTTTCAAAACTGTGGATTTTTTAAAAATTGATAAAACATTTGGAATTGATGCCAGAATCCTGTGATGTGAAATACTGATGGAGAATGCTCACTAGGACCTTTCCAACAGAGAATTATAACACAGCATATCAGCTTCATGAAAACGACTGATGAAATGAGCTGCTGAATTCTGGGTTTCTCATATCAGCATTTGCAACAACAATGACAGTTTATATATTCATTTATTGAGGTTTAATGACACTTTTCCAGGGTTCATGCAGCTAATTAGTAAGTGGATTCCAGGCTTTTCGAGGCCATTTCCATTCCATAATTAAGGTTTTTCAGGGCTTCATAGAAGTAAAATCCAAGGTTTTTCAAGGTTATCGACTAAAAATAGAGAATACAGTACCAGCGGAATTAAATTGTAGGATAATCACGTGAAAATTTTGATGGTTTTTATATTTTAAAAGATTGTTTTCAAGGATTTTCCAGGCCACTTTTGGAGTTTTGGGTAAATTCAATGACTTTCCAGGCCTTGAAAATTGATTTTTTCAAATTTAAGATTTTTCAAGGCACGCAGAAACCCAATTTCGACAGCTAGGTCACCTCGTGTCACTCAGTTTTACGGGTGGAGGCAGCCAGAGTTCCTGGAGATAACCACTGAGCAATGGCAAGTAACTGTCAGACACCCCATCATACTAACTCCACACAAGCAGGGTTCGCATTGGTTGAATATAAGTGCACCATCAATGTGCAGTATGCCTTAGTACACATCATCACCATGCATGTGGGCAATCAGGATGAAGTGCCTTACCCAAGGACACAAAACAGTTACCCCTGGCAGGGATCGAACAATGGACCTTTTGTTTTGAAGTTCAATGCCGTAACCACTGAGACACCATGCTATTTTTGTCTA
Organism: Pictodentalium vernedei; assembly: GCA_031216915.1. NCBI lineage: Eukaryota > Metazoa > Mollusca > Scaphopoda > Dentaliida > Dentaliidae > Pictodentalium > Pictodentalium vernedei. The sequence continues at coordinate 447,358,349 of CM062292.1, forward strand.
AACAGCAGGAATCAATATTTTTCTCACTTCCACACAGCATGAGCAGTTCAATTACAACCAGTGGGTCGCCATGCCCATAAGCACAGGCATGCTAAGAACAAACCATTCTCTGCCAAATTCAAACTTTTATTTGTTAGAATAAACTGTTTATTATATTGAACAAATAAAGTCCAACAGCCCCTTTTACTTAATAATCACATTGCAGTAACTTCAACAGAAGTTTCTAACTCTCATGAGACCACATTAGTTCTGAAATTTCAACTCAACAATAACAAGGAAGGTAATTTGGTGATGTTCTTCATCAGTGATAATGAAATGACGTCCAGTTGCTATTTTCAATGTCACCCCACTTACAATGTGAAAAACAGAAATCTTAACTTTAAAATTAGAACTAACAAACTTATTACCCAGCACTAGCAGAAAAGAAGTTCTGCAATAACCAATTTGTGGCTGAATTGATCATCACATGCTGAATTGGCCATACACCAGGAAACATCTATTGACCTCAAAATGGAAGATCAATGGTCAAAAGTGAAGGATGCCTGTAACTCGTAGCACCCTAGGTGGTAGACCAGATAGTTTTACGTGGATGCCTGTGACTCAAGGCACTCAAGGGGATCTCCCACACATGACCAGGTTAACCCTTTACCTAACATGAAAAGCAGACGACACATGCAAAAAAAAATTCTTGAATAACTATTTTTTTTCATTTTTTGTCTCAAAAACATAGGTTATGACCCCTCGTTGGAACGAGCTCGACAAGCTCGTTCCAACGAGGGGTCATAACCTATGTTTTTGAGACAAAAAATGAAAAAAACAATGAAAATTAATTGGCGATTTTTGAGAATAGCGCTGGCCGGTTTTGGCCGTTACGTTAGGTAAAGGGTTAAATGTGAGTTCATGGGAGAGTATAGTATGGGACAAGCAACATTGACCTTTCAACTTTGTGCCACTGCTGAAGAACAACAAAGTTTGACACTAGTAGTTGTTTGGCTAGCTCTGTCTTCTTTTTAGCAACACATAATGTTTGAATTCAGGATACCTCTGTTTTATTCCATTTGCACTACTTTAGCATAGAATGCATGCTGGTCTGGAGTGCAGCATAAATATTTCCAGTTATTCTCATCACCACACATTAAGTGAGTACCAGTGGCGGCACCAGAGTTACAAAAGTGAGGGGATACAGTTGTGTAATGTGCAGCGCCGAGCTGAGGTGGGTTTCGGAGAAGGGGGGGGTCCTTTCCCTAAGTTGAGAAAATTTTTAACTGTTTTGCAACAAAATCATGCGAATATGGATATCATTGGAACCGGCTGAACAAGCCGGTTCCAATGATATTCATATTTGCATGATTTCATTGAGTTATACCTTTGAGAATTTTTCTAAAATATTAAAAAAAATTTAATTTTTAAAATTGCTGTAGGCAGAATTCCAAACGGATGCCTTGCTCGCTCTCGATTTTAGCATTCGTCGAATACTCTTAAGCACTATGTTTCAGTCTGCGGCATGCCTTGTAGCAATTTTGACCCTCGACTCTTGTTTGTTGTCTGCAGCTAGCATGTGTGTGTGTGGGGGGAGGGGGGGGGGGGGGCAAACATAATTTCAAAACTTCTCTGATTTAGTGCACTTGGGAATATGGGATTGATCATACTGACAGTTACACTGCAACGTTCAATACAACAAAAATTAAAATGATAGTATTGTTTTACTACGCTTGGCGAAAAAAGTGGAGGGGTAAGTACCCCCACATACCCCTCCCCCACAACTGGTGAGTACAGCTTCTGACAAAGGTGCTTATCAGGAAACTTGATATTACAAGCATAATAAAATACATTTGTATGAAGGAAATAACACACACTTCTACAAATCACTTACTGTGATAACTTATCTCCCCTAATAGTGTATTGTAACCCTATGCACACTGATGTCAAAATACAGAAATTTCAGGCAGCAAATGTTTCCCATAATGCAACTAGGAATTGAACCATGATTCAGGTGAGAATCAGAATCAGTTCTCTCAAATGATTCTTGCAAAGGAAACAATTGGAAAAAAATTAGATTCTCGCAAAATGTTCAATTGATTCTTGTCATAGATTCTGAAAGTATCCTTAAAGATGGAGAGAATATAAGTTATCTCAAGCAACATACAGGGTATATGGAGATTTTATGCCTGGATGTCACTTTTCAACCATGAGGTGCAAGCTGAATGGTTGAAAAGTAGACATCCATGTATTAAATCTGCATGTACCCTGGATGTTGCCCGAGATAATGATTCTGTCCCGCCTCCTAACACAGAAATAATGCCGAGATGTAAAATATAATCCCACATTAAGATTCAGGCGGTGAAGTTTAAACCCCACACTGAGCCTCAGGTTTTGAACCAAACAGCGAAACAAACGTCACAGCAAAACTATAAATAAACCAAGTCTATTTCCGAATCGTTGTTTATAAACCAGGTCACACATGGAGTTTTTCACTTTGGTGAATTTGAATTCGTTGAAAAAGTCATACAATTCAAATTCAGTATCAAAGTCTTTCTCCAACAAATACTCTCTAAAAAGCCGTGCAGCAGTATTATTTGATTTGACGGTGGATTTAGGTGTGAGTTCAATCTGTTTGCGAACGATGTCTCCATCGGAGTGACAAGCGAAGCGAGAGATTGACATTTTGTATTCTGCTCAGGCGATATTGAAGATAAACAGATGAGTTGCTCCCCTTGATGTTCTCACCCCGCAAAGCGCAAAAGTATATTTGTGAATCCGATTCAATCTGTTCAGTTCTAATCGAATACGACAGCCAACAAGTGCTTCTACTCATAGGGCTGCAACAATGTTTTTTAATTTGTATTTGCATTCACTACAATACGACAATAAGTTGGATATAACTTAACAGTTCTAATAGGACTTTCTGCAATCAATGTGACCCAGTTGGGGTCAAAGGTTATTTTTATCACCTGGATGTTTCTCGAGTGACAAACAGGGAACAACGGCACTCGCTTTTATCACCTGCATGTTTGAAGATAGCCGATCCCATGGCTATTTATTTCGGTCACGTTTACCAATCAGAGGACGCAATGCATACTTATACAGGTACAATCTTTCTGATTTTATGATCCCTCATAATAAGGTAAAACTTGATTTTTGGCTGCCTATACAGACAGCCAAGACTTAACTGGAAACCACTGCCAAGGTACGATAAAACTCTCATCAGCAAGAGCACCAAAAACCTGTATGTTGGAACATGTGTTCCAGGCTAGAAAATAAGCAGTCTGACATTTGCAGAATGAGGTCCATAGAGGGTGAATTTGATGATGCTATCCCATACAGTGGGCCAATTTATCCTCTGGGTAACTCTTTCTGTTTAGTTTTGAGACCCTGATTCAGATTGAGGTCCCCAGAGTGTAAATTTAGCGATGTTACCCTGCTATGCAGGGTAGCATCACTAAATTCACCCTCTGGGGACCTCATTTTGCAGATGACAGTCTGCTTATTTTCTGGCTTGATGTGTTCTATGTGTACATGTAAGACAAGGCACGCACAAAAAATTGAAACTAGGCCCTAGAGGGTTAAACTCATGTCAATATATAAATAAGAGGTGTGTTTTTGTGCCGTGACACTTACTGGGGTTTACCAGTACCGTACTCTAAAATTCTAAATTATTTATAAAGAACTGCCATTGATTCTTGCAGCAGGAGTTGACAAGAATCAAAACTGAACTGATTCTTGCAAATCAACAAATTTTATGGCCTGTTCACTCCTGTTTGAGCTGAGCTCTGTGAAACATGATTGAATTTATTTATTTATTGGGGTTTAACAACACTTTTGACAGCCAGGGTCACCTCATGTCGGACAGTTTCACGTGTGGAGGAAGCCAGAGAGAGCCACCGGGCAATGGCGAGCAACTGTCAGGCTCCCCAACGTACTAACTCGAAACAAGCCGGGTTAGCATTGGTTGAAGACAAGTGCACCATCGACGTGCAGTACACCTTAGTACACAGCACCACCGTGCCCCCACATGGGCAATCAGGATTAAGTGCCTTGCCCAAGGACACAATGTGGTTGCCTCAGGTTGGTTTCGAACCAAGAACCTCTCGGCTTGCTGCCTGCATCTCTACCTACTGAGCCACTGCAAACATGATTGAATTGGTTTAACTCCCATCAGCAAAGAGGTGGTTTGTAAATTTAGGTACACTATTTGTCCCTCGATAAAGACATTTTGTCGGAGGACTATTGTAATCAGCTGTGCGTGCATCCATCCACCAAGAGTTGAATCAAAACCAAATTTGGTGTTTATGTCTCTTACCCCAATGATTATGTGAGTTCCAAATATCGGCCGGATCCGATCATTTTTGTTGGAGTTATGCCCCCTTTTTGATGCTTTTCCGCCCAGTTTTGCAACTTTTGAAATTTGGTGTCCGGATGATAAGTTCAGTTTGAGTTATTGAATGAACACAAATTTTGTACATAGATTTGTCTCAAGAATATGGAGGTGAAGTTCGAATTTGGATTTGGTCCAACCAATATTGGGTAAGTTATGGCCCTTTTTCAATTTTTTTGACTTTGAAAATTGGATGTCCAGCTGATAACTTTAGTTTGAGGTATTGAATTAACACCAAATTTTGTACATAGGTTTGTCTCTTAATTACGCAGGTCAAGTTCGAATTTGGGTTCAGTCCAACCAATTTTGGCGGAGTTATGAACCTTTTTCCATTTTTTCGACTTTGAAAATTTGTTGTCTGGAAATATGTCCAATGTAAGAACTTGCTGTCAGGCGACATAGGCCATGCCTGGCGGTGGCCTTATTTATACTTACATGCACCTTGTTTCTACACAAGAGAAGCAGCAGCATAGACAGGTGGGGGAGGGGACTCTTGCCTGAAATCGCCCAAACTGGCTTAGGTACTCTCACTCAAATATTTCTTGGGTCATATTGCTATAGTTAACCCTTCACTTTCTGGCTGCTTAAGCCTTCAAAAAGTACTCATTGTGCTACACTTGGCCTGATAAGGTCACCTTTTTCCCCATTTAAAACCCTGGACCATTACCTATGGGAATACACATTCTTAACCCTTAAGGGCCTGATCAAGTGTCTTGAATCCCCACCATCGACAGTCTCTGTACGTCAAATGGCTTAGCAGTGATTTCTAGTTAAGTCTGGGCTGCCTGTTAAGGCAGCCAAGACTTTTCCAGAAACCACTGCTTAGGTAATTTGTCTATTGTCAGTAGTACCTCCTCATGATGTCATGTTAAGGGTACCTGTTCTGAGATCGGAAAATTCGGAAATAGGCCTTTAAGGGTTAACCCTTTACCCAACATAATGGCCAAAACCGTTGAATCACCATTCAATTTTCAATATTTTTTTCATTTTGTGTCTCAAAAACATAGCTTATGACCCCTCATTGGAACGATCTTGTTGAGCTCATTCCAAAGAGGGGTCATAGGCTATGTTTTTGATGGAAAAAAATAGTTCTTCAAGAATTTGTTTGCAAGTGTTGTCTGTCTTTCATGTTAGGTAAAGGGTTACCCCAGTACAGTGGTGTGGGAGCGTGGTGGCTCAGTGGAAGACTGTTGGACATCTATGCTAGAGGTCCAGAGTTCGATCCCCGTCCGGGACGAGCCGCGTTGTGTCCATGGGCAAGGCACTTTATCCCGGTTGCCTACTTGGGGGCACGATGATGCCGTGTACTAAGGCGTACTGCATGTCAATGCTGCACATGTCTTCAAACGCTGTAATCCTGCTTGAGCTAATCTTGAACAGAGTTAGAATGTTGAGGATCTGACAGTTGCTCATCAATGCTCACTGGTTCTCTCCGGGTACTCCGGCTTCCTCCACCCGTAAAACTGTCACGGTCACAATTAGCCATTGTGCATAAGTATGTGACATTAAACACCAATAAATATATATATAAATATAGCACAACGATGAAATGAAGTGGAGGAATATATTTAGCCCCATGCATCCACCCCCATTTTATGGATCTCGGCTATGCCCCCGAAGAGAAGCAATGCTATAGTGTGTGAATTTATAATTTTACTTTAACCCTTTACCTAACATGAAAAGCAGACAACATTTGCCAAAAAATTTCTTGAATAATCAATTTTTTTCATTTTTTGTCTCAAAAACATAGGTTATGACCCCTCATTGAAATGAGCTTTTTGAGACAAAAAATGAAAAAATAAAGAAAATTAATTGACTATTTTTGTGAATAGCGCTGGCCGTTTTTTGCCATTACGTTGGGTAAAGGATTAACCTTATTTGTTAAGTTTGACTTTATTATTTTTATTTTCCATTTTACTTTCATATTTATTGCAGATGTAAATACTGGCATTATTCTGAAGTATTACCAAAAGCCAGTGTTATTCTGGTTTTCCACAATGAAGGCTGGTCCTCTCTGATGAGAACAGTTCATAGTATTATTAATACATCACCACCTCAGTTTTTAGAAGAAGTGGTTATGGTGGATGATTATAGTACTAAAGGTAATACAGTCTGTACATAGTTCATTGTGGTCCTTGAAAACCTTAAAACATGTGCTTTCAAAGCCTTAAAAGTACTTGAAATTTGTGCATTAATCTTCAAGGTCCTTGATTTTTAAGAATTACTGTGTTGAATTTTAATTTCTGTTGTATAGCATTGAGTAAACCTTGATTGTCCTTGAATTGAAACATGTATTTTCAAGGACTTTGAAACTTGTGTATTAATCATCAAGGTTCTTCATTTTTAACAATTAATCCTTTGAATTTCTATTTCTGTTGCAGAGCATTCAATGCTGTGCAACAGAAATTAAAATTTTTAAGCATTTTATAAAATTAAGGACTTTACCATCCAAAGACGGCTTTGGTGTCCTGTTCGATATTTAACAATACTTGTAGACATTGATTTATGATTGAAAATAGTTCTATTTAACCCTTTACCCAACGTAACGTCAAAACCGGCCAGCGCTATTCTCAAAATTCGCCAATTAATTTTCATTATTTTTTCATTTTTTGTCTCAAAAACATAGGTTATGACCCCTCATTGGAACGTTCCAACGAGGGGTCATAACCTATGTTTTTGAGACAAAAAATGAAAAAAAACTAGTTATTCAAGAATTTTTATTGCAAGTGTCGTCTGCTTTTCATGTTAGGTAAAGGGTTAAACTGATGTATATCTTAATCATAAGTGTATGCAATAGCTTCGAAAAGTCTAAAAAATTGTCGAAAAGTCTAAAAAATTGTTGAAAAGATCCTTGAATATGGCTTGAATAAATCCTTGAGGGACTTTGAATCAGGGGCATTGGAACTGGGGAGCACAGGGGGCTTGTGCCCCCCTCCCCCCCCCCCCCCCCCTCAACGTTTTTTTCTGTGTATAGGTTAACATAAAGGCTTTGCCGATGAATTCTCCTGCACAGTATGCAGGTAAATTAAAAAAAAAATTAGCTGTCAATTCAGTTAACTGCAGTATTTTCCAGGCTGATCACATTGGGAGTTATGTAGGTGTGCCAAGGACTTGACGTTGTAAAAAGATCATGTCATGCATGTGGTATTTGTTGAAGAATGTCAACTTCCAGCCTTCCACACTCACAGCATGCAAAGAGACAGGAATTTGCTTCAATAAATTTTATCCACCGATATACTAAATGTAGCATTTGTATACTATTGGCAATTTATAATTCACGGGAGGAAATTCGAGCAGCTTTTAAAAAAAATTAAACATGCTGCTGAAAATCAACTTTTTTCTGTTAAAAAACACAGCCGGATTTTCTGCCCAAAACCACCAGAATGCACCATTTGACATCTCTGTTTTAAAAATTTTAAAAGACACCCCCCCCCCTCCAATAACTTGCGCTGTTGGCGCTCGTTGTAGATGCCTTTGGCATCTGCTGGTTTTTGCCTCCCTGCTTCCTACGCCACTGCTTTGAATTAACTTCATCCTTGAGACAGTGCACTCTGTTTGCGGAATCCTTATAAAAATTACCCAAATAATCAAAAACTCCCTGCTATAGAAGTATATGATTATGCAATGCTCCTGTGAGTTTGTGTGCAGGGGCATCACAAAGATTACTAATTGGTGGGTGGGGTGTAAATCTCATTTGCTCCAACTGTGGTGACTCAAGTCCTGACTGACTAATATTCCAAATACATCATGAAGACATACCTTCATCAAAGACATGCCTTGATGTTGTAGTTGGAATATTAGTCAGTCAGGATTATAGTTAAAAATCTCCAGACTCCTTGGAAATTTAACAGTGAATAATTGAAAAAAACAACAGCTGGAATCGGATACTACAGACCTCCATTTGTGAGACCAACTGTGTGTGTGATACAAGTATCAAATCTAGTCCTTTATCTAACAATCATATAGATTTTGGCCTGAAAACGAGAATCGGTACGTATCACATAATGTGTTCCGATTCCGTATCATATAGATGACTCATTTTGATTCCGTATCACATAGACCACTCGTTTCCGGTAGTGCTACGGGCTGTCATAACAGGCGCATGGATACATGCATGTGCATTTCAGTGATCGACCGAACATTTTATCCCAAAAATGTTGAAAAGTAATTTAACCCTTTACCTAACATGAAAAGCAGACGACACTTGCAACAAAAATACTTGAATAACTATTTTTTAATTTTTTGTCTCAAAAACATAGGTTATGACTGCACATTGGAACGAGTTCAACAAGCTCGTTCCAACGAGGGGTCATAACCTATGTTTTTGAGACAAAAAATGAAAAAATAATGAAAATTAAAAGGCAATTTTTGAGAATAGCATTGGCCGGTTTTGGCCGTTACGTTGGGTAAAGGGTTAAGATTTAATCTGTTTTGTGACAGAATTGTTAGATAAATGAATTATCATGATAATGTGCACGTCCTGTGATTTGTATCAGATTCTCGGTGGTGTCCAAAATTGGGATCACAACTCGCCGGCTCGTATAGATCCCATTCTAGACTCCACCTCGAATCTGATACAAATCACAGGACATGTGCATTATCATGATAATCTCTATTTACCCAACGTAACGGCTAAAACGGGCCAGCGCTATTCACAAAAATTGCCATTCAGTTTTCATTATTTTTCAATTTTATGCCTCAAAAACACAGCTTAACGAGTGCATTCCAATGAGGGGTCAGGAGCTATAGTTTTGATGTAAAAATGAAAAACAATTTCGTATGCAAGTGTCATCTGCTTTTCAGGTTAGGTAAAGGGTTAAGAAAGTACAGGATGACTAGCAAGGAAGGATTGATATCTTCGACTCCAATCCTGTTGAAAATGTCCCGACTTGAAAAATTGTTGGGGGGAGTGGGGGTCACCCCCTCCTACCCCCCCCCCCCCCCCCCCAGCAATGTCTCTGTTTGTGTGCATTGTACTGGTCTAGCTTACTGACCAAGGTACAAGGACAAAAGAGCTTTTTTGTGCTGGCCTTAGTTGGGGGGTGTGGGGGGGGGGGGGGGTTGTTAATGTGCAATGTGTGAAGCATAAAAGGAACATGCACTGACCTTTATGCTCTGTCACAGTGCTATTTAATTCCAATTTCATTTCCCTTATTATACCCCCACTTCAAAGAAGTGGATGGCTATATTGTTGTCACGGTGTATGTCCATATGTCTGATTTTCTTGTACATGCAACTCCTCCAGTTTTTAAACGATTTTGATCAAACATTTCAAACATTATGATTAACAAATGGACATTTGCATATTCCAAACTTTTTTTTATCTGCGACAATTATAACCAGGTTATCTCTCTTAAACTTAGATTTTTTGTGGGTTTCCCAATGAGATTCTTGTGTGTACATCTCCTCTTACATTAATGAAGTGAGTTTGATGAAACACATTGATTTATGATTGAAAATAGTCCTTTTTAAACTGATGTATATCTTAATCATAAGTGTATGCAATAGCTTCGAAAAGTCTAAAAAATTGTCGAAAAGATCCTTGAATATGGCTTGAATAAATCCCTGAGGGACTTTGAATCAGGGGCATTGGAACCGGGGGTGGTGGTGGTGGTGGGGGGGGGGGCACAGGGGGCTCATGCCCCCTCCCCCCCAACTTTTTTTCTGTGTATAGGTTAACATGATGGGCTTTGCAGATGAATTCTCCTGCACAGTATGCAGGTAAATTAAAAAAAAATCTGCTGTCAATTCAGTTAACTGCAGTATTTTCCAGGCTGATCACATTGGGAGTTATGTAGGTGTGCCAAGGACTTGACATTGTAAAAATATCATATCATGCATGTGGTATTTGTTGAAGAATGTCAGCTTCCAGCCTTCCACACTCACAGCATGCAAAGAGACAGGAATTTGCTTCAATAAATTTTATCCACCGATATACTAAATGTAGCATTTGTATACTATTGGCAATTTATAATTCACGGGAGGAAATTCGAGCAGCTTTAAAAAAAAATTAAACATGCTGCTGAAAATCAACTTTTTTCTGTTAAAAAAAACAGCCGGATTTTCTGCCCAAAACCACCAGAATGCACCATTTGACATCTCTGTTTTAAAAATTTTAAAAGACACCCCCCCCCCTCCAATAACTTGCGCTGTTGGCGCTCGTTGTAGATGCCTTTGGCATCTGCTGGTTTTTGCCTCCCTGCTTCCTACGCCACTGCTTTGAATTAACCTCATCCTTGAGACAGTGCACTCTGTTTGCGGAATCCTTATAAAAATTACCCAAATAATCAAAAACTCCCTGCTATAGAAGTATATGATTATGCAATGCTCCTGTGAGTTTGTGTGCAGGGGCATCACAAAGATTACTAATTGGTGGGTGGGGTGTAAACCTCATTTGCTCCAACTGTGGTGACTCAAGTCCTGACTGACTAATATTCCAACTACATCATGAAGACATACCTTCATCAAAGACATGCCTTGATGTTGTAGTTGGAATATTAGTCAGTCAGGATTATAGTTAAAAATCTCCAGACTCCTTGGAAATTTAACAGTGAATAATTGAAAAAAACAACAGCTGGAATCGGATACTACAGACCTCCATTTGTGAGACCAACTGTGTGTGTGATACAAGTATCAAATCTAGTCCTTTATCTAACAATCATATAGATTTTGGCCTGAAAACGAGAATCGGTACGTATCACATAATGTGTTCCGATTCCGTATCATATAGATGACTCATTTTGATTCCGTATCACATAGACCACTCGTTTCCGGTAGTGCTACGGGCTGTCATAACAGGCGCATGGATACATGCATGTGCATTTCAGTGATCGACCGAACATTTTATCCCAAAAATGTTGAAAAGTAATTTAACCCTTTACCTAACATGAAAAGCAGACGACACTTGCAACAAAAATACTTGAATAACTATATTTTTATACTGTACCAATGACCCAGACATAGCTGGTGCTAACTCTTAAAATATAGGGCCAAACACAAATTTTGCCCCCCAATCCCCAAAATTTGCATCTAAAACTAAAGAAAACATGTCCTGAAAGGCCCTCCACACTTCGCCCCTACTGCGCATGCGCAGTGTCAAGGACGTTCCGAAATTGGCGCCATTAATCATTCTAAGTTTGGCCCTTCATCAGTTAACATCTGACTGATCTTTGTGCTTATAAATCTCAGTTTAAATGATGCTAGACACATAGATATTAGTGAAATGGTGATTCTAAGGAGGATAGAGAAGGAGGAGAGGAAAAGAATGTGTGACAGAATATTATCAGGGCTGTAACTTAAAATTTTTTAATGAAATTATGTTAAGTTACCTATTTTCAAGGCAGCAGCCATTTTGTTGTCATTCTGATTATTTAGTTACACTGTTTTTTAAGTGTTTTCCTCTCTCCCTGTCCTTTAAGTTCCCCCTTGCTATTCTCCCATGCTTTTGGCATAGTTTCTGTAATTATTATTACTAAAATTTCTTGGGAGTTTTAGCTGAATAACAGAATGAATTCTGTTCTTTCCCCATGTTTACGTCTTCACCTACGGGTGGTTAGGCGTTGTGTTCTGCATCTACCATCTGATGTTCTGCAGTTTCTTCCCTGGAAGTCTCTGTTTTGCATCAGATAGTGTATTTTTGGTAACTGATTTCGGGCCTGGGTGCCTGGAGTCTTATTTTAGTGTTTTTACACTCATTGTTTACATTTACAACAGCCCTCTGTGTGAGGGGGGGGGATTTCTAAAAAATAATATCTTTATGTTATTTTAATCATAACTAGATACATTATTATTGTTCGTAAGTGTTGAATAAATTGTTTAAAATATTTTTAAAATTTTTGTCCACACTTAGGCTTGGGATCCATTGGGGCTCAACGTTACTTTTCAGAAACTTGGGCTGTTCTGAAAAAATATTTTTTCAAAATATTTTGATTTCAATTATTTTTTCTATATTAATGGATCATATTATTATTATGTATTTTGATTGCCAGGGGTTAGTGCGAGTACCAGGACTTGTTTTCTTTTCACATTGAAAGGATATTGATCAATTGTTTTAAGAGGAAGTCTTCCTCTGACTTTATTATCATTCTATATGTGGTCAGTGTACTCGCATTAACTCCTGTTCTGTATCGTATGATTTCGATGACAATATGGGAAGCGTATGTCACGGTATGTTGTTGGGGATTTGGACACTCCGGTCCTTTCCCCGCAGAGTCACTCTACTTTATCAATTTCTATTTCAGACGATCAAGATTAGGGTGATGTATCTGTGATGTCTTCCAACAGTGTGCCTCCGTCGTCACAATTAATGAAGGGCTAGCGGAAAAGTGCTCATGTGAATACGCCAATTGCCTAAGAGGACCCTAGTAGGTTCGACGGCCTTTGACGTCCGCTAGCTCGCCCGGTGTAGCGTCCATTCACCGAATGGTTCGGCAGCCGGGTTCGTCCGTTGCGGTCTAGAAGGAATTTTGGGGTGATGCGAGCACTATAAATTAACTTAATGCACACCCAGTGACGGCGGATCGGAGGGAGAACGCAGGAAGCCTTTTAGTCCGGTTCATAGCTCGTTCCGGTCCATCCGGACGGCAAGCAAGAGAGGCCCCTCTCTCGTTCAACAACATCTGGCCCCAGATGTTGTGGTACAAAATGTGTCGCAAGCAGAGCATACGTCCGTCGCTCGGGACGCTCCGTTGTATAGGCAGTCCGCTGAGACTGCTAAGGCTTCCTCTTCTCGTCAGCGCACACGACCGCACCTTGGCTGCGTGACCGCCGATATATTACCAGCTTCGCCGATCAAGGATTCTTCGGCGACCAGGTCACTCCATCCGGTAGCCAGGGACACGAGGCCTGCAGACTCCGGACGTTCGCATAGGAAGTGTGCGGGAGTCAACGTACACGGAGCTTCCGGCGGCAATGCATCGTAAGACCGCTACTGCACAGGCCTCGGGAACGGACGTGCTTTCCTTAATAGCACAGTTTATCGCAGCATCCCAGCATCAACTGAATCTGTCGCATATATTTTATCCGACGATGCTGGGTTGGGACGCTCCGCGGAAGCGGGTACGGACGTCCGAAAGTTTCATCCGGTCCGACGGGATACCGAAAGGGATTCGGAGGATTTCGAGTTTTCCCTTTCGGAACAACATATGCTGTAGTGTATGTCATCTGACTTGGTCTTCTACAGCGTCTTTCGTCGGACCAGAATGCTGCGATGCCGGATAAGAAACTGATAGCGTCGGTGGACTTAGAAATTTTTGGTTCGGTTCAGTGACATCGTCCCTCAGTTCCGACATAGTCCAATAATGTCACACAAACTTTCGAATTATTGAACGACGCTATATATATTATTATTTTATGCTTGCTATCCAAGCATTTCTGGTTTCTTGTTCGAAGAGTTATGGAGATGTCTTTCAAAAGTGTGCCTCTGTCGTCATAGTTAATGAAGAGTTAGCGGCAATAAGTGCTCATGGAATATGTCTATCGCCTACGGAGTGACATTCGCTAGCTCACCCGGTGTAGCGTACATTCATCGAATGGTTCGGCTGCCGGGTTCGTCCGTTGCGGTCTAGGAAGGAGATTTGGGTGATGCGAGCACTTTAATTACTTTAGTACTCACCCAGTGACGGCAGATTGAGGACAGATCGGAGGAAGCCTGTTAGTCCGGTTCCTGGCTTGTCCAGGTCCGTCCGGGCTGTGAGCGAGAGAGGTCCCTCTCTCGCCCAACAACATAGGGGACCGCATGTTGTGGTTCAGATATTTTACATTCGGAGCATATGTCCGTTGGTCGGGACGCTCCGTTATATTGACAGTCCGAGAGACTGTCTTTAATGCCTCCTCATCCTCACAGCAGGGCACACGACCGCTCATTGGCTACGTGACCTCGAGTATCCGATCAGTTTCGGCATTCAGTGATTCCACGGCGAATAGGTCGCGCCATCCGGTAGCCAAGGGACACGAGGCCTATACACTCCGTTCGCTCGCATATTGGTAGTATGCACAGGGTAACGATCACGGAGCTTCCAGCGGCAATGCATCGTAAGACCGCTTCTCCTCAGGCCTCAGTGACGGACGTGCTATCCGAGTTAGCACAGTTGTTTCGCAGCATCCCAGCAATTGACAGTTTCTCGGTCGAATCAGGAATTATCCGACGGCGCTGGGTCGGTGCGGTCCGCGGTTGCATCAGCTACGGACGACCGAACGCTTTATAGGGTCCGATAGGATGGCGAAAGGGATTCGAAAGATTTCGAGTTTTCCCTTTAGTAGTATCGGAAGATGCCTTTCATATCTTCTGGCATTATCTTCCAGTGATTATTATTTCGGACTTCATTGCTGCGATCTTGGATAAGAGACTTATAGCGTCATTGGACTCGGATTTTTCGATCGGTTCAGGGACATTGTCCCTGACTTACCGACGCAGTCCAATATTGTCATTACAACATGTGTTTTTTTTTTTCGACGCTATATATATATATATATACATGCCTGCTACTAAGCATGATAGTTTAGTTTCTTGTCCGCGTTGCTCATTTCTGCCATTTTATCATTTATACAAATAGTTTATTTTGGCAGAGCAGGGCATACCGAGAGTTCATATGCGTCTAGACGGTGTGATTAAAGACTGCATATATTCTTTTTCGCCGTTTATGTCTTTTCCAATTTAAATGTTGGGAACGACATTATGTATAGTAGACTTAACTTAGACGCTTTATTATTCGTAATCCGCCTTACTGAGGCGTTATCATTACGTCTTCAAGAAAAGATTTACGGGATATTATTCTCAATGTAATTTCTTTTGAGGGCAGTAGTTTGTTCACGTATAACTCCGCCCTTCAGTGGCTGATTGGAGTTAGTTAGACGTGACGCAGCCCTAGCTACATCCACACGCGTGGATAGTAAGGTTAAGAACTCTCTCAGAGTCGCTTCATTCTCAGAGGAGCTTCTCTTCGACGGCAACTTTTCGGCAATCCATGAATTGCTCGATTTATACGTTCTCTTGTCTATCTAGTGTTACAAGAGATTCAGACTGGGGCAAACATTCGGTGGTTGACTCAGAGAGTGCCGCCGCAGTTGCCGGACCCGAGTATGGCTGTTATGACGGTTGCCAGTCAAACAGATTGGGATATAATACTGATCCCTACGGATTCGAAGTGCCAGGGTCTTTGGGTTCCGCAGTCTTTTAGCAATCAGTTTAACTTCCGCGGAATAATGTTTTTTAGGCTTGCTTTATGTCATTGCATGAACATTATTCAGAAACGCATGCCCAAATTCCTGTCCTTTAATTCGACAGTAGTGGCGTATCTCCGGAACCAGGGAGGCACTCTTTCGTTTCCGTTATTGAATTTAATGGAAAGAATCCGTCTGTTGGTTATTGTACACCAAGTTCAGTTTTGGTCCGTCATATTCCGGGTCGTCTGATTGTTTTATCGGACTCCCGTTCTCTTACGGGTCGCTTGTTGCTGTCAGAATGGACTCTCAACAAACAAGTATTCAATCAGATTTGCTATCTATGGGAGCGCCCAATGATGATTTATTTATGACACAGCTTGCTAATCAATTGCAGACGTATGTGTTGGCTTGTCCAGATCTCTGAGCTAATATTGTTAACGCTCTATTGATCTATAGGACGGAATGATAGGATACGCGTATCCTCCGGCGCTGTTGTTTTAGCAGGTATTGCTAAGATAAACAACCACAATACATTTCTGTTGATAGCATCTCTATCTTCACAGAGATCATGAGTAATTTACTCTCTTGTCTACTGTGGGTCTTAACGTGAAATCTTCCTCTATGTGAGGATCTTTTTCACTGGGTAAATCGTGTCATCTTTATCACAACCAGCAAGGTCGCAACCTTCATGTATTCCGTTGTGTGGTCCGTATTGCATTGTAAGCACTGTACTGGACGAGCTTTGGACGCGATTTCTTACTATAGGAGATCCTCTTCTTCGCTATTCTATGCGGCTAAAGTGGAGGCTCTTCCGTCATGGTGTAGGGATCATTATGTTCATATTGTTGATCCCTCCATACTACTCATTGCTATTTTTTAGTATACTTGTTTCACAAGATCTACTGCAGCCTGTTATTATTTAGGTTATAGGTTTATGTTACCTCATACCTATGCACTCTACGATAGTTTACAATTGAGTCTTTTGTCTCTTTATCTAAGTCAGTTAGTAACTTTTTGATAAATAGACTTAGAATCTTTAGATTAAATTCCTATACGGATTTTAACTTCGGTTCTTATTTAGCTAAGTAATCATTTGAGCCTCTGGAAACAG
This sequence comes from Pictodentalium vernedei, assembly GCA_031216915.1. Classification (NCBI taxonomy): domain Eukaryota; kingdom Metazoa; phylum Mollusca; class Scaphopoda; order Dentaliida; family Dentaliidae; genus Pictodentalium; species Pictodentalium vernedei. The sequence goes on from CM062292.1 coordinate 447,374,998, forward strand.
TAGTTTTCAAATTCTGACCTTTTAGACAGTAATTCTGTTGGTTTCTCTTTTACTGTAGAGTCAGTGAGTTTCATGCACTATCGATGGATGATTTTCACTTTCATAGTTTCGGAATCAATACTTCCGTTACTATTTAGGTTGGATTGTTGCATAAGAGTTAGGCTCCTATTATCCGGAACCTATTATTTTAAGGTCCTTCCGTCTTCATATGGGCATAGGCCTTTACTCTTTCCGGGTACAGTTTATGTATTTATAAACAGATATCTGTTTATTACAAAGGGCGTAAGCTTCTTCTGTCTTTGATGTCTAGTAGAAGGACGTTACGCTCCATTTTATTGTTAATGGATTCTATTAACTATCGGTACTGCTTATGGTATATCATTGACTTAGCAGTTGTGCTTAAGATTTCGGCTCATGAAGTAAGAGTTCTTCTACTTCTTGGGCTTACATTAATAGTGTCGCTATTATAGATTTTTGAAGGCCGCTCATTGCGCTCAGCCATCCACATTCATGAATTTTATCTTAGAAATTTCTGGAGGCCTCTATTGTTAGGTCTATTATCTACTGCTCAGAATGTCATTCACTTAACAGTTGCTACTATAGCTAGGTAGGCTGTCTGTTTTGGCAGTGTCTCCGTTCGGCTGCCCTCTTCGCTCTGGGCTATTTGACCCAGGGCAAGAAAAGGGGGGGGGGGGGAGGGTGTTCCCTTGGGTCACCTGTTTTACTATGAAAACAAGGGGATACCTCCTCCGGAGTTAGTAATTCTGAGCTGTTATTGGGATGGTTGTTTAGTGAGAAGTTTTTAAAATTCATTCAAGTCTTAGTTTTTAAAGTATAGCTTTTGAATATTGCATATGTCAACGGACATGATTATGCAATCCTCAGACACTTTTAGGAGTATAAGAGTCTCTATTCTCTAGACTTACTTTATTTATTGGCTTACTTTAAAAATTATTAGTATAAGGATTATATTGGATATTAATAGAGTACATGGATGTATGAAGCTAAATTTTGGAAGGTGTTGTATCTTTCTAATTTATCATAAATAAGAAAGATACATGTAAGGCCTATTACTTCTTTTTCCCTACAGGGGATGACTCTATTTCATTTTATTGAGCGTATTCCATTTTGCTCTATGTCCTTGGCCCTCCAGCCTTTTTACTATTTAGCTATGTCTGGGTCATTGGTACAGTATAAAAATGTTAAAAAATTTATAGTAATTTATATATTTTTTATACTTACCAATGACCCAGACGGGGATGGCCCTCCCAGGAGTTGGGAACTCTTGCCTCCCCGCTGAGTACATAGCGCTTACCAGGCACTGGTTATTAGAATGATTAATGGCGCCAATTTCGGAACGTCCTTGACACTGCGCATGCGCAGTAGGGGCGAAGTCTGGAGGGCCTTTCAGGACATGTTTTCTTTAGTTTTAGATGCAAATTTTGGGGATTGGGGGGCAAAATTTGTGTTTGGCCCTATATTTTAAGAGTTAGCACCAGCTATGTCTGGGTCATTGGTAAGTATAAAAAATATATAAATTACTATAAATTTTTTAACTTTTTAATTTTTTGTCTCAAAAAACATAGGTTATGACTGCACATTGGAACGAGTTCAACAAGCTCGTTCTAACGAGGGGTCATAACCTATGTTTTTGAGACAAAAAATAATGAAAATTAAAAGGCAATTTTTGAGAATAGCATTGGCCGGTTTTGGCCGTTACGTTGGGTAAAGGGTTAAGATTTAATCTGTTTTGTGACAGAATTGTTAGATAAATGAATTATCATGATAATGTGCACGTCCTGTGATTTGTATCAGATTCTCGGTGGTGTCCAAAATTGGGATCACAACTCGCCGGCTCGTATAGATCCCATTCTAGACTCCACCTCGAATCTGATACAAATCACAGGACATGTGCATTATCATGATAATCTCTATTTACCCAACGTAACTGCTAAAACGGGCCAGCGCTATTCACAAAAATTGCCATTCAGTTTTCATTATTTTTCAATTTTATGCCTCAAAAACACAGCTTAACGAGTGCATTCCAATGAGGGGTCAGGAGCTATAGTTTTGATGTAAAAATGAAAAACAATTTCGTATGCAAGTGTCATCTGCTTTTCAGGTTAGGTAAAGGGTTAAGAAAGTACAGGATGACTAGCAAGGAAGGATTGATATCTTCGACTCCAATCCTGTTGAAAATGTCCCGACTTGAAAAATTGTTGGGGGGAGTGGGGGGTCACCCCCTCCTACCCCCCCCCCCCCCAGCAATGTCTCTGTTTGTGTGCATTGTACTGGTCTAGCTCACTGACCAAGGTACAAGGACAAAAGAGCTTTTTTGTGCTGGCCTTAGTTGGGGGGTGTGGGGGGGGGTGTTAATGTGCAATGTGTGAAGCATAAAAGGAACATGCACTGACCTTTATGCTCTGTCACAGTGCTATTTAATTCCAATTTCATTTCCCTTATTATACCCCCACATCAAAGAAGTGGATGGCTATATTGTTGTCACCATGTATGTCCATATGTCTGATTTTCTTGTACATGCAACTCCTCCAGTTTTTAAACGATTTTGATCAAACATTTCAAACATTATGATTAACAAATGGACATTTGCATATTCCAAACTTTTTTTTATCTGCGACAATTATAACCAGGTTATCTCTCTTAAACTTAGATTTTTTGTGGGTTTCCCAATGAGATTCTTGTGTGTACATCTCCTCTTACATTAATGAAGTGAGTTTGATGAAACTTCTCTAACAAATGAATGAACATGCGCACATTTCCAAATTATCGACCTGCAATGATTTTCACTTGGTTATCTCCCCTTTAACTTGGAATATTGGATTTTGGTTTCTATCCAAGATTCTTGTGTGTGCAACACCTCCAACATTTGTCAATCAATTTTGATGAAACTTCTCATACATTCTGACTAACAAGTGGATATGTGCATATTCCAAATGTTTCAATCTGCAGCAGTTTTAACCTAATTATCTCCCATTCAGCTATCTGCCTTTAGCTCAGATTTATTGTGGATTTCCAAAGGAGATTCTTGTATGCACAACTCCTCCTGCATTAAATGATTTCGATGAAACCTCAAACATGACCACTAATAAGTGAGCATGCATATATTTCCAAGCTTTTATTCTGCGATGCTTTTAATCCTTTACCTAACGAATCGCCAGCATCCGCCAACATAATTTGCAAATTTAGCAGTTGAAAGAAAGAAATTTTTCAAAATATTTCAGTAAAACCATATCATGTGGCCCCCTCATCGGAATGAGCCCATTGAGCTCGTTCCAATGAGGGGTCACATGATATGGTTTTGTTGAAATTTTTTTTTTAAATTTAAAAAAATAGTAACTGAAAAAATAAATTTTGATATCATCTGCATTGGGTAAAGGATTAGCTAGCTTATTTCCCCATTAACTTAGAATATTTAATATAGATGTTTGTGTGTGCAACTGCTCCTATATTTATGAATTGAATTAAAACTTCTCAAACATGACCACCAACATGTGCACAGCCCAGAATTTTCAGTCTGCGACAATTTTAACCGAGTTGCATCCCTTGAACTTAAACCGATTTTGATGCTTCACATTTAGAGGTGGATTCTGGAAAGATCAAAGTATGGATATTAATGTCCTTCAGTGATAGTTCTAACTTGTCTAATTTTGGAATGCTGAAATGTACGAGATAAATAACAGAATTCTAATGTCCAGTTAATAAGAAAGGTAAAACAAAGTTTGTGTACACATGTATTGAATTCATCATTACCATTTCAGATCAGGTTATGCAGTTCTGCATCATACCTAAACACCCATAATCATAAAGTACACTCGCCATGGACTGGTCGCAATCCATGAGTGGGCAGTGATGTCCACGCATGTGTTTACCAGGTAATAAAAATCCTTGTCAGCGAAATTTTAATTAATGAAGCACCGGGTTGTACCCGGTTTTGTTGAAATATTTTGAAAAATAATATTTGTTCAACTGCACAGTTAGTGTATTACTCGGGACAATGCGGCCAATACGTTAGGTACAGAGATAATATAATTCTTTCAGGACTTCAGTTAAAAAACTCAAGACATCTTGAAAATTAAACTGTGGGTAAATAAATAAAGACGATAAACCGATATTTTTGCAATTACACCGGTATTCAATCGATACTAGTTTGAATACCAGTGTGTATCGGTTTATCGATAAACAGTGCAGCTCTAGTAATGCCCTGCTGGGAAGAGCTCCGATTCTGTTTCACACCACAGCACTTCATGATCATTATACAATAATGGTTCTGAAAGAGTTAACAAATGAATACCAGGGGGATGCGATGGCTCAATGGTTACGGCATTGGACTTTAAAGCAAAAAAGGCTACGTTTCGATCCCCACAGGGGGTAACTGCATTGTGTCCTTGGGCAAGGCACTTAATCCTGATTGCTTACATGCGGGCACAGTAACACTGTGTACTAAAACTGAAAGGTTCGCAGTTCATTTCCAACCAGAGGTAACTGCATTGTGTTCTTGAGCAAGGCACTTAAACCCAGTTTCCCACATGGGGGCATGGTGATGGTGTGTACTAAGGCATACTGCACATCGATGTTGTCGCACTTGTCTTCAACCAATGCTAATCCTGCTCATGTGGAGTTAGTACATTAACCATTTAGTAGGGAGCTCGGTGGCTCAGTAGTTACGACATTGGACTTAAATTCTTTCATTGCGTTGCTCGGGTGCTTTGATGGAACACTCTGCTGGAAATGGCTCTGATGGTGTTTTACACCACAGCACTTCATTATCATCTTCATAGAATATATTGTTTTATGATCATTATAAAATTGGTTCTGAAAGAGTTAACAATTGACAGGGGTTGCGGTGGCTCAGTGGTTATGGCATTGGACTTGAAGAACTGCAGTTCGATTTTCACCAAGGGTAACTTCATTGTGTCCATGGATAAGGCACTTCATCCTAATTACCCATGTGGGGGCACAGTACTGGGAATGAACAAAATTGACAGGTGCAGTTTTAAGCTCCCGTGAATTCAGAGACAGGAGTAAATTGCACCCGTAAAATGTTAGTATATGAATTTTCGAGGGAATACTGTCAGCAAACACCAGAAACCTTAACCCTTTGAACTCTAGTGGCATCTTCCATGCCAGCAATTAGAAGAGTCCATATTCATTATTTGGGGTAGACCAATCAATATTTTCAACGTGCAGCCTCAAGGCTGCATGTTGAAAATATTGATTGCTCTACCCCACACATTTACTGAACAGCCATCCTATTAAATGAAGTTATGATGCATCATGTTCCTGGCCAGAAAAGCGGCCAATCGAGTTCAAGGGGCTACGTGTAAATGTATAAGGAATTGCTGAATTTTTACAGTGACTTGCCACTGGCTGCAGAGTGCTGCTTTCTAAAAAAAAATACACATATTTATAGGCCGTCACAGTATATTAGTGCTCCACAATATTTTTCAACGAGTGCATTTTTAGTTCCCATAAAATAGAAAACACAGGTGTTGACGGGAGCAATTGCACTCACGCCCGCCTCATTTCCAGGACTGGGGCATGGTAGCACTTGTATTAAGGCAACTGCACATCGATGTTGCACTTGTCTTCAACCAATGCTAATCCTGCTTGTGCGGAGTGAGTAGGTTAACTATATAGTAGGGAGCACAGTGACTCAGTGGTTACGGAATGGGACTTCAACTCTTTCATGAAGTTGCTCAAGTGCTTTGATGTAATGCACTGCTGGAAAGGGCTCTGATGTGACGGTGTTTTATACCACAGCACTTCATTATCATCTTCATAGGATACATAGTTTAATGATCATTATAAAATAAATCATGGTTCTGTAAGAGTTAACAAATGAATACCATGGAGTGTGGTGCCTCAGTGATTATAGCATTGGACTTCAAAGCAAAAAGTCCATGTTTTGATCCCCAGAAAGGGTAACTGTGATAGTGTCATTGGGCGGGGCACTTAATCCTGATTGGGGGCACAGCAGCACTGTGTACAAAAGCGTACTTCATGTCAATGTTGTCTTCAACCAATGCTAATCCTGCTTGTGCGGAGTTAGTACATTGCGGAGTCTGACAATTACTCAGCATTGCCTGTGGTTCTCTCCCGGTACTCCAGCTTCCTCCACCCATAAAACTGTCCGACATGAGGTGACCATGGCTGTCAAAAGTGTCATTAAACCACAATAAAAAAATCAGTACCATGCAGTTTGAGTATACTTTCTTGTTATTTGTCCAATGTCCAGCAATGCAGGTGATAGCAAATCAGTTATTTTATTTCTTTAATTTGTGGAGTGCTAAAAGCTGCTATCATAACTCTAATGAAAGTGGCAAAAGCCACTTCAGTTGCTTTACACAGACCTTTGATTTTGAGGCATGCAATTGTGCCTGCATGTAATAACACGCCTGATTTCAAAAAGCTTGGTACTTAAAAAATGGGCGCCTAAAAAATTTTGCGTGCACAGACATGCAGGTTACCATTGAAGCTGTACATCATAACATGCATGACAACAACGACCTGAAGAGCCTGGGTTAATCCATAAACACAAGTCTTATGTCTGAAAGAATCGAAGCAAGCAGGGGATTGCAACATCGTCTCGCGGACAGATCAAAGCAATCATAGCGTTGCTTGACTCCTGTTTTCACGTTTGTAGAAGGTGATCTTCGTGTGTTAACTGGGAAAATTTTTTAAAAAACTGAAACTTTATTTCATTTAAATATTGATATTAAATAAACTAAAACGAAACTCCACCAGTCTTGGTTGTGAACAGATACAGCAAACCTAACTTAAGTTACTCTTTCAAGGTCAGTAGCTCTATAAGAAATGTTTGTGATTTTCCAGAACATGCAACACTGAATGGTTTAGTTTACACAGACAAGGGGAAAACTATTTTATTTGATTCTGATAAATTTGCATAAATTTGGATAAAACAGTTTTGCACTATTTCAATTTGAGGGTAAGTTGAATAAAATTAAAAAGTTTTCAAATTTTAATGCAATTATTCTGTCACTGATCAGCGATAATAATGAACTGTAGTCTCATGAGTCATTCGGTGATCTTTCGTTTTGGGAATTGACTGGTTTGTGCAAGCATTGAAATGCCAGGGCTGACTGTGAAAACTGTGTACTTGGGTTAAAAAATAGAAGCGTTATTATATGCACCTCTTCATTTTTCAAAAATGGATGGTCTGTTTACACTGTTTGTATCAGCTTGATGTTTTCTCAGCAAAAGAAAAAAATCTTTGAATAAAATTGTTTTGTTACAATTTATTGGAGAGTACCAATAGGCACTCTCCAATAAATTGGAACAAAACAATTATTACTGAACAGAAACATGCTAAACTAAGACTATCCTTTCTGGTAGCACGGTATCCTTGATAAGAAAACTCTAATCAGCTTGGTAAAATAATTTAGCACTCAACAACTTAATATGACCAATATTAGGATCAAAGGATCGTTTGCTCAATTTGTACTGGCCAGGTAGCTGCATTTTTGTTTTCATTTTCAAATTTATTTTTTTCTTCAGAACACTTGAAAGGCAGATTAGATGATTATATAGAACAATTCAATGGTAAGGTAAAACTATATAGAAACAGTGAACGACTTGGGCTGATAGGAACAAGAACAAGAGGTGCTCAGTTATCTAAAGGAGAAGTCATTATATTTCTTGATGCTCATTGTGAATGTAATAGAAACTGGCTCACTCCTTTACTGCAGGCAATCAAACATGATAGGTGAGTGCTTCCATTTTTTTGCCCAACTCTTTTTTGCAAATTTGTTTCATCTGGACTATTTTTTATTGAAATCATGGCTGCTATCTGTATGTCTGTCTGTACACCTATCCATCCATCCACCATTCAATCCCACCATCTGTCCATCCACCTATTCAAATTACATCTTTACCCCCCCCCCCCCCCCCCCCCCAATTTTTTTGGGGGGATATAGCCATGGCACTGTCCGTCTGTCTGTCCATCCGTAGATGGAGTTGGTTTCCATTCTGTAACTAAAATTCTGCTTGGCCGACTAAATCCAAACTTGGCATGTGGGTTAGGCATGATGAGAGGAAGAACCCATTTTATTTTGGCATCTTTGTGCCAATGCCCAAGGTCACACTGACCTTGAACTTCAATTTTTATCAGTGTTGGTTTCTGCTGTGCAGTATTAAAGTTTCACTTGGCCAACTGGAATCCAACTTGGCATGTGGGTTAGGCATGATGAGAGGAAGAACCCTATTCATTTCGAGGTCATTGTACCAAAGGTCAAGGTCACAGTGACCTTCAACTTAAACATTTACCAGAGTTGGCTTCTCAGATTGAAAATTTTGCTTGCTCGATTGATGCTTAACTTGGTTTTTGGGTTGAGCATGATGAAAGGAAGAACCCTGTTTATTTTGGGGTTATTGTGTCAAAGGAAAAGGTCACAGCGACCTTGAATTTTAACTTTTCTCAATCTGAGTTGGTTTCTACTCTCTAATTAAAATGTTATTTGCCTGATCAAAATCAAACTTGGCATGTGGATTGGGCATAATGAGAGGAAGAACCCTGAGTATTTTTTAGGTCATTATGCCAAAGGTCAAGGTCACAGTAACCTTGAAATTATAACCTTATTGGTCGGAGCTGGTTTCAGCTCTCTTAATTATTAAAAAAAACATGCTGAAGGGCCTGAGAAACAGATTCTTAACTTTCTTTGGCCTTATCATGCGTTACCACTTTTAAAGTTTGAATGTAATGGTCAGAACAATTGTCAGATTATGTGATAAACTGTCTGTCCAAACCAGTTCTACAGAATAAGTGTGCACTGATATATATAAAACTGAATTGCTGGAATCTAGTGAAAAATGTCACAACTCAGTGTCACAACTCAATGTATCCCCATCAAGATGGCATCAAGAGTCAACACGTGAAAATTCTCCCACTGGTGACATTTGATGACATGAAAGCTGTTGTGCTGTAACTGCAATCACAGTGGAACAGCTTTCACATCATAAAATATAAAACAAAAGCCAAGCATGAAACTAGTAACACCCTTATCAGCTTTCCAGCATCAACGTTTGTTATACCTGCCCCCCTCCCCCCCCCCCCCCCCCCCCCCCCCCACAATGAGTTGTGGAGGGTATACTGGAATCATCTTGTCCATCCATCTGTCTGTCCATCCATCTGTCCATATATTTTCACAGACGTTTATGGATCAATCTGCTCGAAACTTGGTATGAATATTCACCAGCATGTGAACCTGTGCACCTGTTAGTTCTGGGGAAGTATTTTTACCAGAATTATGCCCCTTTTTGACTTCAAAAGCTGATCCAGAATTTTGTCTGAAGATTTTCTGTTTATGGGTTAATTCCTTTGAAACTTGGTATGAATGTTTACTACCATGGGAACCTGTGCACCTGCAATTATAGTTTTGATCATACTTTTTTTGCCAGAGTTATGCCCCTTTTTGTCTTAGAATAATCATGGCGGTGGGGGTTATAGACAGGCCCATCTGGGACAGTCACACCTCTAGTTTTGTCAGTAATAACTAAAATTTGCAGTGAAAATTTAGTTTGCATTTGTCGAGAAAAATGCACACATTTTTGACAGACATCAAGCTGTGTTCTTTAAATGGCCAACACAATTGAGAAAATTAAAAACTGTCATGAAAAACTTGTTATGCCCCCGACCCACTTAGGAGCTTCTGGTACATAGTCGAGGTCCCTGTCTGTACATCCATCCATTTGTCCGTACAAGCAACTGGCATCGGTTGTCAGATGTTGATGACCATTGGTATGATGATAGACCAGCATAGGGGACATGATATCCACATATCACGGGTTTTGTCCATACATTCCTACCAGAGTTATGGGCCTTGTTACAATTAGAAAACTCTCTGTACGAACAATTTGCATTATAACTCTGTCATTTGTGTGTGAACTTTTCATGTCCTTTGGTATGGTGAGAGACTTGCATGGGGGTGAAGACATCCACATATTTCAGGTTTCATCCATGTATACAAACCAGAGTTATAGACTTTGTTACACTTATAAAATTCACTGTACAAACATTTTGCATTATAACTCTGGCCTGGGTTGTGATTTTGCTGTCCTTTGGAGTGATGATAGAGAATCCTGTGGGAAGATATCCGCATATTGCTGGTCATGCCATCCATATTTACCACAGTTATGCACCTTTTTAGACTTAGAAAAACTGTCTGTGTGAAGTTTTTGCATTGTTTTTTGCCCATGGGAATAATTTTTTGTTGGATGGCATCAGAAAAATGAATAATTTTTGTATTCTCCTTGTTGACATTGCTTCACATTGCACTATTTTTTGTATTTTGCATTGTCTATTTATTGGAACAACCCCCACCTTCAAGAAGGCAGAAGCTGCGACACTTTTCTATTTGTGACCAATCAGTATTCAACCAGTCCAGTTGTGAGAGATAAGTAGTAGCAAGTGTTATCTCTGTTACACATGGAGTGGAATTTGTATCCAAATAATCTAATATATAAATGCGAATGTCTGTATCTATCTCTCTATCAATCTCTTTATCTCTGTTCCGTGTGAACTTCTCTGTTTCTTGACCGATTGATCTCAAATTTTGTACACGGGGGTAATTCGACCCTGCGAGTAACATGGGATGGGTGCCGTGCCCATGCGGGTGATCTTGAAATTGATGACCTTGACCTTTTATTTCGACAATGGCTCGTCCGAACGGGCTCAAATTTCATATGTGCGGGTATAGTGACCATCGACTTATCAGGGTGCCAGTGCGGGGTGACATTGGGGACCTTGACCTATTTTGAAAATGGCTGAACTGATCATAACCATCTTCTCCCGTGCAACGCCGGGTATTCACCTGCTAGTAATTCATATTTTGAGATAGACATTCAGACTTTGTCAGTGTTTCATCAAGTACATGAGTAGTGTTCTGTACAAGAGCATTGCTGATATTTGCTCCCCTGTTATATTGAATATACCCATAGTAGCTTGGTGTACCAAATGTTCAGCTCGAGTGGTGAAGTGGTGTTTAGCCACGAGACTTAGGCACGCGGTTAACACCACTTCACCACAAGTGGTGAACATTTGGTACACCAAGCTACTTTGGGTATATTTTATTTATTATTTATACTATGATCATCAGATTAATAAGAGTTTAAATGTAAAATAAATCAATATTCACACGTGCGAATCTGTTTTTGTTTACATGAGCACGGGGGCAGTACTTCTGCTGGCAATTTTATCTCTGAAACGAAATAGAAAACAAAACACACAAATTACAGGGCCTTTTTCATTTTAATAACATAATAACACACTATTTCGAGTTATTGATGCTTTATTAACATGAGACAACGTATCTTTTGTTAATTTTTGGTATCGTATGAGATAAGCTTATTTAAAAACATACTAAACTAGCGGGTGAATACCCGGCGTTGCACAGGAGAAGATGGTTATATCAATATCCCCTCAGATATGATCTGCTCTGCCGTTTTCGAAATAGAAGGTCAAGGTCACCAATTTCAAGGTCAAGGTTACCCCGCACGGGCACCCCGATAAAGTCAAAATGATCGATGGGTCAATATACCCGTGCATATGAAATTTTAGCCTGAGCGGCCCAGCCATTTTCGAAATAGAAGGTCAAGGTCATCAATTTCAAGATCAAGGTCACCCTGCATGGGCACAGCACCCATCCCATGTTACTCGCAGGAACGAATTACCCCTGTGTACAAAATTTGAGATCGATCGGTCGAGAAACGGAGGAGTTCACCCGGAACAAAGATAGAGAGAGATAGACAGATACAGACATTCGCATTTATATATTAGATAATTGCTGGTTTCATTTCATTCTTCATGAGATGACAAGTGATAAATTTAGACAAATTTGCATCCAAGGCAAGATCACCAAAGGTCAACTTGGATGTAGTACCACTGTAGGTGTAAATTTTAACTGTTGAAATTCTGTTTCTGGTGTGTTCACCATGGTTTGTGTGTAAAGCTAAAATTTATGCCATAGACTTTCTATATATAGTAGAATAAGTATAAAATAGGCTTTTCTCTCTGCGCCAAATGCCTAACGAAAGTATATATTCTGAACGAGTTGTGTTCATGATCTGGGCAGTGCTATTTGCAATATAATCAGCATCCTTTATTCATTCTGCACCACTCAGGATATTCAGGTAAAGAGGGGGTGCACAGTGGCGTTGTGATAACCAGTTCTTATCAGATCACCGAAGTTAAGCAACGTTGAGTCTGTTTAGTCCTCGGATGGGTGACCCACTGAGCGATCAATTCGGACTCCCGCATTGTGTCCTTGGGGAAGGCACTCGTCGTTGCTCGGTGGTTCTCTCTGGGTACTCCAGCTTCCCGACCAACGACGAACAGCTACCAGCTCTGCACTGAAGCACAGGCAGGGTTAGATTGGTTGAAGACATGCGCACCATCGACGTACAGTAAAACTGTCACGGTCATGATTAGCCATTGAGGTACGTGACCTTAAACACCAATTAATAAATAATAAATATAAATATTCAGGTAAAAGACATTCTCTTTGTTTTGTCAGATGTGTAGTGTTAAGTGATTAATTCTTCACTAATTGATACTGTAGTGTTTTGTTTATTTATCTAACAATCATATAGATTTTGGCCTGAAAACCATGAGAAACGGTACGCATCACATAATGTGTTCCGATTCCGTATCATATAGATGACTCATTCTGATTCCGTATCATATAGAAGATGACTCGTTTCCGGTAGGGCTACGGGCTATCATAACAGGCGCATGGATACATTCTATGTGCGTTTCAGTGATCGACCAAACATTATGTCCCAAAAATGTTTAAAAATAATTTAACCCTTTACCTAACATGAAAAGCAGACGACATTTGCAAAAAAAATTCTTGAATAACTAATTTTTTTCATTTTTTGTCTCAAAAACATAGGTTGTGAGCCCTCATTGGAACGAGCTCGACGAGCTCGTTCCAACGAGGGGTCATAACCTATGTTTTTGAGAAAAAAATAATGAAAATTAATTGGTGATTTTTTAGAATAGCATTGGCCGGTTTTGTCCGTTACGTTGGGTAAAAGGTTTAAGATTTACTCTGTGTATGTGACAGAATTGTTAGATAAATGAATTATCATGATAATGTGCATGTCCTGTGATTTTCATCAGATTCTTGGTGGTGTCCAAAAATGGGATCACAACTCGCCGACAAAGCCAGCTCGTTGAGATTCCATTCTGGACACCGCCTCGAATCTGATACAAATTACAGGACATGCACATTATCGTGATAATCTGTATACATTTGTTGTGCTCCTCTTCTGACTTTAACTATTTGGTAGGGAATGCGGTGGCTCAGTGGTTATGGTATTGGACTTCAAACCAAAAGGTCCACAGTTTGATCCCCACAAGGGGTAAATGCGTTGTGACCTTGGACAAGGCACTTAATTAATGTCAGAGTTAGTATGTTGGGTAGTCTGACAGTTGCTTGCTGCTGCTCAGTGGTTCTCTCCAGGTTCTCCACCTTCTTCCACCAGTAAAACCTTCCGGCACAAAGTGACCCTGGCAGTCAAAAGTATTGTTAAACCCCAATAACTAAATAAATAACTATTTGGTATCATATTTTTCAGGACAACAATGGCTGTTCCCATCGTGGATGGAATTGATTGGGATAACTTCCGCTATCATCCTGTTTACACAACTACGCATCACAGAGGTATATTTGAATGGGGCTTTCTGTACAAGGAGAGCCAAGTACCACAGAAAGAACTGGCAACCAGAACACAGAACACGGCTCCCTACAAGTTTGTATATTTTACAATTGTTCCATATTAGCCCATATTTGGGATTTATTTTGAAGAGCTGGTACTCCAACTTACAGGCTTCATATTCTTTGTATATGCTTCGTATTATGTTTGAAGTGAAATTATTTTGTCTTTATGAATTTATCTTGTAACAGTTTGGGGGAGAGTGTCAAATGCACACTTCCATAAATTGTTACAAGGCAGAGATCTGAAGAAATTTTGATGACCAAAACAGTTTAGTTCTACCATTTAAGGCCTAAAAAAATTAAAAAATTGTTTCTCAGGCCCTCCCGCATGGTCTTTTGGCTGCCGCATGCTCTTTTTTTATAGCCAATGTAAACTTAAATAAAATAAAAATTAAATGGTTTATGTCTGATATTTTACTAAATTTAGAAAATTGATAAATGTCCCTTGAGTGCAAGAAGGCTTTGCAATGCCTTAGCATTGCAAAGCCTTCTTGCTCTTAAGGGACGAAATACACCACCACCCATGCTATTCCGTAGCTTATGAGGCCTAAAACATAAACCAAGAACATGAACTTTTTGATGACAAGGAAATAATTACAGAAATAAAAAAATAAAATAAAAAACACTCGCCCACATGCAATTTTACAAATAATGGCTTGAGAAACAGAAGACCTACTTTGTGGGGCCTAAGATTGATTTTTTTTTTTAAGGGGGGGTGGGGGGTGTCCAAAATTGGTCAAATTTTGTTCAGAAAATGTCATTTGATCCATATGGCTATCCATTTATAACTTTGTGCTCCAGAATATATTGGTGTGCTGTTTGTTAGAGGGATGTCAAACTTTGTATGTGTATGTATCTTTGATTGTCATCTGTCAGAACTTATGGCTGTCCATTTACAACATTTTGTCCAGAAAATTATCTTTTTGTGCTTTTTGTGAGAGGGGTGCCAAACTTTGTATTCATATGAATCTTTGGTTGACCAAAACTCTACAAGTGTTTTAGCAGTAATCCAAAACAACTACAGTAATTTTTTACCAAGGGTCACTAAACATGCATCACTTGTGCTGCCTGGGGTGTAGGTTTGTCATGAACAAAAATTAGATGTCTGTGACTGTATCTTCATGGTTAGCTGTTAAAAGAAAGTTAACAATCACTTGCATAGGCCACATAACAGGTGTGATTTGTTGCAGAGATACCAGATATTGTTTGTGTATAGATTTTGAATTTTGGGTACAGTGGAACCCACTTAGCTGAATACTTTTAAAACAAGTAACCCGTTTAGTTGCATATAATTTTCAAATACCAAACCATTCTACCATCAGTGCAAATTTGTAGTATGGAGACGATTAATCCATACATGATGGGCCTTCCCCCAGGGTGTAAACATTGACAAATGCTGATTGTCAAATAATTTAACATTTTTTTGCTACTATGCCTTGATTTATTCAACTTATATATCCTATTTTAGGATACAGATACAACATTTGGCGTAACAGTACAATTATCTGACAGTTCTGTTTTAACTTGTAAATTTGCACCTGCAATTCAGGTGATCATGCAACAACTCATCATGTTAGAATGTGAGTTACTCGTAAAATCCCCATGGCAAACAATGGCAGAAATAGGGCAGGCATGTACCAAAGAGAGGGTTGTCCCCTGATTTAAAAAATGAAAAGAGACAATTCTGCTTGACCAATGAAATTTTTCAGACGTGATTGCATTATTGGACAGACAGCAGTAGATCAAAGCAATCATAATCGATTAATTTTCAGTTGCCAGTTATTACTCAAATTGAAAAGATGGTGACACATATAGGGATGTGCTGAACAGTGTTCATTCTGAATGACTCATACAACATGTTGGCACCACTTTGTTAATATTTATTTATTTATTGGTGTTTTAAGGTCACATATTTCTGCACAATGGCTAATCATGACCATGACAGTTTTACGGGTGGAGGAAGCCGGAGTACCCGGAGAAAACCACCGAGCAACGGCAAGACCTTTGTTAATTGAGTATAATTACATTGTTAATGTAGTTATACGTTTTGGGTCCAAATACTCAATTCCCATTGGTCAGCTGGATGAAAACGTCCTGACCAAATGTCATTCATTTTCCAACAAATTCATTTGGTCGAACTTTGACCCGCATTTACGGTAGAGGGCAGTTGACAGAAATTCACAGAATGTAATTCGGGCAGTGTTTGGGTGGGTTTATAACTTTTAGCGCCTCTCGCAGTGATCAGTGATTATAGTTTACTGATATGTTAAATAAATTGTTTTGAACATTCCAAGTTTCGTTGCGAAAGACAGCAATTTGACAAATTTGAGTCAATGCCGAAAACCGGTGCTCAACTTAGAGTTGTGCGCTTTGTCTTTTGTACGAGGGTGGTTTTTCGCCTCGTTCATTCGTACATGTTTTATTTCGTCTTTCTGCTTTGTGGTTTGGTAAAAAGTAGTTTAAACAGTTACGGAGTGTAATTATAAGAATTGAATGCAATTTTTATAATCTTTATTGGAGTATGAACGTGTGGGAATGGGTACAAATTATGTATGAATCCCGAAGGGATAAAAATTATAAAAATTGCATTCAATTCTTAAATCAAAGAAACATGCTAATGGCAGCATGAAGTTGAAATTTACAACATTGTGTTTACCGTATTTACTCTATATATTGGGACACTATAATTTGGGACACACATTTTTTCCAGAAGAATATTTTTTTTTATGCTCCAATGTTTGGGACACTCAGGAGTCTTGTTTCCAGTTGGTCCAGTCACCTGAAAACAGTGCAAAATGCTCAATATTAAAGCTAAGTTTGTGTTTTTAATTTTCCTTTTTAAACAATAAAAAATTGATAATACATACTGATTTGTGTTGTTTTTATTTAAATCTGTTCCTAAGTTTTAATATTTACAGTCCGTACTGACATGAGGAAGACTATTTAATATTACATTGTGACAGTCTTCAACCCTTCACTGAAAGCTAGTAGCAGATGACACTCAAAAAAAGAAAATCTCCATCCAATTTATTTTTATACTGTACCAATGACCCAGACATAGCTGGTGCTAACTCTTAAAATATAGGGCCAAACACAAATTTTGCCCCCCAATCCCCCAAATTTGCATCTAAAACCAAAGAAAACATGTCCTGAAAGGCCCTCCACACTTCGCCCCTACTGCGCATGCGCAGTGTCAAGGACATTCCGAAATTGGCGCCATTAATCATTCTAAGTTTGGCCCTTCATCAGTTAACATCTGACTGATCTTTGTGCTTATAAATCTCAGTTTAAATGATGCCAGACACATAAATATTAGTGAAATGGTGATTCTAAGGAGGATAGAGAAGGAGGAGAGGAAAAAAATGTGTGACAGAATATTATCAGGGCTGTAACTTAAAATTTTTTAATGAAATTATGTTAAGTTACCTATTTTCGAGGCAGCAGCCATTTTGTTGTCATTCTGATTATTTAGTTACACTGTTTTTTAAGTGTTTTCCTCTCTCCCTGTCCTTTAAGTTCCCCCTTGCTATTCTCCCATGCTTTTGGCATAGTTTTTGTAATTATTATTACTAAATTTTCTTGGGAGTTTTAGCTGAATAACAGAATGAATTCTGTTCTTTTCCCCATGTTTACGTCTTCACCTACGGGTGGTTAGGCGTTGTGTTCTGCATCTACCATCTGATGTTCTGCAGTTTCTTCCCTGGAAGTCTCTGTTTTGCATCAGATAGTGTATTTTTGGTAACTGATTTCGGGCCTGGGTGCCTGGAGTCTTATTTTAGTGTTTTTACACTCATTGTTTACATTTACAACAGCCCTCTGTGTGAGGGGGGGATTTCTAAAAAATAATATCTTGATGTTATTTTAATCATAACTAGATACATTATTATTGTTCGTAAGTGTTGAATAAATTGTTTAAAATATTTTTAAAATTTTTGTCCACACTTAGGCTTGGGATCCATTGGGGCTCAATGTTACTTTTCAGAAACTTGGGCTGTTCTGAAAAAATATTTTTTCAAAATATTTTGATTTCAATTATTTTTTCTATATTAATGGATCATATTATTATTATGTATTTTGATTGCCAGGGGTTAGTGCGAGTACCAGGACTTGTTTTCTTTTCACATTGAAAGGATATTGATCAATTGTTTTAAGAGGAAGTCTTCCTCTGACTTTATTATCATTCTATATGTGGTCAGTGTACTCGCATTAACTCCTGTTCTGTATCGTATGATTTCGATGACAATATGGGAAGCTTATGTCATGGTATGTTATTGGGGATTTGGACACTCCGGTCCTTTCCCCGCAGGGTCACTCTACTTTATCAATTTCTATTTCAGACGATCAAGATTAGGGTGATGTATCTTTGATGTCTTCCAACAGTGTGCCTCCGTCGTCACAATTAATGAAGGGCTAGCGGAAAAGTGCTCATGTAAATACGCCAATTGCCTAAGAGGACCCTAGTAGGTTCGACGGCCTTTGACGTCCGCTAGCTCGCCCGGTGTAGCGTCCATTCACCGAATGGTTCGGCAGCTGGGTTCGTCCGTTGCGGTCTAGAAGGAATTTTGGGGTGATGCGCGCACTATAAATTAACCTAATGCACACCCAGTGACGGCGGATCGGAGGGAGAACGGAGGAAGCCTTTTAGTCCGGTTCATAGCTCGTTCCGGGGCCCTCTCTCGTTCAACAACATCTGGCCCCAGATGTTGTGGTACAAAATGTGTCGCAAGCCGAGCATACGTCCGTCGCTCGGGACGCTCCGTTGTATAGGCAGTCCGCGGAGACTGCTAAGGCTTCCTCTTCTCGTCAGCGCACACGACCGCACCTTGGCTGCGTGACCGCCGATAAATTACCAGCTTCGCCGATCAAGGATTCTTCGGCGACCAGGTCACACCATCCGGTAGCCAGGGACACGAGGCCTGCAGACTCCGGACGTTCGCATAGGAAGTGTGCGGGAGTCAACGTACACGGAGCTTCCGGCGGCAATGTATCGTAAGACCGCTACTGCACAGGCCTCGGGAACGGACGTGCTTTCCTTAATAGCACAGTTTATCGCAGCATCCCAGCATCAACTGAATCTGTCGCATATATTTTATCCGACGATGCTGGGTCGGGACGCTCTGCGGAAGCGGGTACGGACGTCCGAAAGTTTCATCCGGTCCGACGGGATACCGAAAGGGATTCGGAGGATTTCGAGCTTTCCCTTTCGGAACAACATATGCTGTTGTGTATGTCATCTGACTTGGTCTTCTACAGCTTCTTTCGTCGGACCAGAATGCTGCGATGCCGGATAAGAAACTGATAGCGTCGGTGGACTTAAAAATTTTTGGTTCGGTTCAGGGACATCGTCCCTCAGTTCCGACATAGTCCAATAATGTCACACAAACTTTCGAATTATTGAACGACGCTATATATATTATTATTTTATGCTTGCTAACCAAGCATTTCTGGTTTCTTGTTCGAAGAGTTATGGAGATGTCTTTCAAAAGTGTGCCTCTGTCGTCATAGTTAATGAAGAGCTAGCGGCAATAAGTGCTCATGGAATATGTCTATCGCCTACGGAGTGACATTCGCTAGCTCACCCGGTGTAGCGTACATTCATCGAATGGTTCGGCTGCCGGGTTCGTCCGTTGCGGTCTAGGAAGGAGATTTGGGTGATGCGAGCACTTTAATTACTTTAGTACTCACCCAGTGACGGCAGATTGAGGACAGATCGGAGGAAGCCTGTTAGTCCGGTTCCTGGCTTGTCCAGGTCCGTCCGGGCTGTGAGCGAGAGAGGTCCCTCTCTCGTCCAACAACATAGGGGACCGCATGTTGTGGTTCAGATATTCTACATTCGGAGCATATGTCCGTCGGTCGGGATGCTCCGTTATACTGACAGTCCGAGAGACTGTCCTTAATGCTTCCTCATCCTCACAGCAGGGCACACGACCGCACATTGGCTACGTGACCTCGAGTATCCGATCAGTTTCGGCATTCATTGATTCCACGGCGAATAGGTCGCGCCATCTGGTAGCCAAGGGACACGAGGCCTATACACTCTGTTCGCTCGCATATTGGTAGTATGCACGGGGTAACGATCACGGAGCTTCCAGCGGCAATGCATCGTAAGACCGCTTCTCCTCAGGCCTCAGTGACGGACGTGCTATCCGAGTTAGCACAGTTGTTTCGTAGCATCCCAGCAATTGACAGTTTCTCGGTCGAATCAGGAATTATCCGACGGCGCTGGGTCGGTGCGGTCCGCGGCTGCATCAGGTACGGACGACCAAACGCTTTATAGGGTCCAACAGGATGGCGAAAGGGATTCGAAAGATTTCGAGTTTTCCCTTTAGTAGTATCGGAAGATGCCTTTCATATCTTCTGGCATTATCTTCCAGTGATTGTTATTTCGGACTTCATTGCTGCGATCTTGGATAAGAGACTTATAGCGTCATTGGACTCGGATTTTTCGATCGGTTCAGGGACATTGTCCCTGACTTACCGACGCAGTCCAATATTGTCATTACAACATGTGTTTTATTTTTTGACGCTATATATATATATATACAAGCCTGCTACTAAGCATGATAGTTTAGTTTCTTGTCCGCGTTGCTCATTTCTGCCATTTTATCATTTATACGAATAGTTTATTTTGGCAGAGCAGGGCATACCGAGAGTTCATATGCGTCTAGACGGTGTGATTAAAGACTGCATATATTCTTTTTCGCCGTTTATGTCTTTTCCAATTTCAATGTTGGGAACGACATTATGTATAGTAGACTTAACTTAGACGCTTTATCATACGTAATCCGCCTTACTGAGGCGTTATCATTACGTCTTCAAGAAAAGATTTACGGGATATTATTCTCAATGTAATTTCTTTTGAGGGCAGTAGTTTGTTCACGTATAACTCCGCCCTTCAGTGGCTGATTGGAGTTGGTTAGACGTGACGCAGCCCTAGCTACATCCACACGTGTGGATAGTAAGGTTAAGAACTCTCTCAGAGTCGCTTCGTTCTCGGAGGACCTTCTCTTCGACGGCAACTTTTCGGCAATCCATGAATTGCTCGATTTACACGTTCTCTTGTCTATCTAGTGTTACAAGAGATTCAGACTGGGGCAAACATTCGGTGGTTGACTCAGAGAGTGCTACTGCAGTTGCTGGACCCGAGTGTGGCTGTTATGACAGTCGCCAGTCAAACAGATTGGGATATAATACTGATCCCTACGGATTCGAAGTGCCAGGGTCTTTGGGTTCCGCAGTCTCTTAGCAATCAGTTTTCTTCCGCGGAATAATGTTTTTTAGGCTTGCTTTATGTCATTGCATGAACATTATTCAGAAACACATGCCCAAATTCCTGTTCTTTAATTCGACAGTAGTGGCGTATCTCCGGAACCAGGGAGGCACTCTTTCGTTTCCGTTATTCAATTTAATGGAAAGAATCCGTCTGTTGGTTATAGTACACCAAGTTCAGTTTTGGTCCGTCATATTCCGGGTCGTCTGATTGTTTTATCGGACTCCCGTTCTCTTACGGGTCGCTTGTTGCTGTCAGAATGGACTCTCAACAAACAAGTATTCAATCAGATTTGCTATCTATGGGAGCGCCCAATGATGATTTATTTATGACACAGCTTGCTAATCAATTGCAGACGTATGTGTTGGCTTGTCCAGATCTCTGAGCTAATGTTGTTAACGCTCTATTGATCTATAGGACGGAATGATAGGATACGCGTATCCTCCGGCGCTGTTGTTTCAGCAGGTATTGCTAAGATAAACAACCACAATACATTTCTGTTGATAGCATCTCTATCTTCACAGAGATCATGGGTAATTTACTCTCTTGTCTACTGTGGGTCTTAACGTGAAATCTTCCTCTATGTGAGGATCTTTTTTCACTGGGTAAATCGTGTCATCTTTATCACAACCAGCAAGGTCGCAACCTTCATGTATTCCGTTGTGTGGTCCGTATTGCATTGTAAGCACTGTACTGGACGAGCTTTGGACGCGATTTCTTACTATAGGAGATCCTCTTCTTCGCTATTCTATGCAGCTAAAGTGGAGGCTCTTCCGTCGTGGTGTAGGGATCATTATGTTCATATTGTTGATCCCTCCATACTACTCATTGCTACTTTTCAGTATACTTGTTTCACAAGATCTACTGCAGCCTGTTATTATTTAGGTTATAGGTTTATGTTACCTCATACCTATGCACTCTACGATAGTTTACAATTGAGTTTTTTGTCTCTTTATCTAAGTCAGTTAGTAACTTTTTGATAAATAGACTTAGAATCTTTAGATTTAATTCCTATATGGATTTTAACTTCGGTTCTTATTTAGCTAAGTAATCTTTTGAGCGTCTGGAAACAGTAGTTTTAAAATTCTGACCTTTTAGACAGTAATTCTGTTGGTTTCTCTTTTACTGTAGAGTCAGTGAGTTTCATGCACTATCGATGGATGATTTTCACTTCCGTAGTTTCGGAATCACTACTTCCGTTACTATTTAGGTTGGATTGTTGCATAAGAGTTAGGCTCCTATTATCCGGAACCTATTATTTTAAGGTCATAAGAGTTAGGCTCTTATGACCTTAAGGACCTATTATTTTAAGGTCCTTCCGTCTTAGTATGGGCATAGGCCTTTACTCTTTCCGGGTACAGTTTATGTATTTATAAACAGATATCTGTTTATTACTATGGGCGTAAGCTTCTTCTGTCTTTGATGTCTAGTAGAAGGACGTTACGCTCCATTTTATTGTTAATGGATTCTATTAACTATCGGTACTGCTTATGGTATATCATTGACTTAGCAGTTGTGCTTAAGATTTCGGCTCATGAAGTAAGAGTTCTTCTACTTCTTGGGCTTACATTAATAGTGTCGCTATTATAGATTTTTGAAGGCCGCTCATTGTGCTCAGCCATCCACATTCATGAATTTTATCTCAGAAATATCAAGTCCATTTCTGGAGGCCTCTATTGTTAGGTCTATTATCTACTGATCAGAATGTCATTCACTTAACAGTTGCTACTATAGCTAGGTAGGCTGTCTGTTTCGGCAGTGTCTCCGTTCGGCTGCCCTCTTCGCTCTGGGCTATTTGACCCAGGGCAAGAAAAAGGGGGGGGGGGGGGGGAGGGTGTTCCCTTGGGTCACCTGTTTTACTATGAAAACAAGGGGATACCTCCTCCGGAGTTAGTAATTCTGAGCTGTTATTGGGATGGTTGTTTAGTGAGAAGTTTAGGTTTTTAAAATTCATTCAAGTCTTAGTTTTTAAAGTATAGCTTTTGAATATTGCATATGTCAACGGACATGATTATGCAATCCTCAGACACTTTTAGGAGTATAAGAGTCTCTATTCTCTAGACTTACTTTATTTATTGGCTTACTTTAAAAATTATTAGTATAAGGATTATATTGGATATTAATAGAGTACATGGATGTATGAAGCTCAATTTTGGAAGGTGTTGTATCTTTCTAATTTATCATAAATAAGAAAGATACATGTAAGGCCTATTACTTCTTTTTCCCTACAGGGGATGACTTTATTTTATTGAGCGTATTCCATTTTGCTCTATGTCCTTGGCCCTCCAGCCTTTTTACTATTCAGCTATGTCTGGGTCATTGGTACAGTATGAAAATGTTAAAAAATTTATAGTAATTTATATATTTTTTATACTTACCAATGACCCAGACGGGGATGGCCCTCCCAGGAGTTGGGAACTCTTGCCTCCCCGCTGAGTACATAGTGCTTACCAGGCACTGGTTATTAGAATGATTAATGGCGCCAATTTCGGAACGTCCTTGACACTGCGCATGCGCAGTAGGGGCGAAGTGTGGAGGGCCTTTCAGGACATGTTTTCTTTGGTTTTAGATGCAAATTTTGGGGATTGGGGGGCAAAATTTGTGTTTGGCCCTATATTTTAAGAGTTAGCACCAGCTATGTCTGGGTCATTGGTAAGTATAAAAAATATATAAATTACTATAAATTTTTTAACTTTTTTAGATTTTCATTCATTGCGCTCGTTCTAATGACGGATCATAAGCTATGTTTTGGGAGCAAAAAAAAAAAATATTGGATGGCGATTATCATATAGAGTGATGGAAAACGAATCACACACAACTTGATTCAGCATCAAAACAAGACCAGGTTGTGTTTTTTCCCCATTTTCTAAGATGTGGGACATCTGTGAAAATATTTATTTTTAGCTGTCCCAATACATAGAATAAATACGGTATTTCTTTTGCTTAACCCTGGAAATAAGCAATCTGTCATTTGCAGAATGAGGTCCCCAGAGTGTGAATTTGCTGATGCTATCCCATGCAGTTGGCTAGAGTGGTGGCCGAGTGGATAAGTGCGCTGGTCTCTCATGCCAGAGGTCCTGGGATCGATCCCCGGTCGGGGAAAGTTCTTGAGGTGTCCGAACACTCTCTGTCAGCATCAGTTGTGGGGTTAATGCTGTCACAGCGTACGCTCCTATCGGGTGGGGACGTAAAATGGCTGTCCTCTGTGTGGAGAGAGACACACTATGTGCAGGCTAAAGATCCCTTTGTAGTATTCGAGAAGAGTTAGGCCACGAAGTTGCCGCTATGAAGGTTGTCCCACACACCTATGCTATTGGGCCAAGGAGAGGCGTTAATATAAGTTGCATAACTTGTTCGCCAATCCTTGTAAAATAAATAAGATTAAATAATTTATCCTCCGGTTACCTCTTTCTGTTGATGCTTGAGACCTTGATTCAGATTTAGGTCCACAGAGAGTAAATTTAGTGATGCTACCCTTCTGTGCAGGGTTGCATCACCAAATTCTCTCTATGGGGACATCATTTTGCAGATGACAG
The DNA here is from genome assembly GCA_031216915.1 of Pictodentalium vernedei. Lineage (NCBI taxonomy): Eukaryota > Metazoa > Mollusca > Scaphopoda > Dentaliida > Dentaliidae > Pictodentalium > Pictodentalium vernedei. Next base: position 447,399,558 of record CM062292.1, read on the forward strand.
TCTGTTTATTTTTAAGGTTTGTTCTTGAAGTATTGGACTTCGAAAAATGAGAGAAAAAACCTGCCAGAATTGTGAGTTTAGAGATTCAGTTATCTTGTAGTTCCACTATGTAACACAAACTATCTGACATCGGCATTGTCAGTTTGCAGATTGTGTATTTAAACTATCTGTATTCGTTTGATGAGGCATTCTTCTTATAAGCTCTCCACTACAAATTTGTCCTGGTAGTTTCATATTGATTATGGAGTAAATTTCTGTCAATTAAATGAATATTGTGATTTATCAAAAAATTATATTTACAACCCATGTTTTCAAATATTTACACGCAACTTTGGTCTTTGTACTTTGTTATAAGCATTTAATCTATCATATGTTCCTAAAGCTCTTTCAAACAAGATATAGTAGAACAAAAACAATATGTAAAAAAATTACCAAATTCTGACAATTTTTTGGGGGGTAGACTGTACATGTAAGGAAGTTTCTTCTGAACACATCCGCAGTGGTGTTGGGTTTCAGGTCATCAAATTTGCATCCCTTGAAGAGCTTGGTAAAGGGATAAGGATTAATATTGAGGCAGTTAACTGGTATACTACTGGCCATCAACTGATATCTGAACCACTATAACCCTGCTTGAGCAGAGCTTGAACAGAGTTAGAATGTTGAGAAGCTGACAGTTGCTTGTTGATGCTTGGTGATTCTCTCTGGGTACACTGACTTCCTCCACCCGTAGAACTGTCATGGTCACGATAAGCCATTATGCATAGGTATGTGACCTTAAACACCAATAAATAAATAACTGATATCTGACCATCAACTGATATCTGACTATCAATTCATCATCAACAGTTGGGAGTAAATTTAGCCAATCGGCGATTGTAAAAAATAGTTTTAACATTTTTATGCTGCTATGTCACGTTTTGTTGAACTTATACTTCATGTTTTACGATAAGGGAAATAACAAATATGACTTTTTGTGATAGAAAAATGGCTCAGTAGTGCAGTTGCATTCCAATTCCATTTGAACTCATTAACTTGCACCTGCAATTTAAGGGTTGGGAGATCACATGACAACTCTTCACATTAGAATGTCAGTGATGTGCAGAACCATCATGGAAAACAATGGCAGAAATAATACAGTTGTTTAATAGGCAATCACTGTATATAAGATTATGTTAGTTTGTGTGAAACTTCGTCATTGATGTCTGCTTCAGCCCAAATTTGACTTTCTTTAAATGGCTGCCCTTATGGTGTACATTTAAACTGAATGAGCTGCCGAGCTGATCAAATACAGGAGTTGGGAATGCAGGATAACTGTTGGAAACATTACCTTTATTTTATATAAAAGTTGCAGTAGTTTTAATGCTGTACAGATGAAGTGTCTAAGTAAAACTGCAAACATTTCAGACTGTTTTCACATCTGGCAAAAACCAATATTTGTAGATAGATTACTGATTCAAATGAGTTGTGGTAATTTGAAATAAATTTGGAAAATACTTGGATTTATGATTGGATAAATTATGGTTGTGAAAAAAATTGTGTTTTTGCATGAAATAAACTTTGGTGCTTGGGTTTTTCAGCCTTGACTGGCCTGAGACATTTCTTCAACGTCTGCTTAAGTTGTATGAATTGCTTTGCGAGGTAGTGTATATTTCTTTTGATATATTTGGCTTAACCCTTTACCTAACCTGAAAAGCAGACGACACTTGCAAAAATAATTCTTGAATAACTAAATTTTTATACTGTACCAATGACCCAGACATAGCTGGTGCTAACTCTTAAAATATAGGGCCAAACACAAATTTTGCCCCCCAATCCCCAAAATTTGCATCTAAAACTAAAGAAAACATGTCCTGAAAGGCCCTCCACACTTCGCCCCTACTGCGCATGCGCAGTGTCAAGGACGTTCCGAAATTGGCGCCATTTATCATTCTAAGTTTGGCCCTTCATCAGTTAACATCTGACTGATCTTTGTGCTTTTAAATCTCAGTTTAAATGATGCCAGACACATAAATATTAGTGAAATGGTGATTCTAAGGAGGATAGAAAAGGAGGAGAGGAAAAGAATGTGTGACAGAATATTATCAGGGCTGTAACTTAAAATTTTTTAATGAAATTATGTTAAGTTACCTATTTTCAAGGCAGCAGCCATTTTGTTGTCATTCTGATTATTTAGTTACACTGTTTTTTCAAGTGTTTTTCCTCTCTCCCTGTCCTTTAAGTTCCCCCTTGCTATTCTCCCATGCTTTGGCATAGTTTCTGTAATTATTATTACTAAAATTTCTTGGGAGTTTTAGCTGAATAACAGAATGAATTCTGTTCTTTCCCCATGTTTACGTCTTCACCTACGGGTGGTTAGGCGTTGTGTTCTGCATCTACCATCTGATGTTCTGCAGTTTCTTCCCTGGAAGTCTCTGTTTTGCATCAGATGGTGTATTTTTGGTAACTGATTTCGGGCCTGGGTGCCTGGAGTCTTATTTTAGTGTTTTTACACTCATTGTTTACATTTACAACAGCCCTCTGTGTGAGGGGGGGATTTCTAAATAATAATATCTTTATGTTATTTTAATCATAACTAGATACATTATTATTGTTCGTAAGTGTTGAATAAATTGTTTAAAATATTTTTAAAATTTTTGTCCACACTTAGGCTTGGGATCCATTGGGGCTCAACGTTACTTTTCAGAAACTTGGGCTGTTCTGAAAAAATATTTTTTCAAAATATTTTGATTTCAATTATTTTTTCTATATTAATGGATCATATTATTATTATGTATTTTGATTGCCAGGGGTTAGTGCGAGTACCAGGACTTGTTTTCTTTTCACATTGAAAGGATATTGATCAATTGTTTTAAGAGGAAGTCTTCCTCTGACCTTATTATCATTCTATATGTGGTCAGTGTACTCGCATTAACTCCTGTTCTGTATCGTATGATTTCGATGACAATATGGGAAGCGTATGTCACGGTATGTTGTTGGGGATTTGGACATTCCGGTCCTTTCCCCGCAGGGTCACTCTACTTTATCAATTTCTATTTCAGACGATCAAGATTAGGGTGATGTATCTGTGATGTCTTCCAACAGTGTGCCTCCGTCGTCACAATTAATGAAGGGCTAGCGGTAAAGTGCTCATGTAATACGCCAATTGCCTAAGAGGACCCTAGTAGGTTCGACGGCCTTTGACGTCCGCTAGCTCGCCCGGTGTAGCGTCCATTCACCGAATGGTTCGGCAGCCGGGTTCGTCCGTTGCGGTCTAGAAGGAATTTTGGGGTGATGCGAGCACTATAAAATTAACTTAATGCACACCCAGTGACGGCGGATCGGAGGGAGAACGGAGGAAGCCTTTTAGTCCGGTTCATAGCTCGTCCCGGTCCATCCGGACGGCAAGCGAGAGAGGCCCCTCTCTCGTTCAACAACATCTGGCCCCAGATGTTGTGGTACAAATGTGTCGCTAGCGGAGCATACGTCCGTCGCTCGGGACGCTCCGTTGTATAGGCAGTCCGCTGAGACTGCTAAGGCTTCCTCTTCTCGTCAGCGCACACGACCGCACCTTGGCTGCGTGACCGCCGATATATTACCAGCTTCGCCGATCAAGGATTCTTCGGCGACCAGGTCACACCATCCGGCAGCCAGGGATTCGAGACCGATGGACTCCGGACGTTTGCATAGGAAAAGTATGCGGGAGCCATCTGATGCGGAGCTGCCCTCGGCGAAGCAGCGATAGACTGCGCCTCCGCAGGTCTCGACGCCGGACATTCTTGTGCACATAGCACAGCTTATCGCAGCATCCTAGCAGCCGACAGAAACGGTGTCGGATCGAGAATTATCCGACAGCGCTGGGTCGGTAGCCGGGGACTCGAGGCCTGCAGACTCCGGACGTTCGCATAGGAAGTGTGCGGGAGTCAAGGTACACGGAGCTTCCAGCGGCAATGCATCGTAAGTCCGCTACTGCACAGGCCTCGGGAACGGACGTGCTTTCCTTAATAGCACAGTTTATCGCAGCATCCCAGCATCAACTGAATCTGTCGCATATATTTTATCCGACGATGCTGGGTCGGGACGCTCCGCGGAAGCGGGTACGGACGTCCGAAAGTTTCATCCGGTCCGACGGGATACCGAAAGGGATTCGGAGAATTTCAAGCTTTCCCTTTCGGAACAACATATGCTGCGATGCCGGATAAGAAACTGATAGCGTCGGTGGACTTAGAAATTTTTGGTTCGGTTCAGGGACATCGTCCCTCAGTTCCGACATAGTCCAATAATGTCACACAAACTTTCGAATTATTGAACGACGCTACATATATTATTATTTTATGCTTGCTATCCAAGCATTTCTGGTTTCTTGTTCGAAGAGTTATGGAGATGTCTTTCAAAAGTGTGCCTCTGTCGTCATAGTTAATGAGGAGTTAGCAGCAATAAGTGCTCATGGAATATGTCTATCGCTTACGGAGTGACATTCGCTAGCTCACCCGGTGTAGCGTACATTCATCGAATGGTTCGGCTGCCGGGTTCGTCCGTTGCGGTCTAGGAAGGAGATTTGGGTGATGCGAGCACTTTAATTACTTTAGTACTCACCCAGTGACGGCAGATTGAGGACAGATCGGAGGAAGCCAACAACATAGGGGACCGCATGTTGTGGTTCAGATATTTTACATTCGGAGCATATGTCCGTTGCTCGGGACGCTCCGTTATATTGACAGTCCGAGAGACTGTCTTTAATGCTTCCTCATCCTCACAGCAGGTCACACGACCGCACATTGGCTACGTGACCTCGAGTATCCGATCAGTTTCGGCATTCAGTGATTCCACAGCGAATAGGTCGCGCCATCCGGTAGCCAAGGGACACGAGGCCTATACACTCCGTTCGCTCGCATATTGGAAGTATGCACGGGGTAACGATCTCGGAGCTTCCTGCGGCAATGCATCGTAAGACCGCTGCTCCTCAGGCCTCAGTGACGGACGTGCTATCCGAGTTAGCACAGTTGTTTCGCAGCATCCCAGCAATTGACAGTTTCTCGGTCGAATCAGGAATTATCCGACGGCGCTGGGTCGGTGCGGTCCGCGGTTGCATCAAGCTACGGACGACCGAACGCTTTATAGGGTCCGACAGGATGGCGAAAGGGATTCGAAAGATTTCGAGTTTTCCCTTTAGTAGTATCGGAAGATGCCTTTCATATCTTCTGGCATTTCTTCCAGTGATTATTTTTCGGACTTCATTGCTGCGATCTTGGATAAGAGACTTATAGCGTCATTGGACTCGGATTTTTCGATCGGTACAGGGACTTTGTCCCTGACTTACCGACGTAGTCCAATATTGTCATTACAACATGTGTTTTATTTTTCGACGCTATATATTTATATATATATACAAGCCTGCTACTAAGCATGATAGTTTAGTTTCTTGTCCGCGTGGCTCATTTCTGCCATTTTATCTTTTTTACAAATAGTTTATTTTGGCAGAGCAGGGCATACCGAGAGTTCATATGCGTCTAGACGGTGTGATTAAAGACTGCATATATTCTTTTTCGCCGTTTATGTCTTTTCCAATTTCAATGTTGGGAACGACATTATGTATAGTAGACTTAACTTAGACGCTTTATTATACGTAATCCGCCTTACTGAGGCGTTATCATTACGTCTTCAAGAAAAGATTTACGGGATATTATTCTCAATGTAATTTCTTTTGAGGGCAGTAGTTTGTTCACGTATAACTCCGCCCTTCAGTGGCTGATTGGAGTTGGTTAGACGTGATGCAGCCCTAGCTACATCCACGCGTGGATAGTAGGTTAAGAACTCTCTCAGAGTCGCTTCGTTCTCGGAGGAGCTTCTCTTCGACGGCAACTTTCCGGCAATCCATGAATTGCTTGATTTATACATTCTCTTGTCTATCTAGTGTTACAAGAGATTCAGATTGGGGCAAACTTTCGGTGGTTGACTCAGAGTGTGCCGCCGCAGTTGCCGGACCCGAGTGTGGCTGTTATGACGGCTGCCAGTCAAACAGATTGGGATATATACTGATCCCTACGGATTCGATGTGCCAGGGTCTTTGGGTTCCGCAGTCTTTTAGCTATCAGTTTAACTTCCGCGGAATAATGTTTTTTAGGCTTGCTTTATGTCATTGCATGAACATTATTCAGAAACGCATGCCCAAATTCCTGTCCTTTAATTCGACAGTAGTGGCGTATCTCCGGAACCAGGGAGGCACTCTTTCGTTTCCATTATTCAATTTAATGGAAAGAATCCGTCTGTTGGTTATAGTACACCAAGTTCAGTTTTGGTCCGTCATATTCTGGGTCGTCTGATTGTTTTATCGCACTCCCGTTCTCTTACGGGTCGCTTGTTGCTGTCAGAATGGACTCTCAACAAACAAGTATTCAATCAGATTTGCTATCTATGGGAGCGCCCAATGATGTTTTATTATGACACAGCTTGCTAATCAATTGCAGACGTATGTGTTGGCTTGTCCAGATCTCTGAGCTAATACTGTTATCGCTCTATTGATCTATAGGACGGAATGATAGGATACGCGTATCCTCCGGCGCTGTTGTTTTAGTAGGTATTGCTAAGATAAACAACCACAATACATTTCTGTTGATAGCATCTCTATCTTCACAGAGATCATGAGTAATTTACTCTCTTGTCTACTGTGGATCTTAACGTGAAATCTTCCTCTATGTGAGGATCTTTTTTCACTGGGTAAATCGTGTCATCTTTATCACAACCAGCAAGGTCGAAACCTTCATGTATTCCGTTGTGTGGTCCGTATTGCATTGTAAGCACTGTACTGGACGAGCTTTGGACGCGATTTCTTACTATAGGAGATCCTCTTCTTCGCTATTCTATGCGACTAAAGTGGAGGCTCTTCCGTCGTGGTGTAGGGATCATTATGTTCATATTGTTGATCCCTCCATACTACTCATTGCTATTTTTTAGTATACTTGTTTCACAAGATCTACTGCAGCCTGTTGTTATTTAGGTTATAGGTTTATGTTACCTCATACCTATGCACTCTACGATAGTTTACAATTGAGTCTTTTGTCTCTTTATCTAAGTCAGTTAGTAACTTTTTGATAAATAGACTTAGAATCTTTAGATTAAATTCCTATACGGATTTTAACTTCGGTTCTTATTTAGCTAAGTAATCATTTGAGCCTCTGGAAACAGTAGTTTTCAAATTCTGACCTTTTAGACAGTAATTCTGTTGGTTTCTCTTTTACTGTAGAGTCAGTGAGTTTCATGCACTATCGATGGATGATTTTCACTTTCATAGTTTCGGAATCAATACTTCCGTTACTATTTAGGTTGGATTGTTGCATAAGAGTTAGGCTCCTATTATCCGGAACCTATTATTTTAAGGTCCTTCCGTCTTCGTATGGGCATAGGCCTTTACTCTTTCCGGGTACAGTTTATGTATTTATAAACAGATATCTGTTTATTACAAGGGCGTAAGCTTCTTCTGTCTTTGATGTCTAGTAGAAGGACGTTACGCTCCATTTTATTGTTAATGGATTCTATTAACTAGCGTACTGCTTATGGTATATCATTGGCTTAGCAGTTGTGCTTAAGATTTTGGCTCATGAAGTAAGAGTTCTTCTACTTCTTGGGCTTACTTTAATAGTGTTGCTATTATAGATTTTTGAAGGCTGCTCATTGCGCTCAGCCATCCATTCATGAATTTTATCTCAGAAATATCGAGTCCATTTCTGGAGGCCTTTATTGTTAGGTCTATTATCTACTGCTCAGAATGTCATTCACTTAACAGTTGCTACTATAGCTAGGTAGGCTGTCTGTTTCGGCAGTGTCTCCGTTCGGCTGCCCTCTTCGCTCTGGGCTATTTGACCCAGGGCAAGAAAAAGGGGGGGGGGGAGGGTGTTCCCTTGGGTCACCTGTTTTTACTATGAAAACAAGGGGATACCTCCTCCGGAGTTAGTAATTCTGAGCTGTTATTGGGATGGTTGTTTAGTGAGAAGTTTAAGTTTATAAAATTCATTCAAGTCTTAGTTTTTAAAGTATAGCTTTTGAATATTGCATATGTCAACGGACATGTTTATGCAATTCTCACACACTTTTAGGAGTATAAGAGTCTCTATTCTCTAGACTTACTTTATTATTGGCTTACTTTAAAAATTATTAGTATAAGGATTATTGGATATTAATAGAGTACATGGATGTATGAAGCTCAATTTTTGGAAGGTGTTGTATCTTTCTAATTTATCATAAATAAGAAAGATACATGTAAGGCCTATTACTTCTTTTCCCTACAGGGGATGACTCTATTTTATTTTATTGAGCGTATTCCATTTTGCTCTATGTCCTTGGCCCTCCAGCCTTTTTACTATTCAGCTATGTCTGGGTCATTGGTACAGTATAAAAATGTTAAAAAATTTATAGTAATTTATATATTTTTTATACTTACCAATGACCCAGACGGGGATGGCCCTCCCAGGAGTTGGGAACTCTTGCCTCCCCGCTGAGTACATAGCGCTTACCAGGCACTGGTTATTAGAATGATAAATGGCGCCAATTTCGGAACGTCCTTGACACTGCGCATGCGCAGTAGGGGCGAAGTGTGGAGGGCCTTTCAGGACATGTTTTCTTTAGTTTTAGATGCAAATTTTGGGGATTGGGGGGCAAAATTTGTGTTTGGCCCTATATTTTAAGAGTTAGCACCAGCTATGTCTGGGTCATTGGTAAGTATAAAAAATATATAAATTACTATAAATTTTTTAACTTTTTTTCATTTTTTGTCTCAAAAACATAGGTTATGACCCCTCATTGGAACGAGCTCGATGAGCTCGTTCCAACGAGGGGTCATAACCTATGTTTTTGAGACAAAAAATGAAAAAAATAATGAAAATTAATTGGCGATTTTTGAGAATAGCGCTGGCCGGTTTTGGCCGTTACGTTAGGTAAAGGGTTAAAAAGATAATGTAAAAAAACTGCCAGGATTAGGAGTTTAGAGGCCAAATTATCATGTAGCTCCAATACTCAAGTACTGAAACACTTTAACTGGTAGAGTGCTGGAAGCCACATTTGGGTTTTATTCTGAAATGTAGGTACCCCAACTTAAAGGCTTCAAATACAGTGACTATGTTTCATATTATCTTTGAAGTGATATTATTTAGTCTGTTAGAATGTGCCTTGTTACAATCTATGGGAGAGTACCCACATGTACTCTCCCATGAATTGTTACAAGGCAAATACAATTGAACAAATTTTGTTGGTCAAGAATAATTTAACATTGACCATCTGACATCAGCATCTGCTACTGGGTGTGCACTGGTAGCACTCAACCCAGTTTTGGCTTATTTTTTCTTGGTGCTTTTGCACCACTTTTCTTTCTACTTATCACTCGGGAAAGATCAAAATAGAGAGTGTATTTTCTGAGTTAGGGACTTCCACTGTAGTGCAGGCCTGTAGTAAATAATTTTGGTAGGTATAATAAGAAAGAAAATTTACTATAAAATTTATATTTCTTGTATGATTACTAAACTTTATATGTGTATATGCTACTTGGAAATACAGTAGAACAGAGCAGTAAGACATGTTGTTTATATTTTATCTGCGAAAATACATACTCAGAATGACACACGTGTGTGAATGGGTTAATCGATATGGCACAAGTGGAAGGATAAAATGAGAGGCCACAGACCTCAAGTTTTATCCTTCTGCAATGACGCAAGTGCCATATCGTTTAACCCATTAACACATGTCATTCTGTGTTTATTAAGCACCATCACATCCAGGCTTCCCGCACCTCCTTGAATTCCTTGAAAGTCCTTGAATCTCAAAACACCCTCCCAAGGACCTGGAAACTCCTTGAATATTGAAGGCCATCCTGGAAACTCCTGGAAATGGAGTCGGCTATGCATGGACAGTGTGCTATTTCAAAATACTGTACATCTGATGTCCATTCTTTTACCTTTTTACCTAGTAGCAGACGACACTTGTGAAAAAATTACTGTGCATTTGAACATTTTCATTTTTTCCAAAACATAGGTTGTGACCTCTCATTGGAACGAGCGTGATACGCTCGTTCCAATGAGAGTCATAACCTATGTTTCAGAAGCAAAAAATGAAAATATAAAAAGATTGAACAGTGATTTTCATGGAAAGCACTGGCCGTTTTTTTCCGTTAGCTTAGGTAAAGGGTCGAGTTATATTTTCTGTCTATTGGATGCAAGTGGAAAATGTTTCCTGGGAAATCCTTGACTTTTGTCTGTTTATCTCCTTGAAATTCCTTGAAAAAGCACTAAAAACCTCCTTGAAACGCCTCGAATTTGCTTAGAGGTTTTGTGCAGGAACCCTGACATCTATACAAATAATTATTACAAGGACACTCAGCATTCCATGTAACAGCTATCGACAAAAAGAACACATTTTATCGCCAACCAAATTTTCGAGGGGAACCCATGTAACTATTTCATCCTCTGAGTTTCAATGTGTTCTTTGGGTCTGCTGGCACATAGAAACATTGGAAGTCAGGGGATAATTTTCAACTACCGTCAGCCATTCAAATTGTAATTGCATTGCACGATTTGCAGAAAATTCCAGTGAAATTTCGCTTCTAGTTAAAATTAATCTGTCAATGATTTCTGTTCCACACATGTGCGGAACAGATTTTCATTTTTTGCTTGGGTTAATGTTGCTGTAAAATGGGGATTACATAGAACAGGCGAGTAATAAAATATTTATCAGTTTGAAATCTCCAGTATTCTCTTTTTTCAGGTCACCAACACATGCTGGTGGTTTGTTCGCAATGGATAGAAAATACTTTTTTGAAATGGGTGCCTATGATGAAGGCCTACAGATTTGGGGAGGAGAAAATTTTGAGTTATCTTTTAAGGTTAGTGGCATCAGAAGAAATCTTGAGTATTTTAATACTAAAACCAATGGCCCAGACTTAGCTGGTGCAATATTATTAAGGGCCAAACAAAAATTTTGAACCCCCCAATCCCCCAAATTTGCATACAATACCGGAAATTAAAAGTCCTATCTGGCCCTCCATACTTTTAGTACTTGCACATGCGCAGTACCCATGAAGAGACTGGAATTAGTGCATACATCATTCTTCTGTTTGGCCCAAAGTCAGTAACAACTGAACAGACATCTGTGCTTTAAATTCTCATTTTTGAAGATGCCTGACACAAATCAATGATGGTTTCCATAGGAATCAACAGTGTAACAGGATGCTGGAAGAGAATAACTGTAGTTTCGGATGTTCAAGGCTGTAGCTTTATAATTTTTAGCTCAACTTTGACGAAGTCAAATTTGAGCTATTGTCATGGCCCGTCATCCGTCGTCCGTCCGTCCGTCCATCCGTCTGTCCATCTGTCCGTCTGTCTGTACGTCAACAATTGGCTATGGCTTGGGCTAGAGGTCGTATTTATGAACCGATCTTTACGAAACTTCTTGTGTACCTTTGTTATGAACCTGGGACGGAAACGAGTGTTTTTAGGTGTGGTCCGAAATTCAAGATGGCTGCCAGTGGCCATTTTGTACCGATGATGCAAAAATCAGTTTTTTGTACAGAACTTCTGTATGAAAGTTCTGATTTGAATAAAGTTTTGTATAAATGTTTAGTACCATGGGATACATCACATATAATGCGGGTTTTTTCTCGTGCGTAAATTATGCAAATTAGACTGACTTTGATTTATTTAGTGTTACTTTCAGAGCTGTAAGTGCCAAGCTGCTATGGCTCGGGCTAGAGGCCGTATTTATGAACCGATCTTTACGAAACTTCTTGGGTACCTTTGTTATGACCGTGGGACGAGAACGAGTGTTTTTGGGTGCAGTCCGAAATTCAAGATGGGCGCCAGCAGCCATTTTGTACCGACGATGCAGAAATCTGTTTTTTGTACAGAACTTCCATATGAAAGCTCTGATTTGAATAATTTTTTTTATGAATGTTTAGTACCATGGGATACATCACATATAATACGGGTTTTTTTCTTGTGCGTAAATTGTGCAAATTAGTCTAATTTTGATGTTTTTTGGTGTTACTTTCAGCACTGTAAGTGCAAATGCCAATACGGCTCGGGCTAGAGGCCGTATTTATGAACCGATCTTTACGAAACTTCTTGGGTACCTTTGGTATCACTGGGGCGAGAACGAGTGTTTTTGGGTCCGGTCCGAAATTCAAGATGGCCGATGACAGCCATTTTGTACAAAATTAGGTGCAATCAGATTTTTGCACGGAACTTCCATATGAAAGCGCTGATTTGAATAATTTTTTGTGTGAATGTTTAGTACCATGGGATACATCACATATAATACAGGTTTTTTTCTCGTGCAGAAATTATGCAAATTAGATGAACTTTGATTTTTTCATTGTGACTTACACACAGTAAGTACACATGTCAATACGGCTCGGGCTAGAGTCTGTATTTATGAACTGATCTTCACGAAATGTCTTGGGTACCTTTGTTATCACCTTGGGACGAGAACGAGTGTTTCTGGGTGCGGTCTAAAATTCAAGATGGCTGCCAGTGGCCATATTTTTATACTGTACCAATGACCCAGACATAGCTGGTGCTAACTCTTAAAATATAGGGCCAAACACAAATTTTGCCCCCCAATCCCCAAAATTTGCATCTAAAACTAAAGAAAACATGTCCTGAAAGGCCCTCCACACTTCGCCCCTACTGCGCATGCGCAGTGTCAAGGACGTTCCGAAATTGGCGCCATTAATCATTCTAAGTTTGGCCCTTCATCAGTTAACATCTGACTGATCTTTGTGCTTATAAATCTCAGTTTAAATGATGCCAGACACATAAATATTAGTGAAATGGTGATTCTAAGGAGGATAGAGAAGGAGGAGAGGAAAAGAATGTGTGACAGAATATTATCAGGGCTGTAACTTAAAATTTTTTAATGAAATTATGTTAAGTTACCTATTTTCAAGGCAGCAGCCATTTTGTTGTCATTCTGATTATTTAGTTACACTGTTTTTTAAGTGTTTTCCTCTCTCCCTGTCCTTTAAGTTCCCCCTTGCTATTCTCCCATGCTTTTGGCATAGTTTCTGTAATTATTATTACTAAAATTTCTTGGGAGTTTTAGCTGAATAACAGAATGAATTCTGTTCTTTCCCCATGTTTACGTCTTCACCTACGGGTGGTTAGGCGTTGTGTTCTGCATCTACCATCTGATGTTCTGCAGTTTCTTCCCTGGAAGTCTCTGTTTTGCATCAGATAATGTATTTTTGGTAACTGATTTCGGGCCTGGGTGCCTGGAGTCTTATTTTAGTGTTTTTACCCTCATTGTTTACATTTACAACAGCCCTCTGTGTGAGGGGGGGATTTCTAAGAATAATATCTTTATGTTATTTTAATCATAACTAGATACATTATTATTGTTCGTAAGTGTTGAATAAATTGTTTAAAATATTTTTAAAATTTTTGTCCACACTTAGGCTTGGGATCCATTGGGGCTCAACGTTACTTTTCAGAAACTTGGGCTGTTCTGAAAAAATATTTTTTCAAAATATTTTGATTTCAATTATTTTTAGCTCAACTTTGACGAAGTCAAATTTGAGCTATTGTCATGGCCCGTCGTCCGTCTGTCCGTCCGTCCGTCTGGCCGTCTGTCCGTCTGTCCGTACGTCAACAATTGGCTATGGCTCGGGCTAGAGGTCGTATTTATGAACCGATCTTTACGAAACTTCTTGTGTACCTTTGTTATGACCCTGGGACGGGAACGAGTGTTTTTAGGTGTGGTCCGAAATTCAAGATGGCTGCCAGTGGCCATTTTGTACCGATGATGCAAAAATCAGTTTTTTGTACAGAACTTCTGTATGAAAGTTCTGATTTGAATAAAGTTTTGTATAAATGTTTAGTACCATGGGATACATCACATATAATACGGGTTTTTTTCTCGTGCGTAAATTATGCAAATTAGACTGACTTTGATTTATTTAGTGTTACTTTCAGAGCTGTAAGTGCCAAGCTGCTATGGCTCGGTCTAGAGGCCGTATTTATGAACCGATCTTTACGAAACTTCTTGGGTACCTTTGTTATGACCATGGGACGAGAACGAGTGTTTTTGGGTGCAGTCCGAAATTCAAGATGGCTGCCAGCTGCCACTTTGTACCGACGATGCAGAAATCTGTTTTTTGTACACAACTTCCATATGAAAGCTCTGATTTGAATAATCTTTTGTATGAATGTTTAGTACCATGGGATACATCATATATAATACGGGTTTTTTTCTCATACGTAAATTGTGCAAATTAGACTAATTTTGATGTTTTTTGGGGTTACTTTCAGTACTGTAAGTGCAAATGCCAATACGGCTCGGGCTAGAGGCCGTATTTATGAACCGATCTTTACGAAACTTCTTGGGTACCTTTGGTATCACCGTGGGACGAGAACGAGTGTTTTTGGGTCCGGTCCGAAATTCAAGATGGCCGATGGCAGCCATTTTGTACAAAATTAGATGCAATCAGATTTTTGCACAGAACTTCCATATGAAAGCCCTGATTTGAATAATTTTTTTGTGTGAATGTTTAGTACCATGGGATACATCACATATAATACGGGTTTTTTTCTCGTGCAGAAATTATGCAAATTAGATGAACTTTGATTTTTTCAGTGCGACTTACACACAGTAAGTACACATGTCAATACGGCTCAGACTAGAGTCTGTATTTATGAACTGATCTTCACGAAATGTCTTGGGTACCTTTGTTATCACCTTGGGATGAGAACGAGTGTTTCTGGGTGCGATCTAAAATTCAAGATGGCTGCCAGTGGCCATTTTGTACCGAAATTAGGTCTAATCAGTTTTTTGTACACAACTTCTATACAGCTCAGACTAGAGGCCATATTTATGAACCAATCTTTACGAAACTTCTTGGGTACCTTTGTTATCACCGTGGGATGAGAGCGAGTGTTTTTGGGTGTGGTCCGAAATTCAAGATGGCCACCAGCAGCCATTTTGTACCAAAATTAGTGCAATCAGTCTTTTGTATAGAACTTCTGTATGAAAGTTCTGATTTTAAAAAGTTTTTGTATGAATGTTTAGTAACATGGAATAGTTCACATATTGTAAGGGGTTTTTTTTCGTGCAGAAATTATGCAAATTAGATGAACTTTGATATATTCAGTGCAACTTACATGCACACATGTCAATACGGCTCAGGGTAGAGGCTGTATTTATTAACCGATCTTCACAAAACTTCTTGAGTACCTTTGTTATCTCTTTGGGATGAGAATGAGTGTTTCTGGGTACGGTCCAAAATTCAAGATGGCTGCCAGTGGCCATTTTGTACCGAAATTAGGTCCAATCAGTTTTTTGTCACAAGTTCTATACAGCTTGTATTTATGAACTGATCTTCACAAAACTTCTTGAGTACTTTTGTTTTCACCATGGGACAGGAACGAGTGTGTTTTGGGGTGCCTTTGTTATCACTGTGCTATGAGAACAAATATTTTGGGGTTCAGTCAGACCCACTCTGGGACTCAAAAGATTTTTTCTAGTTCAGCATCTGACTGTCACCCACCTTTACAATACTTTACCTATACATTTGTTACAGGCAACGGTCAGTATTTATGTACAGACCGTTACAATACTTTATATGTACCTTTGTTATCAGGTCATTACCTAGATGTTTGTCATTGCTGTGTCACATACTATACATGTACATGTCTTTGTCTTGACAAGTTGAGCTACAGTGTCATTGACACTTTCATTTCTATATTAATGGATCATATTATTATTATGTATTTTGATTGCCAAGGGTTAGTGCGAGTACCAGGACTTGTTTTCTTTTCACATTGAAAGGATATTGATCAATTGTTTTAAGAGGAAGTCTTCCTCTGACTTTATTATCATTCTATATGTGGTCAGTGTACTCGCATTAACTCCTGTTCTGTATCGTATGATTTCGATGACAATATGGGAAGCGTATGTCACGGTATGTTGTTGGGGATTTGGACACTCCGGTCCTTTCCCCGCAGGGTCACTCTACTTTTTCAATTTCTATTTCAGACGATCAAGATTAGGGTGATGTATCTGTGATGTCTTCCAACAGTGTGCCTCCGTCGTCACAATTAATGAAGGGCTAGCGGAAAAGTGCTCATGTAAATACGCCAATTGCCTAAGAGGACCCTAGTAGGTTCGACGGCCTTTGACGTCCGCTAGCTCGCCCGGTGTAGCGTCCATTCACCGAATGGTTCGGCAGCCGGGTTCGTCCGTTGCGGTCTAGAAGGAATTTTGGGGTGATGCGAGCACTATAAATTAACTTAATGCACACCCAGTGACGGCGGATCGGAGGGAGAACGCAGGAAGCCTTTTAGTCCGGTTTATAGCTCGTTCCGGTCCATCCGGACGGCAAGCGAGAGAGGCCCCTCTCTCGTTCAACAACATCTGGCCCCAGATGTTGTGGTACAAAATGTGTCGCAAGCGGAGCATACGTCCGTCGCTCGGGACGCTCCGTTGTATAGGCAGTCCGCTGAGACTGCTAAGGCTTCCTCTTCTCGTCAGCGCACACGACCGCACCTTGGCTGCGTGACCGCCGATATATTACCAGCTTCGCCGATCAAGGATTCTTCGGCGACCAGGTCACACCATCCGGTAGCCAGGGACACGAGGCCTGCAGACTCCGGACGTTCGCATAGGAAGTGTGCGGGAGTCAACGTACACGGAGCTTCCGGTGGCAATGCATCGTAAGACCGCTACTGCACAGGCCTCGGGAACGGACGTGCTTTCCTTAATAGCACAGTTTATCCCAGCATCCCAGCATCAACTGAATCTGTCGCATATATTTTATCCGACGATGCTGGGTCGGGACGCTCCGCGGAAGCGGGTACGGACGTCCGAAAGTTTCATCCGGTCCGACGGGATACCGAAAGGGATTCGGAGGATTTCGAGCTTTCCCTTTCGGAACAACATATGCTGTTGTGTATGTCATCTGACTTGGTCTTCTACAGCTTCTTTCGTCGGACCAGAATGCTGCGATGCCGGATAAGAAACTGATAGCGTCGGTGGACTTAGAAATTTTTGGTTCGGTTCAGGGACATCGTCCCTCAGTTCCGACATAGTCCAATAATGTCACACAAACTTTCGAATTATTGAACGACGCTATATATATTATTATTTTATGCTTGCTATCCAAGCATTTCTGGTTTCTTGTTCGAAGAGTTATGGAGATGTCTTTCAAAAGTGCGCCTCTGTCGTCATAGTTAATGAAGAGTTAGCGGCAATAAGTGCTCATGGAATATGTCTATCGCCTACGGAGTGACATTCGCTAGCTCACCCGGTGTAGCGTACATTCATCGAATTGTTCGGCTGCCGGGTTCGTCCGTTGCGGTCTAGGAAGGAGATTTGGGTGATGCGAGCACTTTAATTACTTTAGTACTCACCCAGTGACGGCAGATTGAGGACAGATCGGAGGAAGCCTGTTAGTCCGGTTCCTGGCTTGTCCAGGTCCGTCCGGGCTGTGAGCGAGAGAGGTCCCTCTCTCGCCCAACAACATAGGGGACCGCATGTTGTGGTTCAGATATTTTACATTCGGAGCATATGTCCGTTGGTCGGGACGCTCCGTTATATTGACAGTCCGAGAGACTGTCTTTAATGCTTCCTCATCCTCACAGCAGGGCACACGACCGCACATTGGCTACGTGACCTCGAGTATCCGATCAGTTTCGGCATTCAGTGATTCCACGGCGAATAGGTCGCGCCATCCGGTAGCCAAGGGACACGAGGCCTATACACTCTGTTCGCTCGCATATTGGTAGTATGCACGGGGTAACAATCACGGAGCTTCCAGCGGCAATGCATCGTAAGCCCGCTTCTCCTCAGGCCTCAGTGACGGACGTGCTATCCGAGTTAGCACAGTTGTTTCGCAGCATCCCAGCAATTGACAGTTTCTCGGTCGAATCAGGAATTATCCGACGGCGCTGGGTCGGTGCGGTCCGCGGTTGCATCAGGTACGGACGACCGAACGCTTTATAGGGTCCGACAGGATGGCGAAAGGGATTCGAAAGATTTCGAGTTTTCCCTTTAGTAGTATCGGAAGATGCCTTTCATATCTTCTGGCATTATCTTCCAGTGATTATTATTTTGGACTTCATTGCTGCGATCTTGGATAAGAGACTTATAGCGTCATTGGACTCGGATTTTTCGATCGGTTCAGGGACATTGTCCCTGACTTACCGACGCAGTCCAATATTGTCATTACAACATGTGTTTTATTTTTCGACGCTATATATATATATATATACAAGCCTGCTACTAAGCATGATAGTTTAGTTTCTTGTCCGCGTTGCTCATTTCTGCCATTTTATCATTTATACAAATAATTTATTTTGGCAGAGCAGGGCATACCGAGAGTTCATATGCGTCTAGACGGTGTGATTAAAGACTGCATATATTCTTTTTCGCCGTTTATGTCTTTTCCAATTTCAATGTTGGGAACGACATTATGTATAGTAGACTTAACTTAGACGCTTTATTATACGTAATCCGCCTTACTGAGGCGTTATCATTACGTCTTCAAGAAAAGATTTACGGGATATTATTCTCAATGTAATTTCTTTTGAGGGCAGTAGTTTGTTCACGTATAACTCCGCCCTTCAGTGGCTGATTGGAGTTAGTTAGACGTGACGCAGCCCTAGCTACATCCACACGCGTGGATAGTAAGGTTAAGAACTCTCTCAGAGTCGCTTCGTTCTCGGAGGAGCTTCTCTTCGACGGCAACTTTTCGGCAATCCATGAATTGCTCGATTTATACGTTCTCTTGTCTATCTAGTGTTACAAGAGATTCAGACTGGGGCAAACATTCGGTGGTTGACTCAGAGAGTGCCGCCGCAGTTGCCGGACCCGAGTGTGGCTGTTATGACGGTTGCCAGTCAAACAGATTGGGATATAATACTGATCCCTACGGATTCGAAGTGCCAGGGTCTTTGGGTTCCGCAGTCTTTTAGCAATCAGTTTAACTTCCGCGGAATAATGTTTTTTAGGCTTGCTTTATGTCATTGCATGAACATTATTCAGAAACGCATGCCCAAATTCCTGTCCTTTAATTCGACAGTAGTGGCGTATCTCCGGAACCAGGGAGGCACTCTTTCGTTTCCGTTATTCAATTTAATGGAAAGAATCCGTCTGTTGGTTATAGTACACCAAGTTCAGTTTTGGTCCATCATATTCCGGGTCGTCTGATTGTTTTATCGGACTCCCGTTCTCTTACGGGTCGCTTGTTGCTGTCAGAATGGACTCTCAACAAACAAGTATTCAATCAGATTTGCTATCTATGGGAGTGCCCAATGATGATTTATTTATGACACAGCTTGCTAATCAATTGCAGACGTATGTGTTGGCTTGTCCAGATCTCTGAGCTAATATTGTTAACGCTCTATAGATCTATAGGACGGAATGATAGGATACGCGTATCCTCCGGCGCTGTTGTTTTAGCAGGTATTGCTAAGATAAACAACCACAATACATTTCTGTTGATAGCATCTCTATCTTCACAGAGATCATGAGTAATTTACTCTCTTGTCTACTGTGGGTCTTAACGTGAAATCTTCCTCTATGTGAGGATCTTTTTCACTGGGTAAATCGTGTCATCTTTATCACAACCAGCAAGGTCGCAACCTTCATGTATTCCGTTGTGTGGTCCGTATTGCATTGTAAGCACTGTACTGGACGAGCTTTGGACGCGATTTCTTACTATAGGAGATCCTCTTCTTCGCTATTCTATGCGGCTAAAGTGAAGGCTCTTCCGTCGTGGTGTAGGGATCATTATGTTCATATTGTTGATCCCTCCATACTACTCATTGCTATTTTTTAGTATACTTGTTTCACAAGATCTACTGCAGCCTGTTATTATTTAGGTTATAGGTTTATGTTACCTCATACCTATGCACTCTACGATAGTTTACAATTGAGTCTTTTGTCTCTTTATCTAAGTCAGTTAGTAACTTTTTGATAAATAGACTTAGAATCTTTAGATTAAATTCCTATACGGATTTTAACTTCGGTTCTTATTTAGCTAAGTAATCATTTGAGCCTCTGGAAACAGTAGTTTTCAAATTCTGACCTTTTAGACAGTAATTCTGTTGGTTTCTCTTTTACTGTAGAGTCAGTGAGTTTCATGCACTATCGATGGATGATTTTCACTTTCATAGTTTCGGAATCAATACTTCCGTTACTATTTAGGTTGGATTGTTGCATAAGAGTTAGGCTCCTATTATCCGGAACCTATTATTTTAAGGTCCTTCCGTCTTCGTATGGGCATAGGCCTTTACTCTTTCCGGGTACAGTTTATGTATTTATAAACAGATATCTGTTTATTACAAAGGGCGTAAGCTTCTTCTGTCTTTGATGTCTAGTAGAAGGACGTTACGCTCCATTTTATTGTTAATGGATTCTATTAACTATCGGTACTGCTTATGGTATATCATTGACTTAGCAGTTGTGCTTAAGATTTCGGCTCATGAAGTAAGAGTTCTTCTACTTCTTGGGCTTACATTAATAGTGTCGCTATTATAGATTTTTGAAGGCCGCTCATTGCGCTCAGCCATCCCATTCATGAATTTTATCTTAGAAATATCGAGTCCATTTCTGGAGGCCTCTATTGTTAGGTCTATTATCTACTGCTCAGAATGTCATTCACTTAACAGTTGCTACTATAGCTAGGTAGGCTGTCTGTTTCGGCAGTGTCTCCGTTCGGCTGCCCTCTTCGCTCTGGGCTATTTGACCCAGGGCAAGAAAAAGGGGGGGGGGGGGAGGGTGTTCCCTTGGGTCACCTGTTTTACTATGAAAACAAGGGGATACCTCCTCCGGAGTTAGTAATTCTGAGCTGTTATTGGGATGGTTGTTTAGTGAGAAGTTTAGGTTTTCATTCAAGTCTTAGTTTTTAAAGTATAGCTTTTGAATATTGCATATGTCAACGGACATGATTATGCAATCCTCAGACACTTTTAGGAGTATAAGAGTCTCTATTCTCTAGACTTACTTTATTTACCTTATTTATTGGCTTACTTTAAAAATTATTAGTATAAGGATTATATTGGATATTAATAGAGTACATGGATGTATGAAGCTCAATTTTGGAAGGTGTTGTATCTTTCTAATTTATCATAAATAAGAAAGATACATGTAAGGCCTATTACTTCTTTTTCCCTACAGGGGATGACTCTATTTTATTTTATTGAGCGTATTCCATTTTGCTCTATGTCCTTGGCCCTCCAGCCTTTTTACTATTCAGCTATGTCTGGGTCATTGGTACAGTATAAAAATGTTAAAAAATTTATAGTAATTTATATATTTTTTATACTTACCAATGACCCAGACGGGGATGGCCCTCCCAGGAGTTGGGAACTCTTGCCTCCCCGCTGAGTACATAGCGCTTACCAGGCACTGGTTATTAGAATGATTAATGGCGCCAATTTCGGAACGTCCTTGACACTGCGCATGCGCAGTAGGGGCGAAGTGTGGAGGGCCTTTCAGGACATGTTTTCTTTAGTTTTAGATGCAAATTTTGGGGATTGGGGGGCAAAATTTGTGTTTGGCCCTATATTTTAAGAGTTAGCACCAGCTATGTCTGGGTCATTGGTAAGTATAAAAAATATATAAATTACTATAAATTTTTTAACTTTCGTGCAGAAATTATGCAAATTAGATGAACTTTGATTTATTCAGTGCTACTTACACAATGTAAGCACACATGTCAATACGGCTCAGGGTAGAGGCTGTATTTATGAACCGATCTTCACAAAACTTCTTGGGTACCTATGTTATCACCTTGGGACGAGAATGAGTGTTTCTGGTTGCGGTCCAAAATTCAAGATGGCTGCCAGTGGCCATTTTGTACCAAAATTTGGTCCAATCAGTTTTTTGTCACAAGTTCGATACAGCTCGTATTTATGAACTGATCTTCACAAAACGTCTTGGGTACCTTTGTTTTCACCTTGGGACAGGAACGAGTGTGTTTTGGGGTGCCTTAGTTATCACTGTGCTATGAGAACAAATATTTTGGGGTTGAGTCAGACCCACTCTGGGACTCAAAGATTTCTTTTCAGTTTAGCATCTGACTGTAGCCCACCTTTACAATCCTTCACCTATACATTTGTTACAGGCAACGGTCAGTATTTATGTACAGACCGTTACAATACTTTATATGTACCTTTGTTATCAGGTCATTGCCAAGATGTTTGTCATTGCTGTGTCATATAGTATACATGTACATGTCTTTGTCTTGACAAGTTGAGCTACAGTGTCATTGACACTTTCATTATGTAAAATTATTCATGTTCCCCAATTTGGGGATATGCTTCTGAACATTGTCATAATATGACTCCACTGTTGTTTTGTTAGTATTACTTCCCTTCCCTCTCCTGAACCCTCCCGTTATGCTCCCAAGCCCTTTCGGCTTTTTTATGGAAGAATTTTTCATTAAATTCTTGGGAGTTTAACTTGTAAGCAGAATAGGTATTCTGTTTATCCCCTATGTTTATGTCCTGTCAATTTCGGATCACGACGTTTTTTTTTTTCTTCATATGAAGTTCTAGCTTAGCATCAGGTGGTTGTTGATCGGTTACTGACTCTGGGCCTTTGTTGTGCCTGTTGTCGGTTAGTTTCTGGTTTTTCCCCTTGACATTGTTGTCTGTTCAATAACGTTTTGGATTCGTATAAATTCAATTTTTCTATTGGGATACATAGTATATCTTATTCTGGTAGTTTAGCATTTAATAGTTAGTGGTTGTCCACACATTTAGGCTCCATCACCACACCCATGGGCTCATGAGGTTCCCTTGGGGCACTTTGGCTTCATTCAAAAGTTTTTTTAAATTTTATTCAAACATTTTTGTTATTGTCTATGTTATGTATCCTTGTGATGTTTCTTTTTGGGAGTGCAGTGGACTTATGTTTTTGGCTTCATTATTATTGTTGCCATTATAATAATTGATACTCAGTGTAAGTCCAGGAAGCCTCGGAATAAAGGCTTGTTGTTTGCCGATAGTCGCGGCACTCCTTCAATACTTGTACTATGGGATGAGAAAGTTGGAAACAGGTGTCGACCTGTGTGGTGGGCGCGAAGTTCCAATGGGAGCCTTCACCACTGGCCAATACTAGTGTTTTAGTCTCTTTTTCAGAGGAACAAGAACATGGTGATGGTACTTTGACACCTGTCTGTTACATGCTGCTGTCGACGCACTCTGATGAGTAAAATAGAGCTAGCTGACAAGGTGCTCATGATATTATACCCAGGATTAAAGCCGGAGTAGCTTAATTCTCTGCATGCAGCTAGCTCTACCGGTGCAGAAGTGGTCCCTTTTTAGGGAGCCGAGACACTGGGTAGGTCCGTTGTGGTCTTGTATAATGTGGGTAGATCGAGTGACTTATAATGTAAAGTTCACCCACTGATGTTGGCAATTAGGAGAAGAAGCCTTTAAGTTTCTTTATGGGATGCTCGACGAGATCTGGGGTCATATCGTGAGTTGGAGAACCCTCTTCGTCCCATTAGCAGTCAGGGTCCACTGTGTCCGTTGCGAGAAACTATAATGAGTCGGAACACACGATGTTCCTTCCACAATGCAGTTGGTTGTGGTTATGGCTTCTTTTTCTAACATGGAAGCGCATGCAAAGGGGATCAGCCTACAAGTTTCTCAACGGGATACTCGGCTAGATCTGGGTCCACATCGCGAACTGGAGAACTGGTGCATTAAGCACCAATAAATTAATAATAATTAACTGGTTGAGTGCTGGAAGCCACTATCATGGCTTTCAAGAAACATGAGGGTACCATACTAAAGTCTTCATATTCTTTACACAAATTTTCTATTCAGTCATAAGCAAATACAATTGTCCCGATAGCAGTCTGTTTGTCCATTGTGAGAAACTTCATTGAGTCGGAGCAATGCTCCTTCTACGCTTCAGCCGGGGTCGGCAGCTTCCTCTACTTCCATGAAAAAGCATGCTAAGGGGTAGAAGCCTACAAGTTTCTGAATGGAATGCTCAGCGAGGTCTGGAGCCAGACCGTGGGGTGGAGATCCCTCTCCATTCCGTCAGCAGTCGAGGCTGACTGTTTTCACTTTGTGAAACTTTTTTATTAGTGAGTTGGGACACCCGTTCACGCTTGCAGTTCGGGACACTCCTTCCGCGCTGTATCCGAGGCCAGTTGCAGCTATGGCTTCTTCCTCTGCTTCATCGATGAAGCACGTTAGACCATAGACTAGCTATCTGACTTTGCATGTTCATGTAGTTCCACGGAGATGTTCCCTGTCTTCACCACCGAAGTCGGATTAACCTGTAGCTATTCGTTTGAGGCTTTTTTATACGGAACATGCATTGAAAGATCTGGGGACAGACCTCCGTCCCGTGAGCAGCATATGGTGAAGAAGCGGATGATCGCTGCTCTGCAAGCCTCGTTCACAGACCTGCTGCCACAACGTATCGCAGCACCCCAGTAGTCGCAGGTTCTGTCGTCAACAGTCTCTGGTAGTGAGGTGTCGCACAGTGCTGGGTTGGTCCAGTCATCTGTACATTCGTATGGTGTTGACCATGTTTCAGATGGTGAGAGGGCTATGGCGGTTGATTCTCCATCCCTCACGGAACGACACATTAAGATTATGAATTTTTGTTCATAAGCTCTTCAAATCTTGTTCCATGTGAACAAAAGTCTGTGTTTGCTAGGCAAAAAACACCTTATGGTACCGGGCAAAGGAAGGACGAAGATGTTTCCTTCCCGGGTCTTTCGGCTCAGGTGTTAAAGGCTTTTCCTCCAATTAACTGCGCCTCCCTTGGCTTAGCAATAGTATAAGAAAGGCAATGATCTATTACTAGACAGCTGTCTTGTTGGGAATAGAGCCGTTAGAAGGAATAAATACGTCTTTTCCTTCTCCTAGTCCTAGGTGTCAGAGGCATTTAGGGCTTTTTTGGACGCAATAGTAGCCTTATGTACAGTTAGAGCGGTCTTTTCTTATACATTAGCGGCTAATGTCGTAAGTCTAAGATTGTAGGGTAACACACAGATATCTGTCTTCACCAATATATGACTTCTAGGCTATCTTAGCTATGCTGAGACTGCTAGCTTTTTGGAATAAGGTCATAAGGAGGAAAGATTACGTTTTCCTTCTTGGTGTAGTATTTCAAGACATAGTATTTCAAGACATCACAGGCAATTAGTCCTGTTGTAGTCACAGTATTTCAAGACGTCACAGGCAGTTAGTCCTATTGTAGTCATCTTAGTTTGGCTTTTGTGAATTAAGAGCGGTCTGTGTCTATGTATCATTAGCGTCTAGCTTCACAGTGGCCTTATATATTTTTACAGCGGTCGTTTTCTTATACATTGCGGCTAACATTGTAAGTCTCCATTTTGTGAGCTTTCCAGGGCTGCAGGTGTCACAGATATTTGTCTTAATGGAGATGAAGACTAATAAACTGCATTAGCTACCAGTGACTACTGTCTCTTTGGAATTTCGGTTGTTAGAGCCGTCCTTATTCCTTACCTTGAGCAACTAATGTTGTAAGTCTCTGTTTAGTGTGCTTTCAAGGTCGCAGTTTCACCGGGATATCTGTCTTCACGGGATGAAGACTTATTAGCTATTAGACTGCTGTCTCTTTGGAATTAGGACCGTTGAAAGGAAAGCGTATGTTGTTTCCTTCTCGGTGTTGTATTCTTAGGTGTCTGGGGCTTTTAGTCCTTTTGTTGACACCTTATAAGAATCAAGTGCGACTCTTTTTTTCTCTTAACTTGAGAGACTTACGTTGTAAGTCTCTGTCTAGTAAGCTGTCTAAAGTTGCAAATATTACACTGAGATATCTGTCTTCCTGGAGATGAAGTCTTCTAAGGTTCATTAGCTAGACTGAGACCCCAGTCTTTTGGGAATGGAACCACTAAAGGAAAGACTGCTTTTTTCCTTCTCGGTGTTGTTTTCTTAAGTGTAATAAACTTTAGTCTTATTGTTGACACCTTAGTAGCCTAGCTAGAAGTATGAGCAGTGTTTTATCCCTATCAGTAGCGCCTAGCATTGTAAGTCTCCTTTAGTGAGCTTCTAGGGCCGCAGTTATCAGCCATTTAATTGTCTTCATGAATAGGAAGACCATTAGCTGCTTCAGACAGGCTGAGACCACTGTCCTATCGGACAAGGTACCGTTACTTCAGAAGAGTTTGTTCTCTCCTTAGCGGTATTGTTTTTGTGTTAGTTGTCTGAGGCTTTTAGACGTATTGATAATGCCATATTAACCCAGTGTGATGAATGAGCATTCTTTCGAATGCCTATAGTTAACTCCTTTCAGGATTATATTCCTGCTATAATCGGTACAAGACTCAAGGAGTTCATCTCGGTTTTTATGATCGGGTGCCGGAACATATTTTTCGTCTCCCACTTCATTTTTTATCAAATCTATTGTTGTGGATTATATTTCCCCTCGATGGATTGGACATTATGTCTATATGATGTATTATTTGACGACATGGTGTACTGTCTTGATTTCAAGGGATATGTTGACTCTGTTTCAGCGGGTATATTCCTTGTAATACTGCCATGTTTATCACGTCCCCCCTCCATCCTTAGTGGCATTATGGAGTGAGACGTGAGGGAGCCCTAAGGTTTGTATACTATTCTAGATAACTAACACTAAAGCATTACGAATAGTGTCAGGTTAGTGTCATTATGCTTGGTTTGGCTAACTATAAGCTTTTTTTTAGCTTTATTGAGAATAGGAGCAGCAGTAAAGCTTGGGAATGTAGCGTCAGGTTTCTTTTTTTTCTAGTGATAATATTACTGTGCTGACTTTACTTATCTAGCGATTCAAGTAATGCAGTTGAGGGAGATTCGATATGATTTATTCGTTGACTGGTTTTTAATTGTATCCCGTTCCATGTACTGAATCCAGTTTTCAACCTTGAGCGGTACACAAGGCATATTCCTACTCTCATATAATTGAACGGTTACATTTTGGAGGTTCATTATTGGAATTAATTGTACTCCTGAAAGTGGTCACCTGTTTGTTGGCTAAGAAGCGTATATCAGATAACTTTCCATTGGGATTCAAGTGACAAGTTTATGGTTGTACATATTGATATCACCGTTTTTTGACTTATCTACGTATTCTGAATGTGGCATACGTTTTGAAGCTTTCGATGTAAATAACTGGGATCGCCACGATATAGCCTTGGCTGCTGATGTGGCATTAAGCACCAATAAATTAATAATAATTAACTGGTTGAGTGCTGGAAGCCACTATCATGGCTTTCAAGAAACATGAGGGTACCATACTAAAGTCTTCATATTCTTTACACAAATTTTCTATTCAGTCATAAGCAAATACAATTGTGTTCATATAGATTTGCATTATTAAAAATTATTGGAGAGTGCCTTAAGGCAAATCTATATGAACAAATTCCAACTTCCAAAAATAATCTAGCACTCAACCAGTTAATAGCCGGGTGCCTTTCAGACGAATATATATATTATTCGGTACCCGCTTTTTCACTGATTCCAGACCGCTCCCCTCTTTGTTTTGAAGGTTATTCCTTCAAAAAATGGGAGGTGGGGGGGGGTGTTTTCCTCTCTACCTCTTCTGGTTTTTTAATAAGTGTGTAACTATGAGTTAAGCTGTTATCGTCTGTAGATTATTCTGATCTTATGTACAGCTTGTTACATTATATATGGTGTGTGTTTGTGGGCGTTGGTCTCTCGCTCTCGGATACGCCTTCCTAATTTTAAGTGTCTTATTCTGGACTCGCCTTAAAATTGGGGGCTTGTTACACCCATTTAGAATAATCATTTATGATAAGTAATAGGGAATTACCTGGATATTGCTCCTTATTTCGATGGTATGTTTTCTCTATTGTGGTATAGCGAGACATATAGGTAATTCCTTAAAATTTTAATCTCCTTTTCTCCTTGGGAGTTCTAATGCAGGCTAAGGAGCTGTATTTTGGTCTGCTAATTCTTTAATTCCTAGGCCCTCCGCCTTTTTACAATTCAACTACGTCTGGGCCATTGGTTTTAGTATTAAAATATGATAAATGTAAAATAATTTGTATATTTTTAATACTTACCAATGGCTCAAATGGGGATTGCCCTCCCATAAGTGGCTTAATAATATTGAGGTTGCTCCAGCTAAGTCTGGTAAGTATTAAAAATATACAAATTACTTTAAATTTATAATTTTTCGCACTTTATTGTCTTTCTTACATTATAAAAACATTGAAATAACTCCTGTGGCTTTGAAGTTGTTTCAAGGCAAAGCTTTGCTGCCTGTATAGGCAGCCAAGACTTCCATAAACGACCACACAGCCACTTTGAAGGTAACTTTCTTGTGTCCCCAGAGACAAAATGTTGAGACACATGTTCTGTTGCAGTAAAAAGTCAGAGTTAAGTCCTTGAGGGTTATTAAAATTAACCCTTTACCCAATGCAGACGATTTCAAAATTTATTATTTTAAATATCATTTTTAAAAATTTTTCAAAAAATTTCA
This sequence comes from Pictodentalium vernedei, assembly GCA_031216915.1. Classification (NCBI taxonomy): domain Eukaryota; kingdom Metazoa; phylum Mollusca; class Scaphopoda; order Dentaliida; family Dentaliidae; genus Pictodentalium; species Pictodentalium vernedei. Next base: position 447,427,989 of record CM062292.1, read on the forward strand.
ACAAAACCATATCATGTGACCCCTCTTTGGAACGAGTTTGACGAGCTCGTTCCAAAGAGTGGTCACATGATATGGTTTTGTTGAAATTTTTTTTTAAATAATATTTTTTCAGCTGCTGAATTTGCATATTATGCAGGTGAATGCGGGCAATTCATTGGGTAAAGGGTGAAATGAGTTAATTTGTATAATTATGCACTTTCTGTATATTCACTGTTTGAAAAGACAGTGAAAACCATCCTTCACCTACTGGTTTGAAAAAAAACAATTGCCAGAGAATCAAATACGGCAATACCCAACTGTACCCCCTCACTTCTGTAACTCTGGCGCCGTCACTGAGCCCACTTAATTGGATATCTCTTAAATGAATAACCCTGTTAATTGAATATAATTACCGAACACAAAACCATTTACCATACCTCCAGTACAAATGCCTGCAAGAGACTTACCTACCCTTTTATGACACCGGCGGGGCATATTCCACACTTTGCGTTGCTCTTGTTTTTGTTTTAGTCCTGTCCTGGCCCTCCATCTTGTTATCTATTCAGCGTCTCTATGCCAGTGATAATGGTGGATGAAGAACCAAAATTTCTAATAATTTCTGTGTCATGTCTGTTCCGTGTGGTTTGAGAATTGCCTTTAATTAGTTAATTTTGGCCTGTTTTCAGCTCATTAGGATGATAACATGAACAAATATCAATGGATTTTGTCAATATTTGGTGTGTGTGACTCTTTATGTATTGAATATTTTAAGCTTGTTGCTTTGCATGCAATGACAGGTTCAAAAAACTGGTCCCTCTCCCTTCCCACACCAGCCCACCCCCACATGGGTGATGCTTAATCCTTGTTTCAATGCTTCATATCAATCTTTTGTACTATGTTTGTATTTGGCAACATATTTAATTTTCTTCACATTGATAAATCATGATGTATTATGTTATGATTGATGACCAGACTCCTGATATAATGGAATAAATGCTCAGTTTATTGCTACAATACAGGAAAATTATCAAATTACAGTTGATTGAACACTCCTTTTAATTGGTAAAGTGCTAAATTTTTGGTTGTCAAAAAATTTTCAAATGTGTTTGCCTTGTTACAATTTATGGGAGAGTGCTTAAAGGCAAGACAAAGACAAGGGAGAGGGACCAGTTTTTTGAACCTGTCAAATTATAACATGGCAAATCAATATAGCTGAATAATTTCACTTCACCACAGAATACAATCTCTCATTTGCAGTACATGCATTTCAGAATAAAGCCCAAATATCGGCTTTTCAGTTTTGTATCAGATAATTGAATACGTTGGATCTGTTACACTCTCAAACAGATTGAAATCAAACAGATTGAAATATGTTATATTTTCAGATCTGGCAGTGTGGTGGTAACATTGTCTGGGTACCTTGTTCAAGAGTTGGTCATGTGTATAGAAACCATATGCCATATGGATTTGGAAAAATTAATCATAAAATACCAGTAATTTTGCTCGTAAGTATTTGTTTCATAAATGAAAATCATATATTTTATTTACAGTGTCAGCCACAGCTTGTAGTTGGATAACTAAACAAACCATTCCAGCGTACCTATTTTGGTAAATGCCACACCTGGTTATTATTAGCTCACCTGACTGAAAGTCAGGGTGAGCTTAACTGATCACTTTCTGTCTATCTATTGTCCGTCCATCCATCAAACATGAACTTGACATTATCAACTTCTCATACACAACTATCCAAATTTGATATGTATGTTCCTTATATGTAAATTCAAGTTTGTTGTCAAATTAAGTTGCCTTGCCCACAGGGGGCACCACAAGGGGCATTTCTCTGATAGCACCAAAAAATTGTTTTCCAAAATTAAAAAAGTCATCTTCTCCAGAACCATCAATTAAAATCTTTTGATATTTGGTATATAACGTCTCTAGGGGGTCAGATTCAAGTTTGTTAAAATCAGGTCCCTGGGTTAATGTTTGGACTCTCTATTGGAGCCCAAAGTTTAACTTAGTGTGCTATGAGGAATAATCTTTAAAATGTTTCTTCTCCAGAACCACTACTCAAGATCTTTAATTTATTGTATACAGAGTCATTACAGGGATCGTATTTAAGTTTGTTCAAAACAAGCCCATTGGTTAATAATTGGGCTTTCTGAGATCCCGAATTTTAACTTGGTGCAATATGGGGAATAAACTTTACAAATCTTCTTCAGATCTGCCAGTCAGATTCTTTTGATGTTTGATATACATCCTTAAGGTGGCCAGATTCAAGGTTGTCCTAATCAAGCCCCTCAGTTAATATTTGGGCTCCTTACTGGAGCCCAAATTTTAACTTTTGCATTATGAGGAATATTCTGGGAAAAAATTAAAAATCTCATGAATCCCCAATGAGAATCTTTTGATATGTGGTATATGCCATCCTTTGGGGAGTCAGATACAAGTTTTGTAAAAATCAAGTCTCAGGATTAATATTTGGGCTTTTTAACTTAGTCCAATATCGGGAATAATCTTTAAAAATCTGCTTCTTCAGGTCCAATGGTCAGAATCCTGATTGGGTGGTGGAGAGGGGTGCTTAGACAGTTCAAGTTTGTTCAATTTAAATCCCAAGGTTGATATTTGGGCTCCCTATTTTCTGGTACTGGAAATTTGGGCATTATTATTCCCTCCACTCACGAAGAGAATAGGGGTATACTGGATTACATGTGTTCATCTATCCATTTTAGCATCCATCCATCCATGCATTCGGCCAGCTGCAGTGATATTTCAGCAGAGTGAATGTATTTCAGTGAAATTTTGTATGCTGGATCCTTGTGACAAGCCACTCCTGCTCATGTTATAAAAAAAAAGTTGCTTGCATATTTTATTTTTTTTCAAAAATTACAGTCATTACTTTGTCAATTTTTCCAGATTTTATGGTCTTTACTTTGTTTTTTAATTCATTTATGCATCATTAGTCCAGCACTGCAGTGGGGGTATAATTGCCATTAGCAATAACTCTTGTTTGTGTTGTAGCATCTCAAGATCAGAAAAAATTCGTCTTTCTGAACAACAGAGTTATGAATAATTGCATGGCTTCCTTCCTCTGTAGTGTTGACTGGCCATGCTAATTAAATCCTTTTTTTAAAACAACTTTGTCACGAGAGTGCCACAGGCCCCATTGGACTGCTTGCTTTACTTTTTCACAACATTTAAACAAAACCATATCCATATCATGTGAACCTCATTGAAAGAAGCTTGATGAACTCATTTCAGTAAAGGTTCACATGATATGGTGTATGCTGGAGTTTTATGCCCCCGCCATTCTGGCGAGGGACATTAGGTGTTACCCTTGTCCATCCATCCATACATATGTCACATACATCTGTCCCACATATGGTTTCAGGACAATGACTTTAGTTTGACTGAACGAAATGAAACAAAATTTTATGCATAGGTTTATAACCACATAATACAGGTTGGATTTGATAGTGGGCTTGGTCCGATTTTTAGGGGAAGAGTTATGGTCCTTTTCCAAATTAGAAGACGTTGATATTGGTTTCCGAATGGTAACTTGAGTTATAGGTGTCCGATTTCAATCAAACTTGGAATATAGCTTAGTGTAGGCAATATACCAGATGGGTTTGATGTTGAGTGTGGTGCAATAATTTTTATTCCCCCGAAAAAAATTCGGGGGAATCTAGCCGTGACGTCTGTCCGTCCGGGCGTGGACGGAATTTGTGTCCGCTCCATAACTTCTTACAGCCTTCAAAGATATTAATGATACTTGGTATTATTATTGCCCACAACCAGAGGGTGTGTCGCGAATAAGGTTGGAATGGCTATCAAGGCTTTTTTCGGGGGAATCAGCCACCCTTTGGTGGCCATCCTCTAGTTATTGGAGTTATGGCCCCTTTTTGAACTTCGTTAACCACTAAATATAGTTTATCATAAAGTGGGGGCATTCGTGTCCCATGGACACATTTGGTGACTTGCTGTAATGGTGCTTTGGTTTGATGGAGATAAGATAAGATATTTATTAATTCAATATCAACAAAAAGAAATGACTAGAAACTCACTGTTGGCAGGGGTTGGGGGGTTGGAGGGGGGGGGGCATAGCTACCCTTGGCATCGCATTTTTGTTTTTGTTTTTTTGGGGTGGGGGACGGAGTGTTCAACTGCTTGATTTGTAAAATATGCAAGCGAATATGGCTGATTCATTAGGTAAAGGGTTATTTAAAAAACTTTTTTGTGAGAGCATGGTGAAAATTGCTGTTAATGATTGGTATCACCACAATACTTGAGGAAACCAAGTGTCTTTGAGTAGGAACAAGAATTATCTTATAAGTGACTGCAAAGAAATATAAGTTTTCACGAGCTTCATCCACAAGTGAAAATTTAGATTTATTATACACTAGCCTGTGAATTATCGCAGATTATCTAAAAGATATATCTCGATATCTATCGACTCTATAGATATCAAGAAATATTCCACAGTAGCTTCCTAAATGACGTCACACTGGTGCATGACGTCGCCTTGAAGGAACGATCAGCTGATCTTTGTTATTGTTTTGAAACATATGCATTTGCAGTCCTCCTCACGAAGCGGGTGCTATTGCGCTCGCGCATGGGAATGCCCACCACTATCACGTCCTTCTGTTGACTCAACTTGATATCCAGACACAGCGCAAATGGCTGATTTTAGTTTCAAGCACTCATTTGGTTTCCCCATTTGGATCCCCTCGGCCATTTACGGTTCTCTTCTCTATGGAAGTCCGAGATGGAACAAGTGTTCTGTTCCCATGTATGTGATGTCACATTCATATTTGCATGCTGCATTCATAGCCATTCCTCAGTAGTAATTAACTGTATGATACTGAAAGCATAAAACATGTCCTGAGAAGGAGTATCGATCAAGTCCAATTTGCGGTAGAAATTGCTCCCATAATCTGTTTTGCAGGAGAAATTTATTGCTCCCATAACTGTAAGAAATTCTTCTTGATAAGGACTGATTTGGGATCAAGTTGGGCTGAATATTGTGCAATAAAATGTCTTGTAGCATATAATAAAAAAGAAAATCTACTCTGTTTTAGTCAGTATCTGGAATTTTCTCGTGTGTGGACCTGAAAGTTTTATTTTTTACGAGCACTTATGCAAGTGAAAAATAATATTGTCAGGTCCACACGACAAATTCTTCCAGTAGCTTCTTAAATGACATTATGCTTCAGTGCGTGATGTCGCCTTGAATGAACGATCAGCAGCTTTTTGTTATTGTCTTGAAACTGTTTGCAGTCGAATTGGACTGAATATTGCGCAGGAAAATGTAATATAGCATATAATAAGAAGAAAATCTTCACTGTTTTAGTGAATTTCAGGAATTATCTCATTCGTGTGGACCGGAAGGTATTATAAATAAAGCTTTCAGGTCCACACTCATGAGATAATTCCCGATATTCACTAAAACAGCATAAATATCCTCTATTTACTTACAATCATGAAGGATATAGTTCTGGTACCAACTGAAAACCATAGCTTTATTATTATATGAATCGCAGTGTTTTAGTTGAAATTAATCCAAATGCTGTGAATGCACAGTAATATTAATACAGTGGAGCCCTGTTAATTTGTCAGTGAAAATTATTCATTTAACAGGAGTAGTCATACTTTCTTCTCGGTATAAACTGTACATTTATTCTATTATAGCTTGTTTGACAGAGCTCATGGAGCTCTGTCAAACAAGATATAATACATTGAATACCTGTGTTGGATGTACAAAGGCAAAATAGGTCCATAAACAAGGAGAATTTTATGATTTTCCAGCTAATTTCTTGACATATTGCGAGATTTTTTATTCAATTAACAGGCCCTGGATTATACTGTATAACCCATATCCAATTAACAGGTTAAATTTGTACTGAAGGTATGGGAAATGGTTTTGTGTTTGGAAGTTATTAGTCGAGTTGTGGCGAAGTCAAACTCGACTTATAGTTTGGTGAATGGCGGGCGGGCGGGCGGGCGGGCGGGCTGGCGGGCGGGCGTAAACAATTGGTTTCCGGATGATAACTTGATAGTGGTTCAACTCACATTCATTAAACTTCATACGTAGGTTGGTCTTGGGGGGAGGAAGAACCCTATTGATTTTGGACATGCTACGTCGAAGGTCAAGGTCACAGTGACCTTGAACATAGTAAATCTTAAACAATTGGTTTCCGGATGATAACTTGATAATGGTTCAACTCACATTCATGAAATTTCATAGGTAGATTGGCCTTGGTGAGGGGAAGAACCCTATTGATTTTGGACTCGCTACGTCAAAGGTCAAGGTCAACATGACCTTGAACATAGTAAATCGCAACAATTCCTTTCCGGATGATAACTTGATAGTAGTTCAACCTACATTCATGAAACTTCATAGGTGGGTTGGCCTTGGCGCGAGGAAGAACTCTATTGATCTTGGACTCACCAGATCAAAGGTCAAGGTCACAGTGACCTTTAACATAGTATATCGCAACAATTGGTTTCCGGATGATAACTTGATAGTGGTTCAACCTAGAGTCATGAAACTTCATAGGTGTGTTGGCCTTGGTGCGAGGAAGAACCCTATTGATCTTGGACTCACCAGGTCAAAGGTCAAGGTCACAGTGACCTTGAACATAGTATATCGCAACAATTGGTTTCCGGATGATAACTTGATAGTGGTTCAACCTAGAGTCATGAAACTTTACAGGCGTGTTGGCCTTGGTGCGAGGAAGAACCCTATTGATGTTGGACTCACCAGGTCAAAGGTCAAGGTCACAGTGACCTTGAACATAGTATATCGCAACAATTGGTTTCCGGATGAGAACTTGATAGTGGTTCAACCTAGAGTCATGAAACTTCATAGGTGTGTTGGCCTTGGTGCGAGGAACTGTTGTCACAACTCGACATTGGATCGGTGATCCTGAGCGGCATTTTATTCAATTAACAGAGATACACAGTTAAGATATATCCAGTTAAGTGGGCTCCACTGCATAAGCTTTTTGCATTATGCATGTCGTCTTTTGTAGAGGCATTTCTTATCTATCATGACAATAGATATTAAAAAGTATTTGTTAGGCCACACAAAGTAGATCTTCTGTTTCTCAGGCCATTATTTGTGAAATTGCATGCGGGCGAGCGGTTTTTTATTTTATTTTTTATTTCAGTAATTACCTTTTTGCCATCAAAAGTTCATGTCCTTGGTTCAAGTTTTAGGTCTCATAATCTACTGAATAGCATGGGTGGTGGTGTATTTCATCCCTTGAGCGCAAGAAGACTTTACAATGCTAAAGCATTGCAAAGCCTTCTTGCACTCAAGGGACAAATTCATCAATTTTTTTAACTTGGGTAAAATATCAGACATAAACCATTTAATTTTTATTTGTTTTTTTAGTTTAAATTGGTCATAAAAAGAGAGCATGCGGCAGCCAAAAGGACCATGCGGGAGGGCCTGAGAAACAGATTTTTAATTTTGTTAGGCCTTAAAGACATTTACTGCTATTCTATAATGCAGCATTTAATGAAAACACAGATTGATTTGTTTGATCTGTTATAGTCCAATTTCTTTTTTCTTGTACTGCATATCTAGTTTGGTGTGACAAATTTCTTAAAAGCAAGTTGAATGACCTGTCAGCCATAAAAAAAATTGTTTAACCCTTTACCCAACATAACGGTCAAAACCGGCCAGCGCAATTCTCAAAAATCGTATGTTAATTTTCATTATTTTTTCATTTTTTGCCTCAAAAACATTGGTTATGACCCCTCATTGGAATGAGCTCGTCGAGCTCGTTCCAACGAGGGATCTTAACCTATGTTTTTGAGACAAAAAATGAAAAAATTAGTTGTTCAAGAATTTTTTTTGCAAGTGTCGTCTGCTTTTCATGTTAGGTAAAGGGTTAACTGCTAGAGTGCGAAATTATTTTCAAATGTGATTTATAACGTGAGTATTTTGTTTAAAGATGCAATGATACCAGCAGAGGGAGACTCTGTTCAGTGGGATTTTGTTAATAATTGTACTGCCTGTCAGCACTCTCCAATAATTGTAACAGAACAATTTTTCACATTTTTTTTTCTTCTGTTGCTGAGCAAGCAACTAGTTGATTGAACAGTGTAAAGCCACTAACGTGGCTTTCAGTACTTTTCAATAGAGCCATGATAGTGGCTTCTAGCTTTCAGCATGTTAATTTACCTAAATTCAAAGATTAATGTTCATTTGGGATTGCAGTGACTAAGTGGTTATGACATTGAACTTCAAACCGAAAGGTCCATAGTTTGATCCCTGCTAGGGGAAACTGCATTGTGTCGTAGGGCAAGGAACCTAATCCTGATTGCCCACATGTGGGCACAGTGGCACTGTGTACTAAAGCGAATTGCATGTCGATGGTACACTTGTCTTCAACTAATGCTAACCCTACTTGTCTGGAGTTGGTATGCTGGGAAGTCTGGCAGTTGCATGTGTCTGTACATCCATCCGTCCATCTGTCTGTGTGTCCATCCAGATGTATATTTTAGCAATTTTTTGGTATGTGGCAAAGCGGTACTGTAAGGCCACACAAAGTAGATCTTCTGTATTTTTATACTGTACCAATGACCCAGACATAGCTGGTGCTAACTCTTAAAATATAGGGCCAAACACAAATTTTGCCCCCCAATCCCCAAAATTTGCATCTAAAACCAAAGAAAACATGTCCTGAATGGCCCTCCACACTTCACCTCTACTGCGCATGCGCAGTGTCAAGAACGTTCCGAAATTGGCGCCATTAATCATTCTTAGTTTGGCCCTTCATCAGTTAACATCTGACTGATCTTTGTGCTTGTAAATCTCAGTTTAAATGATGCCAGACACATAAATATTAGTGAAATGGTGATTCTAAGGAGGATATAGAAGGAGGAGAGGAAAAATGTGTGACAGAAAATTATCAGGGCTGTAACTTAAAATTTTTTAATGAAATTATGTCAAGTTACCTATTTTCGAGGCAGCAGCCATTTTGTTGTCATTCTTGTTATCAAGTTACACTGCTTGTTCAGTGTTTTCCTCTCTCCCTTTCCTTTAAGTCCCCTCTTGCTATTCTCCCATGCTTTTGGCATATTTTCTGTAATTTTATTACTAAAATTTCTTGGGAGTTTTAGCTGAATAACAGAATGAATTCTGTTCTTTTCCCCATGTTTACATCTTCACCTATGGGTGGTTAGGCGTAGTGTTCTGCATCTACCATCTGATGTTCTGCAGTTTCTTCCCTGGAAGTCTCTGTTTTGCATCAGATAGTGTATTATTGGTAACTGATTTCGGGCCTGGGTGCCTGGAGTCTTATTCTAGTGTTTTTACACTTATTGTTTACATTTACAACAGCCCTCTGTGTGAGGGGGGATTTCTTGAAAATAATATCTTGATGTTAATTTAATCATAACTAGATACATTATTATTGTTCGTAAGTGTTGCATAAATTGTTTAAAATATTTTTAAAATTTTTGTCCACTCTTAGGCTTGGGATCCATTGGGGCTCAACGTTACTTTTCAGAAACTTGGGCTGTTCTGAAAAAATATTTTTTCAAAATTTTTTGATTTCAATTATTTTTTCTATGTTAATGGATCATATTATTATGTATTTTGATTGTCAGGGGTTGGTGCGAGTACTAGGACTTTGTTTTCTTTTCACATTGAAAGGATTTTGGTCAATTGTAATAAAGAGGAAATCTTCCTCTGACTTTTATAATCATTGTATATGTAGTCAGTGTACTCCCACTAGCTCCTGTTCTGTATGTGATAATTTCGATGACAACATGGGAAGCGTGTGTCACGGTATGTTAGTGGGGAATTGGACATTCCGGTCCTTTCCCCGCAGGGTCACTCTACTTTATCAATTTCTATTTCAGACGATCAAGATTAGGGTGATGTATCCGTGATGTCTTCCAAAAGTGTGCCTCCGTCGTCACAATTAATGAAGAGCTAGCGGAAAAGTGCTCATGTAAATACGCCAATTGCCTAAGAGGACCCTAGTAGGTTCGACGGCCTTTGATGTCCGCTAGCTCGCCCGGTGTAGCGTCCATTCATCGAATGGTTCGGCAGCCGGGTTCGTCCGTTGCGGTCTAGAAGGAGTTTCGGGGTGATGCGAGCACTATAAATCAACCAAATGCACACCCAGTGAGGGCGGATTAGAGGGAGAACGGAGGAAGCCTTTTAGTCCGGTTCCTAGCTCATCCAGGTCCATCCGGACGGCGAGCGAGAGAGGCCCCTCTCTCGTACAACAACGTCTGGCCCCAGATGTTGTGGTACAAAATGTTTCGCATTCGGAGCAAACGCCCGCCGCTCGGGACGCTCCGACATATAGTCAGTCCGGAGAGACTGTCAATAAGGCTTCCTCATTCTCATGGTAGTGCACACGACCACTCTTGGCTACGTGACCTCGGATATCCAGTCAGCTTCGCTAATCGGAGAATCATCGGCGACCAGGTCATACCATCCGGTAGCCAGGGACACGAGGCCTGCAGACTCCGGACGTTCGCATAAGAAGGTGTGCGGGAGTCAAAGTACACGGAGCCTCCGGCGGCAATGCATCGTAAGACCGCTACTGCACAGGCCTCGGTGACGGACGTGCTATCCCAAATAGCACAGCTTATCGCAGCATCCCAGCAACAACTGAATCTGTCGCATCATGTATTATCCGACATTGCTGGGTCGGGACGCTCCACGGAAGCAGGTACGGACGTCCGAAAATTTCATCCGGTCCGACGGGATGCCGAAAGGGATTCGGAGGATTTCGAGCTTTCCCTTTCGGAACAACATATGCTGTTGTGTATGTCATCTGACTTTATCTTCTACAGGTTCTTTCGTCGGACCAGAATGCTGCGATGCCGGATAAGAAACTGATAACGTCGGTGGATTTAGAAATTTTTGGTTCGGTTCAGGGACATCGTCCCTCAGTTCCGACATAGTCCAATAATGTCACACAAACTTACGAAGTATTGAATGACGCTATATATTATTATTATATGCTTGCTATTACCAAGCATTTCTGGTTTCTTGTTCGCAAAGTTACGGAGATGTCTTTCAAAGTGTGCCTCTGTCGTCATAGTTAATGAAGAGCTAGCGGCAATAAGTGCTCATGGAATATGTCTATTGCCTAAGAGGTCCCTTGTAGGATCGACGGAGTGACATTCGCTAGCTCACCCGGTGTAGCGTCCATTCATCGAATGGTTCGGCAGCCGGGTTCGTCCGTTGCGGTCTAGGAAGGAGATTTGGGTGATGCGAGCACTATAATAACTTTAGTACTCACCCAGTGATGACGGATTGAGGACAGATCGGAGGAAGCCTGTTAGTCCGGTTCCTGGCTCGTCCAGGTCCGTCCGGGCTGTGAGCGAGAGAGGTCCCTCTCTCGTACAACAACATAGGGGACCGCTTGTTGTGGTTCAGATATTTCGCATTCGGAGCATATGTCCGCCGCTCGGGACGCTCCGTTATATTGACAGTCTGAGAGACTGTCGATAATGCTTCCTCATCCTCACAGCAGCGCACACGACCGCACATTGGCTACGTGACCTCGAGTATCCGACCAGTTTCGTCATGCAGTGATTCCACGGCAAACAGGTTACGCCATCCGGTAGCCAAGGGACACGAGGCCTATACACTCCGTTCGCTCGCATAATAGAAGTATGCACGGGGTAACGATCACGGAGCTTCCAGCGGCAATGCATCGTAAGACCGCTTCTCCACAGGCCTCAGTGACGGACGTGCTATCCAAGTTAGCACAGTTTATCGCAGCATCCCAGCAATCGACAGTTTCTCGGTCGGATCAGGAATTATCCGACGGCGCTGGGTCGGTGCGTTCCGCTGTTGCATCAGGTTCGGACGACCGAACGCTTTATAGGGTCCGACAGGATGGCGAAAGGGATTCGGACGATTTCGAGTTTTCCCTTTCGGAACAACGGAAGCTGCCATACATTTCTTCCGGCATTATCTTCCAGTGGTTGTTCCTTTGGACTACATTGCTGCGATGTTGGATAAGAGACTTATAGCGTCATTGGACACGGAATTTTGGATCGGTTCAGGGACATTGTCCCTAACTTACCGACGCAGTCCAATAATGTCATTAGAACATTTGTATTATTTATCGACGCTATATATATATAAGCCTGCTACCAAGCATGATAGTTTAGTTTCTTGTCCGCAATGCTCAATTCTGCCTTTTATCATTTCTAGGAATAATTTATTTTGGCAGAACAGGGCATACCGAGAGTTTATATGCGTCTAGTCGGCGGGGTTAAAGACTGGAAATTATCTTTTTCGCCGTCTATGTCTTTTCCAACCACAATGTTGGGAACGACAATGTTGTCTAATAGACTTAACTTAGACGCTTTATCATACGTAGTCCACCTTACTGAGGCGTTATCATTACGTCTTCAAGAGAAAGAATTCCGAGATATGATCCTCAATGTGATTTCTTTCAAGGGCAGTAGTTTGTCCACGTATAACTCCGCCCTTCAGTGGCAACCTGGAGTTGGTTAGACGTGACGCAGCCCTAGCTACATCCACGCGCGTGGATAGTAAGGTGAAGAACTCTCTCAGAGTCGCTTCGGTCTCGGAGAAGCTTCTTTTCGATGGCAACTTTTCAGCAATCCATGAATTGATCGATATACATGTTCTCTTGTCTATCAAGTGTAGCATGAGATTCAGACTGGGGCAAACATTCGGTGGTTGACTCAGAGAGTGCCACTGCAGTTGCCGGATCTGAGTTTTATAATTATGACGGTTGCCAGTCAGACAGATTGGGGTACAATATTGATCCCAACGGATTCGTAGTGCCAGGGTCTTTGGGTTCCGCAGTCTCTAGGCAAGCACTTATCTCCACGGAATAATGTTTTTTAGGCTTGCTTTATGTCATTGGATGAACATTATTCAGAAACGCATGTCCAAATCCTGTCCGATAATACGACAGTAGTTGCGTATCTCCGGAACCAGGGAGGCACTCATTCGATTCCGTTATTCAATTTAACGGAAAGAATCCTTCTGTTTGTTATAGTACACCAAGTTCTGCTTCGGTCCGTCATATTCCGGGTCGTCTGATTGCATTACCGGACTCCCTTTCACGTAAGGGTCGCTTGTTGCCGTCAGAATGGACTCTCAACAAACAAGTATTCAATCAGATTTGCTATCAATGGGAGCACCCAATGATAATTTATTTACGACACAACTTGCTAATCAATTGCAGACGTATGTGTTTGCATGTCCGGATCTCTGAGCTTATATTGTTAACGCTCTATTGATCTAATAGGACGGAATGATAGGATATGCGTATCCTCCTGCGCTGTTGTTTCAGCAAGTATTGCTAAGATAAACAACCACAATACATTTCTGTTGATAGCATCTCTGTCTTCACAGAGACTGTGGGTAAATTTACTCAGATGTCTACTGTGGGACTTAACGTGAAAACTTCCTCCATGAGAGGATCTTCTTTCGCTGGGGAAAATCGTGTCATCTTCATCACAACTCGCAAGGTCTCAACCTTCACGTATTCCGTTGTGTGGTCCTTATTGCATTGTAAGCATTGTACTGGATGAGCTTTGGACGCGATTTCTTACTGTAGGAGAACCTCTTCTTCGCTATTCTATGCGGCCAAAGTGGAGGCTCTTCCGTCGTTGGTGTAGGGATCACTATGTTGATATTGTTGATCCCTCCATACTAGTCATTGCAACTTTCTAGTATACTTGTTTGACAAGATCTACTGCAGCCTGATACTATTAAGGTTATAGGTCTATGTTATCTCATACCTATGCACTCTATGATAGTTTACAATTGAGTCTTATGTCTCTTTATCTAAGTCAGTTAGTAACTTTTCGATAAATAGACTTAGAATCATTAGATTAAATTTCTATATGGAATTTAACTTCGGTTCTTATTTAGCTAAGTAATCATTTGAGCCTCTGGAAACAGTAGTTTTCAAATTCTGACCTTTTAGACAGTAATTCTGTTGGCTTCTCTTTTACTGAAGAGTCAGTGAGCTTCATGCACTATCGGTGGATGATTCTCACTTTCGTAGTTTCGGAATCACTACTTCCTTTACTATTTAGGTTGGATTTTTGGTTAAGAGTCAGGCTCCTAATAAATATCCGGAACCTATTGTTATTAAGGTCCTTCCGTCTTCGTACGGGCATAGGCCTTTACTCTGTCCAGTTAGAGTTTACGTATTTATAAACAGATTTCTGTTTATTACTACGGACGTAAGCTTCTTCTGTCTTTGATGCCTAATAGAAGGACGTTACGCTCCATTCTATTGCTAATGGATTCAATTAACTATCGGTACTGCTTATGGTATATCATTGACTCAGCAGTTGTGCTTGAGATTTCGGCTCATGAAGTAAGAGTTCTTTCTACATCTTGGGCTTACATTAATAGTGCCGCTATTATAGATTTTTGAAGGCTGCTCATTGCGCTCAGCCATCCACATTCATGAATTTTTCATCTCAGAAATATCGAGTCCATTTCTGGAGGCCTCTTTTGTTAGGTCTATTATCTACTGCTCAGAATGTCATGCACTTAACAGTTGCTACTATAGCTAGGTAGGCGGTCTGTTTCAGCAGTGACTCCGTTCTGCTGCCCTCTTCGCTCTGGGCTATTTGACCCAGGGCAAGAAAAAGGGGGGGGGGGAGGGTGTTCCCTTGGGTCACCTGTTTTACTATGAAAACAAGGGGATACCTCCTCCGGAGTTAGTAATTCTGAGCTGTTACTGGGATGGTTTTTTAGTGAGAAGTTTATGTTTTAAAAATTCATTCAGGTCTTAGTTTTTAAAGTATAGCTTTTGAATATAGCACGTGTCAAACGGACGTTATTATACAATCCTCAGACACTTTTAAGGAGTATAAAGAGTCTCTATTCTCTAGACTTACTTTATTTATTGGCTTACTTTAAAAATTATTAGTATAAGGATTATATTAGATATTAATTGAGTACAGGGATGTATGATGCTCAATTTTGCAAGGTGTTGTATCTTTCTAATTTAACATAAATAAGAAAGATACATGTAAGGCCTAATACTTCTTTTTCCCTAGAGGGGATGACTCTATTTTATATAATTGAGCGTATACCAACTTGCTCTATGTCCTAGGCCCTCCAGCCTTTTTACTATTCAGCTATGTCTGGGTCATTAGTACAGTATAAAAATGTTAAAAAATTTAAAGTAATTTATATATTTTTTATACTTACCAATGACCCAGACAGGGATGGCCCTCCCAGGAGTTGGGAACTCATACCTCCCCGCTGAGTACATAGCGCTTACCAGGCACTGGTTATAAGAATGATTAATGGCGCCAATTTCGGAACGTACATGACACTGCGCATGCGCAGTAGAGGTGAAGTGTGGAGGGCCATTCAGGACATGTTTTCTTTGGTTTTAGATGCAAATTTTGGGGATTGGGGGGCAAAATTTGTGTTTGGCCCTATATTTTAAGAGTTAGCACCAGCTATGTCTGGGTCATTGGTAAGTATAAAAAATATATAAATTACTATAAATTTTTTAACTTTTCAGGCCATTATTTGTAAAATTGCATGCGGGCGAGCGTTTTTTTATTTTATTTTTTATTTCAGTAATTACTTCTTTGCCATCAAAAGTTCATGTTCTTGCTTCAAGTTTTAGGCCTCATTATCTACAGAATAGCATGGGTGGTGGTGTATTTCATCCCAAAGCCTTCTTGCACTCAAGGGACAAATTCATCAATATTTTTAACTTGGGTAAAATGTCAGACATAAACCATTTAATTTTTATTTTTTTAAAGTTTAAATTTGTTATAAAAAGAGAGCATGCGACAGCCAAAAGGACCATGCGGGAGGGCCTGAGAAACAGATTTTTTATTTTTTTAGGCCTAAAGGTGGAAGTATGCAACATTTTCTATTGTTTCATTGTGTATTTTGGTCAAGTTGTGTTAACAGCTGAGACCTATGGTTTGGCGACGTTGGTGTGCATCTAGGCAGGCAGGCATCTAGACAGGAGGGCATCCTGGTATCCTCGCACTGTTAGTGCAATAACTTGAACAAATGTTCTCCGATTTAACTAATTTTTGCCATGCAAGTTTTTTTTTGCAATAATATTTAAAGCAACTTCAAAACTGGCCCAGGCCCGATTTTTCGTTACAGCGTTATGGGTTTTAAATTAATAAATTTTTACGAATTTTGAGCTCGTTAGCATTAGTTTCAGTGATAATAAGGTGAATGTATGTGCTTGAAAGTGCTAAAAAGAGTTTGTAATAATTCCTGAACCTGACACCTATGGACTAAGGTGTTTCCAGCTTCCACCACCTGTAAAACTGTCTGACACAATACGACCTTGGCAGTTGAAAGTGGTGTTAAATCCCAATAAATACCACACTCATCATGCATGTCTCGTTTAACTGGTTGAGTACTAGAAGCACTACTATCAGGGCTTTGAAAAAAATGAGAGTTCCAGAGCAAAAGCCAACATTTTCTTTGCTCATGTTTCATATTCAATCAAACACAAATACTATGATGTTTATATAAATTTGTTTTATCATAAATTATTGAAAAGTGCCTGATGGCACTCTTCAATAATTTGTAATAAAACAAGTGGTGAAGAAACGAGTGGTGAAGTGGTGTTAACCGCGAGCCTTCGGCGCACAGTTAACACCACTTCACAACGAGTGGTGAACATTTGGTATACAAAGCTACTTTGGGTATATTTTATTTATACCATGATCGTCAGATTATTAAGAGTCGCTATTATTTTATCTCGATTTTACTTAGTAGCAGCCGTAAATACGTGCAAATTTGTTTTTGTTTACATGAGGATCGGTGGGCGGTACTTCCACTGTCAATTTTATCACGAAACGAAATTGAAAAAGAAAGAGGACCTTTTTCATTTTAACAACATAATAACATACTATTTCAAGTTATGGATGCTTTATTAACATGAGACAGTTCATGTTTGTTAATTTTTGGTGTTTTATGGGGTAAACTCATTTAAAAACGTAATAAATAAATAATTGCCACTTTCATTTCACTCTTCACAAGGCTACGTGCGATAAATTTAGACAAGTTCACATTCAGGTCGACGTCACCAAAGGTCAGCTTGGATGTAGTTCCACTGTAGGTGTAAATTTTAACTACTAAAATCCCATTGCTGACGTGTTCACCACGGTTGGTGTGTAAAGCTAAAATTTTTGTCATAGGCTTTTCATGTATAGTAGAATAGGTAATCATGGTATAAATGAGGGCTAACGCTGATATGTTTTTTTTCTTTTTAATTCAGAATTATATGCGCGTGGTAGAGGTATGGTTAGATGATGAATTCAAAGAATATTTCTATACCAGAGAACCCACTGTACGTGGTTATCCTATCGGAGACATCAGTAAACAATTAAAGTTTAAAGAGGATCATAAGTGTAAAAGCTTCAAATGGTTCATGGATAATGTAGCTTATGAGATCTATGAAAGATTTCCTCGATTGCCTCCAAATAAAGCATGGGGTGAGGTAAGTAATATATTTAAAGTACTGTGATCACTAAAGTGCTCTCTTTCTTAACCCTTTACCTAACCTGAAAAGCAGACGACACTTGCAAAAATAATTCTTGAATAACTAACTTTTTTCATTTTTTGTCTCAAAAACATAGGTTATGACCCCTCATTGGAACGAGCTCAACGAGCTCGTTCCAACGAGGGATCATAACCTATGTTTTTGAGACAAAAAATGAAAAAAATAATAAAAATTAATTGGCGATTTTTAAGAATAGCGCTGGCCGGTTTTGGCTGTTACGTTAGGTAAAGGGTTAACTGGTATTTGGGCTTTAATCTGAAGTGTCGGTAACGTAACTTGAAGCTACATATTCAGTCTAAGTTCTCCATATTATCTTTTAAGTGAAATTATTTTATATGTATGGATTTCCCTTGTTATAATTTATGGGAGAGTGCCCTTAGGCACACACACAGGCACGCCCATAGGCACTCTCCCATAAATTGTAACAAGGCAAAGACATGTGAACAAATTTTGTTGTTCAAAAATAATTCAGCACTCTACCAGTTAATTAGATCATGTTCATATTCATTGATGCACAGATTGGATAACCCCATGTTAAGTTCCTCCAAAGGTTGTCCAAAATTTTATAGTTTAACCCTTTACCTTACATGAAAGGCAGACGACACATGCAAAACAAAATTCTTGAATAGGTCTAAAAAAGTTAAAAATCTGTTTCTCAGGCACTCCCACATGGTCCTTTTGGCTACCGCATGCTCTCTTTTATAAGCAATGTTAACTTCAAAAAATAAAAATTAAATGGTTTATGTCTGATATTTTACCCATACTAATAAAATTGATAAATTTGTCTCTCGAGTGCAACTCAAGGCACGAAATACACTACCATCCATACTGTTCTAGACTGTAGATTAGGAGGCCTAAGACATAAAACAACCAAGAACATGAACTTTTGATGGCAAAGAAATAATTACAAAAAAATAAAAAAACGCCCGCCCACAGGTCAGGTTCAAGGTTGTTCAAATCCTTTCTGTGTGTTTTTAGCTCATCTTGACAAAGTCAAGCTGAGCTAATCTCATCACTCTCCGTCCGTCGTCCGTCCTCTGTCGTCCGTCAACACCATGTTTTGGTCTTCTCCTCCAAAGCCACTGGGCCAATTCAAGTGAAAGTTTGTGTGAGTGATGGTCCCAAAGGGGCATTTCATTTTTGTTCAACTCAACATGCCCAGCCCCATAGGGAGAGAGTGGGGGAAAATGCTCCAAAATATTTTTTAAAATCTTCTCAAGAACCAGTGTGTACAATGACTTGATATTTGCTATGGAGCTTCCATATGAGGTGTAGAATCAAGTTTGTTCAAACGAAGTTCGTGAAATAATATTTGGCTTTGTAATAGGAGGGGTGAGATTTTTGGCCCCGCCCAAAATTTCTATTTTCTGAACCGATGGTCCGGTATGAACCAAATTTGGTTTGTGGTAGTATTGGGTCATAGGTACTTGACCCATGCAAAAAAAAAAAAAAATTCCCGCATCCCCATGGGAACCCTGGGAGCTAAAAATAGAAATATTTTCAAACGCCCATTTTTCCCAAACCCCACGGAACAGAGAGCTTTTATTTGGTATGAAGTATCCTTATAACCAGTAGAATTGAATGGTAAAAAAAAATTGCCATCGGTTATGTTAGGGTGTTCTGTAATGGGCATCGAAAAAATGCTGAATCAGCATATTTGCAAAAATTAAAAAAATCTTTTCTCCAGAACCAATCATCAGAATCTTTTGATATTTGGTATACAGCATTCATAGGGGGGTCAGATAAAAGTTTGTTGAAATAAAGCTCATTGGTTCATATTTGGGCTCTCTACAGGAGACCGAAGTTTTAACATAGGGTAATATGGGGAATATTCTTTAAAAAATCTTCTTCTTCAGAACCACCAGTCAGAAACTTTTAATATTTGGTATACATCATTGTTATGAGGGTCAGATTCTAGATTGTTCATACCAAGTCCCTAGGTTAATACTTGTGCTACCTACGGAAGCCCAAATTTTATCTTTGTTCAATATGGAGGGTAATTTAAAAAAATCTTCTTCTTCAGATCCATCAGTCAGAATGCTTTGATATTTGGTATACAACATCTCTATGGGGGTCAGATTCAAGTTTGTTCAAATCAGATCCCTAGGTATATATTTGGGCTCACTATGGTAGCCCAAATTTTTACTTAGTGCAATATGAGGAAATTTCTTTAAAAATCTTCTTCTTCAGATCCACCAGTCGGAATGCTTTTATATTTGGTATACAACATCTCTAGGGGGGGTCAGATTCCAGGTTGTTCAATTCGAGTGCCTAGGTTAATATTTGGGCTCCATATGGGAACATGAAAGTTAACTTAGTACAATATGAGGGAATTTCTTCAAAAATCTTCTTCTTCAGATTCACTTGTCAGAATGCTTTCACATTTGGTATACAACATCTCTGGGGGGGGGGGGGGGGGGGGGGGGGGGGGGGGGGGATGCAGATTCAAGTTTGTTCAAATCGGATCCATAGGTTAATATTTGGGCTAGCTATGGTAGCCCAAATTTGAACTTAGTGCAATTCGAAGAAATTTCTTTACAATTTCTCTTCTTCAGATCCAACAGTCAGAATGCTTTCATATTCGGTACACAACATCTCTAGGGAAGTCAGATTTAACTGTGTTCAAATCAAGAGCCTGGGTTAATATTTGGGCTCTCTATGGGAGCCGGAATTGGCCATTTTGCTGAAGAATTAAAAATTTTGTCTTCAGTACCCTCTAGAGGTACTAAGATTAATCCACATAGGCTGTATCAAGGGGCTTCATAGGGGAGCTCTACATTTTACTTATGATCAACTGAAGAAAAGGCATGGTGCCCAGATTATTTTTATCACTCCTGAGGGACTCAAGGATTGACAGTGTAGCCTATGGAGATGGCTTGTTTAATGTAGACTCATTCTTGGACTCTGTTTAAATTGTGTTCTGTACAAGATGAGCGCTTCAGGCCCCGTGGGGCCTCTTGTTACATAAAATTTGACTTTCAAACTACAATGACATAACAACGCTCTGAAGTTTGATAGTGCTTGTTTACAGCCAGTAGAACTGGAAGCAGTCAGGAAGACCTATGACAATAATCATCTGACATGGACACTGAAGTTATCTTTATTCCTCTGTAATGTTGGTGGACCCAAAATACTTCTTTGAACCACTTTATCATGTGAGCAATTAAGGCTTCTTGAGGCCTCTTGTTTTTTTGTGCTGCTGCAGCTTCTGCCTGCACTGAAATGATGATAAAACGTGAATTTATAATTTTTACAGGTAAAACAAAAAGGTACCAATATGTGCTGGGATTCTTTAGGACAGAGTGTTGGAGGTGGTCCTATTGGAGTAAGTCATTGTCATCATTTTGGAGGTAACCAGGTATGTACCTAAACAGTTATGTAGGGTTTAATTTGGACCCTTGATGTTTTTTCCTCTGGCCATGATTCGAGGAGAAAATGCAACTTAGGCCCCACAAAGTAGATCTTCGATTTCTCAGGCCATTTTTTGTAAAATGTCATGGGCAAGCATTTTTAGCTCAGCTTGACAAAGTCAAGCTGAGCTAATCTCAACACTCTTCATCCATCGTCTGTCATCCGTCAGCACCATGTTCTGGTCTTCTCCTCCAAAACCACTGGGCCAATTCAAGTGAACGTTTGTGTGAGTGATGGTCCCAAAGGGGCATTGCGTTTGTGTTCGACTCAACATGCCCAGTCCCATAGGGAAGGAGGTGGAGGAAAATGCTCCAAATATTTTTAAAATCTTCTCATGAACCAGTGTGTACAATGACTTGATATTTTGTTATGAAGCTTCCTTTTGAGGTGTAGAATCAAGTTTGTTCAAACGAAGTTCGTGAAGCAATATTTGGCTTTGTAATGGGAGGGGTAAGATTTTTGGCTCCACCCAAAATTTCTATATTTTTTCATTTCAACCAATGGCCCAGACTTAGCTGGTGCAAACTCGATAAAATCTAGCGCCAAACACAAATTTTGAACCCCCCAATCCCCAAAACCGAAAAGTTAAAGTCCTATCTGGTCTGTGCATGCCCGGTAACCAGGAAGGTACCAGAATTGGTGCAAAGCATCATTCTTTGTTTGGCCCCAAGTCAGTAAACAATGAGCTGACATCTGTGCTTTAAATCTCCTTTTTTGAGAATGCCAGACTCAAATCCATGAAAGAATTGGTGGATTCAAGTCTATAAATGGATGATGGAAGTGAACAACGGTGTCTTAAGATCTTCAGGGCTGTAACTTTACAATAATTATAAAAATGATTTATGTTTCCTATTTTTGGGACATGCGCATGATGTCATCATCCTTGCTAATGATTTACCTACTGTTTGTTAAGTGTTCCTTCCCTATCCTTCCATGAACTCTCCTGTTAAACTCTTAAGCCTTTTTGGATGTTTTTATTGAAATTTTTAGCTCAACTTTGGCGAAGCCAAATTTGAGGTATTGTCATGGCCCGTCGTCCGTCTGTCATGCCGTACACACAGCTCGGGCTAGAGACCGTATTTATGAACCGATCTTTACGAAACTTCTTGGGTACCTTTGTTATCACCGTGAGACGAGAATGAGTGTTTTGGGGTCCAGTCCGAAATTCAAGACGGCCGCTGGCAGCCATTTTGTACAAAATTAGGTGTGCAGAACGTCCATATGAAAGCACTGATTTGAATAATTTTTTGTATGAATGTTTAGTACCATGGGATACATCACATATAATACGGGTTTTTTTCTCGTGCGTAAATTGTGCAAATTAGACTTACTTTGATTTATTTATTAATGTTACTTTCAGCACTGTAACTGCAAATGCCAATACGGCTTGGGCTAGAGGCCGTATTTATCAACTGATCTTTATGAAACTTCTTGGGTACCTTTGTTATCACCTTGGGATGAGAATGAGTGGTTTTGGTTGGGTGTGGTCCGAAATTCATGATGGCCCCCAGCAGCCATTTTGTACTTAGTTAGTGCAATCAGTTTTTTGTACAGAACTTCAATATGAAAGTTCTGATTTGAATAAATTTTTGTATGAATGTTTAGTAACATGGAATACATCACATATAATACAGGTTTTTTACCCTGTGCAAAAATTATGCAAATTAGATGAACTTTTTTACCCAGTCAATACGGCTCGGGCTAGAGTCTGTATTTATGAACCGATCTTCACGAAACTTCGTGGGTACCTTTGTTATCACCTTGGGGCGAGAACGAGGGTTTCGTGTGTGCGGTACAAAATTCAAGATGGCTGCCAGTGGCAATTTTGTACCGAAATTAGGTCCAATCAGTTTTTTGTACACAACTTCTATACGGCTCAGGCTAGAGGCTGTATTTATGAACCGATCTTTACAAAACTTCTTGGGTACCTTTGTTATCACCATGGGACGAGAATGAGTCTTTTTGGGTGCAGTCCAAAATTCAATATGGTCGCCAGCAGCCATTTTGTACCAAAATTAGTGCAATCAGTTTTTTGTACAGAACTTCTGTATGAAAGCTTTGATTTGAATAAATTTTTGTAGGCGTGTTTAGTAACATGGAATACATCACATATAATACAGGTTTTTTTCTCGTGTAGAAATTATGCAAATTAGAAGAACTTTGATTTATTCAGTACTACTTATACACTGTAAGTGCACATGTCAATACGGCTAGGCCTGGAGGCTGTATTTATGACCCGATGTTCATGAAACTTCTTGGGTACCTTTGTTATCACCTTGTGATGAGAATGAGTGTTTTGGGGTGCGGTCCAAAATTCAAGATGGCTCTCAGCGGCCATTTTGTACCAAAATTAGTGCAATCAGTTTTTTGTACAGAACTTCTGTATAAAAGTTCTGATTTGAATAAATTTCTGTATGAATGTTTAGTAACATGGAATACATCACATATAGTACAGGTTTTTTTCTCGAGCAAAAATTATGCAAAATTAGATGAACTTTGATTTATTCAATGCTACTTATACACAGTAAGTGCATGTGTCAATACGGCTCGGGATAGAGGCTGTATTTATGAACCGATCTTCCCAAAACTTCTTGGGTACCTTTGTTATCACCTTGTGATGAGAACGAGTGTTTCTGGGTGCGGTCCAAAATTCAAGATGGCTGCCAGTGGCCATTTTGTACCAAAATTAGGTCCAATCAGATTTTTGTACACAACTTCTAAACCACAGGGGTCTGGAAACGTTATTTTAGTGATTTAGGGTATATATGTTTAAAAAAGGAGAAAGGGTAACAACAGGCGAAATTGGGAAACTTCAACCAAGTGTCGACAAGTTTAAAAAATTATTAGATCTCGATGTACTTGGTTCCTGGCACATACCAGTTCTATTCTATATACATTTCCCTATTACTTAAAACAAATTTCGTCGAAATATCTTCAGTATTACTAGAGATATTCAATAAAATGTTAGCAAAAAGAATGCTATTTTCTGATTTGTAAATAAGGTTGTCCAAACGAAACCCGAATTTTTCAACACAAATCAGTGAAATAAATGCACATAGAGACATTGACCTACGCTTCACTGTGGCTCGTTGTGTACCTTTTTGAACACTTTCAACGACTGCCCAACACCAGTCGCCTATCTATACTCTGGGGAGATATTTTTCAACATTTGCAGGTTTTTCAGCCTTCTTCCTCGTCATCATCGCCATATTTTAACAACTCCGCTCAGAATAGAAGCAAACTTGAAAGCCTTACCGCAATTGGTTACAAGTGAACTGAGAAATCGAAAGTAGATTGAGGTCACTGATCTCAGTTCACTTGTAACCAATCGCAGTAAGGCTTTCAAGTTTGTAAGTCTTTCAAGTTTGCTTCTATTCTGAGCGGAGTTGTTAAAATATGGCGATGATGACGAGGAAGAAGGCTGAAAAACCTGCAAATGTTGAAAAAATATCTCCCCAGAGTATAGATAGGCGACTGGTGTTGGGCAGTCGTTGAAAGTGTTCAAAAAGGTACACAAAGAGCCACAGTGAAGCATAGGTCAATGTCTCTATGTGCATTTATTTCACTGATTTGTGTTGAAAAATTCGGGTTTCGTTTGGACAACCTTATTTACAAATCAGAAAATAGCATTCTTTTTGCTAACATTTTATTGAATATCTCTAGTAATACTGAAGATATTTCGACGAAATTTGTTTTAAGTAATAGGGAAATGTATATAGAATAGAACTGGTATGTTCCAGGAACCAAGTACATCGAGATCTAATAATTTTTTAAACTTGTCGACACTTGGTTGAAGTTTCCCAATTTCGCCTGTTGTTACCCTTTCTCCTTTTTTAAACATATATACCCTAAATCACTAAAATAACGTTTCCAGACCCCTGTGTTCTAAACGGCTCAGGCTAGACGCCATATTTATGAACCGATCTTTACAAAACTTCTTGGGTACCTTTGTTATCACCGTGGGACGAGAACGAGTGTTTTGGGTGCGGTCCAAAATTCAAGATGGCCACCAGCAGCCTTTTTGTACCAAAATTAGTGCAATCAGTTTTTTGTACAGAACTTCTGTATGAAAGTTCTGATTTGAATAAATTTTTGTATGAATGTTTAGTAACATGGAATACATCACATATAATACAAGGTTTTTTCTTGAGCAAAAATTATGCAAATTAGATGAACTTTGATTTATTCAGTGCTACTAATACACATGTGTATCAAGGGGTTTCATAGGGGAGCTCTACATTTTACTTTATGATCAACTGAAGAAAAGGCATGATGCCCGGATTATTTTTGTCACTCCTGAGGGACTCCAGGATTGACAGTGTGGCCTATGGAGATGGCTTGCTTAATGTACTCATTCTTGGACTCTGTTTATATTATGTTCTGTTCAAGATGAGAGCTTCATGCACCGTAGGGCCTCTTGTTTTTTTTTATTACTTGTTTTTATTACTTGTTCACTTATAAATTGTGTCCGTTCGAGTCAAATTTTGTCTGTTCAGCCTGAATCTCGGGTATCGAATGTTCTATTGCAATTAAATTTGCCATGAACATTGCTTATGGTATAGGCTTTAAAAAAAGGATTCAACGATATTTCTTACATTCTCCTTTTTAGAGTTATCCCCCTTTTTTGACTTAAAAATTGTAGGACATAGACATTATTTGTCTGTTCAGCCTGTATCTCCGGTATGGGTTATCAGATTTCAGTGAAATATGGCATGCAGTTTGCCTCGGACAAAGGCTTCTGCTTCATTGCATAAAACTTCCAAACAATTTACCATTCCCTTTGACTTTTAACCCTTTGTTATACCCCCACTTTCAAAGAAAATGGGGAGGTATACTGGATTACATGCGTCCATCTGTGTGTCCTTCCGTCCATTTGTGAGTCCGTCTGAGAATATTTTTATACTGTACCAATGACCCAGACATAGCTGGTGCTAACTCTTAAAATACTAGGGCCAAACACAAATTTTGCCCCCCAATCCCCAAAATTTGCATCTAAAACCAAAAGAAATCATGTTCTGAAGGTCCTCCATACTTTGCCCTTACTGCGCATGCGCAGTGTCAAGGATGTTTCAAAATTGGTGCCAATTATCATTCTTTGTTTGGCCCTTCATCAGTTAACATCTCACTGATCTTTGTGCTTGTAAATCTCAGTTTAAATGATGCCAGACACATAAATATTGGAGAAATGGTGATTCTAAGGAGGATATAGAAGGAGGAGAGGAAAAAGGAGTGACAGAAAATATTCAGGGCTGTAACTTAAAATTTTGTAATGAAATTATGTTAAGTTGCCTATTTTCGAGGCATGGGCCTGTTGTTGTCATTCTTGCTATGAAGTTGCACTGCTTATTCAGTGTTTCCTCTTCCCTTGTCCTGTAAGTACCCCCTTGCTATTCTCCCATGCTTTTGGCATATTTTTGAGTAAGATTACTACTAAAATTTCTTGGGAGAATTAGCTTGGTAACAGAATGAATTCTGTTATTTTCCCCATGTTTACGTTTTCACCCATGGGTGTTTAGACGTTGTGTTCTGCATCTACCATCTGATGTTCTGCAGATTCTTCCCTGGAAGTCTCTGTTTTGCATCAGATAGTGTGTATTTTGATAACTGATTTCGGGCCAGGATTGTCAGTGCCTGGAGTCATGTTTTCTAGTGTTTATACACTTCTTGTTTACATTGGCAACAGTCTCTTTTGAGAGGGCTTTTTGCCTTTGGAGTAGTTTATCTCATTATAAGATACATTATTATTATCCGTAAGTGTTGCATTAATTATTTAAAATAATTTTAAAATTTTTGTCCACACTTAGCCTTGGGATCCATTGGGGCTCAACGTTACTTTTCAGAAACTTGGGCTTCGCTGAAAAAATATTTTTCAAAAATTATTTTTGATTTCAATTGTTTTTTCAATGTTAATGGATCATGTTATTATGTATCTTTGTTTTTAGGGGTTTGTGCGAGTACTAGGACTTTTTGTCGACTTTTCACAATGAAAAGATATTGTTCAGATTCTAATAGGAAGAAATCTTCCTCTGACTTTCATGATCATTGTATTAATTGTAGTCAGTGTACTCGCACTAACTCCTGTTCAATATGTGAATATTGGGATGATAAACGTTGGAAATGTGTGTCACGGTATGTTGTTAGCGGGGAAAGGGCCATACCAGTCCTTTCTCCACAGGGTCACTCTAGTCTATCAGTTTCTATTTCAGAGGAACAAGAACAGGGTGATGTTTCCATGTTATCCTCCAAAAGTGCTCTTCCGTCGTCACAATTGAATGCAGAGCTAGCGGCAAAAGTGCTCATGGAGATACGACAGTTGCCTAAGAGGTCCCGAGTAGGATCGACGGCGAAGTCGTCCGCTAGCTTGCCCGGTGTAGCGTCCATTCACCGAATGGTTCCGCAGCCGGGTTCGTCCGTTGCGGTCCAGGAAGAAGTGTTGCGTGATGCAAGCACTATAAACATACAAGGTGCACACCCAGTGACGGCGGATAAAAGAAGAGATCGGAGGAAGCCTTCTAGTCCGGTTCCTAGCTCGTCCAGGTCCAGCCGGGCCACGAGCGAGAGAGGCCCCTCTCTCGTACAACACCATCTGGGACCAGATGTTGTGGTATAAAATGTGTCACAAGCGGAGCACACGTCCGTCGCTCGGGATGCTCCGTTGTATAGGCAGTCCGCTGAGACTGCTCAGGCTTCCTCATCCTCTCAGCAGCGCACACGACCGCACCTTGGCTACGTGACCGCGGATATTCTACCAGCTTCGCCGATCAGGGATTCATCGGCGACCACGTCACGCCATCCGGTAGCCAGGGACACGAGGCCGGTAGACTCCGGACGTTCGCATAGGAAGAGTATGCGGGAGTCAGTTGATGCGGAGCTTCCCGCGGCTAAGCAGCGAAAGACCGCTACTCCGCAGGCCTCGATGACGGACGTGCTAGCTCAGATAGCACAAATTATCACAGCATCCCAGCAATCGACAGAATCGGTGTCGGATCGGGAATTATCCGACGGCGCTGGGTCGGTACGCTCCGCCGAAGCATCGGGTGCGGACGACCGGGAGCATCGTGAGGTCCGACCGGATGGCGAAAGGGATACTGATGACTTGGAGCTATCCCTTTCGGAACAACATAAAGCTGCCGTGGATTTCATCCGGCACTTCTTTCCTCAAGTTGTTCCGTCGGGCCAGACTGCTGCGGTACCGGATAAGAGACTGATAGCATCATTGGACACTGATTTCTTCGAGCGGTTCAGAGACATCGTCCCTGACTTTCCGTCTCAGTCCAATAATGTCACAAGAACATTTGAATTATTGAACGACGCTATCTTCAAGCTTGCTTCCAAAACAGGCAAAGCTGGTTTCTTGTCCGCCAGTGCTCTTAACCTGCCTTTCATTAATTCAAGGAATAAATTCGATACGGCGGGACAGGGTGTTCCGAGAGTTCCTCTGCGTCTTGACGACGAGGCGGAAGACTTAGAATTGTCATTACCGTCGTCTACGTCCATTCCAACCGCGGTGTTGGATACGACAATTACGTCTAACAGGGCCAGTTTAGATGCTTTATCTTACGCAGACCACCTTACTAAGGCGTTATCACTACGTCTTCAAGAGAAAGAATTCCAGGATATACAATCCTCTTTAAGACTTCTTTCAAGGGCAGTAGCTTATTCCACGTATAACTCCGCCCTTTCAGTGGCAAACCTGGAGTTGGTTAGACGTGACGCAGCCCTAGCTACATCCACACGCGTGGATAGTAAGGTGAAGAACTCTCTCAGAGTCGCTTCGGTCTCCGGAGAGCTTCTCTTCGACGGCAAGCTTTCTGCAATCTACGATAAAATTACTAAGAAAGCTTCGGATTCTCTGCTGTTTAAATCCGCTTCCAAAAAGTCGGATACGGCAGAAAAGAGTAAGACAGGCACTTCTGGGACTAATGCGCCCAAGAGAGGTTCCTTTAGAGGTTCCGGTGCGTCCTCTTGGTCTTATTTAAGAGACAGTCAAGGCAGCGACTCACGTGCGGGACGTCCTTCGGGCCGGGACAACCGGTCGGACGCCCCGAGATCGACGGGACGAGGTGCGGGTCGTGGAGGACGTGGTTTCTCCTCCCGCAGGCCTCGCAGGTCCAGGAGGTGATGGTTTCAATCTCTATCGTGTTCCGGTTGGCGGAAGGTTGTCGAGTTTTTCAGAAGAGTGGGCGTCGATTACGGACGACCCTTGGGTGAGAGGGGTGATTTCGGAAGGTCTAAGAATATCCTTCAAACGAAAGCCTCCTTTAACTCGAAGTCCAAAATGGACTCAACTTCCGTCATATCCACAGAAAAGAGACGCTCTGTTATTGGAGGTGCAGTCTCTTTTAATGAAGAACGCGGTAGAGGTCGTAGAAGACCAGGGAACACAGGGATTCTACAGCCATCTGTTTCTGGTTCCGAAACCAGACAGCTCGTTCCGTCCAGTCATAGATTTGAGCTGGATAAACAAGCTGATCGTCGCTCCGAAGTTCTATATGGAGACGATTCGATCGGTCAGAGCGAGTATTCGGGTGAACGATTATGCTACAAGCATAGATCTCAAAGATGCGTACTTTCATGTCATGGTACATCCGACATTCAGAAAGTATCTACGCTTCGCAGTCCTAGGAGTGGTGTATCAATTCCGAGCGATGTGCTTCGGATTGAACCTAGCACCCTGGGCTTTCACTCGGGTAATGAACTCGGTAATGATATATTTCCGAGCTCATTCGTCTGCGGTAACATCGGCCTACCTGGACGACATTCTTCAGAGGTACGGCAATGAGTTAACGCTTCAGAACGATGTGCAGAATCTGCTTCTATTGCTCCGACGTCTCGGTTTTGTTATAAACGAGGAGAAGTCGGATCTGGTGCCGTCCAGGTCATTCACTCATCTGGGAATGAGCTTCGAGACGCACAACAATCTCGTTCGTCTGCCGTTAACCAGAGCGAAATTAGTCAGTTGTTACGCTTGCTATTGTCTTCATGCAGACAAAGTCACAGCGAGGGAGTTCATGAGACTGATAGGTCTGTGCGGAGCCGCTGCGGATCTCATTCCGATGGGGCGGTTACGCACTCGTCCTCTCCAAATTTTCTTGACTCAGAATTGGAGTGTGAAGATTCATTCGCTCGACATAGACGTTCTCTTGTCAGATCAAGTGAAACAAGAGATTCAGACTTGGGCAAACATTCAGTGGTTGACTCAGGGAGTTCGCTGCAGTTGCCGGATCCGAGTTTCACGATTATGACGGATGCCAGTCAAACAGGTTGGGGTGCATCATTGATCCCAACGGATTCGAGGTGCCAGGGTCTTTGGGATCCACAGTTTCTAAGCAAGCACATAAACATCAAGGAAATGATGTCAAATTGGCTTGCGTTACGTCATTGGATGGACATTATTCAGAAAGCTCATGTCCAAATCCTGTCCGACAATACGACAGTAGTGGCATATATCCGGAACCAGGGAGTCACTCATTCCGTTCCGTTATTCAATTTAACGGAAAGAATCCTTCTGTTTGCTCTAGAACATCAAGTTCTACTTTCGGTCCGTCATATACCGGGTCGTCTGAATGTACTAGCAGACTCCCTTTCACGGAAGGGTCGCTTGTTGCTGTCGGAGTGGACTCTCAACAAACAGGTATTCAATCAGATTTCCTACCAATGGGAACAGCCAATGATAGACTTATTTGCGACACATCTCAACAATCAGTTGCAGACGTATGTGTCACCATGTCCGGATCCAAGAGCATTTGCAGTAGACGCTCTATCGATCTCATGGGACGGAATGATAGGATATGCGTATCCTCCAGCGCCGTTAATTCAGCAAGTATTGCTAAAGATAAAACAATCTCAGTGCAAGTTTCTGTTGGTAGCATCTCTGTCTCCACAGAGACCGTGGATAAATCTACTCAGGTGTCTGCTGTGGGACCTACCGCGAAAGCTTCCTCCACGGAGGATCTTCTTTCGCAGGGGAAACCGTGTCAACTTCATCACAACCCGCAAGGTCTCAACCTTCACGTTTTTCTGTTGTGCGGTCCTTCTTGCATGGCAAGCACTTTACAGGACGAGCAGTGGACGCGATTTCTAACTGTAGGAGGACCTCCTCTTCGCTAAACTATGCGGCTAAGTGGAAGGTTTTTCGTCGTTGGTGTAGGGATCATTCTGTTGATATTTTTGATCCCTCCATACCAGACATTGCAAACTTTCTAGTATACTTGTTTGACGAGATCAAACTGCAGCCTGTTACTATTAAGGGTTATAGGTCTATGTTATCTGATACCTATGCACACCACGATAGTTTACAAATTGGATCTAATGTCTCTTTATCTAAGTTAGTTAGAAACTTCTCGATAAATAGACCCAGAACTCTTAGATTAATTCCTAAGTGCAATTTAGCTTGGGTTCTTCTTAAACTGAAGGAAAAGCCATTTGAGCCTCTTGGGACAGTAGATTTCAAATTCTTGTCTTATAAGACAGCTTTTCTCTTAGCTTTCTCTTCTGCTAGAAGAGTCAGTGAGCTTCATGCACTATCGATGGACGATTCTCACTATCGTAGTGTCGGGAACACTATCACCTTCACTACTAATGTTGGATTTTTAGCTAAGAATCAGGCTCCTAATAAATATCCGGAACCTATTGTTATTAAGGCTCTGCCGTCTTCAGGCGGGCGTAGGCCTTTACTCTGTCCTGTTAGAGCTTTACGTATTTATAAACAAAGATCTCAGTTTATCAGAAAGGGACGAAAACGCTTCTTTCTGTCTCTGATGCCTAATAGAAAGGACATTTCGGTCCATTCTATTGCTAGATGGATTCAATTAACTATCCGTACTGCTTATGAAAATTTATCTTCTACTCAGCAGTCTGTGCTTAAGATTTTGGCTCATGAAGTAAGAGCTCTTTCTACATCTTGGGCTTACGCAAATAGTGTTGCTATTACAGATTTAATGAAGGCTGCTTATTGGTCTCAGCCATCCACATTCACGAATTTTTATCTCAGAAATATTGAGTCCATTTCTGGAGACCTGCATTGTTTAGGTCCGTTATCTGTTGTT
The DNA here is from genome assembly GCA_031216915.1 of Pictodentalium vernedei. Lineage (NCBI taxonomy): Eukaryota > Metazoa > Mollusca > Scaphopoda > Dentaliida > Dentaliidae > Pictodentalium > Pictodentalium vernedei. Next base: position 447,459,964 of record CM062292.1, read on the forward strand.
CAGAATGTCGTCTACTAAACAGTTGCAACTATAGTTATGCAGGCTTTCTGTTCTGGCAGTGACTCCGTCCTGCTGCCCTCTTCGCTCTGGGCTATTTGACCCAGGGCAAGGGGAAGGGGGGGGGGGGGGAGGAGGGTGTTCCCTTAGGTCACCTGCTTTATAGTGAAAAGCAAGGGAATTCCTCCTCCGGAGTCAGTAATTCTGAGTCGTTTCCGGGATGGTTTTAAAGTGTAATATTAATGTTAAAAATTCATTCATGTCATATTTTTAAACTGTAGCTCGGTGTGAAGCATTTGTATATGTCAAGTGTCAAACGGGCGTTAATATACAATCCTCGGACACTTTTAAAGAATATAAAGAGTCTCAATTCTCTGGACTAACTTTATTTATTGGCTTACTTTAAAAATAATTAGTATAAAGGGTTATACTGGATGTTAATAGAGAACATGAATGTTATTGTGCTCAATTATGAAGGGTATTGTATCTTTCTAATTTATCATAAAATAAGAAAGATACATGTAAAGCCTAATACCCCTTTTCTCCTTGAGGGGTTGACTCTATGTTATATAGTTGAGCTTATTGGATTTTCCTCTATGTCCTAGGCCCTCCAGCCTTTTTACTATTCAGCTATGTCTGGGTCATTGGTACAGTATAAAAATGTTAAAAAATTTATAGTAATTTATATATTTTTTATACTTACAAATTGGCGCCAATTATCATTCTTACAAGCAGTGCCTGGTCAGCGCACTTACAAGCAGTGCGCTGACCAGGCACTGCTTGTAAGAATGATAATTGGCGCCAATTTCGGAACGTCCTTGACATTGCGCATGCGCAGTAAGGGCAAAGTATGGAGGACCTTCAGGACATGATTTCTTTTGGTTTTAGATGCAAATTTTGGGGATTGGGGGGCAAAATTTGTGTTTGGCCCTTGTATTTTAAGAGTTAGCACCAGCTATGTCTGGGTCATTGGTAAGTATAAAAAATAGATAAATTACTATAAATTTTGTAACATTCATAACTTTCATTATTTTCTATAATATTTGTTGGTCATAGGTATGCCCACACTAGGCGGTACACCACGTAGGGGTATGCACCGGACGAGAGTCAGCTCTTGTTGACATCATTTTACATTAACAATTGAACAATTGCAGAAGATAATGAAATTTGGTTAATAAATCATAACAAAAAAATGCTTGGCAATAATCGGTTCAAGCCGATGTTCTAGGAGCTGTTGCTGTTGTCACCTGATTGCCCACAGTCGGCTGATTGAGGTGTCCAATTCCGCACATTGGTTGAACACTAGTGAAATATACATTTTACGGCTATAAGTTAATAGGGTGTTGTACTTCTCCAATTTCATATTCATATGCAACCTGAATGTGGTGAAATTTTTGTCAATACTGCAAATATGTTGGAATTTTACTCAATTAATCTTTCATTTAGTATTATTTCTTATCTTTTTAGCTGTATCGTCTGAATACAAAAGGACAAATTGGAATGGGGGAGAGATGTATAACATCTCCAAATGGCAATACACTCCATATTTCATTTTGTGACACACAGCCTACAGGACCATGGGACTGGGATGAGGTAAGAAATAAAAAGTGAAGTTTTGTTTTTTTAATCAAAAAATTTGTGCGGAGTTGTCCAGCAATCTTATGTTTCATTTTTGTTGGTAATTTTATCAAAATTATTCCAGAATTTTCTTGCAAATTTTCTGCAACAAAAAAATTGCCTTAAAAAGTAGAAATTGGTTTATGTTCTGTTGAAAGTAAGTAACGGTTTAATGTTGCTTACATATACATATTCAGCAATAACAAAATGGATTTGTCAAGTTTTAATTTGACTGACCCAGTCAGACCCGCTTCAATGCAGTGAAGGCATTAAGCCTTTAGCAGGGGTCTTAAGGGTCCCCACCTAGAATCTTTTTTTTGGAAGCTTTCAGAAGCTATCCAATATATCTTGCAAAGGCTCTCATGATATCCTGGACCAAAGCAATCTTGTGTGATAATTCTTAAACCATTCAAACGTATGTGTGGTTGTGTGGTATGTGTGGTTCTGTATTTATCGCACACCTCCCATGTAACATTGAACCAAAAATTCTTCTCAAGTGTAGATGCATTGCACTGTCAGTGAGTCAAGCTATTTTCTACAGATTGTTAGGTTTGATAGGCTAAATATGCTGGATTTGGAATTTAAGTTATGTTGTATTTTCATGTTGTTTTATTTTGTTGGAATCTGTTCTTTTTTCATGTATTCACATTTCACATAACCTCTGCATAACCTAATGATCATTTACAGATTATATCCGGACCTGACTAAAGGTACTCCAGTTGTGCACTCTCCCATAAATTTTACCGAGGCAAAGATAAGTGAGAAAATTTTGTTGACCGAAAATAATTCAACATTCTGCTAGCTGATGCAGTTGCGCCAATGAGATGGATTGGTCAGTGATAGTGGGCAGTGGCTCCATTATCAAGGTTGGGATGTCATGTTCACTCCCCTAACAATGATAACATTATCTGTGCCATTAATTATAACACAAACTGTTTCATTCCTGATAAACCCCCTTCAGCATTTAAACCCACAAAAGAAGATTTATTTATTTATTTATTTATTTATTTATTTATTTATTTATTTATTTCTGAACAATGGCTAATCATGACCACACAAAAGTAGACAGTTTAAACCAATTGTTGTTTATACTCACTGATGTGGAGCAAATCGTGCTGATACACCAGCTTTCTCTGTATAAACTGAAACTTTGTGGTGGCGGCACAGATTAGGCCTAAAAAGGCTAAAAATCTGTTTCTCAGACCCTCCCGCAATGTCTTTTTGGCTGCCACATGCTCTCTTTTTATAACCAATGCAAACTTAAAAAAAAACAAAGATTAAATGATTTATGTCTGATAGTTTACCCAAGTTAATAAAATTTATAAATTTGTCCCTTGAGTGCAAAAAGGGTTTGCAATGCAAAAGCATTGCAAAGCCTTTCTGCACTCACAGCACGAACTACACCACCGCCCATGCTATTCTGTAGATTATGAGACCTAAAACATAAAACAAACCAAGAACATGAACATTTTATTTTAAAAATATAATTACAAAAATAAAATAAAAAAACGCCTACCCACATGTTATTTTACATAAAACGGCCTGAGAAACAAGATTTTGTGGGGTGTTATGTTGTCATTGTGAAAAAAGTGAGTGAATGACATTTCAGTCTTTATGGTAGTAGCTGGGCTGTGTTGGTCAATGGGATTGACAGTGACTCTCTCATAAAGGCTGGGTAATCATTAACTTATTACTGTCACTTGAAATATCATTGCATCATAACACCTCATGGATTGTGGAGGAAATCTGAGACAAATACAACATCAGTTATCATGAAAAATGGCTCACCTAGGGTAAATTAGACCTTTACCAAACTTGAATAGCAAACTACACTTGCAAAAATATTCTTGAATAACTTGGGAACAACTAGGATTTTTTTCTTTTTTTCTCAAAAACAGCTTTTGATCCTCATTGGAAGGAGCTCAATAATCCCATTCCAACAAGGATCATAAGCTATACCTTTCAGACAAAACTAAGAAAAAAAATAATAAAATTGGAATGGCGAGAGTTTTGTGAATAACAGTAGTTTGTTTGGGTCCATATTGTGGCTTTCTAAATGGCCATTACTAGTTATAAAAGACTTGTACAGTGGAGCCCCCTTAATTGTATGTCTTTTAATTGAATAACCCTGTTAATTGAATATAATTACCAAACACCAAACCATTTAACATACATTCAGTACAAATTTGACCTTTTAATTGATTATGGGTTATAGACCAAATCCCTGTTAATTGAATACCCCTGTTAATTGGATAATTCTCACTGGCAAAGTCAATTAACAGGGTTCCACTGTATCTCTAATAAAAAAATGGTTATTTTTCCGAAAATGTGAATTATTTTCAATTTTTTTTTTTTTTCTATTTCAGTCACAGGGCCTAATACGTCACCATGACTATCGCAAGTGTGTTGAAGTGGGTTCAGATAGCAAGTTTACATTACAGTCATGTGATTCGACATCCAAGTCACAACAATTTGAGATAAAAGAAATCAGGACTTGGCAATAGAATTACTTGAACAGAATTGTGAACAACACTGTCTTGCATTCCATTTAACGATCTGTATTAAAAGATTTCCAACTCAGGATTCACTCCAGAAATGGCAACGCCATTTTAGCGGTATTCCAACCCAGACTGGGTTTTCTTTTTCAGTCTAGTATTATACAGTGAAGCCCAATTATTTGGATATCTTTTAACTGTATATCCCTGTTAATTGAATATAACTTCCAAACACAAAACCATTTCTCATACCTTCAGTACAAATTTAAAATGTTGATTGGATATGGGTTATAGAGTGTATATTCCTGTTAATTGAATAAAAAATCTTGTAATATGTTGAGAAATTACCTGGACAATCATCAAATTCTCCTTTGTTTATAGACCTTTTTGGCATTAATGCATCCAACACAGGCATAATTTAATCTATTATATCTTGTTTGACAGAGCTCCCTGAGCTCTGTTAAATAAGCTATAATAGAATAAATGCTCAGTTTATATCTGGAAAAGGATCAAATCCCTGTTAACTGACTACTCCAGTTAATTGAATAATTTTCACTGGCAAACTGGCTATTCAGTTCACAGGGTTCCACTCAGGGATGCACAAATTGGACGAACGTCCGTTACGTTCGTCTGGCAGTTTTCTAAAAAAAATTTGGATAACCATTTCTCGCTCTTCTAAATTGTTAATGCGTTCTGAGTTAGCTCCTCAAAGAAATTCAACATGTAACTTCACAGTTTCAAAGAATGTGCCAACAAACAAAGTGCAAGCGATGCAACTGTGTATATAGCAAAACAAAGCGAGTCACTATAATTTGTTCTACTTATGCTCAAGCAGTATTATAGGCATCAGTTGTAGGGAATAATGTGCATGAATCTTGTGATTCCTTTGATCCTTTCCAACAAAGCAACGCGCATGTTCTCTGAAACGCACATGTTCTCTGAAACGCACAGACAGGTTGACAATGTCATAGGTTTCATAACTCTTTGTAGTTGATTGACAAAACAGTATTCCCTGATGAAGGACAGGTACAAAGCTAACGTTTAATGACATTGTGTCTACAGTGCATTGGTTTTCTGTGAGTACTATCAACTAAATAAACCCCCTATGTATGCCAGTATGGAGATGAATTTCTTAGTAGCTCAACGTGGGTTGTTCCCGACTTCAGTAGTAATCAATACCTCATATTATCGGACGCAATATCGGGAGTATGGTTGTCCAGTTGATGGCTTTTCTTACAGGTTGAGTTTCTTTGCAAACAGATGCAAACCGGATATCCGGTTTTAATCATGGCAGCTCTATATATTGCGCATTAACAAAATCGCAAATTTACATATGAATGGTTATCTGGGCATAAACGTTTTGGGTTTGTCTAAATTTTCAGTTTGTGCATTCCTGCCACTGTAATAGGTATTTATGTCTAATTATCTGATTTGAAGTGTTTCAATGTGGGAATCTAGTTTCCATTGATAGTAGCAATGACATATTTACGAATTATTTGGGAATACAGTGGAGCCCACTTAATTGGATATCTCTTAATTGTATATCCCTGTTAATTGAATATAATTTCCCAACACAAAACCATTTACCATACCTTCAGTACAAATTTGACCTGTTACTTGAATATAGGCTATAGAGTAAACTCCTGTTAACTGAATAAAAAATCTTGTAATCTGTCGAGAAATTACCCTGACTCTCCCCAGTTTTCCTTTGTTTATAGACCTGTTTGGCCTCAGTACATCCAATACAGGCATTTAATCTATTATATCTTGTTTGACAGAGCTCATGGAGCTCTGTCAAACAAGATATTATAGAATAAATGCTAAGTTTATCTTTAGAATGCAGGAAAGTGACACAATCTCTGTTAATTGAATACTCCTGTTTATTGAATAATTTTCATTGGCAAAAGTGGCTATTCAGTTAACAGGGTTTCACTGTATCTGTTTTTAAGATTTATTGAGAAAGCAAAGAAGTTCATTATAGTTCATAAGCTACTTGGGTTTATAAATTTTCTTTTTCAATCGGCATTTATAAGTCAACATAATATTTTTAACCAGAAGCATTTAAAATGAGTTAATTACAAAAGTTCAGAAAATATAAAATAGATCGGTACTAGGGCCGATAATCAGATTTAAACCATGAGTAGGATAAGTATTTTAACCCCAAGGCTCTGTCAAAGTTTATTGAATTCACCTTGCTCTTTCAGTCAAATTATTATTAACAGTTCGTAAATTTTATTTTAAATATTTAATTGTAGGTATTTTAAACTTAAGTCATTGCACGTAGTAGATAGTATTGCAAAATGTAGTATGTTTGAATGAAACATCACAAAGTGTGAATGTGTCGAAGTTGGCAAATTAGGTCATGTCAAAGGTTAAGTTGGATGTAGTACCTACTATAGGTGTTAACCTATGAATGGATTTGATGAAACTTTCAGTGATTCTTTATCACATAATGGCATTGTGCACCTCCTATTTTATTTTTTGATCTGCTGTATTTTTTCCAGAGTTATGCCCCTTTTCCACTTAGAATTCTGTCTGAAACGCCAGGCTTCTCTTATCCACCACTCCTCTTTAACCTATGAATGGATTTTGATGAAACTTTCAGTGATTCTTTATCACATCATGGCATTGTGCACCTCCTATTTTATTTTTTGATCCGCTGTATTTTTTCCAGAGTTATGCCCCTTTTCCACTTAGAATTCTGTCTGAAACGCCAGGCGACACACGTCTTCCATGGAAGACTCACATCTAAGTTGTAATGGAATTCCCACTGAAAACGTTTTAACAGCAGTAGAAGCTTTACACTGTTAGTGGGGGTTAAAAGCTAAAATTTAACATATGGGGTTTTCACAGGTAGTAACATAGGCGAGCATGGTATAAAATGTGAGAATCTATTTTACATTCATGATAGCAATGACATATTTAGGAATTATTTGGGAATAACTGTTTTTAAGATTTATTGAGAAAGCAAAGAAAATTTATAAGCTGCTTCAGTTTATAAATCTTTTTCAATTGGCATTAAAAAAAAAAATTCCATTTATAAGTCAACAAAACATTTTTAACCAGAAGCATTTAAAATGAGTTAATTACAAAAGTTCAGAAAAATGTTTTTGACACTCATGTTGACAAGGCTGTTAACCCTCTTCAATCTCATGTCAAAATATCAAAATTTCAGTCAGCAGTTTTCCCCATAATGCAACTAGGAATTTAATCAGTTCAATCTTGCTTGGCACAACTCTGTCAAACATGATTGAATTGATTAAATTGCAAGTTGTATTGTGGGGTAAATTTGTTACTTCTCAACAAGCTTGTTTAATGAGGGCCACTTGATATGGTTTTGTTGACAGTTTTTAACAGCCTCTATACATCTAGTGGTTTAGCAGTGATTTCTTGTCAAGTCTTGGCTGCCTTAACCCTTTTCCTAATGAATCGACTGCATACGCCCGCTTAATATCCAAATTGAGCAGTTGAAAAAATTTTTGTTTTAAATATTTCAACAAAACCATATCATGTGACCCCTCATTGGAATGAGCTCATTGAGCTCGTTCCAATGAGGGGTCACATGATATGGTTTTGTTGAAATTTTTTGAGAAATTTAAAAAAATTATTTTTAAAATAATAAATTTTGATATCGTCTGCGTTTGGTAAAGGGTTAACAGGCAGCCAAGACTTAACTAGAAATCTCTACCTACCTAATTTGTCTGTTGTCAACAGGACCTCCTCATGATGGCATGTTAAGGACACCTGTTCTGAGGTCGTAAAAGTGCCTGTAAGGGTTAAATTATGCAGGTATGTGTTGCCGATTCATTAGGTAAAGGGTTACCTCTGAATATTTCATATAAAACCTCTTCTATGATACTATCTTTCACTTGCAGAACTAAAAAATTAACCATTTAAATATTGATTGACAGCATGAGAGAGTTTTGCTGTTGAAAATGATGTTTTTTCAACATCTCTATGCCCTGAGTTGAATTTCAGAGATAATTCCAACTATTTTAGTCCTCTTTTATGAAGTTAAAAGAACGGAATTCTCTGCTACTCGTCAAAATCGAAGGAAAATTGCCTGAGAAACAAGAATTTTTTTATATATATATGGCCTATCTGACATGAAATTGGCTGTGGATATGACCCTGAATTAAAGCATCTGGATATGACCCTGAATTAAAGCATCTGGATATAACCCTGAATTAAAACATCTGGATATGGCCTTGAATTAAAGCTTCTGGATGTGACCCTGAATTAAAGCATCTGGATATGACCCTGAATTAAAGCATCTGGATGTGACCCTGAATTAAAACATCTGGTTATGACCCTGAATTAAAGCATCTGGTTATGACCCTGAATTAAAGCAACTGGATATGACCCTGAATTAAACCATCTGGATATGACCCTGAATTAAAGCATCTGGATATGACCCTGAATTAAAGCATCTGGATATCTACTTTGGATAATCATATGCTGTTATTTGGCTTATCGGAAAGCCTCTCCAAGCTCTTTCTAACAAGATGTCACATTACAGCATATTGTCATTGAGCTTTCAAAAGATCATATCTCTCATTTTACAGCGAAATACTTTTTGACAAATTCTGAATCTATGGGTCTGAGTACATAAGAAGAACAAGAACAGAAGTAATATTTTTATACTGTACCAATGACCCAGACATAGCTGGTGCTAACTCTTAAAATATAGGGCCAAACACAAATTTTGCCCCCCAATCCCCAAAATTTGCATCTAAAACTAAAGAAAACATGTCCTGAGAGGCCCTCCACACTTCGCCCCTACTGCGCATGCGCAGTGTCAAGGACGTTCCGAAATTGGCGCCATTTATCATTCTAAGTTTGGCCCTTCATCAGTTAACATCTGACTGATCTTTGTGCTTTTAAATCTCAGTTTAAATGATGCCAGACACATAAATATTAGTGAAATGGTGATTCTAAGGAGGATAGAAAAGGAGGAGAGGAAAAGAATGTGTGACAGAATATTATCAGGGCTGTAACTTAAAATTTTTTAATGAAATTATGTTAAGTTACCTATTTTCAAGGCAGCAGCCATTTTGTTGTCATTCTGATTATTTAGTTACACTGTTTTTACAAGTGTTTTTCCTCTCTCCCTGTCCTTTAAGTTCCCCCTTGCTATTCTCCCATGCTTTTGGCATAATTTCTGTAATTATTATTACTAAAATTTCTTGGGAGTTTAGCTGAATAACAGAATGAATTCTGTTCTTTCCCCATGTTTACGTCTTCACCTACGGGTGGTTAGGCGTTGTGTTCTGCATCTATCATCTGATGTTCTGCAGTTTCTTCCCTGGAAGTCTCTGTTTTGCATCAGATGGTGTATTTTTGGTAACTGATTTCGGGCCTGGGTGCCTGGAGTCTTATTTTAGTGTTTTTACACTCATTGTTTACATTTACAACAGCCCTCTGTGTGAGGGGGGGATTTCTAAATAATAATATCTTTATGTTATTTCAATCATAACTAGATACATTATTATTGTTCGTAAGTGTTGAATAAATTGTTTAAAATATTTTTAAAATTTTTGTCCACACTTAGGCTTGGGATCCATTGGGGCTCAACGTTACTTTTCAGAAACTTGGGCTGTTCTGAAAAAATATTTTTTCAAAATATTTTGATTTCAATTATTTTTTCTATATTAATGGATCATATTATTATTATGTATTTTGATTGCCAGGGGTTAGTGCGAGTACCAGGACTTGTTTTCTTTTCACATTGAAAGGATATTGATCTATTGTTTTAAGAGGAAGTCTTCCTCTGACCTTATTATCATTCTATATGTGGTCAGTGTACTCGCATTAACTCCGGTTCTGTATCGTATGATTTCGATGACAATATGGGAAGCGTATGTCACGGTATGTTGTTGGGGATTTGGACACTCCGGTCCTTTCCCCGCAGGGTCACTCTACTTTATCAATTTCTATTTCAGACGATCAAGATTAGGGTGATGTATCTGTGATGTCTTCCAACAGTGTGCCTCCGTCGTCACAATTAATGAAGGGCTAGCGGAAAAGTGCTCATGTAATACGCCAATTGCCTAAGAGGACCCTAGTAGGTTCGACGGCCTTTGACGTCCGCTAGCTCGCCCGGTGTAGCGTCCATTCACCGAATGGTTCGGCAGCCGGGTTCGTCCGTTGCGGTCTAGAAGGAATTTTGGGGTGATGCGAGCACTATAAAATTAACTTAATGCACACCCAGTGACGGCGGATCGGAGGGAGAACGGAGGAAGCCTTTTAGTCCGGTTCATAGCTCGTTCCGGTCCTTCCGGACGGCAAGCGAGAGAGGCCCCTCTCTCGTTCAACAACATCTGGCCCCAGATGTTGTGGTACAAATGTGTCGTTAGCGGAGCATACGTCCGTCGTTCGGGACGCTCCGTTGTATAGGCAGTCCGCTGAGACTGCTAAGGCTTCCTCTTCTCGTCAGCGCACACGACCGCACCTTGGCTGCGTGACCGCCGATATATTACCAGCTTCGCCGATCAAGGATTCTTCGGCGACCAGGTCACACCATCCGGCAGCCAGGGATTCGAGACCGATGGACTCCGGACGTTCGCATAGGAAAAGTATGCGGGAGCCATCTGATGCGGAGCTGCCCTCGGCGAAGCAGCGATAGACTGCGCCTCCGCAGGTCTCGACGCCGGACATTCTTGTGCACATAGCACAGCTTATCGCAGCATCCCAGCAGCCGACAGAAACGGTGTCGGATCGAGAATTATCCGACAGCGCTGGGTCGGTAGCCGGGGACTCGAGGCCTGCAGACTCCGGACGTTCGCATAGGAAGTATGCGGGAGTCAACGTACACGGAGCTTCCAGCGGCAATGCATCGTAAGTCCGCTACTGCACAGGCCTCGGAAACGGACGTGCTTTCCTTAATAGCACAGTTTATCGCAGCATCCCAGCATCAACTGAATCTGTCGCATATATTTTATCCGACGATGCTGGGTCGGGACGCTCCGCGGAAGCGGGTACGGACGTCCGAAAGTTTCATCCGGTCCGACGGGATACCGAAAGGGATTCGGTGGATTTCAAGCTTTCCCTTTCGGAACAACATATGCTGCGATGCCGGATAAGAAACTGATAGCGTCGGTGGACTTAGAAATTTTTGGTTCGGTTCAGGGACATCGTCCCTCAGTTCCGACATAGTCCAATAATGTCACACAAACTTTCGAATTATTGAACGACGCTATATATATTATTTTATGCTTGCTATCCAAGCATTTCTGGTTTCTTGTTCGAAGAGTTATGGAGATGTCTTTCAAAAGTGTGCCTCTGTCGTCATAGTTAATGAAGAGTTAGCGGCAATAAGTGCTCATGGAATATGTCTATCGCTTACGGAGTGACATTCGCTAGCTCACCCGGTGTAGCGTACATTCATCGAATGGTTCGGCTGCCGGGTTCGTCCGTTGCGGTCTAGGAAGGAGATTTGGGTGATGCGAGCACTTTAATTACTTTAGTACTCACCCAGTGACGGCAGATTGAGGACAGATCGGAGGAAGCCAACAACATAGGGGACCGCATGTTGTGGTTCAGATATTTTACATTCGGAGCATATGTCCGTTGCTCGGGACGCTCCGTTATATTGACAGTCCGAGAGACTGTCTTTAATGCTTCCTCATCCTCACAGCAGGGCACACGACCGCACATTGGCTACGTGACCTCGAGTATCCGATCAGTTTCGGCATTCAGTGATTCCACAGCGAATAGGCCGCGCCATCCGGTAGCCAAGGGACACGAGGCCTATACACTCCGTTCGCTCGCATATTGGAAGTATGCACGGGGTAACGATCTCGGAGCTTCCTGCGGCAATGCATCGTAAGACCGCTGCTCCTCAGGCCTCAGTGACGGACGTGCTATCCGAGTTAGCACAGTTGTTTCGCAGCATCCCAGCAATTGACGGTTTCTCGGTCGAATCAGGAATTATCCGACGGCGCTGGGTCGGTGCGGTCCGCGGTTGCATCAAGCTACGGACGACCGAACACTTTATAGGGTCCGACAGGATGGCGAAAGGGATTCGAAAGATTTCGAGTTTTCCCTTTAGTAGTATCGGAAGATGCCTTTCATATCTTCTGGCATTTCTTCCAGTGATTATTTTTCGGACTTCATTGCTGCGATCTTGGATAAGAGACTTATAGCGTCATTGGACTCGGATTTTTCGATCGGTACAGGGACTTTGTCCCTGACTTACCGACGCAGTCCAATATTGTCATTACAACATGTGTTTTATTTTTCGACGCTATATATTTATATATATATACAAGACGGCTACTAAGCATGATAGTTTAGTTTCTTGTCCGCGTGGCTCATTTCTGCCATTTTATCTTTTTTTACATATAGTTTATTTTGGCAGAGCAGGGCATACCGAGAGTTCATATGCGTCTAGACGGTGTGATTAAAGACTGCATATATTCTTTTTCACCGTTTGTCTTTTCCAATTTCAATGTTGGGAACGACATTATGTATATTAGACTTAACTTAGACGCTTTATTTTACGTAATCCGCCTTACTGAGGCGTTATCATTACGTCTTCAAGAAAAGATTTACGGGATATTATTCTCAATGTAATTTCTTTTGAGGGCAGTAGTTTGTTCACGTATAACTCCGCCCTTCAGTGGCTGATTGGAGTTGGTTAGACGTGAGGCAGCCCTAGCTACATCCACGCGTGGATAGTAGGTTAAGAACTCTCTCAGAGTCGCTTCGTTCTCGGAGGAGCTTCTCTTCGACGGCAACTTTCCGGCAATCCATGAATTGCTTGATTTATACATTCTCTTGTCTATCTAGTGTTACAAGAGATTCAGACTGGGGCAAACATTCGGTGGTTGACTCAGAGAGTGCCGCCGCAGTTGCCGGACCCGAGTGTGGCTGTTATGACGGTTGCCAGTCAAACAGATTGGGATATATACTGATCCCTACGGATTCGAAGTGCCAGGGTCTTTGGGTTCCGCAGTCTTTTAGCTATCAGTTAACTTCCGCGGAATAATGTTTTTTAGGCTTGCTTTATGTCATTGCATGAACATTATTCAGAAACGCATGCCCAAATTCCTGTCCTTTAATTCGACAGTAGTGGCGTATCTCCGGAACCAGGGAGGCACTCTTTCGTTTCCGTTATTCAATTTAATGGAAAGAATCCGTTTGTTGGTTATAGTACACCAAGTTCAGTTTTGGTCCGTCATATTCTGGGTCGTCTGATTGTTTTATCGCACTCCCGTTCTCTTACGGGTCGCTTGTTGCTGTCAGAATGGACTCTCAACAAACAAGTATTCAATCAGATTTGCTATCTATGGGAGCGCCCAATGATGTTTTATTTATGACACAGCTGGCTAATCAATTGCAGACGTATGTGTTGGCTTGTCCAGATCTCTGAGCTAATACTGTTAACGCTCTATTGATCTATAGGACAGAATGATAGGATACGCGTATCCTCCGGCGCTGTTGTTTTTAGCAGGTATTGCTAAGATAAACAACCACAATACATTTCAGTTGATAGCATCTCTATCTTCACAGAGATCATGAGTAATTTACTCTCTTGTCTACTGTGGATCTTAACGTGAAATCTTCCTCTATGTGAGGATCTTTTTTCACTGGGTAAATCGTGTCATCTTTATCACAACCAGCAAGGTCGCAACCTTCATGTATTCCGTTGTGTGGTCCGTATTGCATTGTAAGCACTGTACTGGACGAGCTTTGGACGCGATTTCTTACTATAGGAGATCTTCTTCTTCGCTATTCTATGCGACTAAAGTGGAGGCTCTTCCGTCGTGGTGTAGGGATCATTATGTTCATATGGTTGATCCCTCCATACTACTCATTGCTATTTTTTAGTATACTTGTTTCACAAGATCTACTGCAGCCTGTTGTTATTTAGGTTATAGGTTTATGTTACCTCATACCTATGCACTCTACGATAGTTTACAATTGAGTCTTTTGTCTCTTTATCTAAGTCAGTTAGTAACTTTTTGATAAATAGACTTAGAATCTTTAGATTAAATTCCTATACGGATTTTAACTTCAGGTTCTTATTTAGCTAAGTAATCATTTGAGCCTCTGGAAACAGTAGTTTTCAAATTCTGACCTTTTAGACAGTAATTATGTTGGTTTCTCTTTTACTGTAGAGTCAGTGAGTTTCATGCACTATCGATGGATGATTTTCACTTTCATAGTTTCGGAATCAATACTTCCGTTACTATTTAGGTTGGATTGTTGCATAAGAGTTAGGCTCCTATTATCCGGAACCTATTATTTTAAGGTCCTTCCGTCTTCGTATGGGCATAGGCCTTTACTCTTTCCGGGTACAGTTTATGTATTTATAAACAGATATCTGTTTATTACAAGGGCGTAAGCTTCTTCTGTCTTTGATGTCTAGTAGAAGGACGTTACGCTCCATTTTATTGTTAATGGATTCTATTAACTAGCGTACTGCTTATGGTATATCATTGGCTTAGCAGTTGTGCTTAAGATTTCGGCTCATGAAGTAAGAGTTCTTCTACTTCTTGGGCTTACATTAATAGTGTTCTATTATAGATTTTTGAAGGCTGCTCATTGCGCTCAGCCATCCATTCATGAATTTTATCTCAGAAATATCGAGTCCATTTCTGGAGGCCTCTATTGTTAGGTCTATTATCTACTGCTCAGAATGTCATTCACTTAACAGTTGCTACTATAGCTAGGTAGGCTGTCTGTTTCGGCAGTGTCTCCGTTCGGCTGCCCTCTTCGCTCTGGGCTATTTGACCCAGGGCAAGAAAAAGGGGGGGGGGGAGGGTGTTCCCTTGGGTCACCTGTTTTTACTATGAAAACAAGGGGATACCTCCTCCGGAGTTAGTAATTCTGAGCTGTTATAGGGATGGTTGTTTAGTGAGAAGTTTAAGTTTATAAAATTCATTCAAGTCTTAGTTTTTAAAGTATAGCTTTTGAATATTGCATATGTCAACGGACATGATTATGCAATTCTCACACACTTTTAGGAGTATAAGAGTCTCTATTCTCTAGACTTACTTTATTATTGGCTTACTTTAAAAATTATTAGTATAAGGATTATTGGATATTAATAGAGTACATGGATGTATGAAGCTCAATTTTTGGAAGGTGTTGTATCTTTCTAATTTATCATAAATAAGAAAGATACATGTAAGGCCTATTACTACTTTTCCCTACAGGGGATGACTCTATTTTATTTTATTGAGCGTATTCCATTTTGCTCTATGTCCTTGGCCCTCCAGCCTTTTTACTATTCAGCTATGTCTGGGTCATTGGTACAGTATAAAAATGTTAAAAAATTTATAGTAATTTATATATTTTTTATACTTACCAATGACCCAGACGGGGATGGCCCTCCCAGGAGTTGGGAACTCTTGCCTCCCCGCTGAGTACATAGCGCTTACCAGGCACTGGTTATTAGAATGATAAATGGCGCCAATTTCGGAACGTCCTTGACACTGCGCATGCGCAGTAGGGGCGAAGTGTGGAGGGCCTCTCAGGACATGTTTTCTTTAGTTTTAGATGCAAATTTTGGGGATTGGGGGGCAAAATTTGTGTTTGGCCCTATATTTTAAGAGTTAGCACCAGCTATGTCTGGGTCATTGGTAAGTATAAAAAATATATAAATTACTATAAATTTTTTAACTTTTCATGGCAAAGTGTGTTTCTTACTCTGATATGTTCATACATAATTCCTAAATGTATCTTAAAGCATTTTTCAGAAACTCGGGGAGTACTGTTTTTATGGTGCAGTGGATTCCACTTAATATTTCTTAACAGAATAATTTGGTTAATGCTTCACCTAACACAATTGTTATATCCGTCCAGTTCAACTAAAAAAATAGCCATTAAATTTTATTGTCCTTTTCAGTTTTTGCCTCTGAAACTTTGCTTATGGCACCTCATTGCAATGAGCTCATTGACTTCATTCCAATAAGGGGTCATAACTTTTGTTTTGGGTGCAAAAAATGAAAATTTTGAGTCATTCAAGATTTTTGGAAATTTCATCTTCTAGTCATCTTAATAATAAAAGGTTGTTTGCAAATAAATAGTTGCCTGGTTGTGGTGAATGAAAGGGGTTTGGAATAATTATGTTGTGAGGATTCTTATTGGGGTGTATAGTTCATTATAAATTTATCTAATAATGGCTGCCAACTACATATGGGTAGGGCTGCACGATATTCAAAACTGAATACCGGTATCAGTATTCATAAAAATACTGTGGTATACCGGTGTATCGAAAACTGTTCAGATATATGAATAGAAGTACCACAATCGAGACTCGAGGCATCACAGTCGGAACGAATTAGCATGCCTTAATGATGCGGTTCGAAAAAACTTTACCCAACGCAGACGATATCGAAATTTATTATTTTCAAACTTAGTTGATCAGATTTTTCCCAAAGATTTCAACAAAACTATATCATGTGACCCCCTCATTGGAATGAGCTCATTGAGCTCGTTCCAATGAGGGGGTCACATGATATAGTTTTGTTAAAATTTTTGAAAATTATTTTTTCAACTGCTGAATTTGTATATTACGATGGCACAAGCAGATGATTCCTTGAAAGACTCAAGACATCTTGAAAATTAAATTGTGGATAAATAAATAATGATGATAAACAGATATTTTTGTAATTATATCGGTATTCAATCGATATTGGTTTGAATACCGGTATATATCGGTTTATCGATATACCGTGCAGCCCTACATATGGGCAGGGAAAGCCGTTCCCAATACTAGGTTCTGAAAAAAAATATGACAAGGACAGTCTGATAGACATTGAATCAAGTTGCCCAACATAATTTAAATCTTTCTGTTTTCCTGTAGCTAATGCTCCAATGAGGGAACATGAGCTACCTTTTTTGGAAAAAAAAAGAGTTTTAACCCTTAAAGGCCCATTTTCAACTTTTACTTCTTCAGAACATGTACCCTTAACATGCAGTCAAGAGGAGGTCATGCTGAAAAAAAGACATACTACTTTGGCCGTGGTTTCTAGTCAAGTCTTGGCTGCCTAAATGGGCAGCCAAGACTTGACTTGAAGCCACTGCTTAGCTACTGGCAATGCACAGGTCGTGGTATAGTGGGTATTCAAGAAATTTGTTCAGGCCCTTAAGGGTTGAAACAATTACACAGCTGTTTTTTTAACAAATGTTTGCTTAACCCTCTGTACTCTGATGTCAAAATACAGAAATTTCAAGAGGCAAATTTCTCCCATAATGCAACTAGGAATTAATCAATTCAATTATGTTTGACCGAGCTCAATGAGCTCTGTCAAACAAGATTGAATTGGCTAAATTCCTTGCTGCATTATGAGACAAGTTTACTTCTTGAAAGTTTGATATTACGACAGCAGTGTGAAGAGGGTTAAGAAAATCTTCAAAAATTGGGATCTGCCTCCAATACATCACCAAGCTGTTCCAGTGAGGGGTCACAAGTTATGTTTTGGAGGCAGAAAATGAAAATTATTAATTATTCTGGAAATTTTTTTTCGCAAGTGTAGTTCTCTGCTTGTGTTAGATAAGGGGTTCATAAAATCTTGGGAACTTGTGCATTTTCCATCATCATTCATTTTGTATATATGATATTTATATATAACTTCGTCAAATTGCCGTCATGCTCGGAAGTTTACTTCCTTCTAAGGGGCTTTCATTTTTTACTAATTCTTATTCCATTATGTTAAGTGCCGTACCAATGTGTATCGCGTCATGGGAACGTAAAATTTAGCATCACACTGATCCTAATTGTTGAATGGGAATTATAAAATTGATCAAGATACGCATACGTCTTACAGATCGATTTATTATTTGGCAAGTGGCCGCCTAGCTCCTAATCACGAACCCGTTTATAAAATCGCCGATACATATCTTCCTTGGGTGGCAACAAGTAAAGATATGTTCCACATTACACGTTGTTCACTGTTTTTAATTGTAAATTATGGACAAAGAATACCATATCAGATCTTCCTTAGGTGGTAACAAGTGGAGATATATTCCGCGTTGATACACGCAAATTTTGTTCTCAGTCTTAGAATTAGGAGCATTCAATCATTTATCTCAGCCTCGCCCTGGTAACAGACGCAGAAGCGAGTTCGCATGCAGTATTCACACATTCAACCATTCCTTGACCCGAATTGTTCAAACCCGTTGTTCTCCATATTCAAGTGTATTCAAGTTCAATTTGACGAAGTTATATAAAATATTTGATGAAGTGATATTTATATATAATAGATCATTTTGTATTATTATTTTTTTATTTCAAGAATGTAAGTGGGATAGTAGGGTTGGGGGAGACGGTTTCGTTCCAACATCTCAATCATCCAAACAAAAAATCGGGTGTGATAATTATTAACTGATTGAGTGCTAAATCAATTCTGCTGATCAGAATTTATGCATCAAATTTGCTTTATTACAAATTATTGGAGAGTGCCTTTAATAAAGCAAATATCTATTAAATGAAATACTACTTTTGACTAAATGTGAAAACATGGGCAAAGAAAATGTGGACTTTTGCATGGTACCCTAAATTTTTTCAAAGCCCTGATGGTGGCTTTCAGCACTCAACCAGTTAAATGTCATTGTGGGTAATATATGAGAGTGGGAAATATAGACTTGTTAAGGGATCGTGAAGTAAATATTTTAGCCACTGTTAAAAGAAAAGAGTCCCTGTGGGAACTCCAGGAAGTGAGACAGTGCTTGTTGTCTGTTTTACTGGTAAAATAGGAAATAGGTCCTAGTAACCAATGCCTGTGGTGGAAGTCCACTAAAATGGGTAACATGGGTACAACTCATAACCTGCTGAGTATTTTCAAAATATTTTTTATCAAATCTAGTCATGGCTGCTGTAAAGCAGCCATGACTAGATTTGATGAAAAATTAATCTAAATTTAACTCAAGAAATCATTGGTGAAAAAATCCATTCCATTTACTGAAGGAAAAATTGATTAAATGAACCCAAATTATCCTCATTTCAGTGGCAAGAGAAATTATATCCTGGGCGGGAATAACCGCCAGCAGCAGGGAGATAAACGTTTTGCTGGACTTGACTTTATATTCATGTTGTCACGATTATCCATTGTGCAGAAATATGTGACCTTTAACATAAATAAATAAATAAGTAAAAGATTGATAGAATAAATACTAGGGCTGCACGGTATATTGATAAACCGATACATACCGGTATTCAAACCAGTATCGATTGAATACCGGTGTAATTACAAAAATATCTGTTTATCGTCATTATTTATTTACCGTCAATTTAATTTTGAGTTTTTTTAACTGTAGCCCCAAATGAATAATATTATCCCTTTATCCAAGGAATTGTCTGCTTGAGCCCTCGTAATATACAAATTCAGCAGTTGAAAAAATAATTTTCAAAAGTTTCAACAAAACTATATCATGTGACCCCTCATTGGAACGAGCTCGTTGAGCCCGTTCCAGTGAGGGGTCACATAATATAGTTTTGTTGAAATCTTTGGTTAAAATCGGATAAACTGATTTTGAAAATAATAAATTTTGATATCGTCTGCATTGGGTAATGATGTTTCGAACTGCATCATCAAGGCATGCTAATTCGTTCCGACTGTGATGCCTCAAGTCTCGATTGTGATACTTGTGTTCATATATCTGCACAGTTTTCGATATACCGGTATATCGCGCTATTTTTTTTAATACCGATACCGGTATTCAGTTTTGAATATCGTGCAGCCCTATCAGATACATACAATGTCAAAATAAGTTTTTTATCCCTTGAGTTGGATTAATTATTTAAACAAGGAACTCTGATGGCGATTACATAACATAATTAGCCATCTGTGGGGTGGCGTCACGGTAACCGGTTCTCAGATCACCGAGTTAAGCAACGTCGAGCGTGGTTAGTAGTTGGATGGGTGACCATTTCAGCGACTGATTCGTGCTCCCATGTTGTGTCCTTGGGCAAGGCACTTAACCCTGATTGCCAACATGGGGGCACGATGACGCTGTGCACTAAGGTGTACTGCACGTCGATGGTGCGCATGTCTTCAACCAATCTAACCCTGCCTGTGCTGCGGTATAGAATTCAGAGTTACGATGTTGGAGAGCTGACAGCGGCTCGGTGGTTCTCTCCGGGTACTCCGGCTTCCTCCATCCGTAAAACTGTCATCGACATGATATGACCCTGGTTGTTAATGTGTTGTTAAAGCCTAATAAAAAAAAAAACCCAAAATAACCATCTGTACCATGATGTAAAAATACTGAAATTTCTCAGCCCATGTGAACCCTGCAAAGTGAAGCAGTGCTTGTTTACTGTGTTAAAGAAGCTCTGTTTTATGGGTAAAGTAGGTCACATTCACTAATGCGTGGTGGAAGTGCTCTAAAATGGGCAAATGGGTATAAACGATTGACAGGATTTGGCTTTTTATCCATGTTCCCAGTCATCATGAATAGACCTTGCGCAGAAATATGTAACCTTAAATAAACACCAATAAATAAAAACTGAAATTTCCCGCAACAAATTTTTCCTGTACTACTACTAGAAATTTAACCAGTTTAGTCTTGTTTGACGGAGCTCAATGATCTCTGTCAAACAAGATTAAATTGGCGTAATTCCTAGTTCTATTATGGGATAAATTTGTATATTTGGTTGCTGCATGTTCTCTTTTTATAACCAATGCAAACTTAAAAAAATAATAATTAAATGGTTTATGTCTGATATTTTACCCAAGTTTATAAAATTGATAAATTTGTCCCTTGAGTGCAACAAGGCTTTGCAATGCATTAGCATTGCAAAGCCTTCTTGTACTCAAGTGGCGAAATACGCCACAACCCATGCTATTCTGTAGATTATGAGGCCTAAAACATAAAACAGACCAAGAACATAAAGTCTTAAGAGATGGCAATAAATAATTACAAAAATCAAAAAATAAAATTAAAAAATGCCCTCCCACATGCAATTTTACAGAAAAATGGCCTGAGAAGAGAAGATCTACTTTGTGGGGCCTAAAATTAAATATATCTATGAACAGGGTACAAAAAATTATATTGATATACTCTGTGTTTATTTTATTTAGCCCATAATATCGTTTGTATCTGTGGATAGAAAAATACACATTTACGAGAAAAAAATCAAAGACTGAAACTCTTTTGCATTCAACTATTATCATTTTTCCTGATAACAGAAGCATTGTGCCACAATATTGTTGAGGGGAAGGCAGTGGTTCTGTGGTTATGGCATTGGACCTCTAACCAAATTGCCACTTTCCGATCTCCTGCAAGTTACTTAATCCTGATTGGCCATGTGGCAGCACAGTGGTGCTGCATCCAAAGGCACACTGCATGTCAGTGGTACATTTGCTTTCAACCACTGCTAACCCTGCTTGAGCAGAGTACATTGGGGAGTCAGTTGCTTGCTGCTGTTCTGTGGTTCTTTTGGGGTACTCTGGCTGTAAAAATGCCATTAAGGCCCCACAAAGTAGATTGTCTGTTTCTTAGGCCATTTTTTGTAAAATTGCATGCTGGAGGGCGTTTTTTTATTTTATTTATACCCCCGCAAACAAAGTCTGGGGGGTATATAGGAATCACCCTGTCCATCCATCCGTCTGTCCATCCTTATAAGCGCAACTCCTCCTAAACCATTTGAAGAATTTTCATGAAACTTTACACAATGGAAGAACTCCATATGAAGATGTGCATGAAGCAATATAATTCCATTCTGACAGGCGTGGGGTGTATCAGTTTGTGAGCTTGCTCACAGTACCTCTAGTTTTTATAGTTATTTATTTGCCACCAAAACTTAATATTCTTTGTTTCTTTTATGTTTTAGGCCTCATAATCAACAGAATAGCAAGGATGGTGGTGTATTTCGGCCCTTGAGTGCAAGATGGCTTTGCAATGCTAAAGCATTGCAAAGCCTTCTTGCACTTAAGGGATACATTTATCAATTTTATTAACTTGGGTAAAATATTTTTACTTTTTCAAGATTGCATTGGTTATAAAAATGCCAAAAGGACCATGCAAAAGGTCCTGAGAAACAGATTTTTAATTTGTTTTGGCCTAAACTCCAATAAAAAAAATGGTAGAGGTGTAATGATGTTATGTGGCATTATAACTACTGTAGGTATAAACTTCAAATCTATGTGGGAAATTTATTACCTGAGTATGAGAGTAAAGCTAAAATCTATCTCTTGCTTGTTATCCATGCAGTTTATTTGTGGGAAACCTGGGAAGTAGAATAGTGCTTGTTTACTGATGGAAACAAGTTTATGTTGTCCTCATAAAATAGGTGACCCGGTCACCAACACCTGGTGGAGAAATCCTCTATAGTGGACAGCACTTGTTATACAGTAGATTATATTTCGATTTCATACTGCAGTTATGATATAACCTTCAATGTTAAAAGTAACCTTGAATTCCAATAAATGTCAGTTGCTATTTATGGGATAAAAAGAAAAAATTGGAAGCCAATTTCACAACAGTTTAGTTTGAACTAAAATCGAGGTAATTCAGACTTTTTCCATGACTGAAAAGTAGGTGAGTAAGAGAGAGATAACGTTTTATATTTATTAGCTCACCTGACTGAAAGTCAGGGAGAGCTTAAGTGATCACTTTTTGTCTGTCGTCCGTCCGTCGTCTATCTGGCAGAACGTTACATTATCGACGTCTCCTCATAAACCACAAGGCCAAATTGAACCAAATTTGATGTGCATGTTCCTTATCGTGTGTCAATTCAAATTTGTTCAGATAAAATTGTCACACACACAGGGGTATCACAAGGGGCATTACTCTGATAGCACCCATAAATTGTTTTCCAAAATTTAAAAAATCTTCTCCAAAACCATCAATTAGAATCTTTTGATATTTGGTATATATAACATCTCGGATGGGGGTGGGGGTGGGGGGGGGGGGGTATAAAATATGTCAAAAATGCTACTGCCAAAAATGGCAGCTTCGTAATGTTGGAAGACTGCAACCTTATCTTAACCAGTCAGCATTTGAAGAACTTGTGCACTCCTTCATCACCTCACAACTAGACTATTGTAGTTCAGTGTTAGTGGGGCTGTCCCAGTGCCTGATTCAGAAGCTTCAGGAAGTTCAGAATACTGCTGCTAGGATAATATCTGGTACCAAACGCTCTGAACACACAACACCTGTTTTAAGACAATTACATTGGCTTCCAGTTAAACAGAGAATTGATTTCAAAATATTGATCTTAGAATTCAAATGTATCCACAAACTGGCTCCAGTACAAGAGCTCCTCACTGTATATAAACCAACATGCAGTCTCCGATCTGATAACCAAATTCAACTAGTTATACCTTTCAGCAGATCTAATCAGGCTCTTGATCGTGTGTTCTCCATCGTGGGTCCCAGATTGTGGAATTCCCTGCCAATTAGTGTCAGAACTTCAGAAACTCTCGATGTCTTCAAAAGAAATCTTAAAACTTTCTTATTTACTGAAGCATTCTCCTAAACCTCTCTAAGAGGCAACCAAAACAGATGTGACGACTCTTTATTTCAGAAAAGTGTATTTATTTCTGTCAAGCATTTTAGAGCACTATTTGTGGTTTTACGCTCAGAAAATCATTTATTATTATTATTATTAACTTCTTTAAAAATCTTCTTCTCCAGATCCACCAGTCAGAATGCTTTCATATATGGTATACAACATCTCTGGGGGTGGGGGGAAGTCAGATTCAAGTTTGTTCAAATCGGGTCCCTGAGTTAGTATTTGGGCTCTCCATTGGAGTCCAAAGTTTAACTTTTGCAATTTGAGGAAATTTCTTCAAAAATCTTCTTCAGATTCACAAGTCAGAATCCTTTCATGTTTGGTATACAACATCTTTAGGGGGTCAGATTCAAGTTTGTTCAAATCAAGTCCCGGGGTTTATAAATGGGGCTCCCTGTAGGAGCCAAAATTTTTACTTAGTGAAATATGAGAAAATTTCTTTAAAAATTTTCTTCTTCAGATCCACCAGTCAGAATGCTTTATTATTTGGTATACATCATTTCCAGGGGGGTCAGATTCATCTTTGTTCAAATCTGGTCCCTGAGTTACTATTTGGGCTCTCTATTGGAGCCCAAAGTTTAACTTGATGCAATTTTGGGAAATTTCTTTTAAAATCTTCTTCAGATCCACCAGTCAGAATTCTTTCATATTTGGTATATGACTTCTCAAGGGGGATCAGATTCAAGTTTGTTCATTTTGAGTCCCTGGCTTAATATTTGGGCTCTATGGGTGGGGTTGGGGTGGGGGTGGCATTTTAGGTTCAGGTGTGTTCAAATCCAGTCCTCAGTGTTTTTCCATAAAATTTGCCTCTCATGACTTCATTTCTTTGCAGTGTTGATGAACCATGTCTAACTGAATGTGACTCAAAATACTTCTTTGAACCACTTTGGCAGGTGAGCGATTAAGGCCCGTTGGGGCCTCTTGTTTTATAAACTGTCATTTTTAGTTACTGCAATAATATCGGCATGTGACACTCAAAAGAGAATCTGATATCAAGAAATTATTATCTTTAGGTCTCCTCTTATTTATAGGAGTATCTTTTTGATCAAGAGCCAGTAACATACCACCATTAGGTGTTCTGGTCTAGAAAATCTGAAGCAGCAAATGGTTAACCCTTTACTTAATGAACCAGCAACATATGGCCATGTAATTTACAAATTGAGCAGATGAAAAAAAAGTTATTATTCCAGTGAAAGGTCATATGATAAGGTTTTGTCAGAATTTTGTGGAAAATGTTTTTTAAACGTTTAATATAACAAATTTTGGTGTGTTAGGTAAAGGGTTATTCTTGTATATAATTTTCTGTCCAAATTGCGAGATAATCTGAAAATTATTGATAATCACTGTATCATATTGTTTCTATGGCTCTCACCACAGGCAGTAATATTTCCAGTGATTTGGAGAGACTGAATGAGTGACATGTTTTTTTCAGTATTTGAAGGATGCATTACAGTGGAACCCACTTAATTGGATATCGCTTAACTGAATAACCTTGTTAATTGAATATAATTTCCCAATACAAAACCATTTTCCATATCTTCAGTACAAAGTTGACCTGTTAATTGAATATAGGATATAGAGTAAACTCCTGTTAATTGAATAAAAAATCTTGTAACCTGTCAAGAAATTACCCGGACTCTCCTCAGCTTTCCTTTGTTTATAGGCCTATTTGGCTTCAGTACATCCAATACAGGCATTTAATCTATTATATCTTGTTTGACAGAGCTCAGGGAGCTCTGTCAAACAAGATATAATAGAATAAATTCTAAGTTTATCTCTAGAATACAGGAAAGTGACACAATCCCTCTTAATTGAATACTCCTGTTAATTGAATAATTTTCATTGGCAAAGTGGCTTTTCAATTGATAGGGTTCCACTGTATCACTAAAATACTCATGCAATGGAGTTTTCACCCAGACAACTTGTATTCTCTCAATATGAAAATGGAAAGAAGAATAAATAGAAGTTCAGCCAGTGAACCTTCAGGTTGACCCTAGAGGTCCTTTAGGCCACACTAAAAAAAAAAATTGCTAGATTTTCATTCAAATGTTTTTCAAAAATGGTTATGGGGTGGAGGAGGGCAAATTCCATTTTTAGCTCAACTGGCTTAAAAGCCATGTGATATTTTCTCATCACTTGGCGCCGGTTGTCCATCGTCTGTCGTCCGTCGTCCATAAACTTTTCACATCTTCTTCTCTGTAACCACTGAGCCAGTGTGAACCAAAGTTTGCAGAAATGGTCTTTGGGAGGTCCTCCACAAACGTCTCATAAAAACATGGCTGCCAGAGGATTCATACCTCCAGCACCATCAATTGGGATTTTCCTGTTGCATCCTCCAAACCGCAATATTTAAAATGCACCCGCCAGGGATTGAGATATATAAAGCTGACCCAAGAGTAGTCCTTTCGCCTCTGCCGAAGTACACAATCGCACGAAACCTGTTAGGCTTGACTATTATACAGGATGATCCTACAACAGCTTTCTGCGAATTCTCTGAGTTGTTAATTGGCAAAAATAAGAGAAGATTTATTCATATCTTCTTCCAGAACCAATTCATAATGTTACAACATCAATATGGACTTTTATATAATTCCCATATTAGACGTTTTGTGAACGATAGCTTCCGTAATGAACTATTTGATGGTGATTGTATGATAAATAAAAATCTTCAGGATGTGACTGAAAAAGTAGGGTGGGTGGGGGTGAAAATCCAGCAGTTTTTAGCTGCAACGACCAGCTCTATATGTGACAATGTCGGTCTGTCTGTTGTTCGGTCTGTCACCAACGAGTTTAAAAAACACCATAACTCCTAAAATAATTGATGGAATGGCACCATACTTGGTATGCAAGTATATCTTGATGACTTCTACACCCTCTCAATAATGCACGTCATTTGGATAATTTCTGTCACATTTATGGACTTGTCACCACCAAGTTTTTTTGTCACCAACGAGTTTTAAAATATAACTTGGTATGCAAGTGTATCTCCATGATGTGTACACCCTCGCAATAGTGCATGTCATTCAGATAATTTCTGTCACATTTATGGAATTGTCACCAACAGAGTTTTTTCTCACCAATGAGTTTTTCTGTCACAAATTTCCCATTTTTCTCATTGCACAAATCGTCGCAGCTTCGGCACTGTGATAGTGCATCTAGTTTTTTTTTGTGACCTTCACTGAAACTTTGTTGGTGTATGTTATTTTTTCCCATTTACATTGAGACTTACTGGAAACTCCTCTATGCAAGTTTTTTTTTTTATTGATTTTCCACTCTCCACAGACTGAAAGATATCAATATTAACGATCCATCTCTTTCTTGTGTGCCTTATTCTAATGTTAATAGTGTAAAATGTCATCTGTGCCAAATTTGTAATTTTTTTAAATTTAATTTATTTTTTGCCTCACAGTTACTCTGTCAGGTGTATGTACTTAACACAACTGTTGAAACCCTCCCCTATTGTCCTCCCTCAATGTTATTAGTGGACTAAATGCATGCCTCAGAAAACAGCTTATGACCTCTCATTGAGCTTATTCCAGTAATGGAGCATAAGCTATGTTTTGGCAAAAATAAGAGGTTTTAGTTGTTAACTGGTTGAGGATTAGATTATTTGTGTGATCTGAATTTGTTATTCAAAAAACTGTTTTATTATAAATTCTTGGAGAGTGCCAATAGGCACTCTCTAGTAATTTGTTATAAAGCTATTTTATGTAAACAAAATATTAGTTACGTTTGACTGAATATGAAACATGAGCAAGGAAAATGTCAGCTTTTGCACTGCCATCCTCACTTTTTGGAAAGCCCTGATAGTAGCTTTTAGTAGTCAACCAGCTAAAGAATATTTGGGGAGTGTCATCTGCTATTTGTGTTCTATAAAGTGTTAATATATTTTCTGTGTCCATCACTCAGCCATTATAGTGTATTCAACAAACTCCGGGAAGTCGGGCTGAGCTTGATTTTTGTGATAACAAGTTGTCTTTCACTGGTATAGCAGACCCGGTAACCAATGCCTGGTGTGAGTCCTCTAAAGTGAGCAGCAGTGGTGTAAACGATTACTAAATAAATTTACTTTGTACCTGTGTTGCAGTCATTATATAGCCATAGATGCTGAAAATGACCTTAACACTTCACCTAATGAATCGACAGCACCTGCCCACATAATGTACAAACTGATTCCAAAACATTCAACAAAACCATAGCATTTGACCCCCTCATTGGAACAAATTTGTTCCAATGAGTGGGTCACATGGTATGGTTTTGTTGAAATTTTTGGAATCAATTTGTATAATCAATTTTATAATCAATTTGTATTATTACAAGTTTGTTCCAATGATGGGGGGGGGGGGGACATGATATGGTTATGTTGAAATTTTTCGAATCAATTTGTATATTATGCAGGCAGGTGCTGTCAATTCATAAGGCTTGTTCCATTGAGAGAGTCACATGATATGGTTTTTCTGAATTTTGGGGAAAATTTTGAAAAAATAATATTTAACTGGTTGATGGCTAGATTACTTTTGGTGGTCCTAATTTGTTGTTCAAAATTTGTTTTATTACAAAATATTGGAGAGTGCCCACTGGCACTCTCCAATAATTTGTAATAAAATAATTTTATGTAAACAAAATATTTTTTGCATTTGACTGAATATGAAATGTGAGCAAAGAAAATGTTGGCATTTGCTCTGGTACCCTCATTTTTTTGACAGTGGCTTCTAGCATACAAGCAGTTAAAATATTGAATTTTACTTCAGCCAGGAACACGATGCGTCATAATTTCATGAAATAGGATGGATGCTAAGTTCATGTGTGTGATAGACAAATCAGTATTTTCAACGTGCAGCCTTATTAATTGGTCTACCCTTAAATAATGAACATGGACTCTTCCAGTTGCTGTCATTGAACAAACATGGAAGATACCACCAGTGTTTAAAGGGTTAAATTTAACTTTACATTCATGTTGTGGTTGTGATAAAGCTATAGATGCTGACAGCTACCTAAACACCAATAAACAAACATTCCCATGATCTCGGAATCACAGTCTCTTTAACCCCTTGCACAGAGATGTCAAAATAATAAAATTTCAACTTGCAATTTTTTTCCTCATAATGCAACTGGGAATTTATCCAATTCCATCTTGTTTGACGTGGCTCATGAGCTTCATCAAACAAGATTGTATTTCTAAAAATCTGAGTTGCATTATGGGGAAAATTTCCTGCTTGAAATTTCATTATTTCTTTTTAACCCTTTACCCAACGTAACGGCCAAAACCGGCAGCGCTATTCTCAAAAATCGCCTATTAATTTTAATTATTTTTTTCATTTTTTGTCTCAAAAACATAGGTTATGACCCCTCATTGGAACGAGCTCGTCGAGCTCGTTCCAATGAGGGGTCATAACCTATGTTTTTGAGACAAAAAATGAAAAAAAATAGTTATTCAAGAATTTTTTTTGCAAGTGTCGTCTGCTTTTCATGTTAGGTAAAGGGTTAACTTCCTGCACAGCATTGGTGGATAGTTTGTTTGCTTTTTTTTTAAGTTAATTGTATTCTTTCATATTACTGTTCATAACCAGAACCCAATTAAAACTAACAACCCCAAAACTAAACAGTATCATAGCTCATCAACTTTCAGGCATTTGTCATCATGTACATTTTATGTTACTAGTCACAGGTTAGTGTGTTATTATAAAACTAATTTTATTCATTTTTTATTAAATTAATCTCATTTTTTTGAGTATCATCAGTTTAATAAGTGTTTAGTAAATGCCTGTAAATAATAATTATAAACTATTTCCAGTGTGTGATAAACTATCATATTGATTGGAAGCATTGCTGTTACTACTGTACTGTATGATATGAAATATGTAAATGTTAACCCTACACCTATTGTAACTGTAATAACCGATCATCGTTATTCACAAAAATCACCATTAAAATTCTAATTATTTTTTTAAAAGCATAGCTTTTTAACCCTTATTGGAACATGCTTGTTGAACTCGTTCGAATGAGGGGACAAAAGCAGTGTTTTTCTGAAAAAAATGAAAATTTTTATTTATCCTTTCATTTTTTGCTTTCCAAATATAGTCTCTGCTCCTTTGTTGGGAACCATTTTGTTGAGTGTGTTCTTATGAGTGGTCATGAGATAAGCCCTAACCTAACATGATGGTATATCCAGCCAGTGCTGTTTACAAAAACTGCCATTTAAATTTAACTGGTTGAGTGCTAGAAGCCACTATCAAAGCAAAAAAAAAATGAGGGTACCACCAGAGCAACAGCCAACATTTTTTTTGCTTATGTTCCATATTCAATCAAACACAAACAAGATTTTGTTTATATGAAACATTTTATTACAAATTATTGGAGAGTGCCCATGGGCACTCTCTAATAATTTGTAAAAAAGCAAATTTTGATGAACAAATTCAGACCACCAACAATAATTGAGCCCTCAACAAGTTGATGTTTTTTTAGCTCACCTGCTTCAAAGAATTGGTGAGGTTATGAGGTGACTCTGGCAGCTTCTGCATCAGATGTATGTGTCCAATTTTGTAAGAATTCATGTTTAGGTGATTTTCTGAAAGTCCAGTGGGCCCAGAGCTTGATATTCACTAGGCAATAGCATCTAAATCATTGGTAAATCAATTAATCTTGTTTGCAAGGTTATATTTTGTGAACAAGAGCCAGAAATATGTTTCTGAGACAAAAAGTGAAAAAAAAAAATTTAAATGACAATTTGTGTGAATAGTGCTGGTCGGTTTTTGACCGCTATATTAGGCAAAGGGCTAAAATTGTCAATATTGTTTACAAGATCACCCAACTTACATTTACATGTTACTATATTTAGCTCTTGGTGGCGATCCTTAGTTTCGCCGTAGTCAGTCAAAGGAAATTATCCTAATTCATCATCTCTAGTTGCTTGAAAAGTCTTGAAAGTTTATGAAGATGGCCTAGGGAACTCCTAGAATTCACTGCTCATTTGAGTTCAGGAATTATGTAGAAATTCATGAAAATGTGAAAAATTGTGTGTTTCTGGACAAATTCATGGGATTCTATCAAGATCTGCTACTGTCGTGAACTACATTTAAGTTAACCTGCTGAGTCCCCTGTTGGAACTGTGGGGAGTGGAACAGTGCTTGTTTACTGTGATAAACAAGTTCTGCTTTACTCGTAAAATAGGACCTGGAATCCACACCTGGGATGGAAGTTCTTTTAAGTGGGAAGCATACAAGGGGATATCAAAAAGTTTTGAGACTAACATAAATAAACCTGGAATATCAGTACAGAGCATATTTATTTTTGAACATAGTCCCCTTGTAATTCAATGCACTTGTTCCACCTGGTCTGCCAGTCATTGATGCCGCGTCTGTAGAAGTCCATATCTTGGTCCTGCAGCCAAGTCTCCACAGCAGCAGTAAGTTCATCATCATCTTGGACCACGTATGTGCTCTTCAAATTTGGAAAGAGATCATAGTCACCAAGTGTTATTGTTGCTCTGTGCATTTGTCTTCAACCAGTGTTAATTGTCTGGAATTTGTACATTGGAGAGTCTGACAGAGATTGGCATCATATCAGCCTAGTTTGAAGGCATATCAGCCGAGTTTTGATAATAGGCAATTCTGGGGAAGAAAATCGTATCAAGTATATCAGCAGCTTGTATTTATTGTAGTTACAGTTCCCCATGGAAAGCCAAGTGAAGCAGTGTTTGTTTACTGTGGTAAACAAGCTCAGCTTTTTTGGTAAAATAGGACCCGGTATCCAATGCCTTGGGAGGAAGTCCTCTAAAATGAGAAATGTGGGTATAAACAGTTGGTTGGACTTGATTTTATATTCATGTTGTGGTCACCATTGACCATTGTGCAGAAATGTGTCACCTTTACACCAATAAATGAATTGTTACGGAATTGTCAAAAATGCTGAACAATTACTAGTAGATGGATTATTTTATGCCCAGTATAAAAATACTGATACACAGTAGAAATATGTTGTCTCTCGTCAACAAAATACAACATTATAAATAAGAATTGTCCTCTCACAGAGAACTTCTAAATTCTAAACACATTTGAATTTTTCATCATATCAAGTCATGGCTGCTTTCATGGCTGCTGTACGGCAGCCATTTTTTTTTATTAGGGTTTAACGGCACATTAACGGCCAAGGTCATATTGTGTCGGTGAGTTTTAAGGGTGGAGGAAGTCAGAGTATCCGGAGAGAACCACTGAGCAACGACGAGCAACTGCCAGCTCCCCAACTTCGTAACTTCGCCCTGCAGCACAGGCAGGGTTAGATTGGTTGAAGACATCCGCACCATCGACATACTGTATGCCTTAGTGCACAGCGTCAGCGTGCCCCCATGTGGACAATCGGGGTTAAGTGCCTTGCCCAAGGACACAACTTTGGGATCGGTCACCTATCCAAGGACTAACCGCGCTTGACGTTGCTTAATTTCGGTGATCTAACAAGAACCGATTACCACAACGCCACCGTGCCCTCTACAGCAGCCATGACTTGATTTTATGAAGAATTTAAAAATACTCCTAATGTTCAGAACTAAATCCCAACATCAAAACTTACTACATACAATAATTGTAAAATAAATTTGACCTGCTCTCATTTTCATTTCAAAGCTTCTCATTCTTCATTGCATTGACCTTGTTAACTTTATTCCAGTATAAGAGGACTTCACTATTTTATCACACCATGACAAATCAAGTTTTATAGCTTGACAGTTGTTTACAGTCATTTCTGGTTGCTGCTACAGGAATCTAAGACTTGGCGAGAAGTCTCAGCAATGGCCTCAGAGGGTTATACTCTGGCATTCCTTTATATTTTTGTTTTTGTTTTATATATTGTTACTGAGACTGTTTCCAGATTGTTTATTGACAATGTATTTTAACCCTTTACCTGACATGAAAAGCAGATGATTCTTGCAAAAAAAATTCTTGGAATAACTATTATTTTCATTTTTTGTCTCAAAAACACAGGTTATGACCCCTCATTGGAACGAGCTCGACGAGCTCGTTCCAATGAGGGGTCATAACCTATGCTTTAGAGACAAAAAATGAAAAAGTAATGAAAATTAATTGGCGATTTTTTAGGAATAGCGCTGGCCGGTTTTGGCCATTACGCTGGGTAAAGGGTTAAATGATGCAATACCAAAGGTCCATTTCTTGACTTCTGTTGAAAAATGTTGAAATATTATATCATTCAAATATTAGGTCTTCAATGTATCATTCACATACGGAATGGTAAGCAAAGTATCTGTTGACTGAAAAATATTTTTCACAAGCTCACTGGTGAGTTCCTGTTGGCATACTTCAAAAATTGTGAAAAATATTTTTATGTTCCTTGTTCAGATTAACTGGTTGAGTCCAAGAAGCCACTATCAGGGCTATTTTGTTTATATGATTTGTTCTATTACAGATTATTGGAGAGCGCCTGTGGTCACTCTCCAATAATTTGTAATAAAAAAAACTTTGATGAACAATTTCAGACCACCAAAACTAATCTAGCCCTCAACCAGTTAAAACTGAAGTAGTCATTCCTAAAGGCATGGTATAGCTTTAAAAATAGGCATGTTTTGAAATCATCGTCCATCCCCATTGCTTGCCAAGAGTCAGATCATATGTTTGGCACCTTAGCTAAAGATTATTGGAGGACTTAGACCTAGTAAGGCCACATAAAATAAATTACTTGGCTCTCAGGCAATTCTTTTTTCCGAATCGGTGAGGGGAGGGTGGGTTTTATTTTTTTACTACATGCCCATGCAATCTCTCTTATGCAATACGGCGTGCAATACGGCTGTGCAATACAGAATTCCGTATTGCACACCAACCTGTTCCAACCAGGACTTTTTTTATGCAATGCAACTGCATAAAGTGCATGGTGTTTACCACCGTTGATAGAAAAGAAAATTAAGTCAGTAGGTGCTTGGGTCATGTAATAAATACAAAACCACATGTATGTTTCAATGAGTCGTTTTGTATTCAATTCGTCAGATGTGCGTAGAAAGAAAACGTCTCGACCTTCGGTCTCGACGTTTTCTTCCTATGCACATCTGACTCATTGAATACAAAACGACTCATTGAAACATACATGTAGTTTTGTCTATTTCTTACATATAATGAGCATGAATTGAGAGGTTTTCAGCTGTCTTTTCATACACAGAATACATAGAAAGTGCATAATTACACAAATTAATTCATTTAATTTTAACCCTCAATGGCCTAATTCCATTTTTGATCACTTTTTACTGCAACAGAAGGGGCGTAGTGGCGCAGTAGGTAGAGGTGCAGGCTGCAATTCGAGAGGTCCTCAGTTCGAATTCCATGTGCGGCAACCGCATTGTGTCCTTCATTTCACCCCATTGCCCGCATGGGGGCATGGTGGCGTTGTATACTAAGGTGTACTGCATGTTGATGGTGCACCTGTCTTCAACCATTACCAACACTGCTTGTGTGGAGTTGGTATGCTAGGAAGCTGACAGTTGCTTGCTGTTACAAAGTGGTTCTCCCTGGGTACTCCGCCTTCCTCCACCCGTAAAACTGGCATGGTCATGATTAGCCATTGTGCAGAAATATGTGACCTTAAACAACGAAAAAAATCAATAAATACTGCAACAGAACAGGTGGCCCTACATGCTGTCTCTGGGGAAACTTTCAAGTTACATCTAAGTGACTTGGCAGTGATGTCTAGACAAGTCTTGGCTGCCTACATTGAAAGCCAAAACTTGCCTAGAAACAACTTCCATGCCACAGGATGTAAACGGTATTTCATTTTGCTCTTCATATTTCAGTTACCTTCATCAATCAAAAACATAAAAAGTTTCCAGTCTTGCGATTTTGTAGTATTACTGGAAGACATTGCAAGGCAATAAAAACGTCCAATGTGTGGTGGTGGGGGTAAGTTTCATTGAGGGTTTGCCTGAGATTCACATCATTTTGTTTTTTGGCCTTACAGATTGAAAGTAAACTTAACAAATGTACAGTAAATAATTTGTGTGTTTGAATATGTCTGTATTATATGTAAAAAGCTCTTGGGTAATTGGGTGTATGGTTTTTATTTAAATAAATAAATATATCAAATATTGTTTTTAAATTGTGTTTTTTATTCTGAATTCCTAAGTGCTTCTTTATAATCCAACATTATGATCTTTATCCCCATTACCTTAACCCTTTACCCAACGCAGACGATATCAAAATTTATTATTTTAAATATCATTATTAAAATTTTTCAAAAAATTTCAACAAAACCATATCATGTGACCCCTCGTTGGAACGAGCTCGATGAGCTCGTTCCAACGAGGGGTCACATGATATGGTTTTGTTGAAATTTTTTGAAAAATAATATTTTTTCAACTGCTGAATTTACATATTACGCGGGCGGATGCGGGCGATTCGTTAGGTGAAGG
The DNA here is from genome assembly GCA_031216915.1 of Pictodentalium vernedei. Taxonomy (NCBI): domain Eukaryota; kingdom Metazoa; phylum Mollusca; class Scaphopoda; order Dentaliida; family Dentaliidae; genus Pictodentalium; species Pictodentalium vernedei. Next base: position 447,494,942 of record CM062292.1, read on the forward strand.
GTTAATGTGTGGTCCACAGGAAATGGAGTAGTACAGTGGAGCCCCACTTAATTGGATATCTCTTAACTGAATAACCTGTTAATTGAATATAATTTCTCGGCACAAAACCATTTACCATACCTCTAGTACAAATTTGACCTGTTTATTGAATATAGAGTATAGAGTGAACTCCTGTTAATTGAATACAAAATCTTGTAATCTGTAGAGAAATTACCCCAACGCTTCCCAGTTTTCCTTTATTTATAGACCTATTTGGCCTCAGTTCACACAATACGGTCATTTAATATATTTTATCTTGTTTGACAGAGCTCATAGAGCTCTGTCAAACAAGATATAATAGAATAAATGCTTATGTCTAGAATACAGAAAAGTAACACAATCCCTGTTAACTGAATGCTCCTGTTAATTGATTAATTTTCATTGGCAAAGGGGCTATTCAATTAACAGGGTTCCACTGTACTTGTTAACTGTGGTAAAGAAGATTTGTTTTACTGGTAAAATTGGATGCAGTAGAAAGCTCCTGGATGGTAGTGGGAAGCTTTTATATATATAATTTGATTGGCTAAATTTGATCTAATGTACTAGCCATAGATGCTAAATGTGAGCTTAAACACCAGTAAATAAATATTTATGCCCAACTGCCACCCCTTAATTGCAATGAAGCAGTATTGCATCAAGTCGCTCATCCAACGTCCCTTAATGGTTTTCAATTAACCCTCTGTACTCTTGTGTCGAAATGTAGAAAACTTCAAGCTGCAAATTTTTCCCATAATACAATTAGGAATTTAACCAATTCAGTCTTGTTTAAGAGAGCTGACTGAAATTTCGGTATCTCAGTGTGTAGAAGGTTAACTTTGGTACAGTCTTTCGATTTTAAGGTGAGTTGTTGCGCTTGCGTGCCATCATTCCTGCCATTTTTACTTTTTGCGACTAGTTAACAGCGCTCCTCAGTTCCACCTAGCGAGCGATTAACAATTGTTTACAAATTGTCTGCGTCCAACACATAATATATAAATTGTGCATTAGAGAAATCTTTTTTAAAAATTTCAACAAACCATATCATGTGAGATCTCATTGGAATGAGCTCATTGAGCTCGTTCTAATGAGGGCCACATGATGGTTTTGTTTTTGAATCCCTACTTACTGCGTATCAGTGGAGTGAACGGTGTTCAGATGTTCCTTGAAAGAATTTTCCGATGCCAGGACTCAACAATAGCATGCTTCACTTCAAATGGTAGAGAGCCATATACAGTGCACCTCTCATTTTCAAAATCAAAAGACGGTTTTGGTGTGTTGTTTTACATTAACCCTCTGCACCCTGGGAGTAAAGTGACTCATTGTTTAGCGCATTGGATTTAACTCTTAAACTGCTGAGTAATTATTAGTAATTGTTACATCAAATTTAGTCATGGCTGCTTGACTAGTTTGGATGAAAAATTCAGTAAAATTTGCCTTGGAGAAACCACTGGACAAAAAAGGGTATACAATTTATAGGCAGAATTTTGGTTAAATATCCTCCAGTTTTACTTATTTTAACTCTCAACCTGCTGAGTATTTTCTAGATATTTTTCATCAAATCTGGTGATGGCTGCTTTACAGTAGATTTAATGAAAAATTAATCTAAATGTAACACAAGAAATCATTGGTGAAAACAAGCAAATTCAGTGAATTCATGTCTCCCGCTGGGCAGTAGTTTCAAGGGGAATTAATGCATCCAGTGGAATATAGTTGAGTTGCAAGTGAAAGTTATTTAGAAGAGACAGAACAGACAGTGCTTCAGACAGTGGTTATCAGATTTATTTTCACAGAGGTAACTGTCAAAGCAAGTAAAGTGATGTGGAGTATAACTGTGAGAATCACTAAAAATTAAGACTGTATGATAAGACATATTACATTAAACTGATGTGAAAAGTAATCCATATATGAAATTTCATTGAAATCGGTTGACTCTAAGGAAAGTTGGAGTCTGGAAACTATCAGCCAATCAAATTTAAGCAACCTAATTAAGTATGCGCAGGAAATGCCCCTGTTTGAACTTGGATCCACAACTGATGAAAGTGATCTACTACCCAAATTTCATCAAAATCGACTGACTGTAAGGAAAGTTAGAGTCTGGAAACGAAAAACACGGAAGGTGTGCACTTACTGTGTATTAGTAGTAGCACTGAATAAATCAAAGTTTCCCTATTTGAATAATTTTTGCACGAGAACAAAATCCATATTATATGTGATGTATTGCATGTTACTAAACATTCATACAAAATTTTTTTCAAATCCGAATTTTCATATAGAAGTTCTGTACAAAAAAGACTGATTACACCCAATTTCGGAATAAAATGGCCGCTGGTGGCAATATTGAACTTTGGACCAAACCCCAAAACACATATTCGGGTCTCACAACAATACAGATACCCAAGAAGTTTCGTGAAGATTGGTTTATAAATACGGCCTTTAGTCCAAGGTGCGTTGATGCATGGGGCAGACGGACAGATTTTCGGTACAAAATTTCGCACATTCGAACTTGACCTTGATATTGATAAAAGTAATCCATATATGAAATTTCATCGAAATCGGTTGATTTTAAGGAACGTTAGAGTCTGGAAACCGCCAGCCAATCAAATTTCAGCAACCTAATTAAATATGCACAGAAAATGCCCATATTCGAACTTGGACCCACAAGTGATGAAAGTGATCTACTAACCAAATTTCATCGAAATCGACTGACTGTAAGGAAAGTTAGAGTCTGGAAACGAAAAACACGGAAGGACGGAAGGACACCCCGAATTTAATATCTCCCGTTTTTTCAAAAAGAGGGAGACAAAAATCCATTCAATTTACGCTGGGCAAATATGATTAATGTGCTCAACTTATACTTATTTTGATGTTAAGAGAAACCCTGTGCTGGGCAGGAATACCTCCAGCAGCGTGCAAAGAGTTAATGGCAAGAGATTACCCGTGTTGGGCAGGAATAGCAAGCATGCAAGGAGTTAAAACTGAAAGGTTGACAGTATGATCCTGACCCACACCATCTCTACCATATCTTTGGGCAAGACACTTAAATTCTGATTGTCTGCATAGGGACACAGTGTTGCTGTGTACTAAAGTGTTTTGCACGTCAATGGCTAACATGCCTTCAACTTCTACTAAGCCTACTTAAGCTGGGTTAGTAAGTTGGAGAGTCTGTCAGTTGCTTGTCACTGTTCAGTTGTTCTTTTGGGTAGTGAATAACCGATAAGGATTTGCGACCGTCAACTGCTTGCCGCTAAGTTGAGCACACAATCTGCCGATATCAGATAGTAACAACCAAAAGGAGTAGTATGTTTAAGAATGCATAGAACAGGATTGATTTTATAGTACGGTCGGGTTGATTGGTTTGTTGACCTCAAGAGTATGTCAGTGTGTGTGTTAAAATAAAAATACGGCATCAGTGGAAACAAGTTAACAGTGCAGCATCTTTGATCAACGATCAAAGATGCTGCACTGTTAACTTGTTTCTGCTGATGTCGCATTTCGTTGAGTCAACGCACAACATGTGGCATGTGTGTCATGAGCAGCAATCAAGGGAAAGATTAGACCAATCAATGAGATTACTGCAATCTTGATTCCTGCCAATTATTGTGGCAACTTATTAAGTTTTTTACTGCTTGTGTGAGATTGTTCATCAAACTTAAATACAAACAATTTTGATCCAGTGCTTTTCCATGTAACAATCGACATGGACCGATGTTCCAACACCTCTACCGATAGTCAACCGATGGCTTAAAATCGGCTGATGTCAGAAGCGATTGCCGAACATCGGTTAATCACTACTGTTGAGATATTTCAGCTTTCTGCACATGTAAAACTTTCTGACACAATGTGGCCCTGGTTGTTGAAAGTGTCATTAAACCCTAATAAAAAACAAATTCTGGCCCTTGTATTGTCTTATACAGTACTGTCATGGTTGAAATGTCTGAATCCATTCTCCATTGAACCCATTTAGTCTTGATAGAACTTGTTGGCATTGTCAAACAAGATTGAATTGGTTAACTGGTAGAGTGCTGAATTATTTTTGGTAGATAATATTTTAGTACATGTATTCTCCTTGTTACAGTTTAAGGGAGAGTGCGGGTACTCTCCCATAAATTTTAACAAAAATCTCTACTCAAAATACTTTCACTCCAAAGATAAAATGGAGCGCAACCAGGGGGGGGGGGGGGGGGGGGGGGGGGCACCAAAAATTTGCAAGACGTGACGTGGGGGTGGGTGGGTCTCTTGAGTGCACCAAAAATGTGCATTTCCAATTTGTGCAATTTTTTAAATTTTTTCAACAATATATCAGCTAATATATACCATCATTTGTGTTTCAAACCTTAAAGATGATGTTGTACATCACACTCTTAACATAAATACAACATCAGGAGGCTTTACATGTAAGAATATTGGGCTTAATCTGGGAAAATGTCACACGTTTGGTGGGTGTCTTTTCCGAAATGTAGAAAATGTGCAGACAATATTTTGGGAAAATTCTCTCTGATGCACAAAATCCAACCCAAGTTATTTATTTATTAATAGAATTTGTATGGAAAGAAGAGGAATGTAGCAAACACCTGAGAATACTGACAGAACAATTCAAATGAACAGCTTGTCATTTGTAGATTGGGGCACACAGCAGCCCACAGAGGTTTAAATTGGTGGTACCAGTTTAAGAACATTATGGAACCCCCCTAAAGACAGCTGTGCCTACTAAGTTTATAAGTTATTTTGGATTTTAATGGGAGAGTGGGGGTGGGTGTCTGAGAACGGAAGTAGAAAATTTGCACGTAGGGGTGGGTGGGTGTAAAAGGAGCTGAATAAAAAATAGGACGTTACGTCTTTCAAATTTTTAGTGTCCCCACCCCTCCCCCCCCCCCCCCCCACCCCCGGCGCAACCACAGAATTTTAGCCTTTAAGTTGGAGTACCTGCACTTCAAAATAGAGCCCAAATTTGGGCTTCAAGCATTCTTCAGGTTAAATTATTACTTGCATTATGGGAAAAAAATTACTACTTGAAATTTTCGTATTTTGACATCAGTGTTTAGAAGGTTAAAAGAACATACGCTAGGCTTATCAAAATATTTATTTATTTATTGGTGTTTAAGGTCACATACTTACACACAATGATTAATCGCGACCAACGGCATATCAAAAAACAGCCTGTCTGACACCTTACCAGACAGAGCTGGACAGTGTTTTGTTTTTTCAGTTTGGGTCCGGTTTTTGTGGCAAATTGGAAAACCCAATTGGATGAAACCAGCCAAACAGTTTTACCATGTTTGTGCATGAACTTGTCAAACTTTCATATTGGGAACTGGACTAGTGGCCCTTATAGACTCTAGTCATTTAAATATTTTGATATTTGGTATGCAACATCTCTTGGGGGTTCAGATTCAAGTTTGTTCAACTAAAGTTCCTGGCTTAATATTTGGGCTCTCTGAGGGGTGGTGGGGGACAGGTTAGGTTCAAGTTTGTTCAAATCCATTCCTTAGTGTTTTTCCATAAAATATACCTTTCAACCTGCAGTGACATAACAACCCTTGAAATTCTGGCTGTGCCTGACTGCAGCTGATAGATTTGGAAGCAGTCAGGAAGACCCAGGATAATTATCCTCTGACATGGACACTAGAGTTATGAATAATTTCATGACTTCAATCAACTGTAGTGTTGATGAACCATGAGTAACTGATGTGACCCAAAATACTTCTTTGAACCATTTTGTCAGGTGAGTGATTGGAACCTCTTGTTTCCTGAAACCAAATCGAAACTGGGACCGAATCTGAAAATCAAAACTTCTTAGCTCTATTTCCAGAATCACTTGCAGTTTGTCCTTGAGAAACCCTCTTGCCAGTGGAATCCTGTTAATTGAAGAACCACTTTGTCGCTAAGCCACCACCTCCCCTTGGTTCAGGAGGAGACACAGGAGACCTGATGATAAAAGAAGAGTTCAAGAAGAGACACTAGGATTTTGAGAACATCTTGGTGATTTGAAAATTTCTGAATCAGTACAACTCTAATTGAATAAATTTGCATAATCAGGATGGCTTTGAATTAAGTCGAATCTTCAAGCTTTTCATGGCTCTTATATACATGTAACTCTGTCTTTAACGCTTTACCTAACATGAAAAGCAGACGACACTTGCAAAAAAAATTCTTGAATAACTCATTTTTTTCATTTTTTCCTTCAAAAACATAGGTTATGACCCCTCATTGGAATGAGCTCAACAAGCTCATTCCAAAGAGGGGTTATAACCTATGTTTTGAGACAAAAATTGAAAAAATAATGAAAATTAATTGGTAATCTTTGTGAATGGTTTTGGCCATTACTTTGGGTAAAGGGTTAAGGGGAACCCCCTTATTTTTTTTTTTTTTTTTTTTTTTGGGGGGGGGGGGGGGGGGGTTGTCCCTTGTAAAACATTAAAATAGCTGGTGTCCATCCGCCCATCCATCTATCAGTCTGTTTGTCCATCCTCCGTACATCTGTCCCACTTTGGTTTCCTGATGATAACTTTAGTTTTTGTTGACCAAATCAAATTAAATTTGGTATGCAGGTGTATCAACATAAAATACAGGTCAAGTTTGAATCGGCATCCTATCCCAACCTCTTTTCTACAATAATAATATAAAAGTCAACAAAAAGGTGTTTTTTAATAAATTATGGTGTAGAAAGGGAGTTTAGTTTGTTAATGATCTATTGAGTGAAAATAAGACATTTCTTTCTCATCAGGACTTCTTGGACAAATTTTATGTTCGCACTCCATTTACAGTCTTTTAGGGAGTGATCAACTCTCTGTGATTAGAATGGAAAAATGTAATAAAACAAAACCAGAAGCAGCATTCTGTCATCCAAAAAAAAACATTGAATTACTAAATAGTTATATCAAAGCATGCCGAACGTTTTATCCTAAGTTTCTTGAATTTGTAGCAAAATCACCACATAAAGCTCAAGAAAAATGGAATGATCCATTGAATGCTAGCTTTCAGTCTGAGGACTAGAGGTTGATATACAGTAGATCATTCAAGATTTTGGATGTCACAAACTTACAATTCTTTCAATATAAACTTTTACGTAGATACTTATATACCAATTCTAAGCTCTATAAAACCAAATTGGTAGAGATAGAACTGTGTACCTTTTGCAATGAAGCAAAAGAAACCATCTGCATTTATTTTACAACTGTTTTATCTCAAAAACAATCTTATTGAGGTTATCAGAAACACTAAAAGAACAATGTAATATCTCAATTGATATATCCCCTCAAATTATTATACAAGGTTCATGTGACCAAAGTGAAACTCGAATTGACCACGATATTGCAGGTTTATGTTTAATTCTTTACAAACTGTTTGTTTATTCCTGCAGAGTGAGAAAATGTCACCCAACCTATGAAAGTTTCATTGCAATAGTGAAGCACTATCGCAATGCAGAGTCTATGCCATTACAGACCCTCAGTCAAAAAAGAACAATCGCAGCCAAACAAAGGTGGGACAAATTATGTAATCTCTTCACTGATGCAGCATTATGACTCCCCCCCCCCCCCCCCCTTATCTCCGCACCAATCTGTAATTAAATGAAACTTGTCCTCAGAAAGCCCTCTAAGATTTCTTGTCTAAATTTCCAATTTACTATTTTAGCAACTCATACACATGTTCGAATCAGGCTGCGGTCCGACAATTTTTGCCACAGTTATGCCCCTTTTTCAACTTTGAAAACTCTACTTTTTAAGTTTCCAACCAATAACTTAAGCTGTAATTGACCAAATCAAATAAAATTTGTTGTGTAGGTGTATCAACACAAAATACAGGTGAAGTTGAAATGGGGGTTTCGTCCAACAATTTTTGCCAAAGTTATTACCTTTTTCGACTTCAAACAATGCAATTTTTAGCTTAACTTGACAAAGTCAAGAAAAACTATTGCCATCACTCGTGCGGAGGTCTGTGAGTCTGTTCACATTTTCCTTTAGCACAGGCTACACCCCGCAGTTCTTGTCTGATCATCACGAAATTTCATATGCAGGTTTGGGGTCATGTCTAGATGAGAACGTCCCCTTTTGGTCGCGATCGGTCAACCGGTATGGCTGCCAGAGCCCAAAACCCGAAAACCATTAGCACAGTCTACAGGTCGTATTTATGAAGGGATTTCATTGAAACTTGGCAGGATGCCTCTGTATAATGCCTAGATGAGAACGCCCCCTTTTGGGCGTGATCTGCCAACCGTGACGACTGCCCAAGCCCAAAACCCGAAAACCTTTAGCATGGTCTACAGGTCATATTTATTGAGGAATTTCATTGTAACTTGGTGGGTTGACTTCATATAATGTCTAGATGAGAAAGTCCCCTTTTGGTCCTGATGGCAACTGTGACGGCTACAGGAGCCCGAAACCCGAAAACCTTTAGCACAGTCTACAGGTCATATTTATGAAGGGATTCCATTGCAACTTGGTAGGATGACTCCAAATAATGTCTAGATGAGACCGTCCCATTTTGATCGCGATCATTCAGCCTTGATGGGTGCCCGAGTCCAAAAACTTTTAGCATAGGCAAAAGGTCATATTTCATATTGTAACCTGTTTGTTTGACTCCATATAATGCCTAGGTGATGACATCCCCTTTTGGTCGTGATTGGTCAACTGTGATGGCTACAGGTGCCCGAAGCCCGAAAACTTTGAGCACAGTCTACAGGTCATATTTATAAAGGGATTTCAGTGTAACTTCGTAGGATCACTCCAGATGATGCCCAGATGAGTTTGTCCCCTTTGGTTGCGATCATTCAACCATGATGGCTGCCCGAGCCCAAAGCCCAAAAACCTTTAGCACAGTGTACAGGTCATATTTCTGAAGGGATTTCATTGTAACTTGGTAGGTTGACTTCATATAATGTCTAGATGAGAACGTCCCCTTTGGACGCAATTGGGAAACTGACGACTACAGGGGCCCGAAGCCCGAAACCTTTAGCACAGTCTACAGGCCATATTTATGAAGGGATTTCAATGTAACTTGATAGGATGACTCGTTTTGGACTAATTTCACTTTAACTTGGTAACTTTTGTTGATATACGTTAACTGTGACGGCCACATACATTAACTGTGAGGTCATATTAACCCACCCCTCAGCTCTTTAGTACAGTGTACATCTCATATTATTTTTACCAAAAACATAGCATACAGGGAACAGAAATGAACATATTCCCAATTATCACAATACTTGTCTTATTTCATAATCCTTTCATAAACATTGAACATTATCCTTTTCATCAAACACAACACACAAGTTAAGCTACAGTGTCACTGACACTTTCATTTTTTCTGGGGACGTGTGGACTTGCGACCTTTTGTTATCATTTAATATCCCTGTAAATCCTTGAATTTCTTAACACTTGTTCCTTGAAAGTCATTAACTGGTTGAGTGCTAGAAGCCAATATCAGGGCTTTCCGAAAAATGAAGATAACAGAGCAAAAGCCAACATTTTCCTAGCTCATGTTTCATATTCAAACGCAAATATTACTTCGTTTACATTAATTTATTTTATTACAAATTACTGGAGAGTGCATATTAGCACTCTCCAATAATTTGTAATTAAACAAATTTGGAATAAACAAATTTGGAAAAACATTATCTAGCCTTCAAACAGTTAAAAATATACTGGGCCCAGAAACTCATTGAATTAACTATGGCTTCAAACAATACAAATTGAGGGTAAGCTTCACTTGTGATTGGTTGTAAGTTGGAAAGGCTAGTGGCTACTTGCTACTACTTGGAGGCTATATCCAGTTACTTGGGTTTGCTCCACCCATAAAAATGCCCCACACAAGCCTGGAAATAAGCGATCTGTCATTTGCAGATGGAGATGGACTAAAATCCCCCAGTATATCCTCTGGGTTCCTGTTTCTGTTTAGACCTGAGACCTTGATTCAGATTGAGGTTCACAGAGGATAAAAATGCTGTGCAGGGTAGCATCACCAAATCTGCCCTCTTGGGACCTCATTCTGCAGATGACCGTCTACTTATTTCCAGGCTTGGTCCCTCATTTATCTCATACTAAAAACCCCAATCTGCCCAGCAAAGATTTACAAAAACTGCTCCAAAACTTCTTTCACAGTGGAACTCTAGAAACTGAAGACAAGCCAGAAAAAAAGCAGACTGTCATCTGCAAAATGGGGTTGACAGAGGGTGAATTTGGTGATGCTACCCTGCACAGCAGAGTAGCCTCACTAAATTTACCCTCTGTCAACCTCAATCTGAATAAAGGTTTCAAACCTAAACAAAAAAAGGTACCCAGAGGATACATTGGCCCACTGTATGGGACAGCATCAGCACATTCACCCTCTGGGGACCTCATTCTGCAAATGTTAGATTGCTTATTTTCAGGCTTGATTGAAGAGCCCCTTTGCCAGTGAGAATTATTCACTTAACAGGAAAAGTCAATTAATGAGGATCGGATTAACTTCCTGACATCTTGCCTACAGCAAAAAGTCTGCAACGAGTTATCATGGGTAATATGAAGACGTCAGGAAGACAGCCAATCGGTATATGGTGTCTCCAAACAATGTGCCTCCTCACCTTCATTATGAATAATGTATACCATTGCATCTTTATATGCTCATCTCCAAAATTTTCGACAGTTCATTTTGTTATTATGTCTTGATATTGTTTGTGAGGTGATATATTGTTGAATAAATTTCATTTCATTTTCCTGTATTCTAGTCTAAAGATGATTATTTATGGAGCTTGGTAAATTTATTTATTATTTATTGGTGTTTTAAGGTCACATACTTATGCACAATGGCTAATCGTGACCTTGACAGTTTATGGGTAGAGGAAGCCGGAGTACCCGGAGAGAACCACCGAGCATCAACGAACAACTCTCAGCTCCTCAACATTCTAACTCTGTTCAATTCCACTCAAGCAGGGTTACAGCGTTTGAAGACATATGCACCATCGACGTGCAGTACGCCTCAGTACACGGCGTAATCGTGCCCTCATGTGGGCAACCGGGATAAATTGCTTCGCCCAGGGACACAACGCGGGTCGTCCCGGACGGGAATCAAACACAGGACCTCTAGCATAGAAGTCCAACAGTCTACCACTGAGCCACCGTGCTCCCTAGCTTGGTCAAAAAAGATATAATGACCGTGTTGGATGTTCTGAAGCTAAATAGGTCTTTTTACAGGGGGAATTTGGTGAGTGGTGTCAGGGTAATTTCTCAACATATTACAAGATATTTTATTCAGTTACCAGAAGTTTAGTGTATTTATTTATTTATTTATTGGTGCTTTACGCCACATCAGCAGCTTAGGCTATATCGTGGCGATGAAAGTGTATATTTAAAAAAGACTATGGATTAAAATATGAAACAAATTGAATAAAAGGTTTAAAAAAGATGAGTGTGAAACATAATGAGAAAGTGAGACCAGTAATACAAAAATGTAAATCAACCTGTGAAATAAATATAGATAGATGAAAATTAAAATGGTAAAAACAATTTAAAATTTATTAAAAAGTTGATTACTTTCAAGAATGCGATGACTTTTAGCGGGCTCGTATGATAAAATAAATCTCTCAAAGATCCGACTGTAAAATACTGCCCTCTAACATGATTAAAATCAGTACAATTCAAAAGAATGTGTTCCACTGACAACACCTGCTGGCAGGGAACACATTCTGGTCGCAAATTACCCTCCAACAAAAAGGAATGTGTTAGTCTTGTATGACCAATATGACACCGCGTCAAAACTGCAAGATCCTTTCTACAAATGTTACTAGACGAGTAGTGATCTGAAATAGTTGGTCGGAAGCGATGAAGCTTGTTATTTGTCGCTCCATCCCATTCCGCCTGCCACATAGATTTGATGTAACTACTAATATGAGGCTTAAAATCACTGAAAGGGATGTTAAAATCAGTGAGAGGCTTTGTTAAAGCCTGTTTTGCTGCACTGTCTGCCCTGGTATTGCCAGCGATACCTACATGTCCAGGTAACCAGCAAAACACGATATCATATTGATCAGCCATGAGAGTTGTTAACTTCTCACGAAGTTCCAAAACTAGAGGGTTCTTCAACTTGGGGTTGAGTAAAGCAAATAAAGAGGAAAGAGAGTCGGAAAAAATAATCGACTTCTTTTCCTGAGCATTCTCGATATGTTCAAGAGCGAGTTGTAAAGCTTTAACTTCAGCTGTGAAAATAGAACACACTGATTCGGTATTCTGATTGAGGCGACATGATCACCGGTAACAACAGCTGATGATACTTTGTCAGCATCCTTAGATCCATCCGTATAGATCCTTGTATATGTACAATACTTGGACTTTATTTCGGCATATTTTTGTTTGAACTGCAAGGAATTGGTATCAGATTTTTTGGTAGAAGCAAGATCCAAAATAACAGTAGGTTTTTTTAAGATGCCAAGGAGGAATATGTGTTTTACGATTTTCTTTTATTGTATGTGGTTCAATTTTGGCTGACTCCATGTGGGGTTTGATTCTAATTCCCAATGGAGGAATGTGTTTCTGGTGGCGGTTATAAAATTCAACATTTTGAGGGTCTGAAACACAATTATAAGCAGGATTTGGAGGACTGGCCAAAAGTTTAGACACATACTGGAGAGATAATTTAATTCTTCGCTTCTCAAGAGAAAGCTCCTCTGCTTCAACAAGCATCAAGTCTATTGGGGATGTTCGAAAAGCCCCTAGACTAATTCTAATACCACTATTATGAATTGCATCAAGTGGTTTGAGATATGATTTCCTTGCAGAACCGTAAATTACACAACCGTAATCTAATTTTGACCGAACAAGTGATCTATACAGATGGAGCAAAGTTTTTTGGTCAGTACCCCAATCAGCGCTACCAACAACTTTCAGCAGGTTCAGAGCTTTCTTACATTTAACTTTTAGTTGTTTTATGTGGGAAGTGAAATTCAGTTTGCTGTCAAACAACAAACCTAAGAATTTCACTTCCTTAACAACTTTAATAGGACTCCCATCAATTTTTAACTCCGGATCGAGGTGATGTTTCCGAAGTTTACAAAAATGAACACAATTCGTTTTTGACTTGGAAAATTTAAAACCATTTTCTGTGGCTCATTTTTGAATCCTATTCAAACACAGCTGGAGTTTGCGCTCGATAGCATTCATATTTGTACTGCTATAACAGATTAAAAAATCATCGACTTACAATGAAGAATCTACCATATTCTCAATTGCATCGATGATACTATTAATTTTAACCAAAAACAGGGTAACGGATAAAATACTACCCTGAGGAACCCCCAATTCCTGCTCGTGAGGATCAGATAACGTTGACCCAACACGAACCTGAAACTGGCGGTCCTTTAAAGAGTTTTCAATAAAAAGAGGCATACGCCCTCTCAACCCCATGTTAAAAAGATCTTTTAAAATCCCATACGTCCACGTTGTATCATATGCCTTCTCTAGATCAAAGAAGATGGCGACCACATGTTCTTTTCTAGCAAAGGCATTTCTTATAAACGTTTCAAGTCTGACCAAATGATCCACAGTACTTCTCTGGTTTCTGAAACCACACTGAACATCCGCAAGCAGATTGTTCGATTCCAGAAACCAGACAAGTCGATCATTGGTCATCCTCTCCATGGTTTTGCACAGACAACTGGTTAAGGCAACAGGCCTGTAATTGCTTGGGTTGCTGTGATCTTTATCAGGCTTAGGAATAGGAATTATAGTTGCTTTATGCCAGAATGGTGGAAACTGGCCAGTCACCCAAATGCCATTAAAAATTGATAATAAAAGTTCTAGCGATGTTTGTGGCAGATGCTTTAAAAGTTTGTAATGTATGTCATCGGGACCAGTGGCAGTATCCTTTGCTCTATGCAAAGAGTTACGTAACTCTTCCATAAAGAAAGGTTCCTTGTAATCCTCTAAATTATTGGAGGTAAATTTGAGCTTTTGTTTTTCTTGTTGTTTTTTTAATTTTGAGAAATTCAGGATTACAATTTTCAGACGACGAATGTTTCGAAAATGTGGAGGCCAATTTATTTGAAATTTCTTTTTTTGATGTGATTAGTGTGTTATCTTTCAGATGTTGAACTGTTGATTTTGTGTGTTTTCCTTTAATTTTTCTTATCATTTTCCAAATTTTATTGATGGGGGTGTTTTGATTAAGTTTAGAAACATATGTTTCCCAAGAACTTTTCTTTTTTTGTTTTATCAGTCGTCTTGTTTTTGCCCGATTTATACGAAGTTTGTCCAAGTTACGTGTGGTTGGTGACTTATTAAATTCCATCTCACATGTCTTGCTATCTTTTATAGCCTGTTTGCAATCAGTATCAAACCATGGTTTAGTGAAACGTTTAGGATTTGCCGAGGTTTTAGGAATGACTTGGCTTGCAATGTCAAATAACTCTGTTGTAAAATGTTCAGTCTGGTCGACACTTTCACTAAATTTCTCCAGTGTGAGGCGTTCAGAACAGAGCAAGATGAAGGTCTCCCAGTCAGCCTTTTTAAAGCTCCACTGGGGCACCCTCCCATCGTCTGCCGGAACCACACTCTCCAACACAACCGGAAAGTGGTCACTCCCACATAAGTCACCTTCTACCTTTCATGAAAAATCAAGGAAGACAGAAGGGCATGCAATTGAAAGATCAATTGAAGTGTACGAATCAGATGCGGGGTGCAGATAAGTGTCTGACCCATCATTGAACAAGCACAATTCATATTTTGTCATGAACTCTTCCACAGTTTTCCCTTTTACATCTTCTTGACTGCAGAAATTACCCCAAAGGGGGTTATGAGCGTTAAAATCACCCAACAAAATGTATGGGGTTGGGAGCTGTTGGACCAGCAGCTCAAGATCATTCAGTTGTAGGGTTTTACTTGGTGAAACGTAAATAGAACATAACGTAATTGTCTTGTCTAAAGTTAGGCGTACCGCTACAGCCTGTAAATTTGATTGTAAAGATACAGGACTGTGAATAATGTCGTTTCTAACTAAGATGGACGTTCCTCGAATATGAAGATCAGTTTCATCTGCCCAGGCATTATACGAAGTATAATGCTTAAAGGCTGAATGATCTTGAGCCTCGGGTTTCTTTAAAAGAGTTTCCTGCTGGCAAAACGCTGCAGGTTTATATTTTTGACTTAAAAGACCCAGTTCATTAAAATTTGCCTTAAAACCTCGACAATTCCACTGTATTATATTATTTGTGGTTGTATTAACCATACTTGCTTGGCGATTCAGATGGCGGACGTATGGGCGAAATAGCCCCAGTAGCTTTTACAGGTGATTTTGCCTTCGGGGACTTATTCTGAGTGGAGTTCGGGCGCAAGTGCCAGAACGTATCGTCTATGCACTCGCCGACATCCATGTCTTCCAAACCCTCAAACCTGTTACGCATAACAGGGTCCTGTAAAATTTTGGGAGTTCTGTCGGATAAATTTTTTGATTTTTCTTTTTTTCTTTTTCCAATTTCCGTCTCTGACTCTGACTCAAAGTTTGTTGCTGTGATCCTTGCGTTTGTTTGGGTTGATCGTTTTTCCTGTCTGTTGTAGATTTTTGGTCAATGTTCTGTTGTGATTTTGGTGTCTGTTTTCTCTGGATGTGGACTATTTTTTTCTCTGGTGTTTTAGCAGTATTCTCTTGTGTTTGAGTTGACTTCGGTTGATTTTGTGTGGTTTGATCGATGGTAAAAGCTTGTACAAAATATGGAATTGTACTGTTGGTAAGACATGTCCATGGTGTCTGACATTCAAGTGATTTCGTTTGTATTTTTTGTTTTAAGGCTGTTGCATAGGTGGGTGTTGCTAAATTCATTCCGGGCATTGACATTACAATGTCTCTGGCCTCCTTAAAACTAACTTGCTTCTCACATTTTACTTTTTGTATTTCTTTCTCTCGTTTCCAAACAGGGCAATCTTTGGATGAAGCTGTATGATTGCCCTGACAGTTACAACATTTTACTTTATTATTACAGGGTGATTGATGTTGTTTGCCGCATTTAAAACAGGTTTCCTGTCCCCTACAATTATTCTGACCATGACCATATTTCTGGCATCTGAAGCACCGAAGTGGATTTGGGATATACAAGTCCACTCCGATGTTCAAATAACCCACTTTAATTGATTTGGGTGGTCTGGAAGAGCCGAAAGTTAAAATATAAGTATTGGTTTTGATTATGTTACCATCTTTTTTAATTTCAATTCGTTTGACGTCTGAAATGTTCTGTGACTTTAGTTCTTCTTTTATCTCCAACACATCCATGTCATAAAGTTCTCGAGTTCTCATTACACCTTTGCTGGTATTTAGGGTTTTGTGCGGAAATGCAACAACCTTGATATCTAAAATTTTATCTATTTTTAATAAATTTCTTGCCTGGAATTCTGACCTACATTCTATTAAAATTCCCCCTGATCGTAATTTTTTTTATCTCCTTCACTGAGCCAGCAATACCTTTAATTGTTTTCTCCACAGCAAATGGGTTGACAGACGATACTTTTTTTCCTTCTTCTTCCGCATAAATTATGACAATATATGACAATTCTTCTCAATACTTGATGTTTCACCATCTGAGTCAGAGTCATATATTGTCAATTTCGTATTACAAACACGTTTTGTTTTTTTTTTTGTGGTATTTTTTCCATGTTTTGTTTTTTGTTGTTCATTGCTCCGGCTCCCACCCACCACGGAGTCCAACAAGGGGTAGGGTTACTGCTACGCAGTGAACCCACCGGGTTGCCGGTATTCCCACATACCTGGTATGGAGCAATATACTCAGCCAGTGTTGATACCAAAGTATGCCACTGGCTGATTGGCCCGTGTGTGGAAGTGCCATGTCTTCAGATGGCGGTCATCCAACCAATCACTTTATAAAAAACACTGCAATTAAGGTTGCCACGTGAAACTGAAACAAACAGTGCAGCAAAACTAAGTATTTGGTTAAAATATGTGTTTAAAAACAGTACACAATGGCAATTGTGATAAATGATTAAAAGAAATGACTGATTGAATGACCACCAAATGCCCCCCGACATGACACCCAGTACTTTTTGGGGTGGGGGCTCCCGATTGGCCAGAACGGACCATCCGAGACCATCCTTCTACTCCCGAAGTTGGGACCAAAACGGTGTATTGAAACAGGCAATCTCCACGATGAAGATCAGGGCCAAAGCAGTGTTTACGACCTGATCTCCAAGTAGTATGTCAGGTACATATGAGGTGGAGGTTGCCGGATCTCATTGCCGGATCTCATGTGACGTCATAGTTACGTGACGTAGTGGCGCCATGTTGTGTTGTCATGGTAACCCGCGTGAGCGGCCATGTTGTGACGTCATCTCCATAGTGATACGTGGTGGTAGTACGCATGCGCAGCGCGTGTTGTTAGGGTGATACGTGTTTCCTTCGTCCATTTTGTATACAGGAGGCCGCCATCTTGGTTTCTATGGTAGCACGTGATTGCTATGTTACCAATGGCTTCTAACAAGACAGGGGTATGTTCGGGGGTGTGTTCCCTTGTAGAAGAGTAAATCTGATTACCACAAACAACCCGACAATCCCTCCAAATCACCAAAATCCACCCAAAATCACCGAAATTGACTTTATTTCCCCAATTTATCGGCTTAGCACGTAGTGCTATAGTACTAAGGGGTACAAAGGGGTGCGTTCTTTTGTAGAAGAGTAATGTTCTGGCTTAGAATTCTCCCAGAATCCCTTTTTGGATCTCTATACCATCCCTATCCTCAAATACTGAAATGAGTCGAAGAGTCGTTCGAGGAGTCACTCGAACGAGCAGTTGCTCGTTGGCTCATTTGCTCGCTGGGATTCGAGTCGTTCGAGCAATATGCCGAGTCACTCGATCGAGCAATTACTCTAAGGCTCATTTGCTCGATGAGCTTCGAGTCGTTCGAGCAATGACTTATCAGTAACTGCTCGATAGTTTATTGGCTTTGGGACTGCTTTTGTTATACACAAGGGAGATTACTCTGTATACAGATTATGGGAAAGCAAGCAGTCTGATTGGTTATAAATGATCTAGATAAATGAAACAACAAGAGTACTTCGAATAGGATCAGAACTAACAATAATAGACCAAAATAGCTAAATATAGTAATAATAAGCAAAGCTGTTCCAACTAATAGGCTCTTCTACGCTACTGGAGTATACTCTAGAATAAAGGAACATGGCCAGATAGACGATAACTATTGCATATATAGATAGAAGCAGAGAATTCTGGGTAATGACCAAAGGAACGTGTCTTTTAATGGGAAAAACGTCATGGTATAGGGATTCAAAAAGGGATTCTGGGAGAATTCTAAGCCAGAACATTACTCTTCTACAAAGGAACGCACCCCTTTGTACCCCTTAGTACTATAGCACTACGTGCTAAGCCGATAAATTGGGGAAATAAAGTCAATTTCGGTGATTTTGGGTGGATTTTGGTGATTTGGAGGGATTGTCGGGTTGTTTGTGGTAATCAGATTTACTCTTCTACAAAGGAACACACCCCCGAACATACCCCTGTCTTGTTAGAAGCCATTGGTAACATAGCAATCACGTGCTACCATAGAAACCAAGATGGCGGCCTCCTGTATACAAAATGGACGAAGGAAACACGTATCACCCTAACAACACGCGCTGCGCATGCGTACTACCACCACGTATCACTATGGAGATGACGTCACAACATGGCCGCTCACGCGGGTTACAATGACAACACAACATGGCGCCACTACGTCACGTGACTATGACGTCACATGAGATCCGGCAATGAGATCCGGCAACCTCCACTTCATATGTACCTGACATACTACTTCTCCATCCTGGAGACCTGTCCTAACCGGGACCCAGTCTGTTCTCAACTGTCAGGATTCCTTCCTCCGAGGCCTTCAGGTCGCACCTCACGGGAGAACAAGGTGCCTGCAAGATGGCATAAGCAGGATTGACCATTTTGGTCCGGGGCTGCGTATTCATATATTCCACAGCAAACCAGCTCAATTGAGCAAACCTGCCAATTAAAAAACCAGCAAACCTGCCCAATTGAGCAGGCCGTCCTCTATCCGCCACCTGAGGACCCGCCTAGTAGGGGATGGTCAAACCCCCCTAGGGTTTAGTGTATTATCCGTATGCATTTAACAGATCAAATTAATACTGAAGGTATAGTATTTGAAAGTTATATTCAATTAACAGGTTTATTCAATTAACTGGTTAAGCACTGCTAAATAGGGAGCGCGTTGGCTCAGTGGTAGACTGTTGGACTTCTGTGCTAGAGGTCCCAAGTTCGATCCCCGCGTTGTGTCCTTGGGTAAGGCACATTATCCCAGTTGCCTACATGGGGGCACGATGAAGTTTTGTACTAAGGCGTACTGCATGTTGATGGTGCACATGTCTTCAACCACTGTAGCCCTGCTTGAGCAGAGCTTGAACAGAGTTGAGGAGCTGACAGTTGCTCGGTGGTTCTCTCCGGGTACACTGGCTTCCTCCACCCGTAAAACTCTCACTGTCACGATTAGCCATTGTGCATACGTATGTGACCTTAAACACCAATAAATAATAATAATAAATGAAAGGTGATTTGAAGCATGGGTATTTTTTCCCAAAGATACTATGCTACCAGCAAGCGTAACATTGGTTTAGCAAGATTTTGTTCATAACTAATTGTTTGTTTACAATTTATTGGAGAGTGCTAACAGCACTCACCAATAAATTGCAACTAAACAATTTTATATAAGAAATTTGTTTTCTCTTGCTGAGTGGGCATCAAGCTATTGTATAGTGTAAAGCCACTAAAGTAGCTTCCAGCACTTTTCAATGGAGCCATGATAGTGGCTTCTACCACTTAACGAGTTAAGAGATATCCAAGTGGACTCTGCCATATTTAGTTTTCCTTCACACACCTATCTTACATATTCTCACTGATATGAATTAAAACACCTTGATCTCTTTATGTAACTTAAAGATCTGTTTTGGAGGAATTTTCCATTCATATGCGACTGAAAAAGTAAATTTTGGGGGAATGTTCAGGGTTTTTTTCTTCTTTTTGCATTTACTGGGAAGTTAGGCAGTGCTTATTTACTGTGGTAAACAAGCTATGTTTTACTGTAAAATAGGACCCAGTCACCAATACTTGGGGTGGAAGGCCTTTAAAATGGACAACATGGGAATAAACAATTGACTAAACTTGAGTTAATCTCTATGTTGCAGTCACAATTAGCCATTGTGTAGAAATATGTCACCTTAAACACCAATAATTGAATAAATTTAAATTTTGGCCCCAAAAATACCCAAATCCCTCGAGAGCTCGACACACATATTATTAACATTCAAATTTTGATATTTTTATACACCCGTGTAAAACAAGCTGTTAAGTGAAAATAGAACATGTTTTCATATTTGGAATTCACTAAAAAAAAACAATTTTCACACTCAGTTCCAGTGACAGGTCATTTGCTCAGTTTGAATTCATTTTAGTTCACCTGACTGAAAGTCTGGGTGAGGTATTGTCATCACTTTTTGTCCATTGCTTGTCGTCTGTCGTTCATCATCCTGCGCCCGTCGTCACACATTAAGTTGTGTTGAGTCTTCTCTTCCAAAACCACTGGGCCAATTCAATTGAAAGTTTGTGTGAGTGAATTTCCCGAAAGGGCATTATGTTTTTGTTCAAACCAATCTGCAGCCACCAATGGGGAGGTGGTGGAGGATTTTTTTTTTTTAAATCTTCTCATGAACCAATGGAGGTCGTGATTCCAATTATGTTGTACAGCCTCCTTTTGAGGTCGGAATCTAAATTTGTTCAAACGAAATTTGTATGGTAATATTTGTAGTCGTCCTCGGAGGGGAAAATTTTTCGGCCCAACTCAAATTTTAAAAAATCAGAACCCCTGGGTTGATTTGAACGACATTTGCTATGCAGCATTAGGTAACATGTATTTGATTTATGTCAAAAAAAATTGCCAATCGTCTTGTGGGGCTCCACTAGGGCTAAAAATAGAAAAAACATGAAGACAGCATTATCTCTGGAACTAAGCAACAAAAGGAATTTTTATTTGGTGTATGCTCAGGAGGTATGTAACCAAGCAAGTAAAAAAAAAAAAATATGATCAGTTGTGTTATTGGGGTAATTATGGGCCTACCTTGTTTTTACTGAGTCAACATTTTTTTATTTAATAATGTGTGTAATGGAAAAGTTGGATTCTCATTATTCAAAAACTAGTTGGCTTTATTCAGACAAACTATACACAATCCTTTCATATTTGGTATACAACATCTCTGGGGGGAGGGAAATTTCAAGTTTGTTGAAAGCAAGTCTCTGGGTTAATATTTGGGCTATGGGAGTCTGAATTTTAACAGTGCAAAATGAGGGAATTTCTTTAAAAAATCTTCTTCAGATCCGCCAGTCAGAATCCTTTCATATTTTGTATACAGCATCTCTAGGGAGGGTGGGGGGCGGTGGGGGGGGGGTCATATTCGAGTTGTTCAAATTAATTCCCAGCGTTAATATTTGGGCTCTCTATTTGGAGGCACGAATTTTAACTTAGTGCAATATGAGGGGATTTCTTTAAAAGTCTTTTTTCAGATCCACCAATCAGAATCCTTTCATGTTTGGAAAACATCTCTAGAGGAGGGGCGGGGGGGGGGGGCAGATTCAAGTTTATTCAAATTGGTTAACAGCGTTATTATTTGGGCTCTCTATTAGAGCCTGAATTTTAACTTAGTGCAATATGAGGGAATTTCTTCAGATTCACCAGTCAGAATCCTCTCATATTTGGTATACATTTTTGGGGAGTGAGGGGTTGTGAGATAAGATTCAAGTCTGTTCAAATCAGTGCAGTCATTCGTAATACGATATCTGAGAAAAACTAAAACTGGAGTCATTACTGATCACCAGAAGAATTTCAAGTTAAGGGTTGTTAACCCTTCAACACCAGAGGCATGGCTCGACAATTCAGAATTTTGAACGACCCGTTTGAAGATTGCCCCATCACATGTTCATTAACCTTTTGATGTTTTGCCCCAATTTTTTTTTTTTTTTTTTTTTTTTTTTGGGGGGGGGGGGGTGTTAACCCTTTACCTCACATAGCTTTCCCCCAAATACCCTGAACTTCATGATTAAAACCTTTGTCTCAAATTTTCAATAGAAGCCTACAAATATGAATATCATTGGAACCAGCTGATTCAGCTGGTTCCAATGATATCGATATTGGTATGAATTTATTGAGACATTGCCACGATGTGTGAGGTTGTGTAAACCACACTTAGGCTAATTTTCTGCGCATTTTCTCCATTTTATTAGGTAAAGGCTTAACTCTTGGTTAACCATTATAATTGGCAGATTTGGGGATGTGAATTTTGTCGAGAAATAAAAGTCATTATGATTTATAATAATTTATCTTTTATCATTGTTACATGTCTTCTAATGTCATTACCTTTCAATCAAATCTCCAATTATGAAACAATTTTTTGGTTAACCAAAACAGGTCTCCCAAAAATCTTTTTGCGTAACCTATATATATAAAGGCAACCCGTCCTATAGGTTGCCCCATTTGTCAAGCCCTGACCAGAGGCCGTTTTTTCCAGTTCCAATAGTTTATGATGGCGGACCAGAAGACTGAGTTACCCCCCCCCCCCCACACACCCCCACCCCTCCGTATCGGCCGCATCCGCCCGCGTAATCTACAAATTATGCAGTTGAAAAAATATATTTTCCGAAAAATTTCGACGAAACCTTATCACCAGACCACACATTGGAACGAGCTCGTCAACCTCGTTCTAATGGGAGCCACATGAGATAGTTTTGTTGAAACTGTTTAAAAATGTTTACAATGGCATGGAGGGGGTTCGAACCCACGCCGAGAGAGTTTCCTACGGCACCATCTGTAAGCGGAAATTTTATAGAAAAGTTCTCATTGATTTCCTTGCAGTGCAGTTTGTAGAATTGATACAATTACTTGATAAATGTTTAAAAACTGATAATTAAAATGATAAATGTTTATATCCTGTGGATTGGGTAACAAGAGCACCGCGTAGCGGGACAATATACGCCCGTTTTGTATTTTTGAAGGGTTGGGGTAAGGATGGGGGTGAGGGTGAAAATTGTTTGGTCCACCCCATATTCGAACTTGACCTGTATTTTGTTGTGATTAAACAACATACCAAGTTTGGAACCAATCGGAAAACAAATAATAAAAGTTATCATCCGGAAACCAAATATTTGATGCATTCTATGTCCAACAAGGTCCATAATTCAGGGGAACTTCGAAGTTCGAACTGACCCCATATTCGGACTTGACCTGTCTTTTGTTTTGATTAAACCACATACCATGTTTAGGAGTCAATCGAAAAAAAAAATACTAAAGTTATCATCTGGAAACCAAATGTTGATGAACGGACAGACCGACGGATGATGGACAAATAGATGGACAAATGGACAGACAGACAGACTGATTCCATAATTCGACGGTTTTTCAACAGGCGTATAAAAATCAGTTAGGCCATACTAAAGTTATTATCCGGAAAGCACAAAATGCACAAATTCAAGAGGAATAACTCTGGAAAGGTACATGTGATTTTGGCCGAAAGTGAACTTGAGCTGTGCTTTGTGGTCATAAACAAAATCTGAGAATTTGAAACAAATTAGTCAAGGCAAACTAAAGTTATCATCCGGAAACCACAAAATCCACAAATTTGCAATCATTCAAGGGGAATAACTCTGGAAAGATATATGCGATTGTGGTCAAAAGTGAACTTGAGCTGTATTTTGTGGTCAAAACCAAAAAAAAAAACTGAAAATTTGAAATAAATCGGTCAAGGCAAACTAAAGTTATCGTCCGGAAACGAAAAGTTGGGCTAAATTCCCATAAATAAAGGGTCATAACTCTACTGCAAATGGGCCTCTAGAAACGTACATCGAACCCATCCTGTATTTTGTCATACTAAATCCACATGCCACATTTAACTCAGCTCAAACCATTACAACTAAAGTTATCGTCCGGAAACGAAATGTGTCCATGGACGGACAGACTGACAGACGGGTGGAGAGACCATTCACATAATACGTCCCGTTTTTCAAACGGGTGTATAAAATCAACATCTGAAAAATTTGGTGTCAATCCGCCAAGGCGTTCGGCTTTAAATGAACGGAAACCAATTTGTTTTCAAAAATTGTGTTTTCAAAGGGCCATAACTCTGCTGTGGATGGACTGAGAAACACCAATATCGAACTTGACCTGTATTTTATTGCTACAAACAACATCTGAAAGTTTGATGTCGATCCGTCAAGGCGTTCGACTTTAAATGAACGGAAACCATTTTTTCGAAAGATTGTGTGTTCAAAGAGCCATAACTCTGCAGTGAATGGACTGAGAAACACCAATATCGAACTTGACCTGTATTTCATTGATAAAAACAACATCTGAAAAAATTGGTGTCAGTTCCGTCAAGGCGTTCAGCTTTAAATGAACGGAAACCAATTTTTTTTAGAAACATTGTGTTTTCAAAGGGCCATATCTCTGCAGCAGATGAACTGAGGAACCCCAATATCGAACTTGACCTGTATTTTAAAGCTAAAAACAACTTCTGAAAGTTTGATGTCGATCTGTCAAGGCGTTCGACTTTAAATGAACGGAAACCAAATTGTTTACGGACAGACAGACCGACAGACGGGCAGACGGACAGACGGATAGACGGACAGACAGACGGATAGACGGACAGAATGATAGCATAATACGACCGTTTTTTAAACGGGCGTATAAAAAGTTAACGCTGTTTCATAGCTCAGTGGTAATTAAACAATAACATGATTTTGGAGGGCATTATGGTTCGTGAGCGGCCCTGCATCGATGTTGAACAGCCCGAGGGTTTATTAAAGGCCCGAGACGAAGTCGAGGGCCGTTAATAAGCCCAAGGGCTGTTCAACATCGATGCAGGGCCGCTCACGAACCATTATGCCCGACAACAATCATGTTATTACTATTATTACCACTACGTAATTTGTAATTTTACACATTTCCAAAATGATATCCCAGCAATCAAAAGACACAAAATTTAATAAAACAGAAGCATTTTATTTGGGACCACGTAACTCAAAGAACGTTTTTACATTGTAGAAACTGATTACATCGAGACGATGAGAGAGTTTAAAAAAATTCCGTCTTCCACTTCCAGCGAGGGAGGTAATGCACGCAATAAAGATGACGAATCAGTTGCCATGGAAAATGGCTACAACTGACAACATGGCCACGTGTCATTTGTTTCTGTTGCTGTCGATCAACAAGACCGCAACATGGCGAAAGCATCAACTTTTCCTTGCGAGTTCTCGCCTCATTTCAAAATTTTCAATTCTAAAAGACGTCACGTGACAAGAGGGCCGATAATGAATTTTGTTTTCCATTAGCGGCTCTCCTATCACGTGACTACCGAGCAATAGAGGATATGATTGCCCGTTAAATCGACATTAATGCAGTAGGAAATGCCCTGTAAAGTGGTAATAATTTATTGATAATTAATTGAATAAAGATCTCTACATGATAAACACCAATAATTCAAGAGAAAAACTTCTAATGAATTTCAGTCCGAGTCGGAGTCCTCAATTCACTGACACCACCCCAATCCCTCTCTGCCTCTTAATATGCGCTGAGTTTTGAGTTTCAAGTTATTTTTCCGCTGCACAAGTTGACTAACTATTGTCCGGGGTTCAAACAAAACTATTTTTGATGAGATAACGGTATTACGGATAAAAGATAAAAACTTTTCTACCAGGCAACTGTCAGAACACCGTTTCTGGCACGATAAAAAAAAATTACGTTAAAATTGGGAAAGTGCTTTTGAGTTATCTCCCTTAGACCAGGAAAGTGAACATTTTCCGCATGTGCCAGAAAGACGGATTGTTGGGAATAAAGCAAAAGTGTCAATGAATAATCTTCCAAAAGATTTCTACGTTGTTCCATACTTTTTTCTGATTGTCGTTCAGTGCTTTCTAAAGGCTTGCATCAACTCTGAAAATAGTTTGTTGGATTACAAATCTGAGTGGAAGCTGACTTGTATTTTTTGTTCAAAAACAACACTCAACCAGTGATGTTGAGCTTTTATTCGACCGAATATTTTTGCCTTGAGATTTTGGCTGCTTCCTCTTATTTTGGAGATCAAAATTTGAGATCGCTCGATTAATATTCTGTTGATCAACTTAGACCAAATGTGTGACCAAATCACCCCGAGAAGTGCAAAATCAAGAGGGCTGGGAGTTATGTGTGGCTATTAGAAAGAAGGAAGTGTACAACATCTAATGGGAAGTGTACCCGCCTCCGTCCGAATACCAAGGCAACCATTTTACCACTAAACCATGGACGCACTTCAATGTTTTACTGTTTACCTTACTAAAAATGTCGGTTATACATGATTTTTATGGGCCAGACTTTAAACACAGGAATCGCATTTAATGGAAGATCTGTGAAGACGAAACTGCTTGAATTTAATTTTATTTCGCCTATGTCAAGCAGGAATTCCACCAGGCATGGAGTTTGGGTCGAGCCACTAAACTAAAAACTGTAAAAAAAATATATTTTGTAAGTTATCCCCAACGGGAGTTGATCCGGGGTCCACGACACCCAATCGCCTTACCATAGATGCTTTGCCCCATACCAACTGAACCAACGCCGCAAGCCGCAATGAATTTGCAAACAACTCAGCAAGTATGTCAGTTCACATTTACAACCCAAACCCCAGACCGATATTCGAGAATTGACAGCTTTCTAATGTTTGGAATTGCTGTTACCGCTACTAGCTATTCGTAAGTGTCTACACGACCCTTGCATTTATTGTATGCTCACCTTTTCAGCCCCGAAGGTGCTTTTTTATTTCTCCAAGTAACGTTTAATAACAAACTAAATTGTTGCTGAGGAAAAATTGCCGTTGCGCAGAAACGGGGATCGAACTTACGGTATCAAGTCACTTCGGCCCCAAATCATTTCGGCCTTTGGTCACTTCGGCTTCAAAGTCATTCGACCCTAGTCATTTCGGCCCCTTGGTCATTTCGGCCTCTTCGTCATTTCGGCCCCATTTCGATGGTAGCAGGTCCCCATTTCGATCCCCATTCGGGACGACTCGCGTTGTGTCCTTGGGCATGGCACTCCGGTTGCCTACATGGGGGCACGATGCACGTTGATTGTGCACATGTCTTCAACAATAAATAAATAAATAAATAAATAAATAAATAAATAAATAAATAAATAAATAAATAAATATTTCGATGGTAGAGATTTATAAACAACAACGCATAGTTTATGTTTAGAACTTAATGTTCAGTCATTTATTTTTACACACTGTACAGAAAAGTTGTACATGACATTAAACATTTTCCATGACTGAGTTCAATTTTCTATACGATTCTGTGAAACCGATGATTGACAGACTCTGTGCTGCCAACAAATTAGAATCTGTTCTTATGCCTCAAAGAGTGGTGTTTGGACAACGAAGACATACTAGGTGAGTTAGCCGAACTTGATTGAGGACAATAAAAACACATTAGATTAGTCATCATAAATAATAACGGGAAGCTTCAACAGCAAAATCAAGCGATCAAAGTAATTACCAAAGTATTTTGTTTTACAATGCTATACAAAGAGTTTATTTGATTTCCTTGTCGTTCTGTAAAACACAAATCAAGCATATACCTCCAGAAAGAAAATTTACCACCATGAAGAAAATCTGCTAAGTATGAAGGAATACCATATATCATATGTATACCTCAATATCTATTTGAGGTATAAGTGTTGAAAAACAATTAAATAAAAAAAAAAGTTAAAATTGAAAACAATGTTTACAAATATTTATTGGGGCCGAAATGACTTGGTACATTAGTACGGAAGCGTATTGCTGCCACGTGGAAAAAAAAAATAAATTGTTTCGTTTAAACGAAAACTTTTTCGTTTAAACGAAAACTTTTTCGTTTAAACGAAACCACTTTCGTTTAAACGAAAACTTTTTCGTTTAAACGAAAACACTTTCGTTTAAACGAAAACTTTTTCGTTTAAACGAAACCACTTTCGTTTAAACGAAAACTTTTTCGTTTAAACGAAAACTTTTTCGTTTAAACGAAAACTTTTTCGTTTAAACGAAAACTTTTTCGTTTAAACGAAACCACTTTCGTTTAAACGAAAACTTTTTCGTTTAAACGAAACCACTTTCGTTTAAACGAAAACTTTTTCGTTTAAACGAAACCACTTTCGTTTAAACGAAAACTTTTTCGTTTAAACGAAACCACTTTCGTTTAAACGAAAACTTTTTCGTTTAAACGAAAACTTTTTCGTTTAAACGAAACCACTTTCGTTTAAACGAAAACTTTTTCGTTTAAACGAAAACTTTTTCGTATATACGAAACCACTTGTTAGGCCCATCTTCTGCTTTTTAACATGCAATACACCTACGTGCCACCAAAGATGGCTGATAACCTAGGACGAAGTGAAATATGCGCAAGGCCCCACATCACTGCGCAAGACCTCACACCTGTTGCTGTCAGCAGGTGTATGTGCGTGGCGGGGATGGGATGGGAGGCATCTCGGGGGGGGGGGGGCATAAAGATGTTAGTAAAGACATGAAATTCAGATGTCTTTTGAGCCTATAAAGCCAGCCATAAAAAATGTTTAACAATGCATGGAGATTGAGGATGGGGCGTCACTTGAGCTTGGTCGGGCGGCAATATAGGCCTATGCTTATCCGCTACAGGCACAATCTTGGACTCCAAGGTGGAAAGACCTGGGTAGGATGGGGTCAGTGGCTGTGGTCTGGAGAAACGCACCCCACCCGCCCCAAATAATTAGGCCTACATTGCCCCCATCCCGCCCCCACCCACCCACCGCTAAATAAATTTCAAACAGCTACTAAGGATTTCCAGCCCCCGTCTTTCCTTAGGAGACTCCAAAACCCTTGATGGTGCTTCGGAATTTTAGAACATTTTGAATAGACCCAGACTCCCACCGGTCCAATGGCCTCATTATTCTTCAGGAGGCTTCAGAATTGCTCTCAACGCTTCACTGCTTGAAAATTTTACCAAGGGAGGGCATCCGGACACCTATCAATGGTTTCACCTTCCCCTCAGGAGGCATCAGAATGAGAATCGCCGACAGAGTTAAATAATTATATTTCAAGGAAGGGGCCTCGGATCCAGTAGCGCCGCTACAGTGTGTGTGTGTAGGGGGGGGGGGGGGTGTATGGGAGGGCATTTGCCCCAAAACATTGACTTTGCCCCTCCCCCATTTTCCACCTGTCCATCAGTGACAGATCCACACACCTCTCTAACACACACACACACTGATTCTCTTTTCTTTATTTCTATACAAAACTCAGCTGATGAACATATCCATTTGCAAGTTCGGATGCAGATACTTTTGAGCCATGTACGTTCATAAACGTATTTTTTTTTAAATATGGGAAGCGTATCTCGATTTTCAACGTCCAAAAATGTGAAGATTTATCCTAAAAGCACCAGAATATTTCATCTGATTTTTTTATCTGGGAGTAGAATCCCCCCCTCCTCCCGTGGGGTGGGCCTCTCCCCGATTTATTAGAAATTGAATCCCCCATCCCGACAAAAACCTCCAGCAAACCTCCTACGTTTGCTCTTGCTTCAAGAATGTAATGATATAATACTTTATGCCCCCCCCCCCCCCCCCCCATTAATGGAAAGCATGTGCCCTACTTGCACAACCCCTCCTCCACCCCATTGCGGAAAAAATCTCCGGAGCCTCCTCTGCCCGGGTCTCCCAATGGAAGGGGTGATACACCGGCCTATACCTTTCCTCTCCGGCCTTCGGGATATACCTGTGGCATATGGACCCCCATCCCCACTTGCAATCGTCCCCACCTGCGGCATATCGACCCATCTCCCCGCCCAGCCCCGCCCCGCCCCCAATTGCAATCTCCCCCCCCCCCCCCCCCACAAGTAGAGATTCTAATTCCGCCATTGGACCAGATTCCCTTGCATGGCGTTGGTAAGTTTGCCTTGAGGGTCTGAATGTTCGGACAGTGGGCGGGGGGGGGGGGGGTGTCGAGAGGACCATATGTTTTTTTTTACCCAAAATGATCCGTGCGCACGATATAATAATCCGCGCGCGCGGATTGTTAATTTGTTTGCACGGATTATTCTTTCTTGCGCACGGATTATTTTTTGTGAGATATGGTCTTGACCTCCCAACAGACAGGTCCGCTAGACCTACTTACCAACACCATGTATGAGAATCCGGCCCAGTCGAGGGGAGAATTCCAATTGAGTGTGTGTGTATGTGGGGGGGGGGGGGGGGGGGGCACTATGCCGTGGGAATATCCCGAAGGGCTAGCCGGGGGGGGGGGGGGAGGGAGTGGTGTCATACTGCGGTGCATTGTAAACCCGACAATGACAGAAAATAATCGAACAGGACTCCTGTTCATTCTAGCGCGGAGTGTTAGGGGCCTATAAAGGGCATGTTCGATTGCATTGGAAATTAGAGGGTGCCCCCGTAGTGAAGAAGAACCCATATTTGGAAGAAAGAAGGCCTGACGGAACCCTTTCGTATATCCCCTCCCACGATGGCAAGGGACATAATAATGTCCGACAAAGTTATAGGATGTGATACAGGTGTGCGGAAGCTTAACTCCTAATGGTGTCTTGTCACTGTCTATACATTATGTCCCTCACACACGCATCCATCCACCCTCTCCCCTCGCATGCACGCACTGTCTCTTTTGTATCCCCATAGGTCCAAATATGTGGAATTTACCCTAAAAGCACTCCGAACGGGTGGGAAGGCAGGGCAAGCTTCTCCTCCCAGATAAAAAAAATGAGCCCCCACCCCCACCTCCATCACCCTCCAGCAAACCTCCCATAGGATCACTCGTGCCTAAAGAATGTAATGGTATTGCATGTTAAAAAGCAGAAGACGGCCCTAACAAGTGGTTTCGTATATACGAAAAAGTTTTCGTTTAAACGAAAAAGTTTTCGTTTAAACGAAAAAGTTTTCGTTTAAACGAAAGTGGTTTCGTTTAAACGAAAAAGTTTTCGTTTAAACGAAAAAGTTTTCGTTTAAACGAAAATGGTTTCGTTTAAACGAAAAAGTTTTCGTTTAAACGAAAGTGATTTCGTTTAAACGAAAAAGTTTTCGTTTAAACGAAAAAGTTTTCGTTTAAACGAAAGTGGTTTCGTTTAAACGAAAAAGTTTTCGTTTAAACGAAAAAGTTTTCGTTTAAACGAAAGTGGTTTCGTTTAAACGAAAAGGTTTTCGTTTAAACGAAAAAGTTATCGTTTAAACGAAAACGTTTTCGTTTAAACGAAAGTGGTTTCGTTTAAACGAAAAAGTTTTCGTTTAAACGAAACAATTTATTTTTTTTTCCACGTGGCAGCAATACGCTTCCGTACATTAGGGCTGAATTGACTTGAGGCCGAAATGACTGCTGTCGAAATGACTTGTGGCTGAAGTGACTGTAATTCGAACTCACAAAGTTGAGATCTCATAATAACGTGTTGACCATTGTGACCACTACGCCATCCAAACAACACAAAATGATCGTGTTTCTGGAACTGTTGTTATCACCTTGCCTATCGGACCTGTGAACAGAGGCGTCAGAACCTCCATAAAAGTGGAGGGACACAAATTTACAACGCTACCATGCTTCGACCCTGTGTGAGAAAGGTTACAGTCGTATATCGATAAATGTACCATGACTCGCTATAGTCTCTCGTTTATAATAATAACACTTTGGTCAGCCGCTGATTTGTCACGGTTCTCGGATGAGAAGGCATTGGTTACCCCTGTACTCTCAACTGCCTCCCTATTCCCACGCTTCTCCTCTCCCCCCAACACTCGGAGACGAACTGCTTGATGGCATCCCTTGCCCCATTCTTCCCAATCTCTCCGATTAGCATATTAACCCTCTCCTTTGAATCTCCTACTAACCACATGTCCTTCATTCTCTCATCCCACTTCCCCATTATACGTAACCCGGAGGTCCATTGGCAGAAATATTGCCAGTGTTTGCTATGAGTAACCAGGAGAACCGGCTGTGCTTTGGATGCTATGATGTTGTCACTTGCCGCCACTGAATTAAATCAACTGTATTTAAACACATAGGATTCTTACACCATGCTTTATTAACCCTTTACCTAACATGAAAAGCAGACGACACTTGCAATAAAAATTCTTGAATAACTAGTTTTTTTAAATTTTTGTCTCAAAAACATAGGTTATGACCCCTCGTTGGAACGAGCTCGACGAGCTCATTCCAACGAGGGGTCATAACCTATGTTTTTGAGACAAAAAATTAAAAAATAATGAAAATTAATTGGCGAATTTTGAGAATAGCGCTGGCCGGTTTTGGCCGTTACGTTGGGTAAAGGGTTAAATGCTATTCTACAACTACTGACTGCTGAGAATACACAGAAGATATATCGCCAGTTTATTTATATGGGTTTCCCACGATTCTAGCGCCGGATGTGGATTCCTGGATTCCGGTCTCATGTCTTTTATTTGTCAATATTATACCTCACGTGACTTCCTTGCATTCTGTTTGGCTGAAAGGTGATACCCTATTTCGTGTATTTGTGCAGCATAAAACTGAAGGGTCACTACATGTGGGCACTACGTGTTTTCTATTTTAGTACGTGCACTTTATGCATTTTCTGGTTATAAAAACGTACAAAGCAACGATTTATCTAAAATGGTGGTAGAAAATTCCTGCCATCAATTAAACAATTTCGATTTACATAAAAAATATACACTTCGTTTTTTTAGTGTCGCAAGAATAGCCGCAGAGTTTTCTGAGGTGATACGTTCCGATAAATAGAGATTATTACCATAATGTGGATGTACAAAATATGTATCCGAGTCGAGCTCCTGGTTCTAAGGGCAGATCACGACGAGTCGAAGATGATTCGTGATCTACCCTTAAAACCCGGGGTGAGACATTGGCAGAGGCGAGGAATAGTATCATTGTGTCGAACAATTATCAATATCCACGCATCATTCTCATTTCTCCTTTATTGTTTAAAATAAAAACACCATTGCATGTTTACAATTTGGATTGTAGATTATTTGGTTAATTTGCATTTTCGTGTTGTTCGATATAATATAAGGACTATAGTGTATGGCTTGTCGTTGACTACGCCCATATAGTGCCCAGTGAGGTGGTGTAGCTCCCTCCGCTTCGTTACATGGTGTAAAGACTTTTAGTCTCAGTAGTTTGTGGAGTGAGATCCCTTGTACGAAATAACTTCGCGACCAGTTCCTCCGGTCATACTTTTTCTCACGCAGGGTCGAACCATGGTCGGCCATGCACGTCCTTTGACTCAGGGGGCCCGCATACAGTGTTGGGCCAGCAGCCCCTGGCGGCCTCCTGCCACGGCTGGGAGTCCACCTGTCCAGCTGAGGATTGCAGCGAGGAATATACGTTCTGAAACGTGCTTCAAAGTTATTACATTTTATATTAAAATTTCTACCGTTGGCAAGCCTATGTATTATCTAACTATGGCCAGATATTTTCACGAATCTATTATGGCATGGACATGTAAAAATCATCATCCACAATGCTACTATCGAATTAATATAGAATTTCTTCCTTTTCACTGGTGGCCTCCAAACATTATTGTTGGACCTGTAGTTATTTCACGTGAGACTTCGGTGAGTTCAATCTGGTGAAAACCCATTTTAAGATCAAGTTTACTAAACACGGTACATTGATTCATATCAATGAGTACTTCGTCAACAGTTGGAATTTGAAATCTCTCCCGAACAACTGCCTGATTGTCTCATATCGACACAAATACGAATGTCACCTGCTGCTTTTGGCACTATCACTAAGGGACTAACCCATTTATCCGGACTTTCAACTTTTTCGATGATGTCCTTTTCTAGAAGTTCCTGGATTTTGATGTCTACTTTTTCGCGCAAATGGTGGGGAATTCTTCTGACTTTTTGAATAACTCCTGCTACGGAATCATCAATGTCCAATTCACACTAATAGTCTGTTAATTTCCCCAAACCATTAAACAAATCTAAATAGTTACTGATGTCTTTGGTAGCCAGGTGGTTAACTTGAGCTCCTACTTTCAGAACACCCATTCCTTCAACTGTTTTACGACCCCGATGAGTGAACGACCTTTACCGTCTATTACGACAAATTCTTCATCAGATTTATGATTGTTCGTGTCTAACTGTGCTTGGATTTCTCCATGTATTTTAATACGTTTTTCTTGGCCATATGCATAGGCCTACAGTTCAAGTGTAGATTTTTCTGTCTGACATCTAATATTTTGCTGTTTTAATTTTAACCAAGTGTCTTTATCAATAACGTTAAACGTTGCGCCAGAGTCTATGAGAACATTTCGTAATTTAATTCCTCCAACTACTAAATCAATTTCAGCAGGATTCTCGCTTACAGTCTCCACAGAAAAAACATATTCACTGTTTCAGTCAGCTGCATTAACTTTAGATTTGTAGGCCGGTTTATTTCTGTTTGTGTCTGATAGTCTTTTCGAATGTTCCTTCGTTTTGCATAGCCTGGCAAAATGACCAACAGGTCCGGTCTTTTTCCACTTCGAACCCTTTGCTGGACACGACTCGTCTTTTGAACAGTGCCCTTCTACGCCACATCGAAAGCATTTTCCCTTCTTCCATGTTCTCTTTTGAATCTGATTTTGAGGTGCAATTTTGCGCGATTGCGCACGGTTGACCTGTTCAGTTCTGCTCGAACTCTCGTCTGAAGTTTCCGCTTTCTCTCCCTCCATTTGTCAATCTTTCTGAATAAATGACCTTATTATTCCTTTTAACCTGAACACTGGCTCCCTATGGAATTCAGTATGAAATTGATTTTTGTTACTTAACCCTTTACCCAACGCAGACGATATCAAAGTTTATTATTTTAAATATCATTTTTTGTAAAATTTTTCAAAAAATTTCAACAAAACCATATCATGTGACCCCTCGTTGTAACGAGCTCGACGAGCGCTTTCCAACGAGGGGTCACATGATATGGTTTTGTTGAGAATGTTTGAAAACTAATATTTTTTCAACTGCTGAATTTGCATATTACGTGGGCGGATGTGGGCGATTCGTTAGGTAAAGGGTTAAACTTTAAAATCCTACTTTGACCACGAATCTTTTCTCTTTACGTTTACTGCCAGTATCAAAAGTTGGCCTCGGTTGGAATCCCACCTGTGGCAACCGCTTTGTGTCCTTGGACAAGACACTTCATCTTCATTGCCCGCGTGCTGCACGATGACGCCGTCAGGGAGGTTGATTCTATACTCCGTGACGCCGTGTACTAAGGCGTACTGCACGTCGATGGTGCGCATGTCTTCAACCAATCTAAGCCTGCCTGTGCTGCAGTGCAGAGTTACGATGTTGGGCGCTGGCAGCTGCTCGGTGGTTCTCTCCGGGTACTCCGGCTTCCCCCACCCGTAAAACTGTCACGGTCATGATTAGCCATTGTGCATAAATATGTGACCTTAAACACCAATAAATAAATAGTATCAAACGTTGACAAAACTACCGGCGGCTCAATAATCATTTTCTTTCATTTTTTGCGATACAGTAGAGTCATTTGCGACTCTGTTCTTTTCTAGGTCCAACCTAATTCATATTATCAATAATTTCAGAGGCACCGGACATCACTCAGTGGGGATCGTGTTTGTTTCTTTGAATTTTGATCAATCTGGTAATTCCAAGTCATAGTCCCACAAGGACGAAGCGCAGCGTCATTCGACTGTGAAGACGAAGCATGCTTTTTTCACATTCAAATGCAACAGGTAAAAAGGATACTTTGCAAGTTTAGCGTGGGTCGTCCAAAGTACTTATAGACCTTCAAGTTAGTGTCCACAAATTTTAAAACTATTTGAAGACCAGAAAATGTTCAAATAGCCAATACGAAAGACATGTTCGTGGAAAATTTGAAATTGGCTATGTCAGTTGCGGCGTTGCCGCAGCACATATGCCCTGGCACAGGAAATTGTCCAAAGTTCAAACATGGCCCGAAAGTCCGTAATATAATGGTAACAGTGGGGTGGAAATCCTCTTGAATTTTTGAACGGCTAATTAACACTTTTCAAACGGCATGTTTCAGAATTTCAGATTCTGTCATACATTCAAGACAGAATTTGAAATATCCGTTTACCATTATATTGTATTTTGGACACACTGTTTACAGTCATAACCGACTTAACCTCAGGAGAACATTGCGATCTACCAGCGTTTGAAAGTTTTCAGCAGTCAGCCCTCTAGGCTTGTACCCTATGACTATGCCAATTAAGATCCTGACCCATAATTGGCATAGCCATGGGGTACCTGAGGCTAGGGGCATGTAACACCTCAAAATCATGCTGTGTCGCCGTCGGTGACGCTATAAATGAAGGCGACCAGTAGATATATTTTGCATAATTTCAAAGGTATATTTGTTTTCCATAGCGAATGGTGATGGAGGAAATAAATGTTGTATGTTTTTACTTCAATTCATGTATTGTCCCCAAATGAAAATCCTGGCTATGCCCTACATGTGAGACAAACACGAGCTAAAGGGGGGGGGGGGGGGGGCGACGGCGACCCCCCCCCCCCCCCCCCCCTGTATCCGCCATTGAATGGTAAAGGTGTAGAATAGGGGACTTTTCGTTTTTTTTTTAAAATAACAATTTTCTCGCTATTTTTTCTCTGTTTTCTTCAAGTAAACTGTATTTTGAACAAAATGACACAAAATTAGGTACCGTACCTCTATCATGTTTTAACATGTCAGAGAATAGATTTTAAATCCAGTTGAATTGCTAGTTTCTCAGTTGCCATTTGTTTCAACCGCTGAAAATTTCGCAGCATCTGTTGTTTTCATTCGTTGTTAAGAGTGACGTCACAGGGGAGAAATCATTCTCTATGATAGCAGGTCTGCTTCGCTTGTGTGCATTTTAGCAGGTGCGCTTCGCTTGTGTGCGTGTTCCTCGATTTAAGGTCAGTTCAGTTAGGACCAGGCTGAGCTAATCGGTAAGCTAACCCTGGCCCTTACTAGACTGACCCTAAAATTTGATCTAGGGTCAGTTTAGTGAGGGGGCAGGGTTTGTCAGTCGACATTTCAATTACTAAACTCTCCCCCTATGATAGCGATAATGGAACGGAGCGATTGCAGTGAGTTCGACGGCTCTGTCACAATAAAATCGTTAATATTTCTTTAAAAAAAATGATAAAAGTATGTGATTTTGTTTCATTTTGTTCAAAATATAGTTTACTTTAAGAAAACAGAAAAAATAGCGAAAAAGCGTTATTTTTTTAAAAAACAAAAAGCCCCCTATTCTACACCTTTACCAATATAATTTTTACGTCATTCAGTCCAATATTCTTCCCATTCCTCCTGTGGTGAAACCTTGCAGCCTTTCAAAATCATTAATTTTAGAAAAAATGAATTTGTTTTTTGTGTCGAGGGGCAAAAACAGTCATTCGGGGTATAACTTCTTTAAGGGGACGTCCAACCTAACTTTGGTCAAATTTCATGCAGTTTTCTTTCAAGTCTAAAAAAGGCCCAAAATGAATAACCCCAATAAATTATATACCAAAATTCTTGGAATGAAACCTAGAACTTGTGGAAACTGAAATTTGCCATGGAACTGTTGCCATGTGTAAATAGCACCACCTGAAAGTCTGCTATGGCATAAGTAAGAGAACAAAATTTTAAAAATAAAATACCTCAAAATAAAATAACAGCTGTATTCTATAAACATTTAAGTACATACTCGAAGAAATCTTTTCCTATTTCGTGAAAGTAATAAAGATTGAGACCAAATGATATAAGTGGAGTGGTCACTGATTGAAGGCAGACATTTTCTTTTATTTATGTTTTGATTTGGGGAGTTCAACAAAGGTCAACTTGAAGGAGTCCACCAGAAGAAGTATGGAAGGTCAAAAGAGTGTCTCCCAATATAAAGATGTATGTGTCACTGTGGTGGTTTGGAAAGAAACTATGATATTATCCTATGTAGAATGCACTGCAAAGTCATACATTGTAGTTGAATAACGTCATTAAGAGCAGATTCTTCCCATTCAATCCTATAGAAAAAGTTCCCATCAAGTTTTTATGGGAACTCAAAACTCGAAAATAGGAATATATATCAACAAGCCTGGAAATAAGAAATCTCTCATTTCAGAATGAGGTCCAAAGAGGGAGAATTTGCTGATGCTATCCCATACAGTGGGCCAATTTATCCACTGGGTACTTCTTTCTGTTTAGGCTTGAGACCTTGATTCAGACTGAGGTTGTCAGAGGGTAAATTTAATGATGCTACCCTGCTGTGCAGGGTAGCATCACAAAATTCACCCTCTGGGGACCTCATTTTGCAGATGACAGTCTGCTTATTTCCAGGCTTGATATCAAGCGAAACAGGGTAATCCTTTACAATAGTGGGTTTTTGTTTTTTTTGCGAAATTAGGCAATATTTTCTTGCTTCTTTTGGGTTTTTTCCATTTTAAAACACTTTTCCAACTTAAATGATACTTTTTTGATGAAAATATTCATATTTTATTAAGAATTACTCTTTATTGCGCCGTTGAAAATAAGTCGACTCGAAGTTACCATTGCGGTTGGCTTGTTCTTTCTCACTGGTCGGGAGTAAGTGGGTGTGCTCGTATGCAAGTGTAATATACACCCTGGGTGGAATGCGGGAGAAATCAGTGAAAGATTTGTTTTTAAGGCAAGTGAAAATTAGTAAATTAGTGAATAACTTTTATATCAATCTTGTATCACTAGGGTCAGTAGTAGCTGGGGCCAGGGTTAGGGTACCCTAAATCATTAGGGTCAGTAGCAGCTGGGGCCAGGTTAGGGTATCCTAACCCTGGCCCCGCTGCTACTGACGCTATTTTGATGTCACCTCAAATCTTGTTGCGCGTACATTGATGCCTCCCTTGCTTTGAAGAAGACACAGAGGGCGCTGACGCTGAAACAAAATTGTGCCGACGACTCCATTCGAAAATGCTACACTCAGAGTGTTATTAAAATGCATTTTTTCATTAAATTTCTTGCCCCGGAATCAAATATTTTTCTATTAATTTGTTGGAAAAGTGTTTTAAAACGGAAGAAACCCAAAAGAAGCGAGAAAAAATTGCCTAATTTCGCAAAAAAACAAAAACCTGCTATTGTAAAGGATTACCGCTTTCGCCCTTATTACTGGCTGCAGTCGATAGTACACGTATTTCCTTACATTTGGGCAGAGTTTATTGATCCAAACTATGTTTTATCCTTTAATTATCGTCATTTGAATACTCGTGAAGCGTCGACAAATATTTCTAAATCGTCCATGTTTTTGTATAAATATAAAACAGTAAAAACAATAACCCAGTAATGGCGCCGAAACGGATAGACCTTTTCATCGATTCGGAATCAGAATCTCAATCTCATTCGCGCAGAATAGGTTAACTCGATCGCATTCGCACAGAGCAGGTTATCAACGAATTGCGTTAATGACAAATTGGGTTAATTTACCTGGTTCGGTAACGGTCAAATAGTCTACCTTTTCAAACACACAATTATTTTTATACTGTACCAATGACCCAGACTTAGCTGGTGCCAGCTCTTAAATTCTAGGGCCAAACACAAATTTTGCCCCCCCCCCCCCCCATCCCCAAAATTTGCATCAAAATCCAAAAAATAGATGTCCTATGTGGTCCTCCATACTTTTGTCCACTGCGCATGCTCAGTGTCCAGGAAGTACCGAAACTGGATCCAAATCCTCATTCTTTGTTTGGCCCTTCAATCAAGAACATCTCACTGATATCTGCGTTTATAATCTCAGTTAAAATGATGCCAGACACAAAATCATGAAAGAAATGGTGGATCTAAGGGTGAAATGAGAGGATGAGAGGAAGAAACAGTGGAAGGATGTGTTCAGGGCTGTAACTTATAATTTTTAGCTCAACTTTGACGAAGTCAAATTTGAGCTATTGTCGTGGCCTGTTGTCCGTCTGTCCGTACGTCAACAATTGGCTATGGCTCGGGCTAGAGGTCGTATTTATGAACCGATCTTTACGAAACTTCCTGTGTACCTTTGTTATGACCCTGGGACGGGAACGAGTGTTTTTTGGTGTGGTCCGAAATTGTGCCAGCTGCCATTTTGTACCGACAATGCAGAAATCTGTTTTTTGTACAGAACTTCCATATGAAAGCTCTGATTTGAATAATTTTTTGTATGAATGTTTAGTACCATGGGATACATCACATATAATACAGGTTTTTTTCTTGTGCGTAAATTATGCAAATTAGACTAACTTTGATGTTTTTTGGTGTTACTTTCAGCACTGTAAGTGCAAATGCCAATACGGCTCGGGCTAGAGGCCGTATTTATGAACCGATCTTTACGAAACTTCTTGGGTACCTTTGTTATCATCGTGGGACGAGAACGAGTGTTTTGGGGTCCGGTCCGAAATTCAAGATGGCCGATGGCAGCCATTTTGTACGAAATTTGGTGCAATCAGATTTTTGCACAGAACTTCCTTATGAAAGCGCTGATTTGAATAATTTTTTGTGTGAATGTTTAGTACCATGGGATACATCACATATAATACGGGTTTTTTTCTCGTGCAGAAATTATGCAAATTAGATGAACTTTGATTTTTTCAGTGCTGCTTACACACAGTAAGTACACATGTCAATACGGCTCGGGCTAGAGTCTGTATTTATGAACCGATCTTCACGAAACGTCTTGGGTACCTTTGTTATCACGAGAACAAGTGTTTCTGGGTGCGGTCCAAAATTTAAGATGGCTGCCAGTGGCCATTTTGTATCGAAATTAGGTCTAATCAGTTTTTTGTACACAACTTCTCAGGCTAGATGCCGTATTTATGAACCGATCATTACGAAACTTCTTGGGTACCTTTGTTATTACCGTGGGGTGAGAATGAGTGTTTTTGGGTGTGGTCCGAAATTCAAGATGGCCACCAGCAGCCATTTTGTACCAAAATTAGTGCAATCAGTCTTTTCTACAGAACTTCTGTAGGAAAGTTCTGATTTTAATAAATTTTTGTATGAATGTTTAGTAACATGGAATACATCATATATAGTACGGGTTTTTTTCTCGTGCAGAAATTATGCAAATTAGATGAACTTTGATTTATTCAGTGCTACTTATACTCTGTAAGTGCACATGTCAATACGGCTCGGGCTAGAGGCTATATTTATGAACCGATCTTCACAAAACTTCTTGGGTACCTTTGTTATCACCTTGGGACAAGAACGAGTGTTTCTGGGCGCGGTCCAAAATTCAAGATGGCTGCCAGTGGCCATTTTGTACCGAAATTAGGTCCAATCAGTTTTTTGTCACAACTTCTACACAGCTCATATTTGTGAACTGATCTTCACGAAACTTCTTGGGTACCTTTGTTTTCACCTTGGGACAGGAATGAGTGTGTTTTGGAGTGCCTTTGTTGTCACTGTGCTATGAGAACAAATATTTTGGGGTTCAGTCAGACCCACTCTGGGACTCAAAGATTTTTTCTAGTTTAGCATCTGACTGTCACCCACCTTTACAATACTTTACCTATACATTTGTTACAGACTACGGTCAGTATTTATGTACAGACCATTACAATACTTTATATGTACCTTTGTTATCAGGTCATTACCTAGATGTTTGTCATTGCTGTGTCACATACTATACATGTACATGTCTTTGTCTTGACAAGTTGAGCTACAGTGTCATTGACACTTTTCATTTTTTCTTTTGAATTAATTTTCAAAATGTTTGTAATGGATAATCATTATTATGTATCTTTGTTTTCAAGGGTTGGTGCGAGTACGATGACTGTTTAATATTTTTTCAAAATGAAAGAATATTGTTCAATTGTAAATCGAGGAAGTCTTCCTATGATTCTCATGTTCATTGTATTTGTTGTAGTCTGTGTACTCGCACTAATTCTTGCTCAGTGTGTGCCAATTCAGATGACAAACGTTGGAGACGTGTGTCATGGTATATTGTTAGTAGTGAGAGGTCCATTCCGGTCCTCTCTCCATAGGGACACTTTAGTTTTTTCATTGTCTTTTTCAGAGGAACAAGAACAGGGTGATGGTTCTGTGATGTCTTCAAAAGTGTGCTCCCGCCGTCGCAATACTGAGCTAGCGGCAAAGTGCTCAAAGGAATGCAGCAAGTGCCTAAGAGGTTCCACGTAGGATCGGTGAGCACTTGTCGCCCGCTAGCTCCCCCGGTGAAGCAATCATTCACGAAATGGTTGTGACGCCGGGTTTGTCCGTTGCGGTCCAGGAGAGAAGGGGTGTTGTGAGCACTATAATCTCGGATCACGCACACTTGGCAATGACGGATCGGAGGATGGAATGGAGGAAGCCAGTCAGTCCGGTAGCTAGCTCGTCCAGGT
The DNA here is from genome assembly GCA_031216915.1 of Pictodentalium vernedei. Classification (NCBI taxonomy): domain Eukaryota; kingdom Metazoa; phylum Mollusca; class Scaphopoda; order Dentaliida; family Dentaliidae; genus Pictodentalium; species Pictodentalium vernedei. The sequence continues at coordinate 447,537,271 of CM062292.1, forward strand.
CTACCCGGACCGCGAGTGAGAGAGGCCCCCTCTCTCTTACAACAACATCTGGGCCCAGATGTTGTTGTATGTAACGTTCGTTAGTCGGAGCATACGTCCACTCCTCCTGCTCGGGACGCTCCGCCGCATAGACAGTCCGACGTGGCTTGTCTATTGGCTTCCTCATCCTCACGTCAGCACACACGACCGCATCTTGGCTATGTGACCGCAGATATCCAGCCTGCTTCGCCGACCAGGGAGTCCACGTCGACCAGGTCACGCCATCCGCTAGTCAAGGACACGAGGCCTTTCCAGTCGGGGTGTTCGCATATGAGAAGTATGCAGGAATTGAGGTCCCAGGAGCTTCCAGCGGCTAAATTACGTAAGACCGCGGCTCCACAGGCCTCCGTGACAGACTTGCTATCACAGATAGCTCAATTCAACGCAGCATCCCAGCAGCCATCAGAAACTTTTTCAGTACAGAAACTGTCCGAGGAAGCTGGGTCGGTTTGCTTCCCTGCAGAGTCGGAAAGGAACGACCGAGATTCTTATGTGGTCCAGGCAGATGGTAAAAGGGAATCGGCGCAGCTGAAATTTTCCCTTTCCGAACAACTTAAGGTGGCCTTAGATTTCATCCGGCACACCTTTTAGAGGTTGTTTCTCCAGACCAAAATGCTACGTTACCTGATAAGAAACTGAAAGCGTCGCTGGACACAGATTTATTCGGCCGGAATAGGGACATTAAGCCTGACTTTCCGACCCAGTCCAGAAATGTCACGGACATTTGTACTTCTTAATGACGCTATATTCAAGCTAGCCTTTAAGACTGGCAAATCAGATTTCTTATCGTCTCATGCTCTACAGCTGCCTTTCATCAAGCATAGAAATAGATTTGAAACGGCAGGACAGGGCGTGCCGAGAGTTCCTCTGCGTTTAGACGACCAGGTAGATGACTTGGAATTGTCATTGCTGGTGTCTGTCGATTTATCCAGTACGCTGGTGACGACTATCTTGTCTAACAGAAAAATCAGTTCAGACGCATTATCTTATGCAGATCACCTTACCAGAGTGTTATCATTACGTCGCGAAGGAAAGAATTCCAGGATCTTCAAAAATTCCTTGAGAGTTCTTTCGAGGGCCATAGCATTTTCTACATATAACTCCGCCATTTCAGTGGCAATATGGAGTTAGTCAGACGTGATGCTGCCCTGGCTGCATCCACAAGAGTGGATAGTAAGGTGAAAAACTCTCTTCCAGTCGCTCCGGTCTCAGGAGAGCTTCTCTTCGACGGTAAGCTTTCTACAATCTATAATCAGATTACTAAGAAAGCTTCGGATTCTCTGCTTTTAAATCCGCTTTGAAAAAGTCGGACTCAGCAGGGAGGAGTAAGGCAGGCACTTCGGGGTGGAATACGTCCAAAGGAAGTTCCTATAGAGGATCTAAGAAAGCCTCTATGTCTTACTCCGGAGACCGTCAGAATAGCGACTCAGATAGGGGTCATAATGCTGGCCGAGATAACCGGTCAGATGCCCTAGGTCGACTGGGCGAGGTGCGGGTCATGGAGGACGTGGTTTCTCCTCCCACAACCCTCGCAGGGCCAGGAGGTGATGGTCTAAACCTCTATTGCATTCCAGTGGCGGAAGGCTGTCAAGATTCTTAACCAATTGGTTGTCAATTACGGATGACCCATGGGTACAAGGGGTTATTTCCGAAGGTCTAAAACTGTCCTTCAAGGGAAAACCTCTGTTAACTGGAAGTCCACGCTGGTCTCAGCTTCTGTTAAACGTTCAGAAGAGAGATTCGCTTCTATCAGAAGTTCAATCTCTTCTGAACAAGAACGCTATAGATGTCGTAGAAAACCAGGAATCTCCAGTTTTCTACAGTCACCTGTTCCTGGTTCCAAGACCAGATGGCTCATTTCGTTCAGTTATAGATCTGAGCTGGATAAACAAGCTGATCGTGGCTCCAAAATTTTATATGGAGACCATCCGATCGGTCAGAGCGAGCATTTGAGTGAACGATTATGCTGCGAGCATAGATCTCAAGTATGTGTACTTTCACGTCATGGTACATCCGGCATTTAGAAAGTACCTTCGCTGTCCCAGGAGTTGTTTTCAGTTCCGAGCAATGATGCTCTGGTCTGAATCTAGCGCCCTGGGCCTTCACTCGAATAATGATCTCGGTAATGACTCATTTCCAAGCTCATTCGTTTGTGGTAACGTCGGCCTACTTGGACGACATTCTTCAGAGTTATGGCAGCAAGTTAATGCTTCAGAACGATGTTCAGAATTTGCTTCAATTGCTCCAACGTCTTGGTTTCATAGTAAACGAAAAGAAGTCGGATCTAGTGCCGTGCAAGTCGTGGGAATGAGCTTAGAGATGCACAACAATCTCGTTCGTCTGCCGTTAAGCAGAGCGATATTAGTCAGTTGTTATGCTCGCTTTTGTCTTCACTCAGATGTAGTAACAGCAAGAGAATTCATGAGACTGACAGGTTTGTGTGGAGCCGCTGCAGATCTTATTCCGATGGGGCGGCTACGCACTCGTCCACTCCAGATATTTTTTACTCAGAATTGGAGTGTGAAGACTCATTCGCTCGAAACGAACATCGTCTTGTCGAATCATGTGAAACATGAGATTCAGACTTGGGCAGATTTTCAGTGGTTAACTCAGGGAGTACCACTGCAACTGCCGGATCCGATTTTTATGATATTGACGGATGCGAGTCAAACAGGTTAGGGCACAACTTTGAGCCCATAGGGCACAACTTTGAGCCCATCAGATTTGAGGTGCCAGGGTCTTTGGGATCTGCAGTTCCTAAACAAGCACATAAACATCAAAAGATGATGTCAGTTGGCTTGCGCTACGTCAGTGGATGAACATCATTCAGAATTCGCATGTTCAATTTCTGTCCGACAATTCGACAGTAGTAGCGTATATTCGGAACCAGGGAGGCACTCATTCCATTCCGTTGTTCAGTCTAACGGAAAGAATCCTGTTTGTCCTAGAGCATCAAGTTCTTCTATCGGTCCGTCATATTCCGGGTCGTCTGAATGTTCTAGCAGACTCCCTTTCTCAAAAAGGTCGTATATTGCCGTCAGGATGGACTCTCAACAAACGAGTATCAGATTTGCTACCTATGGGATTGTCCTATGATAGACTTATTTGCGACGCATCTCGACAATCAGTTGCAGATGTATGTGTTGTCATGCCCAGATCCTCGAGCGTTTGCAGTAGATGCCCTCTCGATCTCTTGGGATGGAATGATAGGATACGCATATCCTCCAGCTCTTTTGATTCAGCTGATATTGCTTAAATCAAGCAATCTCACTGCAAGATCCTATTGGTAGCATCTCTGTCACCCCAGAGACCATGGATTAATCTACTCAGGTGTCGGTTGTGGGACATTCCGCAGAAGCTTCCTCCACGGGAGGACCTTCTTTCGCAGGTAAAATCGCGCACACTGCATCACAACCCGCTAGGTCTCAACCTTCACGTATTTCCATTGTCCGGTCCTTCTTGCACGGCAAGCATTTTACAGGACGAGCAGTGGACACAATTCCTAACTGTAGGAGGACCTCCTCTTAGCTAAATTATGCTGCTAAGTGGAAGGTTTTCTCTCGATGGTGTAAGGATCATTCTATTGATTTTATGATCCCTACATTCCAGACATCGCTAATTTTTTTGGGAGGACCTTCTTTCGCAGGTAAAATCGCGCACACTGCATCACAACCCTCTAGGTCTCAACCTTCATGTATTTCCGTTGTGCAGTCCTTCTTGCACGGCAAGCATTTTACAGGACGAGCAGTGGACGCAATTTCTAACTGTAGGAGGACCTCCTCTTAGCTAAATTATGCTGCTAAGTGGAAGGTTTTCTCTCGATGGTGTAAGGATCATTCTATTGATTTTATGATCCCTACATTCCAGACATTGCTAATTTTTTGGTCTACTTGTTTGATGAGATCAAACTGCAGCCAAATACTATTAAGGGTTATAAGTCTATGCTATCGGATACCTATCCTCATTATAATGGCTTACAGATTGGATCTAATGTCTCTTTATCTAAGTTAGCGTAAAACTTTTCGATAAATAGACCTAGAACCATTTGGTTAATTCCCAAGCGGAATTTAGCTTGGGTTCTTCTGAAGCTAAAAGAAGCGCCATTTGAACCTCTTGATACAGTGGATTTCAAATACTTATCTTATAAGACAGCTTTTCTCTTAGCCTTCTCTTCTGCTAGAAGAGTTAGTGAGCTTCTTGCACTATTTGTTGATGATTCTCACTATCGTAGTTTTGGTAATACTATTACATTGACTACTAATGTTGGATTTTTGGCTAACAATCAGGCTCCTAATAAGTACCCTGAACCTATTGTTTAGGCTGTTCCGTCTCCAGACATTCATGGGCCTTTGCTTTGTCCAGTCAGAGCTGTGCGTATTTACAACGTAGATTTGAGTTTATCAGAAAGGAACGTAATGGTATTGTGTCTCTCTTTTTTGGTATAAACAAGAAAGATACATGTAAAGCCTGTTCTCCACTTCTCCTGGTGGGGATAATTCTGTTTACATGTAATTGAGTCTATTGGATTTTCCTTTATGCCCTAGGCCCTCCAGCCTTTTTTCTATTCAGCTAAGTCTGGGTCATTGGTACAGTATAAAAATGTTAAAAAATTTATAGTAATTTATATATTTTTTATACTTACCAATGACCCAGATTGGGATGGCCCTCCCATGAGTTCGGAACTCATACCTCCCGCTGATAACATAACGCTTACCAGTCACTGGTTATAAGAATGAGGATTTGGCTCAATTTCGGTACTTCCTGGACACTGCGCATGCACAGTGGACAAAAGTATGGAGGACCACATAGGACATTTATTTTTTTGGATTTTGATGCATATTTGGGGATTGGGGGGGGGCAAAATTTGTGTTTGGCCCTTGAATTTAAGAGTCAGCACCAGCTAAGTCTGGGTCATTGGTAAGTATAAAAAATATATAAATTACTATAAATTTTTTCACTTGAATGTAAAAATACTACTGCCAGTTTCAACAGTTCTTGTACTTATAGGCATGTGTTAAGGCAAAACACATGTACATTGCATTTTTATGAATCTTATGCAAGGACACCAAAACACATCATCAAATATTTTTTCCGATTTTTATCTTAACTTGACAAAAAGTCAAGAAACGCTATTGCCATCACGCATGCGGAAATCTGTTAGTCTGTGAGTCTGTGTACATTTTCCTTTAGCACAGGCTACACACCGTAGTTCTTCTCTGATCATCACGAAATTTCATATGCAGGTTTGGGGTCATGTCTGGATGAGAATGCCCCCTTTTGGTTGCGATCGGTCAACCTGTATGGCTGCCCGAGCCCAAAAACCATTAGCACAGTCTACAGGTCGTATTTATGAAGGGATTTCATTGTAACTTGGTAGGATGCCTCTTTATAATGCCTAGATGAGAACGTGTCCTTTTGGTCATGATCTCTCGCCTGTGATGGTTGTCCAAGCCGGAAACCCAAAAACTTTTAGCACAGTATGCAGGTCATATTTAATATGGAGGGATTTCATTGTAACTTGGTAGGATGACTCCGTACGATGTCTAAATGAGAACTTCCCCATTTGGTCGCGATCTGTCAACCGTGACGACTGCCCGAGCCCCAAACCCGAAAACCTTTAGCACAGTCTACAGGTCATATTTATTGAGAGATTTCATTGTAACCTGGTAGGTTGACTTCATATAACGTCCCCTTTTGGTCGCGATCATTCAGCCTTAATGGTTGCCCGAGCCCAAAAACCTTTAGCATAGTCTATAGGTCGCATTTATGGAAGGATTTCATTGTAACTTGTTTGGTTGACTCCATATAATGCCTAGATGATGACATCCCCTTTTGGTAGTGATTGGGCAACTGTGATGGCTACAGGGGCCCGAAGCCCGAAAACCTTTAGCACAGTCTACAGGTAATATTTATGAAGGCATTTCTTTGTAACTTGGTAGGATGACTCCAAATAATGTCTAGATGAGAACGTCCCCTTTTGGTTGCGATCATTCAGCCTTAATGGTTGCCCGAGCCCAAAAACCTTTAGCATAGTCTATAGGTCGTATTTATGGAGGGATTTCATTGTAACTTGTTTGGTTGACTCCATATAATGCCTAGATGATGACATCCCCTTTTGGTCGTGATTGGGCAACTGTGATGGCTACAGGAGCCCGAAGCCCGAAAACCTTTAGCACAGTCTACAGGTAATATTTATGAAGGGATTTCTTTGTAACTTGGTAGGATGACTCCAAATAATGTCTAGATGAGAACGTCCCCTTTTGGACACGATTGGGAAACTGGTGGCTACAGGGGCCAACAAGCCCGAAAACCTTTAACACAGTCTACAGGTCATATTTGTTAAGGAATTTCATTGTTGCTTGGTAGGATGACTCAAAATATTGTCTGGATGAGAACGTCCCCTTTTGGCCGCGATCATTCAGCCTTTATGGCTGCCGAGCCCAAAAACCTTTAGCATAGTCTATAGGTCATATTTATGGAAGAATTTCATTGTAACTTGTTAGGTTGACTCCAGATAATGCCTAGATGATGACATCCCCTTTTGGTCGTGATTGGTCAACGGTGATGGCTACAGGGGCCTGAAGCCCGAAAACCTTGAGCATAGTCTATATATGAAGGGATTTCATTGTAACTTCGTAGGATCACTCCAGATGATGCCCAGATGAGAATGTCCCCTTTTGGTTGCGACCATTCAACCATGATGGCTGCCCGAGCCCGAAGCCCGAAAACCTTCAACACAGTCTACAGGTCATATTTATGAAGGGATTTCATTATAACCTTGTAGGTTGACTTCATATAATGTCTAGATGAGAACGTCCCCTTTTGGACGTGATTGGGCAACTGTGACGGCTACAGGGGTCCAAAGCCCGAAAACCTTTAGCCAGGGTTTCCGCTAGGGGAAAATTTGTGGGCCTGGTAGTTTAAAGAAAGTGAAGGCGTCGGCCGCACGTGCCAAAGGCACGTGCGTATAGAAGGGGGTCTGGAGTTTCCCCCCCCCCCCCACCCCTCCGAGAAAATTTTTGTTTTTAGGTGCTCTCTGGGGGCATTCTGGTCGCTAAAATGCTGAATAATTGAAGTGGAAAATATGTATTTTTTCCTCCTACAATTCTCTAAATTCCCACAGGACACACAATACTACATCTGTTTGAAGGTTTCATAAATACAAACCCAAAACAACACAAAATCCTCGAATCCTGACAGTGACTGCGACGCTTGACCTCAATTTTTTTTATACAACCCGATACGTGCCAATGTAAATAATTGGAAATGCAGAGAGAACGAAATATTTGAAAAGAACCAGGATTCGGACGTGTGACGTCATGCACATGCAATTACATCATTTATCGCTCAAAATAAAAGCCAGTAATTTCGGACCAAACACGACAATTTGAGTCCGAAATTTTATAGGCGACGTTTAGGATTTGAACTTTGTTTCTCCCTCTTGTCTGGGGGTTATAAAGTATCAGGTTGTCGCCAGTAATAGTAGGCATAGTATACAACATAATTATGCCTATATTACGTGGAAACAAAGGATCTTGAGTGTCGTTACGATACAGCATTGTACTCGACATTTTTACCACCCTTTTCTGACTGATCATAGTATGATCGGTGGAGAATGGGTCCGGTCGACAGACCCGCAGCCAGTCGAGCGGAAACCCTGCTTTAGCACAGTCTACAGGTCATATTTATGAAGGGATTTCATAGTAACTTGGTAGGATGACTCCAAATAATGTCTAGATGAGAACGTCTCCTTTTGGTTGTGGTCATTCACCCTTGATGGCTGCCCGAGCCCAAAAACCTTTAGCATAGTCTACAGGTCATATTTATGGAAGGATTTCATTGTGACTTGTTAGGTTGACTCTATATAATGCCTAGATGCTGACATCCCCTTTTGGTCGTGATTGGTCAACTGTGACGACTACTGGTGCCCGAAGCCCGGAAACCTTGAGCACAGTCTAGAGGTCATATTTATGAAGGGATTTCATTGTAACATCGTAGGATCACTCCAGGTGATGTCTAGATGAGAATGTCCCCTTTTGGACATTATTGGGCAACTGTGACGGCTACAGGGGCCCATATCCCGAAAACCTTTAGCACAGTCTACAGGTCATATTTATGAAGGGATTTCATTGTAGCTTGGTAGGATGACTCCAAATAATGTCTAGATGAGAACGTCCCCTTTTGGTCGCAATCATTCAGCCTTGATGGCTGCCCGAGCCCAAAACCCCAAAACCTTTAGCTTAGTCTATAGGTCATATTTATGTAAGGATTTCATTGTAACTTGTTAGGTTGACTCCATGATATAATGCCTAGATGATAATAATATAATAACACTTTGGCCAGCTGCTGATTTGTCAGGGTTCTCGGACGAGAAGGCCATGGTTACCCCTGTACTCCCAACTGCCTCCCTATTCCCACGCTTCTCCTCTCCCCCCAACACTCGGAGACGAACTGCTTGATGATATCCCTTGTCCCATTCTTCCCAATCTCTCCGATTAGCATATTAACCCTCTCCTTTGAGTCTCCCCCAACCACATGTCCTTCATTCTCCCATCCCACTTCCCCATTATACTCCCAGTGAATCTCATTCTTTTAGACTGATACTTTGGGCATTCTAGAAGAAAGTGTTCCAGGGTCTCCACCATGTCCAAGTTACACATCTGGCACTCCCTTTCACTGTCTTTCCCAATTTTTTCCCTCAGCTCCAGGGATCGTGACCTCAGCTTGAACAACAATGACCCCCCAAATTGCCATCAAGGTACTCTTCAAAACCTGGCTTCTCTTTATCACGCAGGCCACCCAAAGACCTCTTTGGATTTGACCCCCTCTCGCCAATTACGGTTACAATCCTCCATGACCCTTTCTCTGACGATTTTTTTACCCTGGTTTGCCCCAACGTCCAGGTCCGAGATCTCCAATGAGTAGTTCTCTACTAGCACCTTCACTTGGACCATCCATCCCGTTTTGATATTTGAGTTGAAAATTCTCAGGAACAGTACTTTACACCATCGGCTGTCGGGGAGATTTACCAAATAATTAAGATAACAGAGCTTCAACGGGTCTATCCTGTCCTTGAACCTCATCCACCAAAACTCACCCCTGATTGCTTCCCCTTTTGGTCGCAATAATTCAACCATGAAGGCTTCCCGAGCCCAAAACCCGAAAAACTTCAGTACAGACTACAGGTCGTATCTGTGAAGGGATTTCATTGTAACTTAGTAGTATTACTCGGTATAATGTCGAGATGAGGACGTCCCCTTTTAGTAGTAATCGGTCAGCCATCATGGCTACACAGGCCTGAAGCCCGAAAACCTTTAGCACAGTCAACAGGTCATATTTATGAAGGGATTTCATTGTAACTTCATAGGATCACTCCAGATGATGCCCAGATGACAACGTCCCCTTTTGGTCCCGATCATTCAACCATGATGGCTTCCCGAGCCCAAAACCCGAAAAATCCCTTCATAAGTATGGCCTGTAGACTGTGCTAAAGGTTTTCGGGCTTCAGGCCTGTGTAGCCATGACGGTTGACCGATTACTACTAAAAGGGGACGTCCTCATCTGGACATTATACTAAGTCATTCTACTAAGTTACAATGAAATCCCTTCACAAATTCGACCTGTAGTCTGTACTAAAGTTTATTTTGAAATTTCCACTTCTGATATTCCTTAAATTCAAATTAAAAAAATACACAAATTCTACATCAAAATGAAGGTTGGGAGGTACAGAACATGAGAAATATGATATCAACTCATAGAGTTAAGTCTGCTACCGTATTCATACCAGAACTAATACAGTAGAACCTGTCTTGAGAGACTACCCTTGGGGCCACACAAAAGCGGTCTCTCAAGACAGGTGGTCTCTCATAACAGGTTTCAGGTTTTCTCAAGTCAGTGAATAACCAACCGCAAAATTCATCAGAATGGATTTTTGTAATTACTTTGTAGTTCTTTTTTTATGAAGTTTTTGTAACAAATTGAAATGGACTGTTATAAAAATTATAAAAATAAATTAGTGTTGAAAATCTTCCTTGAAGATTTTCAACACAAATTTATTTTTATAATCCTATCTGTCACATTTCAGGTATGTATGAAATTGTTTATTCAGCAATATCCTAATCTTTTCACAGGGGTCTTATAAAAACATCTCGATCTTTAATGAGTTATGTTACTGAATAGCAATTGAAACCCAATTAAGAGCTTTTAATACTTTTAATTATGTTAGTATAACCACAATGGATTTTTCCAATTCCAGAACAGGTAAAAAGTTTTTGTCATGGTGTCAGTCTTTGAAGGGGCGGTCTCTCAAGACAGGTCCATTATGGCATAAAAATACAAGTTGGTACCAGGTCACAGTGGTCTCTCAAGACAGGTGGTGGTCTCTCAATACAGGTGGTCTGCCATAGCAGGTCCATTATAGAGTAAAACCAATCAGTGCCTGGCAGATGTGGTCTCTCGAGACAGGTGGTCTCTCAAGACAGGTTTTACTGTAATACAATATTATTTCCTGAGAACAACTTGCGGCCAAATGTGCTTCACATATCCAAGAACAAAGCGTGGGCATCAAAATCCTTCAAAACACAGCGACAGAGCTGCATGGGGCTAAAGTCCAAAACTGACGCCTTTGTTTACATTGTAAATTACGGATGGGAGGGATTAGTGTTGTTTTGTACACTGACTGTTTCATTCACAAAAGAAGACGTTTCGTACATATTTCGAAGATGTTTTGTACACAGGCCAATTTTATTGTGTTTTTAAAGTATTTTTTATATGAAATAATAAAATACTTACTTTTGTAAGGTATAATCCAATACAAAAAATCCACATTTGAAATATCATGGAACTGAATTTAATGAGTCCAACACCAACACAGTATTTCAAAGTGTTGTGTGATTAACCGGTTTTGTGAGTCGGTTTTGGTTTGGCTCTAAAACCCAAACCAAAACCGTGTAATTGTTAAATCAGTACGGTTTCGGTTTTCTCTACAAAATGTCCGAAACTTGCGTTTACACTGTTCAGTTTGCATTGTCAATGACTTAAAACGAAATCTGTAACGTCAACTGATAACTCTGTCATCTGTATTCATGTATTCAGACTCCAGAGAAACAAACACTGTCTAACAGGTGTCACTGTCGCATTAGAAGAATGATCACTCATTCCAAGAAATTTTCGTATGATGTAGGACAACTCTTGTCCCATTACACATCATGGTTACTAAAGTGGGTTGGTTTGTTCTGTCAGAAATTCTCAGAATGACAATCTTGACATGCCTACAAACGTCAAAATTAGCAACTTTAGGATTTTGCAAACGGTTTCGTACCTGCACATGTTTGGCCGTATTAATTACCTAACAACAAAATCGTGAATAAAATCAAGGAAAAAATAGTCTTTGTTTTTTTAAATGGCGGATTACTGTAAAAAAGAAAACATACTTGTCGCGTGGGTTTCACGGACACATGCTTAGAATTTAACGTTCAACATTGTCACCTCCCTTGATGCGTTTATCCAATGTATGCATGCGAGCACACACCACGATGGAATGTCCTTGTGCATATTTAGTATTAACCTGCAGAGTGCAGACCATGCGAACCTGCAGGGCATAAAATCTCCTGCACACAATTAAATTGAACATTTTGCCTCATATAATACAGAACTGATTTAGTTTTGCAAGCAACAGATGGAAATTGAAAGTGGAATGCCCACTTTGAAAGGCAAACGGAAAAGGGTACAGTTCAAAACATTACAGATAAAAACTCATCTGTGTAAATTATGGTTGTTCTAAAAATCAAATGAGCATGGCACCTTCTGATCATGGCCGGGCACGGAATTTAAGAGGAGTGTGTGGGAGTTTGGGTTACCTGTGGAAAGGATGTTATGTCGGCTGTTGAGCCCAATCAGCCCACCCACCACAAATATTGCCTCCCTATTTCAAACTACCAGTTACGGTTTCAAATCCAGTTGCGTAACTGATGGGGGAGGGGAGGGGAGGGGGGGGGGGGGGAGGTAGGCGCACACTTGTACGCAATTGTACTGAGAGCAACCTATACTCTATATCAAATGTCTTAGAAGTGATCCATCTCAGATGGCTTAGTTCAGAGTACTTTTTTTTTTAAAAATATTTCGGGGTGGGGGGGAGGGTGGGTGGGTGGTAGGCCAGTACTAGGCTAGAAGGTCCACCTGGATTTTGAGACCAGGATAGCCAGTGGTAGCAAGGAGTCTTCCAATAATATCAGAGTCTTAACAATTTACTTGTTCCCTCAACTTATGTTTCCTGCCAATTTCCTGGCACCACTCCTGCAGTCCTGCCTTGAGTCTTTCAAAGTATTTTTGTGGGGTGGGGCAGTGGTATTTGACGTGTCCACCTACGTAGGAGATTTGTGTTGGGGGGTGTGGGGGTGGGGGAATAAATTGATGTTAGCCATTGCCAGATGAATTGTCATATAAAATATGACAGAATATGTATTTTTATTGCCACGATGTGATATTTTTCAAGTCTACAATCTTTTTATTTTAAAAAACCGAAAACCGACCTGTAAACCAAGCTTTTTGGACAAAACCGAACCGAAACCGAGGTAAGAAAAAAGTAAAACGCACAACACTAGTATTTGGTACATTTGAAAATTGTTATGAGATAAAATGAACCACAGATGACTGAAATGAAAAGTTTCTGCATGTCGAAGGCGCACAGGGACGATGTGGGATTGAAATCACTTGCGACCCGTATAACTTTATTTGCCTTATAGCTTTATTTGCTTATAAATCCATGTGAGTCGGAAGTGAGAGTCAATAATCTTAAGTTTGAGTTTGCGACTGGCAGTAGGGTAGTCGGTTGAGATCCCCGAGAACCGAGAACTGGAAGATGGCTAGACATTTTGCCTAACTGAGTTCTGCTCCATGTTTTCTTAGAGGAGTGGGCATATTTATGGTAATACTGAAACCACAGTTTTGTGGTTATTTTAGAAAAAAGAAAAAGAAACCCAAACAGTCGGGGAGCTTGGTGGCTCAGTAGGTAGAGGTGCAGGCTGCAAGCCGAGAGGTCCTCGGTTCGAATCCCACCTGCGGCAACCGCGCTGTGTCCTTGGGCAAGACACTTTATCTCCATTGCCCCCGTGGGGGCACGATGACACCGTATACTAAGGCGTACTGCACGTCGATGGTGCGCATGTCTTCAACCAATCTAACCCTGCCTGTGCTGCAGTGCGGAGTTACGATGTTGGGGAGCTGGCAGCTGCTCGTCGTTGCTCGGTGGTTCTCTCCGGGTACTCCGGCTTCCTCCACTCGTGAAACTGTCGCGGTCATGATTAGCCATTGTGCATAAATATGTGACCTTAAAACACCAATAAATAAATAAATACTAACCCAAACAGTCGCTGGTTTAGGAGCAGCCCCAGCATATTATCCTCAATGGTTACAAGAGGAAAAAATCCACCAATATATGTTTTTGAAAGCTGGGAGTCATCCATCAGCCTGTAAGGGAGAGAGGATGCCAAGCCTTGGCCATCTGGTCTGCCTTTAGTGGGAACAGATGATGGGGGTGATTGGAAGGGAAAACAAAACAAACCCCCTCCCCCCCCCCCCCAAAAAAAAAAACAACACACCCTCTCGCATACACACACCCTCAAACCCTTAAAAGGGCTGTTAAATCTTTATTCAAATGTTTATTTATATGAAATGTACACTCGTCCCAGCCAGACAAGCTTGTTTCAAGCCTTGCCGGGTGTTTGGTGGTTTCCTGTCTATGTTAACAGAAAGGTAGGTGTGCCAATTCTTCCTACGCTTCGTCTATTTCCATGCGTCTTCTTGACAAGGGTGTTGCAAGAAAATTTGAGAATGTTCAGTTAGAAAAGTTATAGGCAGAGAGAAAGATAGGTATCCGCTATTGTATATTGTGACAGTTGTGTGATTGTTGCTATGGATGGGGTGAGGGGTGGCGTTTTTTGGAGCCCACTCCTCACATGCAGAGTTGCGAGACAATCCTCACAGACTCAATCCTAAAGTGCTCATTGAGTAGTGAGGCAATCCTCACTGACTCCACGCAGTTAAATTCTATTTATTGAGTAATTTTAATTTACTTTGGCTTATTTTGTTTTTCTGAACCACAAACTGTAAAAATATACTTTTTATGTGTACTTTTCTTTGATGTAAACTCAAAACATTTTGATGTGAGCTCATTGATGATTAATCAGCTTTGATCAGTTCTTATGATTTGTAAGCACAGCGTTGTTATTTCACTGGAGTGATAATTAGCACATGAAGTCATGAACACATTAAATTGATTAATTTTCACTGGTTATTACAATTCGGTAAGCTTTTGTCCTGTGTACGAAACCCAGTATATCATCATGTAGGGATTACACCACCTATGCTAAAGAGGGAATCTAGAACTTGGCTGGAAATTTTATTTGTATCATTCCAGTGTGTTTAATATGGGTTATATACACATGGTGTTTGTAAAAAATCTTTTATCGCGACGAGAGCGTTTTTGGGGGCATATATAGCTACGAGTCGCGCAGCGACGAGTAGCTATGTAGCCCCCGAAAACGCTCGAGTCGCGATAAAAGATTTTTTACAAACACCATGTGTATATAACCCTTTTATCTACACCCCCACCTCCCCCACTCCCGTAATAAAACAAGTTTTGATTAACAAATGCAGACCACTAAAAATAATCTAGCCTTCAACCAGATAATCACTAATGTGAAAAATATCTGGTTATTTGTACTTTCCGACGTTTGACGTCACATTTTGAAAAATGTTGAAGAAACTGAATTCCCAGTGACGTTTGAACGTCAGGATAATTAAAGTCTCGAAGGGTGAAATAATCTCATTTGAAAAAGTGTAAGTTACTAATTTTTACTCTTTTCCGTCAAATTTTATTTTTACAATTCAGTAAGTTTAATTAATGGCCTTCTTTTTTATTCAATACATTTCGATAAATACGCCCCGTTTTATTTGTTTCGATCCGCGGCAGCGATAATTAGTTATTCAAAGTGTTGAATGAAATAGTACGTCATGCAAATTAGATGGGCGTGAACGTTGTATTCTTGCGATATCACGTGACTTTTATTCTTACTGCAGTAACGATAAAAGATTTTATATTGACAGCGAGTTTTCGATAACGATAAAAGATAAAACGTTACTGTTTTTACGTATAAAGTGGATAAAATATGTTACTGCAATAAATTTGTTATTTTTACATACGGGTTGTTATCTTTATTCGGCTCAAGACGGTCATAACCTCGAAACGTCCCAGCTTGTGTACGAACTATAAACACTATTAATCTTGTTGCCGCTTTGAAAGATAAGTAGGGAAGGACTGATCAAGGGTGTTACTACGAGTGGAAACTTACTGAAACGCTTTGAAGGTGAAGAACATACGTTTCTTCAACCTAATTCCTTTTACTGAAGAACATGTTTCTTCAACCTAATGCACTGGGGAAGGGGCATGGTACGAAGGACATAGAGGTCAACTGATTAGCTTGGCAAGTTAATTAATGAATCACTTTATTCAGTGTTATGATTCACACTGAAACAAGTGATTCATTAAATAACTTGCTAGACTAATTAGTTATCGCAGTTGAATCCTTGTGAAGTTCTTAAGATGTCGGCATTGAACTTAAGTTACTATGTGGTTGAATGTTTGGAAGTTGGGTCAGTTTGAGACGACTTTCTGTGTGTTCTGTGCATATACCGAATACCATTCCGAAAACAAGGTATTTACCTGAAAAATACCAAACCTGAAATCTCAATACCGCACAGCTCTAGTAACAATAGTTTCTGCCTGCCACTATACCAGTCCTTCGTGTGAGTAAATTTTACGGGTGCAAAAAAGTGCACTCGCAAATTGTGTTGCGAGAGCAAATCGCAGTCGCAAAATTCCCCAAAGGTTCACAACTATGCATGTTTGGGACAGATGTGTTTAACCCTTTACCTAACGTAACGGTCAAAAGCGGCCAGCGTTATTCTCAAAACTCGCCAATTAATTTCCATTAGTTTTTCATTTTTTGTCTCAAAAACATAGGTTATGACCCCTCATTGGAACGAGCTCATCGAGCTCGTTCCAATGAGGGGTCATAACCTATGTTTTTGAGACAAAAAATGAAAATAATAGTTATTCAAGAATTTTGTTTGCAAGTGTCGTCTGCTTTTCATGTTCAAGGGTTAAACACAGCTAATCAGATATTTAGAATCTGATTGCTACTTGTTGACTACTCTGAATACTTCAATAGATAGTATTTAATTCATTCTACAAAATCCAAACTTTTTCAAATGTGTGCATTAAACATATAATGAGTAATGACAAAGATCATAACTCAAGTGTGAAAGAGCCACAACTACACCCATCATGGCAGATTGGCATAAAGATAACAGTTCAAAAACAAATATCAAAGATTTTTACAGTGGCCGGCCTGCCTGGCCATTGATTTACATTATTTAAATTAATGAGCCTTTTACTTTGGGTTCTCAATTACAACTTTCACTGCCGGTGCTCAGAAGAACTGGCCCCAACATCTTCAAAAGCAAACAGGCGATTTTCAAATTCTTCAATTTGACAACTTTCCAATTGTTGCATAAAATCATCTTCTGATTCTTCATCAGATGATGACATTTCTAGTTCTTGCACGACTGAAACTTCTTGTAGTTCAGTCATGGCTGCACTGCCGCCGACAGCTGAAATGTCTTCATCTGAAGAAGAATCAGAGGAAGAGTTAGAGTCGGTTTTCTGTTTCACTGTTTGTGTCATCAAATTAAATGCAGGGGTGAAAATCCGTTCGATTTTGCGAGAATCCAAATGGATTCTTGCAAATTTTGCTACGAGAATCCATTCACGATACCTTAAAAGATATTTGTTCCCAAAGGGATTTTTTTGTTGAGGTGGTTGTTGGTGTAAGGGGGGGCATTTGACTTTTCTTCTTTTTGTTTTGATCCCAACTGTATGTGATAAACCATCATCACACAATTGACAAACCACCACATGTGCTATTAAAACATATATGTCAACAGTGTTATTATTTTAAACTTCATTCAAAGTAGATATACTATTTAGTAAATACTTTTGATGAAATGTTACTGGATATGGTTACCCCCCCCCCCCCCCCCCTTGCCCCCCCCCCCCCCCCCCCCCCCCCAGAAGGACTGTCAGTTTTACGTCCATCAAAGAGAAATGCACCTTGTACTCGAGCGCAATTCAAACTGGATGTAACTTTTTACATTTTTAACAGGCGTATGCTCCGGCCGGCCATTTGATGAAAATAATTCCAAGAAAAAAAAATAAACCCCCTCTGCTGCATGTTTAAATATATAGAAGGGGGAGGGGAGGTTTTTTCTCAGCAAATGGGTTGGAACAGGTGCTTGTGCTTATAATTTCGTCCCGCGCCTGTCAAGAAGGTGCCGGGTTGTTCTGCCCCAATACTCGTTTGCCCCCCCCCCCCCCCCCCATCCCCCACGAGTCATTTCACCCCAATTCCCTTTCGTCCAAGGTCATTTCGCCCTAATCGCGGGGCGAAACGACTCGGGGCGAAGGGATATTGGGTTGACAGCACGAGCGTCAAGAATTATGCACAGGACTCGGAGTCGTTTGACAAAATTTCAGTCCAAGCATACTGATATGCAAATGAGTGAAGTGACCCAACATTTTAAACTGATAAAACGTTACTCATTTTATCACTCTAGCGATTCATTTTCGCACAAAACCTTGTTCGTGAAACTGTATCAGATGTCTGGGTGATAGCATCATTATATTAAATATATCCAGCAAAACGCAAAGAAATAAGCAAGGCGTATCACCATACAATGGCTTAGGTTGTATTTACATTTGGGAAAACCCACGTGCTTTGAGTAGTCTCCCTTGATGTGCTGCTTTGTTTCTGTTTCTGTTTTAAAGTAATTGGGCTTTCCCAAACTGGGTTTGGGAAAGACTATTGTTATTCTTCTTTTTCAAAATTTTTCTTCTCTATTTTTTTTTTTTTCCTCCCTGAATTTTGTCTGTTGAACTGCTCGAAAACAAGTTGTACGATTTTAACCAAATTTGGCACACTTATGTAATGTCATAAAATCTCGTGAAATGCGGTATCGTCATATCTGTGAAAACGCGTATTTTCAAAATATTCTGCCAAAACCTTCAAAATTTCACCATTTTTTGAATGTCTTAAAATTGTTTACAGTTATTTAGCCCAAATTTTCCACACATTTAGAGCATAATATGATACACCACAATCACCACTCAGATCTTTCAACTTTAACTACACTGGCCAAAAGTGACATGAATATAGAATTTTTCTTCAGAATTGACCAACTTCAAGGGCAAATTTCTCTAATAACAAGGTTGTTGTAACAATTATTTTGGTTTGGATAGATGCAACAATGATTGCGGAAGAAAGTTACTGTTTACTTTTTAATCTCAGATTTAACCCCCAAGCACAATGAGGGTGAGAATAAGAGTACCGTTTGAGAATGCCAAAATTAGCCAACTTTGGTTGCTTTTTCCATCATTTTGGAAAGGGGTTAATTTCAAACACTTTTCGTGTACGTATTCACAATTGACTACCGAGTATATTTGCTGTTGTAAGTTTAGTTGTAAAGTTTAAGCCTATCCCATTCTGGTTGCATAAAAGTAGGTACCGTCCAAAAAACTCCAATTTTTTCAGAATTTGGTAAGTTAAGGTGACGATTTACTCCATTTTTAATTGCTTGATGTCGGAATGTTTTCTATAGCTGCTTGCAGCAGTCAAAGTATGACAAATTTTGTTATATATGTTATTTTTAAAAGTTTAACCCTTGGCAGATTTGAGACTTCCCATAGGGTACTGTCGGAATATTTGTTATTTTCGCCAACTTCAAGAGCAAATTTTTCTAATTACAAGGTAGTTGTAATAATTATTTTGGTATGGCTAGATGCAACAATGATTGTGGAAGAAAGTTACTGTTTACTTCTTAATCTCAGATTTAACCCTCTAGCACAATGAGGGCGAGAATAAGAGTACCGTTTGAAAAAGCCAAAATTAGCCATTTTTGGTTGCCTTTTCTATCATTTTGGAAAGGGTTAATTTCAAACACTTTTCATGTACGTATTCACAATTGACTATCGAGCATATTTGCTGTTGTTAGTTTGGTTGTAAAGTTTAACCCTATCCCATTCTGGTTGCATAAAAGTAGGTACCGTCCAAAAATTTCCAGTTTTTTCAGAATTTGGTAAATTTAGGTGGCGGTTTACTCCATTTTTAATTGCTTGAGCTCTGAATGTTTTCTATAGCTGCTTGCAGCAGTCAAAGTATGACAAATTTTGTTCTATATTTTATTATTAAAAGTTTAACCCTTGCCAGATTTGAGACTTCCCATAAGGGTACTGTCAGAATAATTGTTATCTTCGCCAATGTTTACATGCACTTTCTCAGCACTGGAGCTATATTGTCTCAAAACCGTTTCCATGAGAGGATTGGGCCTTCATCCAAGAACAATTTTGCTGTTATATATTTTATTCAAAGTTTTAACCTTCACCCAGTTTTCGGGCCTTGAATTTGAGTGCTCTAAAATTATTCATAAAATTGGCTAATGTGGAGGTCACTTTTCTTCCATTTTCGAAAGGAATATCGAAAAATGATTTACATGTTCGTATTTACAGTTGCCTACCGAGCATATTTGCTGTTGTAAGTTTGGTTGTAAAGTTTAACCCTATGCTGGTTCTGTTTGCATAAAGATAGGTGCAGTCCAAAAAAACTCTCGTTTTCAGAATTTGGTAAGTTTAAGGGACAATTTACTCCATTCCTTATTGATTGAGCGCTGATCGTTTTCTATGGTGCAGCAGTCATAGTATGACAACTTTTGTTTTATATGTCATTATTAAAAGTTTAACCGTTGGCAGATTCGAGACTGCCCATATGGGTGTGGTCGGAATAATTTTAATTTTCATAAAATCACTGAATATTGATAAGTGTGCAGTGGTAGTTTGGAATAGAATATCTGAAAATGCTTTCGAAATTCGGATTCACGGTTCAATTCCAAGAATATTTTCTGTTATAAGGTTGCTGTAAAGTTTAACGCAATCCCTGTCTCAGATGCATAATGGTAGATGCCGTCGAAAAAAACTCATTTTTTCAGAATTTCGTAGGTTTAAGTGACAATTTACTCCATTCCAAATTCATTGAGCGCTGAATGTTTTCTATGCCTGCATGCAGAAGGCATAGCATGACAACTTCTGTTTTATACGTCATTATCAAAAGTTTATCCCTTGGCATATTTAGGAGTTCCCATGTGGGTAAAGTCGGAATAATTGTTATTTTCGTAAAATCAATCCCTGAATATATTGGTAACCGTGCAGTGGCCTTTCAGTGGTGCTACATGAAGCCGCAAATAGTTAAGGTTGAAAAGTTCATCAGATAGACAAATATAATACCTAACTCAGCTGGTGACAGGTAAATAATGAATGGAAAAGTCGTTGAGTTGAGAATAAAGTAGGGACAAATCGTGCCCTCGGTTCCCACCTGATCCACGGTATTTCCATGCGGTCTCTGCATTTGACAAAGATACTAAACTGTCTGGCAGAGACAGTAGGAAACATTCTGAGAATTTGCTGCCTTGAATGATCGGGACATAATTGGAATATATCCAACATTGTATCTGTCGGATATATTCCAATTATGTCCCGATCACTTCACCCTGATGGTCCGCATGGGGGCACCATGACGCCGTGTACTGAGGCATACTGCATGTCGATGGTGCGCATGTCTTCAGCCAATCTAACCCTGCCTGTGCTACAGTGCAGAGGCACTATGTTGGGGAGCTGGCAGCTGCTCGGTGGTTCTCTCTGGGTACTCCGGCTTCCTCCACCCATACAACTGTCACCGACATATTATGACCTTGGCTGTTAATGTGTCGTTAAAACCTAACAAATAAATAAATAAATAAATCCAGTACCAGTTTTGCTCGTACAAATTTTAGTACCGTCAGACAAAATTCATTTTCTGATTAATTTCGTACTTTTCTGTACTCACCTTCCCTGAGTAAGGTTGGTATACCTTTTCAATCTCAGATTTAACCCCCCAAGCACAATGAGAGTGAGAATAAGTGTACCATTTGGAAATACCCAAATTATCCAACTTTGGTTACTCTCTACTATCATTTTGGAATGGGTTAATTTGAGACACTTTGCTTTGCTATATGCAGAGATGTTTAATCAATAAATCCGCTTTAGTTATGTTCTGGGACTTAATGAAACATGTTCTTTGGCCACTTAAAAATAGCACTGTCTGCAAAAAATGACTTTGAGTGAATACTCACTTAAAAAGGAAAGAGCTCTTTGAGCTTTCCATAACTGCTTTCAAAAATCAATGGGGAACAAATTTTGTGTTATATGTTTTGGTGTTCCGTGTTATCCAACACTAGTTTGGCCATACAAATATGAATACCGCCAGGAAAGAAAGCACATTTTCTCAGTGGTAGACTGTTTGACTTCTATGATAGAGGTCCCGAGTTTGATCCCTATCAGGGGCGACTCACGTAATGTCCTTTGGGCAAGGCACTTTATCCCGGTTGCCAACATGGGGACACGATGATGCCATGTACTAAGGCGTACTGCATGTCAATGGTGCACATGTCTTCAACCGCTGGTACCCTGCTTCAGCGGAGCTTGAACATAATTAGAATGTTGAGCTGACAGTTGCTCGTTGATGCTTGGTGGTTCTCTCTGTGTCCTCCGACTTCCCCCACCCGTAAAACTGCCACGGTCGCGATTAGCCATTGTGGATAAGTATGTGACCGCAAACACCAATAAATAAATACCGTCAGGGAAACCCTCCATGAAATCCTTCTGTCAATAAATAGCAAAGTAGTAATGTAATGCAAGATATATCAACAAGCTGTTCAACATCCCTTTAATCAACTCTTTTTGACTTGAACTGTACCCATCACTGTGTATATTAGCTCTCTAGATGGTTTAAACCATATCAAATAAACAACTAATTTGTGTGTGACAGTAACTCATATTACATGTATTTCATTGTATCTGAAAGAGATATGTTGGAAAAATTGTGAAATCATGGAGTAGGAAGCTTACCCTCGTTTGTTGACAAATCCCACACATTCACAAACAGACAGAATGATAGAGAATAAATTAATTATTGATATTTAAGGTCACTTTCATCACCTACAGCTATATCATGACCATAATATAGGTATTTATTCAAGTCCAGGTATTCATTGCATAGGCGAACAGGGCTATTTTTCAGGGGGTGTGGTGGGGGGGGGGGGGGGGAGGGGATGAACCCTTCTAGCCCGAAAAAGTTGAATCTCAGGAGGAAATGCCAAATGTGGGTATGGGAGGGAGGAGGGGGGGGGGGGGGGGTGTCTCCTTCCCATTGAGTACCTGGAGAGAACCACCGAGCAATGGCAAGCGACTCAGACTCCCCAACATACTAACTCCACAAAAGCAGGGTTAGCATTGGTTGAAGACAAGTACACCCTCAAAGTACCCTTAGTACACATCGCCATCATGCCCAACCCCCGTCCCCCCCCATCCCCCCCCCACCCCCCCCACATGGTAAATTAAATTGGGATGAAGTGTCTTGCTCAAGGACACAATGTGGTTGCCACAGGCAGGATTCGAACCGAGGACTTCTTGGATTGCAACAATCATCTCTACCTTCTGAGCCACCGTGCTCCCGTAATATGCAGTAATAGAACTCTTTATATGTACTTGTGTGATTATAAATGAATAATATTAACGTTGATACGGTTCCACTGAATCAACTTGTACAGTATAATGGTCAGTTTATTTGCTACTTCTGAGTGATGAGATAGGAAAACAACATTTTGTGTGGAAAACCAAAATGTTTTGTGGTCATTTCTGGCAACTAAATTGTCCGAAATTTTCTGGCATATTGGCTGAAAAATTGGCTCCTTCCTGACTCAGGGGTGGGTTGGGGCACAGTCCTTCATGAAACCCCGGCCCGTACGCCCTTAATTCATATGTAATAATTTTTTCCAAAGCAGAAAGGACATCGCTTGTTTTGCTTTCTATGAAGATATTCTGTAATTATTGAAGAGCAAATTTTGTGTTAAATGTTTTGATTTCCACTAAATTTTCTGTTTTCAAAACTGCTCGATAGTTTTGTGTACAGTTTGCCTTTTCACATTTAAAAAGTTGGGAAAGCCCGTAATTTGTCCAACAAATTACAATTCTCTAGTTAAACAGCTGATTTCTCCTTGTTTTTCACTCCCGTTCCTGGAAACGTTTTGTTTTCAAAATGACAACATATCAAAATATTTCTTAATTCTCCCAGTATACTTTCCAGTATGTATTATTCTTTGGGTTTTTTAAACAAATTTCTTACCACTACCAGGTAAACTGTTTGGCATTTGCGGACATCCGACGTCATCGCCATGTATGTATAGCTTGCCTAACTTATTGTCAACTTAAGTTTGCGCTGAATTCTGTGGCTGGGGGCAGGTTCAAAGTCTCGATGGATTGTACCTTTCCCACTCTTTTATATTACGCACCCCTGGGCTTATTCACTGGCCAGAAACCCTCATATCCATTCATTTTCGGTCTTTGAAACAATATGCTTTTTTAATTTTTTAGGCCTCCATTTTTGTGCTACGTACGACGTTCATAGCAATAAAAAGGCCCAACGTGGGCCATTTTCGCCAATGCGGCGGTGCCTGAGAATCAATTGACTTTTTTTTTTGCCTAACGGCTTTATTGTTTAACCTTTTCAGTCCACGCGAATCCATTCAAGATGGGTACGCGAATCCACTTGGATTCACGCAGGACTGACTTGCGAGAATCTTTACGCGAATGGATTCGCGGATTCGCGTCGGATTTTCACCCCTGAAATGAAACAGAATCAATTTTCAGAGTTTTTCTCCATTCCATAAAATGCTTGAGAAAGGATTCAGTCAAAATGTCCCTGTCTTCTGTAGACCAGATACTATCATTTACTTTAAGTAATGTGAGGTCTTCAGTAGTATCATGAGCCATAGCCAAGCATCTGTCAGTCACAATACAGGTGAGATGACTGAATCCACTCTCGACAATACTATTGCTGGGGCTTAATGAAAGAACAATTTCCGCCAAAAGGGAGATGTTTGGAAATTGTTCTCTTCTGTATGTGAGGATATTTCTCCACAGTTTTCTTGCCTTAACCCCAGTATAAAAATTTTTCACCATGTGCTTAAAATCTTTCCATTCTTCCTTAACTTTCAATCCATTAAAATTAATGAGTTTGAGGTGTATCAAAGTGTGTTGCCACCCTGTGTAGTGCTTCAAGTTCATTTTTGGTGTCAATCCAGTTAGCAGTATCTAGCCATGTCATACTTTTAAACACATTATCCTGTTCAAAAAATGACATGAACCGCCGCTCAACACATTGGATCAATGCTGGTACAACCCCAAAAGCAACTGTTTTTACTGCATTTTGAAGATTCTGCAATTTGGTCTTCACCATGTTTTCATAGCTGATGTCCACATATTCACGATTTTTAGATTTTCGCCTCTTATGCCTAGCTTTCAAAATTTTGCTACCAAGGACACAGCCATTTAGAGCAAACCCATACTGCTTCAAACAATCCACAGAGGGGGTAAATCATTATCATTTTCGTTTTCTTTCAATTCGTTCAACTTTTCAAAAAGTTTTTCGATTGAAGGTTTGACTTCAAAAACCATGAGCTGCTCTTTGTCAAATTTAAGTGAAAGGAAAGTGATTTGTTGGATTATTTGTTCGTAGAAAATGCACATGCACAAAAACTGACTATCCTTCAATTTTTATGTGTACCCATACTATGTATGGTACACATAATGCCGGCATCCGGGGTGGCCATCTGTCGTTCGTCCATCCTTTGTCCATCCGTCTGTCTGTCCGTCTGGCGTACGTATCCATTTCTTTGGCATTCGATAACTTGAAAAATATTGCTTGGATTGTCAAGTTACTTTATATTTGTGTTCAGGTTACTGATGTGCCGAGCTGTATAGTTTCTGGTGTAAATCTGATAATTTGATCCTAAGATATTAACCCTTTATCCGTCAAATTGAAAATTCCTCCAATCCCTTTGGCATTCGATTGGATTGTCACGTTACTTTATATTTGTGTTCAGGTTACTGATGTGCCGAGCTGTAGAGTTTTTGGTGTAAATCTGATAATTTGATCCTGAGATATTAACCCTTTATCCTTCAAATTGAAAATTCCTCCAATCCCTTTGGCATTCGATAACTTGAAAAATGTTGCTTGGATTGTCAAGTTAGTTTACATTTGTGTTCAGGTTACTGATGTGCCGAGCTGTATAGTTTTTGGTGTAAATCTGATAATTTGATCCTGAGATATTAACCCTTTATCCTTCAAATTGAAAATTCCTCCAATCCCTTTGGCATGAGATAACTCAAAAAATATCAATCCCATTGTCATGTTACTTTTTGACACCCAGAGGCACTGGCAGATGTTGAGGCTTGCATCAGTTTCTTGGGCAGTGTCAATTTGTTCTCTTTCGAAGGACAGAGCCAGGGCATGGCATTTACTCCCCAAATGCCTTTCAAATGTGTATTTACTGATAAAATCAGTACCCATGGCAAACCGGTCGAATTCAGAAAGCGCTCTCCCTCGCAGCTGTTTACGTGCATTGTCACATTGGGCAGCACACACTTTGCACCAAAATCGTGTCACAAACATTTTCCCACTTTCATTATTTATTTCACTTTCGAAGCCAATAAGATCCTTGAAGGACCACTTCAGTAACGTTGATAGAGTCACCGTTGCTGGCATCTGGAACGTAACCAATTCTTCAGAAAAGACAATTTCAACAAACAGCTAAAACCGTTAACAGTAACAGTACACCGATGATAAAATTTCTCGTTTGACACCTTGTACACAAATCTTTGAAGAAAGGGAAACAAGGTGAAATTATTTGGTACAAGCTATTCGGTTGGCCGTAGCAGACGATTTCACTACTGACTGGCCAATCACAGTTGGTCTATCTGTTCTGATTAAATTAGAATTGTACTTTCGGTTTCGTTTTCTCAGTGCTGGATGATGAATTGGGATGTATAATGGCATGCGCAGTGAATAAAGGAAACTGGAAATGTTTCAGTTTTCACTGACAATATCGATTTGGACCTCTTGCAGAGCGGATGGTGATATGGAGGTAGGTGGGGGGGGGGGGGGGGGGGGGGGGGTGTTATATAACAGCAGTTTTGTTTTTGTTTTCGTTTTACCATTAACCAATGGACAATAACGAATTAGATGTCCATTCTGACTTGAAGCGTGGCAATGCTTATGTGCAATTTAATTGAAGTTGAACTGTTTGAGGACGGGCGCGATTTTTTGCGCTCGTCTTTTTAGCTCACCTGAGCGAAGCTCAAGGGGAGCTTAACTAATCACTTTCTGTCCGTCGTCCGTCGTCGTCCGTCCGGCGTTAACTTTACATTATCGACTTCTCCTCCTAAACCACTAGCCCAATTTTATTCAAATGTTGGCTAAATGTTTATTACCTAATGCCAATTCAGATTTGTTCAAATGAAGTTGCCCCTCCTCCTGGGTGGTGCCACACCCCCAAGGGGCACCAAAATCTTTGTAAATCTTCTTCTCATGAACCAGCAGTAGCAGAGACTTGATATTTGGTGTGCAGCTTCCTTTTGAGGTGTAGACTCAGATTTGTTCAAGAGAAGTTTGTGGGGCTATACTTGACGTTGTTATGAGAGGGGCAAAATTTTTTGCCCTGCCCAAAATTTCTATTTTCCAAACCGAGAGGCTGATTTGAACCAAATTTTATGTGAGGGCTTATTGGGTCATGAGTACTTGATTTATGCAAAAAAAAATTTTCCCGCAGCCCCGTGGGAACCGCAGGAGCTAAAAATAGAAAAAATTTAAAACGCCCATATCTCCAAAACTGCACGGCACTGAGAATTTTTATTTGGTGTGCAGCTTCCTTAGGACCAACAGAAAGGATTGGTAAAAAAAAATTGCCATCGGTTTTATCATAGGGTACAGTTTCGGGACTTTGAAAAAGTGCTGAGTCAGCACTTTTTAACACTGTAGGCAATGGGAAAAACATTAAAAAATCTTCTTCTCCAGATCCAGCAGGCAGAATCTTTTGATATTTGGTATGCAACATTGTAGGGTGGATCTGATTCAAGTTTGTTCAAATCGGCCCCCTGGGTTCATATTTGGGCTCAGTATAGGAGCCCGATTTCGAACTTAGTGCATTTCAGGCAAATTTCTTAAAAAATCTTCTTCTCCAGATCCAGCAGGCAGAATCTTTTGATATTTGGTATGCAACATTGTGGGGTGGATCTGATTCAAGTTTGTTCAAATCGGCCCCCTGGGTTTATATTTGGGTTCAGTATAGGAGCCCAAATTTGAACTTACTGCATTTCAGGCAAATTTCTTTGAAAATCTTCTTCTCCAGATCCAGCAGGCAGAATCTTTTGATATTTGGTATGCAACATTGTAGGGTGGATCTGATTCAAGTTTGTTCAAATCGGCTCCCTAGATTCATATTTGGGCTCACTATAGGAGCTCGAATTCGAATTTAGTGCATTTCAGGCAAATTTCTTCAAAAATCTTCTTCTCCAGATCCAGCAGGCAGAATCTTTTGATATTTGGTATGCAATGTTGCGGGGTAGATCTGATTCAAGTTTGTTCAAATCGGCCCCCTGGATACATATTTGGGCTTACTATAGAAGCCCGAATTCGAACTTAGTGCATTTCAGGCAAATTTCTTAAAAAATCTTCTTCTCCAGATCCAGCAGGCAGAATCTTTTCATATTTGGTAAGCAACATTGTGGGGTGGATCTGATTCAAGATTGTTCAAATCGGCCCCCTGGGTTAATATTTGGGCTCAGTATAGGAGCCCGATTTCGAACTTAGTGCATTTCAGGCAAATTTCTTAAAAAATCTTCTTCTCCAGATCCAGCAGGCAGAATCTTTTGATATTTGGTATGCAACATTGTAGGGTGGATCTGATTCAAGTTTGTTCAAATCGGCCCCCTGGGTTCATATTTGGGCTCAGTATAGGAGCCCGATTTCGAACTTAGTGCATTTAGGCAAATTTCTTAAAAAATCTTCTTCTCCAGATCCAGAAGGCAGAATCTTTTGATATTTGGTATGCAACATTGTGGGGTGGATCTGATTCAAGTTTGTTCAAATCGGCTTCCTAGATTCATATTTGGGCTCACTATAGAAGCTCGAATTTGAACTTAGTGCATTTCATGCAAATTTCTTAAAAAATCTTCTTCTCCAGATCCAGCAGGCAGAATCTTTTCATATTTGGTAAGCAACATTGTGGGGTGGATCTGATTCAAGTTTGTTCAAATCGGCCCCCTGGGTGTATATTTGGGCTCAGTATAGGAGCCCAAATTTGAACTTAGTGCATTTCAAGCAAATTTATTAAAAAATCTTCTTCTCCAGATCCAGCAGGCAGAATCTTTTGATATTTGGTATGCAACATTGTGGGGTGGATCTGATTCAAGTTTGTTCAAATCGGCTTCCTAGATTCATATTTGGGCTCACTATAGAAGCTCGAATTCGAACTTAGTGCATTTCAGGCAAATTTCTTAAAAAATCATCTTCTCCAGATCCAGCAGGCAGAATCTTTTGATATTTGGTATGCAACATTGCGGGGTGGATCTGATTCAAGTTTGTTCAAATCGGCCCCCTGGATTCATATTTGGGCTCACTATAGAAGCTCGAATTCAAACTTAGTGCATTTCGGGCAAATTTCTTCAAAAATCTTCTTCTCCAGATCCAGCAGGCAGAATCTTTTGATATTTGGTATGCAACATTGCGGGGTGGATCTGATTCAAGTTTGTTCAAATCGGCCCCCTGGATTCATATTTGGGCTTAATATAGAAGCCCGAATTCGCACTTAGTGCATTTCAGGCAAATTTCTTCAAAAATCTTCTTCTCCAGATCCAGCAGGCAGAATCTTTTGATATTTGGTATGCAACATTGCGGGGTGGATCTGATTCAAGTTTGTTCAAATTGGCCCCCTGGATTCATATTTGGGCTTAATATAGAAGCCCGAATTCGCACTTAGTGCATTTCGGGCAAATTTATTAAAAAATCTTCTTCTCCAGATCCAGCAGGCAGAATCTTTTGATATTTGGTATGCAACATTGTGGGGTGGATCTGATTCAAGTTTGTTCAAATTGGCTTCCTAGTTTCATATTTGGGCTCACTATAGAAGCTCGAATTCGAACTTAGTGCATTTCAGGCAAATTTCTTAAAAAATCTTCTTCTCCAGATCCAGCTTCAGAATCTTTTCATATTTGGTAAGCAACATTGTGGGGTGGATCTGATTCAAGTTTGTTCAAATCGGCCCCCTGGGTTTATATTTGGGCTCCGTATAGGAGCCCAAATTTTAACTTAGTGCGTTTCAGGCATATTTCTTAAAAAATCTTCTTCTCCAGATCCAGCAGGCAGAATCTTTTGATATTTGGTATGCAACATTGTAGGGTGGATCTGATTGTGATTCATGAACGTGTTTATTTGTAAAGTTGATAGAATCTTAGACAAAATTTGCAGAAAAGATCTACTATAGAAGGGGTGGTATCCAGGGTGAACCGTTTACCCAAATCTAGCAGTACTAATGCATTATTCACACAAATCTTCGTTCAAATTTTATGACCCCTCATTGGAACACACGCATTCAGCTCATTCCAACAAAGGTCATATGCCATGTTTTCGAGACAAAGGAATAAAAATTTTAGTTATTCATGAAATTTTTAGGCAACTGTTGTCTGTTATTCACATTGCTTCATGAAATTTCAGTACTTTTAGAAGTTACCTCAGTAATCAAGGGTTAATTCCCCTTAATTAAATGTCGCCTCTAAAAAACAACCACTTTGCATATCTTACCTTTTTACCAGCATAACTGCCAAAACTTGTCAGCATTCTTCGCAAAAATCGCTATTCAAATTTTAATTTTTGTCTCTTAAACATACATGTACTTATCGCTTGTAAATACCCCATTGGAATGAGCTTTTTGAGCTCATTCCAATGAGAGGTCGCACACCATGCTTTTTGAGTCAAAAAAGCAATTTTTTTAGTTATTCCAGAATTTCGTACGTAAAACACAGCTTTATGACTTCACATTAAAATGAGCTCTCTAAGCTTGTTCCAATCAACATTCACGCACTATGTCTTTCACACAAAAAATAAAATTTTCCATTTATTCAGGAATTTTGTTTGCAAGAACACTCTTACCCCCCCCCCCCCCCCCCCACAAACACACACACACAAACACACACACACACACACAAACACAGACACACACATCTAAAAGTTCGTCAGCAAAAAAACAGTTACTTCAATTTTTAAATGCATTATAGGAACAACTTGCCTAATCAAATTTAAATACTTTTGCATCATTCTGTATCTAGAACAAACCATTTACCATATCTTTACGCAAAATTCTCCAGCATCATTCACAAAAAAACACCATTATTTATATATTCACATTTCTGTCTCAAAAATATACCTGATCTTCCCATACCCCTATTGGAATAAGCTGTTTGAGCTTGTTCCAATGATGATAAAAAAAAATAAAATTTGTGAAAATTTTTGTTTTCTTGCATGCAAATATATACATGTAGCACATGGAAGATATCCACAGTTGGGGAGAGATGTCCAAGGCTATCTCTTCACATTCCTTGTTTGTGCTTCATGCTAAACCAGTTTGTCTGCAGAGATAAATTTGCTTTATTAAAAATCATTGGAGATTGGCCACACACCAATGATTTTAAATAAAACTAATTTTAGGTAACAAATGTTGAACTTCAAACAAAATCTATCACTCAACCAGTTAATGTTGATGAGGCATGACATGGTGAAGGTGACCTAAAATACTTCTTAGAGTCACTTTGTCAGGTGAGCGATTAAGGCCACGTGGGGCCTCTTGTTTAAATTACGGGCGAGCGCAATAGCGACCGTCTCACATGAAGGACTGCTATACGTACACTATAGTGTTGTGATGGGTGTCGACTAGTCAGTTAGTCATCAAGTAATGGCTGCTGATTACTCTTATGAAATCCCTAATAGGTTCAACACTATGAATGATATACTTAGGAGGATGAGAAGTCCATGTAACCCTCTCTGATCAAATAACAACAATCTGAGCAAAATACACGTCCAGTCTCCATGTTGCTTAGTGTATTTTCTTTATTGTAGGTTGAAGGTGAATGGCTCTGGTGTTAAACTGATGAATGGTTATGGTGGGAGTAGATCATGAAAAGATAATGACAGTCATTGTAGATACATGACCTTTGTATGAAAAGGTGAGTAGGAAGTAGTGTTCTCCCTTAAATTTCAGCAGTGTTTCTGCAGTGTCTTCCCAGTTTCTCTGCAGTGTGGGTAGGATAGGTGGCAGCAGTGTACACTGCCCTAGCAGTGTAGTTCTTAGAAGTATGATAGTGTGTTGGCAGTGCCTTGACAGTGCGTCGACTGAGTGCTAGAATGTTCTATGCCCCATAGGGGACATAGAACATTCTAGCACTCAGGCGATGAGTGGTCTGACAGTGTCATTCCAATTATTTAAATGATCTTGGCAGTGGTCTAGTAGTGGTATGACAGTGTCTTGGCAGTTGGAAGTGTTTCAGCAGTGTTTTTCCAATTTTTTCCACAGTGTTCTAGCAGTGGACCTGCAGCATCTTGTCAAGTGTAGGATATGGCAGTGTTTCAGCAGTGTCCCGGCAATGTTTTGGCAGCGTTTCAGCAGTGTTTTTGTGGTGGTCTGACAGTAGTGCTGGGAGATTATGAAATTTTTCCACAGTTTCGATATCTACTCTGTTTTTCTTAAAAAGTGTTGAATCCAGCTTCGGTTTCGTTTTTTTTTTTTAGAGAAAAATATACAAGCATTAAACACTATAAATATTTTGGGTTTTTTTCCAAATATTAGTTTTAATAAAAGTTCAAAGTGAAAGTACCTTCCTCTCTCTCTAAAATTATGAGATTATATATTGCGCAGCACATGTACCATGAACCATTTACCCAGAAGACAATAAAGATTGTTCACAGAGTCCTGGATATACAGTCGAATAGCAGTGGCAGTCCTTTGTTTGGGGTACCCCCGTCGACCCTAAACAATTGTGCCGACCCTAAAAATTGTACAAAGTAAAAGTCACTCATTTAGGTCATTGCAGCCTAATTTTTATCGGACTTCGATTTGAAACCTATTTTGAGGTTAAAGCTTTCAAAAATACATGTAGAAATAAATATATCAGACAGTATAAATGCGGAGGAAGTGATAAGTTCCAGTTCAGCAAAGGAAACCACATTTGATAAATTGATAATTTTATAGGTAGTGTTTTACCGTTGGTGTTGAAGGTCATGAAAATTAATGAATATCGTGTTGAGTTTCATGTATTGAAACTGAAAGCCCCGAAAAGTGGTAAATCGCTCACCTCAAATCAAGTTTGCGAGAGTGAAAAATGTGAGGAGAGTGATTTTGATTCAATGTTTATCTTCATTTTTAGCTCACCTGAGCGAAGCTCAAGGGGAGCTTTACTAATCGCTTTCCGTCCGCCGTCTGCCCGTCGTCGTCCGGCGTAAACTTTACAAAACCAACTTCTCCGAAGAAACTACTGGTCCAATATTTTTCAAATGTTGGGTAAATGTTTATTACCTAATGTCAATTCAGATTTGTTCAAATGAAGTTGCCCCTCCTCCTGGGTGGGGCCACGCCCCCAAGGGGCACCAAAATCTTTGAAAATCTTCTTCTCATGAACCAGCAGTAGCAGAGACTTGATATTTGGTATGCAGCTTCCTTTTGAGGTGTAGACTCAAGTTTGTTCAAGAAAAGTTTGAGGGGCAATATTTGGCGACTTTATGGGAGGGGCAAGAATTTTGCCCCCACCCCAAATTTAAGTTTTCCGAACCGAGAGGCCGATTTGAACCAAATTTTATGTGAGGGCTTATTGGGTCATAAGTACCTAATTTATGCCAAAAAATATTTTCCTGCAGCCCCGTGGGAACCGCAGGAGCTAAAAATAGAAAAAAATTAAAACGTCCATATCTCCAAAAACTGCACGGCACTCAGAATTTTTATTTGGTGTGAAGCTTCCTTAGGACCAACAGAAAGGATTCTTAAAAAAAAATTGCCATCGGTTTTATCATAGGGTACAGTTTTGGGACTGAGTCAGCACTTTTTAACATTGTAGGCGATGGGAAAAACATTAAAGAATCTTCTTTTTCAGATTCACCAGTCAGAATCCTTTCATATTTGGTATACAACATGTATAGGGGGGTCAGATTCAAGTTTGTTCAAATAGAGTCCGTGGGTTCATATTTGGGCTCCCTATGGGAGCCCAAATTTTAACTTAGTGCAATATGAGGACTATTCTTTAAAAATCTTTTCCTTCAGATTCACTAGTCAGAATCATTTCAGTTTTGGTATACAACTTCTCTAGGGGGGTCAAATTCAAGTTTGTTCAAATTGAGTCCCTTGCTTAATATTTAGGCTCCCTATGGGAGCCCGAATTTTAACTTAGTGCAATATGTGGAATTTTGTTTAAAAATTTTCTTCAGATCCACCTGTCAGAATCTTTTCATATTTGGCATACAACATCTCTAGGGGGGTCAGATTCACATTTGTTCAAATCGAGTCCCTGGGTCAATCTTTGGGCTCCCTATGGGAGCCCAAATTTCACCTTAGTAGAATATGTGGAATATGCTTTAAAACTCTTCTTCTTCAGATCCGCCAGTCAGAAACATTTCATATTTGGTTAACAACATCTCTAGGGAGGTCAGATTCAGGTTTGTTCACATCGCGTCCCTGGGTTCATATTTGAGCTCCCTGTGGGAGCCCGAATTTTAACTTAGTGCAATATGAGCAGGTCTATTCTTTAAAAATTTTCTTCTTCAGATCCACCAGTCAGAATTCTTCCATATTTGGTATGCAACTTATCTAGGGGAACCAGATTCAAGATTGTTCAAATCGAGTCCCTGGGTTAATATTTGGGCTTCCTATGGGAGCCCAAATTTTAACTTCTTGCAATATGTGGAATTTTCTTTAAAAATCTTCTTTTTCACATTCACCAGTCAGAATCCTTTCATGTTTGGTATACAACATCTATGGGGGGTCAGATTCAAGATTGTTCAAATCGAGTCCCTTGTTTTTTAGATCCACTGGTCAGAATCTTTGGATAATTTGGTATAAGCTTTTCTTAGGAGGAGCAGATGCAACTTGTTGAAATCAATTCTCTGGGTTGATATTTAGGCTACCATGTCAGGTGAGCACCCTCAGGCCCCTTGGGGCCTCTTGTTTTAATACTGTTGAATTGTACATTCAAAGTGTATTTTTATACGCCTGTTTAAAAAACGGCCGTATTATGTTATGAGTCTGTCTGTCCATCTGTCTGTCCGTAAACAATTTGGTTTCCGTTCATTTAAAGTTGAACGCCTTGACGGATCGACATCAAACTTTCAGAAGTTGTTTTTAGCAATAAAATACAGGTCAAGTTTGATATTGGTGTTTCTCAGTCCATCCGCTGCAGAGTTATGGCCCTTTAAAACCACAATTTTTGAAAAAAAATTGGTTTCTGTTCATTTAAAGCCGAACGCCTTGACGGATTGACACCAAATTTTTTAGATGTTGATTTTATACACCCGTTTGAAAAACGGGACATATTATGTGAATGGTCTCTCCACCCGTCGGTCCGTCCATGGACACATTTTGTTTCCGGACGATAACTTTAGTTGTAATGGATTGAGCCGAGTTAAATTTGGCATGTGGATTTAGTATGACAAAATACAGGATGGGTTCGGAATCAATTTCCGTTTCTAGTGGCCCATTTGCAGTAGAGTTATGGCCCTTTATGGGAATTTAGCCCAACTTTTCGTTTCCGGACAATAACCTTAGTTTGCCTTGACCGATTTATTTCAAATTTTCAGTTTTTTGTTTTTGACCACAAAATACAGCTCAAGTTCACTTTTGACCACAATCGCATATACCTTTCCAGAGTTATTCCCCTTGAATGACTGCAAATTTGTGGATTTTGTGGTTTCCGGATGATAACTTTAGTTTGCCTTGACCGATGTTTTTCAAATTCTCAGATTTTGTTTTTGACCACAAAGCACAGCTCAAGTTCACCTTTGGCCATTATCGCATGTACCATTCCATAGTTATTCCCCTTGAATGATTGCAAATTTGTGAATTATGTGGTTTCCAGATGATAACTTTAGTTTGCCTTGACTAATTTGTTTCAAATTCTCAGATTTTGTTTATGACCACAAAAGAACAGCCCAGGTTCACTAAACTTCACTTTCGGCCAAAATCGCATGTACCTTTCCAGAGTTATTCCTCTTGAATTTGTGCATTTTGTGTTTTCCGGATTATAACTTTAGTATGGCCTAACTGTTGGACATAGAATGCATCAAATATTTGGTTTCCGGATGATAACTTTCATTGTTTGTTTTCCGATTGGTTCCAAACTTGGTATGTTGTTTAATCACCTCAAAATACAGGTCAAGTTTGAATATGGGGTTGGTCCAAACAATTTTTACCCTCACCCCCGTCCTTACCCCAACCCTTCAAAAATACAAAACGAACGTATATTGTCCCGCTATGCAGTGCTCTTGTTTTTTCTAAAATAAGTTAAGTAAATGTTATTGTTTGCCTGTGGTTCAGAATAAAATTGCAAGCTTGAAATCTAGTGTTTGTTTATTACAGGGCTTATATTTCGTCTAAATTTGTGAGAATCCCTTTGGATTCTTGTGAAAATGGTTGCGAGAATCCATACCTACTATGAGTTCCCAGTATCCAGTATCCCATGACGCCACCATGGTTGAACCACTGTTGTATACCGATAACACATGTTAACCTTTTACCCAACACACCTTTTTAATTTTTAAAACTAAATTTAAAATAATAAATAAATGATAAAATAATTAAATGAACAATATTTACCAATAAAATCTTACAAATATGGCTGTCGTTGGAACCGGCTCAATGAGCCGGTTCCAATGACAGCCATATTTGTAAGATTTTATTGACAAAGTGTCAGGATATTTCAGGTCAGCCTTCTATTGGTTAATTTGTTGCCGCTATGTTAGTTAAAGGGTTAAATTTACTCAATTTTTTTCACACGAATCCTAGCAAAGGTGCAGCAAGAGTCTACACGGATTCTCGCCGGTTATATTGCGCGAATCTTTGTGCGAATCGATTCTCGGATTCTCGTCGAAATATAAGCCCTGCATTAAATGTATTACTAGAATTCCTGAAATGAACTTTTAGATAATCTGAAGTTTAACTATATATTATGGCATGTACAAAAATTTATTTTGCAATTTCCATTCACAAGCGTCCTTTTGAATTGAATGTATGAATACAACTGAACACGGATGGAAATTTTGACGGTGAAAATATATGTAACCCACTAAAATTTGTTCTGGATTTTAAATGGCAGATTATTAAAATTGTGGAAAATAGATGTGTAAATTCCAAATGAGGCACATTTAATTCGTGTCACTGGTGAATTGGAGCGACAGGTGTCACATGTGTAAATGAAAATAAGGAACGGGGCAACATTCCGCATGTCTTTGATAAAAAAAATACGGAAGTATTAAAACGTTTCTCAGATCTCAGAATGACCACCGTTTTTTTATATCTGAACATGTGTGTTCGTTTTGTGGCTGGAGTAAGGTCTGGGTGAGTTGTCAATGTACAACCCTCTTACTGTTAGCGCATTGTGTGTGCATGTATAAGAGAACTACTGTGTGTCATGTTCATAATGACGAAAAGGAAATTGTTTGGAATTGTACTTTAAACGTATCAAATTGTGAGTGATTAAAAATTTCCCACATCAAAAATTAATTGAATGTTTCTGTTGACGCCACTGAAATGGATAAAAAACACCCAAGAACAGAGGCGAGGGATTATTCGCGCACCTTGAACAATTTTTGCGTGAGTGATGGTGCGCGAGACCGATCACGCACCTTTCCCATGCGTCACTGAAGTGAAGTGTGTGCTTATTTTGGTAATTCGATATTTGTTTTATTTTTATCCAAAGACAGGTGGCGCTTTCAATTTCACACTGAATGGGGTGATTTTTATCATTTCTTTCATTTGTCATTCGAAAGAAAGTTTATTTAATATATAAATACAATTATATTATGGGACCAAAAAGTTATTAATTAGGCCTACCGGCTCTGATTTTTTTCTGTGATTTCCGCCCTTTTATTTAAGACATTACACGAAGTGACAGCATTCAAGATTTGCAGTTGAATAACCGTGCATGTCCTGACTGACGGTTATCACACATTCAGGTCGGTCGGTGTTTTTAGCTTAACTTGACAAAGTCAAGATAAGCTATTGCCATCACGCGTGCGGAAGTCTGTTAGTCTGTTCACATTTTCCTTTAGCACAGGCTACACTCCGTAGTTCTTATCCGATCGTCACGGAATTTCATATGCACGTTTGAGGTCATGTCTAGATGAGAATGTCACCTTTTGGTTGCAATCGGTCAACCGTGGTGGCTGCCCTTGCCCAAAACCTGAAAAACCATTAGCACAGTCTACAGGTCGTATTTATGAAGGAATTTCATTGTAACTTGGTAGAATGCCTCTATAATATCTAGATGAGAATGTCCCCTTCTGGTCATGATCTGTCAGCCGTGACGGCTGCCCAAGCCCGAAACCCAAAAACTTTTAGTATAGTCTACAGATCATATTTAATATGGAGGGATTTCTTTGTAACTTGGTAGGATGACTCTGGATGATGTCTAGATGAGAACTTCCCCATTTGGTTGCGATCTGTCAACCGTGACTGCCTGAGCCCAAAACCCTAAGCACAGTCTTCAGGTCGTATTTATGGAGGGATTATATTGCAACTTGATAGGTTGACTCCATATAATGTCTAGATGAGAACGTCCCCTTTTGGTCGCGATTGGTCAACTGTGACGGCTACAGGAGCCCAAAGCCCAAAAGCCTTTAGCACAGTCTACAGGTCATATTTATGAAGGGATTTCTTTGTAACTTGGTAGGATAACTCTAGATAATACCTAGATGAGAACGTCCCCTTTTGGTCGCGATTGGTCAACCGTGGTGGCTTCCCGAGCCCAAAACCCAAAAACCTTCAGCACAGTCTGCAGGCCGTATATATGAAGGGGTTTCATTGTAACTTGATAGGATGACTCGTTTTGGAATAATTTCACTCTAAATTGGTAACTTTCGTTGATAATCACTAACTGTGAGGGCCTCATTAACCCACCCCTCAGTTCTTTAGTACAGTCTACACCTCATATTGTTTTTATTGAAAACATAGCATACAGGGAACAGAAATTAACATATTCCCAATTATGACAATTCTTATCTTATTTCTTAATTCTTTAATAAGTATTGGACATTATCCTTTTCATCAAACACAGCACACACACAAGTTAAGCTACCGTGTCACTGACACTTTCATTTGACTCAGTATAGTAAAAAAACAACCGCCCATTTACTAGAGTTTAACCCTATGAGCCTAGTTCTAATTTTGGTGACCCTTCTTCAGCTTCTTGTCTTATCTCAAATAACATCTAGAACACATGTTCTAACATTTTGGCTTGGCTGTGGTGTCTAGTGAAATCTTAGCGGCCTGTATAGGCCGCCAAGACTTCACTTGATACCACAGCTTAGTCCAAGTGTTATCTCATTATGATGGAGCCAAAAAAATAAGTTCAGTTCTCAGGACCGTGAAGGACAGAGTCTATGACAAGAATGTAATGAACATTTTGCAAGAATCCAAGTTGATTCTGATTGTTTTCCTTGTGAGAATCATATCAATTCTGATTCTTGCATGAATTTTAAGCTATTCTGCTGATTTATAGCCTTGAACTTTTCATTGCACACAATTGTAAATTTTGTTTTTTTCAGGCATGTACTTAACTAATATATTACACATTGAAGATGGAAATTTAGACCATCTGCCCAATCGGCCACCTGAAATAATAAACTTCAGTAAGAGACGGAAACTAGCTGAAATCACTGCAGAGATACAGCAATACCAAAATCAGAAATACTGTTTACAGAAAGAGCTTTTGATTAGAGTAAGTTACTCACTCACAATTATATTTCCAAATTCATAATTTTTATGTTTACATGTTCTCTGCTTCTGTTCATTTTCTGGGAATGACTGGATGATTGTAATGTTGAGTATGTGATTTTTATTGAAAATAAAAACTGGCCATTTCGACAATTTTTCCGGCGTATTTTCTTCCATAAAAATGTATGGTCATGTCCACACTGACAAAAAAGTCTTAACATTGCATTAAAAAAGTCCATGATCTCCAAAAAATGTCTGCCCAAGGGTTAATGTCATCTTATATTGATGCACTTAACAAATATATGAAATATGAAAGCCACAGCATACCGGTGGAAGGCTCCACTCATGTACAGCAAAACAGGTCAGAAATTTTCGATGTCCACACTGACCAAAAAGTCTAACGTTGCAAAAAACACTAAAAATCAATAAAAATATCACTGGGTGAGGATCTGTGGGTAATTGCAAGCCAAAGAAACACAGTATGAGGTGCATAGCAATAGGACTGAAAGTCAAAGTGGACTGGTACAGTAACTTTAACACAAGCATTGACGCCAACGTGCCTCTGGTCATGTCATAAGCTCACACAACTTCGTAACTCACACAACTTCATAACAGATGAAATGTGATTGGGAATGATGTTAAGTAACAAATCATTGCAATCATTCTTGTAGACAACTGATTGTGGAGAAATGAACAGCAGACTTCAGAATTTGAATATGCATTTAACTTGTCGAGTGCTGGAGGGTCATATTTGGACTTTGTTCAGAAGAGCAGGTACAAAGATTTAAACAGGCCTGGCATTTTCTGGAGAGCGATTTATTCGCTCGCCTCCTGCTCGGTTTAAAAAAATTAAGGTGGACAAAAAGACTAGCCCTCCTGGCCTTAGAGAATAATGATTACCATAACGGCCGATTTGGCAGCGACTTCGATTTCACTGTTGGGGCTTCTAGTGAAAATAAAAACTAGCCATTACGACAGTTTTTTCGGCGTGTTTTCTTTCATTGTCACCACTAATTTGTCAGGCCATGATTTGAAATATCGACGGATGTTCTAGTCCATTTTCATCACATTTCTTTTCTTCATGACATGTGTCGGAGATCAAAGTTAATGAATAGCACACTACATTCTGTGTTACATAGCGCAGAATTTATCGCATGTTCAACTAGATTTACTTGACTGTTCTGCACTAGATTGCGCATTATCTAACAAGCGTTTTCTGCACTAGATGTGATAGGACTTCTAGTTTTAACTGTAAGAGTGTCAGATTCAAGCTTGTTCAATTCAAGGCCCAGGATAGGAGCGGATGGGAGGGGCCAGGTTAGGTTCAGTTTTGTTCAGATCATTCCTCTGTGTTTTTTCATAAAATTTTCCTTTCAAACTGCAAATGATATAACAACCCTTGGAAATTTGGCAGTGCTTGTCTACAGATGATTGTCAAGGTGATAGACTGAATTTTCTATTTTGTTGTATACAAGTGATAATTTTTCTCGTTCAGGCCAAAGGTATCAGAATGTGCATTTATATGATGGACCTCAAAAAAACGATTTGTCACTTAAACAGACCAGCAATAATTCAAGCGCTGCTAATTGAGCGTGAAATTTATGTCCGTTACCGTGGGTCTGGAGAACCCATTTAGTAGCTATCTGATAAAGATTAAAAGTGAGAGAGACAGTATTCTCCTGCAAGTCATTATCTGTGTAAATATGGCCTGTTAATAGGTAATTGTTTCAAAAACAGTACATCGCATATGTTCTGGATACACACACATATTATGCATCTGGTCTGTCATGAATGTCAGAATATGCCAAAGTAAGAGACTTTCAAAGGAACTTAAAAGTGAATATTAAATTAAGATAGATCTAAGTGGCCAAGTTCAAGAGAAGTGATTAAACTGAGAATTGATGTTCTGGGTATCGAAATAAAAATCTGGGGATTTCTCGAAAAGTTTGTTCCAGTCTGAAGGTGCGCAAAACTGTGTCCCATGCTACAGGTTAGAGGAGGTGCTGCATCAGGCGAAAGTATAGGCATGTTGTGATTCCCTTACTTGTTGGAGGGAATGCCATATAGTGAAGTGACAGTATGTTGGCCGTGCGACGGCAGTGGTAGACTGACATTCCCTTACTTGTTGGAGGGAATGCCATATAGTGAAGTGACAGTATGTTGGTGGCCATGTGGCGGCAGTGGTAGACTGGCATTCCATCACTTGTTATAGCAAAAGTGTCTGGATAAAGTGTCAATAAGCTAGTGGCCGTGTGACGGCAGTGGTAGACTGACATTCCCTTACTTGTTGGAGGGAATGCCATATAGTGAAGTGACAGTATGTTGGCCGTGCGACGGCAGTGGTAGACTGACATTCCCTTACTTGTTGGAGGGAATGCCATATAGTGAAACGACATTATGTTGGTGGCCGTGCGACGGCAGTGGTAGACACATTCCATCACTTGTTAGAGCAACGGTGTCTGAATATAGTGACAATATGTTAGTGGCCGTGCGATGGCTGTGAAAGGGTGAAGTGAAGAGGCGACCAAAGACTGTACACCAGCAAGGAGGAGGAAAAACCAGCGACAGAGTGTGCATGTGCACGCCTGCAAGTGACTCGAAAACTGTATGGGTAGGGGGTGATTGAGGTTTTGTTTATCATATTTTTATACTGTACCAATGACCCAGACTAAGCTCTAAAATATTTAGGGTCAAACGCAAATTTTATCCCCCCAATCCCCCAAATTTGCATCTAAAACTGAAAATTACATGTCCTATATGGTCCTCCATAATTTTACTCCACTTCGCATGCGCAGTGTCAAGGAGGTTTTGAAATTGGTGCCAAATGTCATTCTTTGTTTGGCCCTCAATATAGTTACACTTCACTGTTATTTGTGCTTGTAAATCTCAGTTTTAATGATGCCAGACACATAATTATGAGAGAAATGGGGGATATAAGGAGGAAATAGAAGGAGGAGAGGAAAAAACAGTGGAAGGAAATGTTCAGGGCTGTAACTTATAATTATTTCATGTTACCTATTTTCGAGGCATGACCCTGTTGTGGTCATTCTTGCTATGAAGTTTCCATTGTTTAATCAGTGTTTCCTCTCTCCATTTCTTTTATTCCCCCCTAGCTATTCTCCCATGCTTTTGGCTTATTTTTTGTAATGTTTATTACTAAAGTTTCTTGGGAGTTTTGGCTTGGTAACAGATTTATTTGTTTTTTCCCCATGTTTACGTCCTCACCCTTGGGTGTTTAGGCATTTTGGTCTGCATCTACCATCTGATGTTCTGCAGTTTCTTCTCTGGAAGTCTCTGTTTTGCAACAGACAGTGTTTAAATTGGTAACTGATTTCGGGCCATGTTTACCAGTGCCTGGAGTCATGTTTCCGGTTTGTTCACACTTTTTGTTTATGTTGACATCGGTTACTTCTTTTAGTGATTACTTGTCCTCTGCTTAGTTCAGTTCATAGCAAGATACATTAATATTGTCCGTAAGTGTTACATTAATTTTTTAAGATGATTTTAAAATTTTTGTCCACACTTAGGCTTTTTTGGGCCCCATTTGGACTCATTGTTCCCATTAGGAACTTGGGCTCATTGTTCCCATTGGGAACTTGGGCTCTTCTGAAAATGTTTTCAAAAAATTTTTTTTGGAAATTATTTTCTTTTGAAATGTTATAATGGATTATAATATATTATGTATATTTGTTTCAAGGGTTAATGCGAGTAATATGACTGTGTATATTTTTTCATGTTGAAAAAATATTCTTCAAATTGTAATGCGAGGATATCTTCCTCTAATTTTCAGGTTCATTGTGTTTCTTATAGTCAATGTATTCGCACTAATTCTTGCTCTGTGTGTGTTGATTGGTATGACAACATTGGAGACGTCTGTCCCGGTATTTTGTTGGTGGTGAGGGGGCCATTATGGTCCTCTCTCCATAGGGTCACTCTATATTATCAGTTTCTTTTTAGCTCACCTGACTTTCAGTCAGGAGAGCTATAGTGATCACTCACCGTCCGTCGTCGTCCGTGAACATGGTGTTTGCGTCTTCTCCTCCCAAACCGCTGAACCAATTTAATTGATATTTGAGATAATAGTTTGTTATGACATCGCAATTTGATTTTGTTCAAATCAAGTTGCCTCGCCCGTGGGTAGGGCCACACCCAAAAAGTGTGCTGAAATCTTAAAAAAATCTTCTTCTCATGAACCAGCAGTAGCAGAGACTTGATATTTGGTGTGCAGCTTCCT
The DNA here is from genome assembly GCA_031216915.1 of Pictodentalium vernedei. Classification (NCBI taxonomy): domain Eukaryota; kingdom Metazoa; phylum Mollusca; class Scaphopoda; order Dentaliida; family Dentaliidae; genus Pictodentalium; species Pictodentalium vernedei. The sequence continues at coordinate 447,580,547 of CM062292.1, forward strand.
TTTGAGGTGTAGACTCAGATTTGTTCAAGAGAAGTTTGTGGGGCTATACTTGGCGTCCTTATGGGAGGGGCAAACTTTTTGGCCCCACCCAAAATTTCTATTTTCCGAACCGAGAGGCTGATTTGAACCAAATTTTATGTGAGAGCTTATTGGGTCATAAGTACCTAATTTATGCTGATTTTTTTTTTCCTGTAGCCCCTTGGGAACTGCAGGAGCTAAAAATAGAAAAAAATTAAAACGCCCATATCTCCAAAACTACACGGCACCGAGAATTTTTATTTGGTGTGAAGCTTCCTTAAGACCAACAGAAAGAATTGGTAAAAAAAAATTGCCATTGTTTTTATCATAGGGTACAGTTTCGGGACTTTGAAAAAGTGCTGAATCAGCACTTTTTAACACCGTCGGCAATGGGAAAAACATTAAAAAATCTTCTTCTCCAGATCCAGAAGGCAAAATCTTTTGATATTTGGTATGCATCATTGTAGGGTGGATCTGATTCAAGTTTGTTCAAATTGGCCCCCTGGGTTCATATTTGGGCTCAGTATAGAAGCCCGATTTCGAACTTGGTGCATTTCAGGCAAATTTCTTAAAAAATCTTCTCCAGATCCAACAGGCAAAATCTTTTGATATTTGGTATGCAACATTGTGGGGTGGATCTGATTCAAGTTTGTTCAAATCGGCCCCCTGGGTTTATATTTGGGCTCAGTATAGGAGCCCAAATTTGAACTTACTGCATTTCAGGCAGATTTCTTTGAAAATCTTCTCCAGATCCAGCAGGCAGAATCTTTTGATATTTGGTATGCAACATTGTGGGGTGGTTCTGATTCAAGTTTGTTAAAATCGGCTCCCTGGGTTTATATTTGTGCTCAGTATAGGAGCCCAAATTTGGACTTCGTGCATTTCAGGCAAATTTCTTCAAAAATCTTCTTCTCCAGATCCTGCAGACAGAATCTTTTGATATTTGGTATGCAACATTGTGGGGTGGATCTGATTCAAGTTTGTTCAAATCGGCCCCTGGATTTATATTTGGGCTCAGTATAGGAGCCCAAATTTGAACTTAGTGCATTTCAGGCAAATTTCTTTGAAAATCATCTTCTCAAGATCCAGCAGGCAGAATCTTTTGATATTGGGTATGCTCCATGCTTAGGGGGGGTGAGATTCAATTTCGTTCAAGCCATGTCCCTAGGTCCATATTTGGGCTCGCTGTGGGAGCTTGAATTGTAACTTTGTTCGAAATGAGGAATTTTCTTAAAAAATCGTCTTCTTCAGATCCAGCAGTCGGAATGGTTTGATATGTGGTGAGTAGCATCCTTGGGGGGGGGGGGGGGGGGGGATTCAAGTGTGTTAAAGCCAAGTCCATGGGTCCAAAATTATAACTTAGTCAATATGAGGAATTTTTCTTTAAAAATCTTCTTCAGATTCAGCAGTTGGAATGTTTTGATAGTTGGCATGGAGCAACCTTAGGGGGCTGAGATTCAAGTTTGTTAAAGCCAAGTCCCTTGGTTCATATTTGGGCTCATTATGGGAGCCTGAATGACAACTTAGTTCAAAATGAGGAATTTTCTTTAAAAATCTTCTTCAGATCCAGCAGATGAATGCTTTTGATATTTTTTATGCAGCATCCTTAGGGGGGTAAGATTCAAGTTTGTTCAAGCCATGTCCCTAGGTCCATATTTGGGCTGATTGTAGGAGCTTGAATTGTAACTTGGTTCAAAATGGGGAATTTTCTTTAAAAATCTTCTTCTTCAGATCCAGCAGTCGGAATGTTTTGATATTTGGTGTGCAGAATCCTTAGGGGTGTGAGAAAGCCAAGTCCCTGGGTTCATATATGGGCTCCCTGTGGGAGCCCGAATTATGACTTAGTTCAATATGAGGAATATTCTTTAAAAATCTTTTTTTAGATCCACTGGTCAGAATATTTGGATATTTGGTATAAGCTTTTCTTAGGAGGAGCAGATGCAACTTGTTGAAATCAATTCTCTGGGTTGATATTTAGGCTACCATGTCAGGTGAGCGCCCTCAGGCCCCCTGGGGCCTCTTGTTCAGAATTCAGAGTGATGTTTCTGTGATGTCTTCAACAAGTGTGTCTCTGTCGTTGCAATATTAGGGCTAGCGGGAAGTGCTCAAGGTATTACGACAATTGCCGGGAGTTCCCTAGTTGGATCGAAGGCATTGATCCAGGGCTTGATTTAATCTGAAAATTTTGAATAGCAATTTACTATTCACCCTGGAAAATTGATTAGCAGTTGATCCAAAAGCACTTGAAACTAATAAATCTTGAATAGCAAAATTCAGAAATTGGAGAGCAAAGTGCTATGCTAATCCAGTTAAATCAAGCCCTGTTGATCGCCCACTAGACCGCCCGGTGTCACGACCATTCACCGAATGGCTCAGCACCTGGGTTCGTCCGTCGCGGTCCAGGGAAGCAGATTGGGTGATGCGAGCACTATAAAACATCGGATGTGCACACCCAGCAACGACGGATCCGAGGATAGTACGGAGGAAGCCTGTCAGTCTGGTAGCTAGCTTGTCCAGGTCCACCCGGACCGCGAGTAAGAGAGAGGCCCCCTCTCTCTTGCATCAACATCTGCGCCACGATGTTGTTGTATGTTTGTACGCTAAGTCGGAGCTTACGTCCACTTCTCCTCGGGACGCTCTGTCGCATGACAGTCCGATGCGCCTGTTATATTGGCTTCCTCATCCTCGTCAACACACACGACCGCACCTTGGCTATGTGACCACAGATTTCCAGGGGACGTTCACATATTATATAAATGCAGGATTGAATGTCCCTGGTGCTCCTGCTTTGCCGACCAAGGAATACATGTCGACCAGGTCACTCCATCTGCTAGCCAAGGATACGAGACCTTTCTAGTTGGGACGTTCGCATATTATATAAATGCAGGAATGATCGTCCCTGGATAATTTATGCTGGACCGCGGCTCCACAGGTCTCATAGAGTAACATGAACAAGGTGTCCTTACCGTGAGGTCTTCGTAAAGTGTGTTTCCGTCGTCACAGTCAAATGAAGTGTTAGCGGAAAAGTACTCATGTAGATGCGTCAATTGCCCGGAGTTCCCTAGTAGGATCGATGGCTTTGGCGTCCGCTAGCTTGCCCGGTGTCGCGACCATTCACCGAATGGCTCAGCACCCGGGTTCGTCCGTTGCTGTCCAGGAAGGAGATTTGGGTGATGTGAGCACTATAAAATACAATGTGCACACCCAGTGATGACGGATACGAGGATGGTACGGAGGAAGCCTATTAGTCCGGTTCCTAGCTCGTCCAAGTCCATCCGGGCTGCGAGCAAGAGAGGTCCCTCTCTCGTACTACAACGTCTGGGCCCAGATGTTGTGGTACAAAACATTCCTGAGTCGGAGCATACGTCCACCACTCGGGACGCTCTGTTATATAGACAGTCCGGAGAGACTGCTCTTCTGGCTTCCTCATCCTCACGGCAGCACACGCAACCGCACCTTGGCTACGTGACCAGTCATATTCAACCAACATCGCCGACCTGGGATTCTACGGCGACCAGGTCACGCCATCCGGTAGCCAAGGATACGAGGCCTTCATACTCCGGACGTCCGCATATAAGAAATATGCAGAAGTCAACGTCCAAGGAGCTTCCAGCGGCTAAATCCTGTAAGACCACAGCTCCACAGGCCTCCGTTATGGACGTGCAATCACAGATAGCACAAATTATCGCAGCATCCCAGCATCCGACAGTAACTCTGTCGGATCAAGAATTATCCGAGGAAGCTGGGTTGGTACGTTCCACTGCAGGTTCAGGCACGGACCACCAAGAATTACAAGTGGTCCGACAGGATGGCGAAAGGGATACGGAGGAGTTGTATTTTCTCTTTCGGAACAACATATTTGCTATAGAGTGCATCCTGCATTATCTTCTGACGTTGTTCCTCGGGACCAAATTGCTGCGCTGCCGGATAAGAGACTGATAGCGCCACTGGACTCAGAATTCTTATCGGTTTAGGAACATCATCCCTCAGATTCCGACATAGTCCAGAAATGTCTCACGGACATTTGAACTGTTGAATGACGCTATATATATATAACTTGCTACCTAAACGGGCAGGTCAGGTTTCTTATCGGAAAATGCTCTACATCTGCCTTTCATCTATTCAAGGAATAATTTAAAACGGCCGGACAGAGCATTCCGAGAGTTTCTCTGCGTCTAGACGACCAGGCCAAGACCTAGTATTGTCTATACCGTTGTCAATGTCAATTCCAACCACGATGATGGAAACGGCAATATCGTCTAGCAGGTATAGCTTAGGCACATCATCGTACGCAGATCACCTTACCAGAGCGTTATCATTACGTCTCGAAGGAAAAGAATTCCAGGATGTACATCCTCCTTAAGAATTCTTTCAAGGGCCTCACGTAGAACTCCGCCCTTTTAGTGGCGATATGGAGTTGGTTAGACGTGACGTGGTCCTGCCTACATCCATGAGTGTGGACAGTAAGGTGAAAAACTCTGAGTCGCTCCGGTCTCCGGAGAGTTTCTCTTCGACGGCAAGCTTTCCGCAATCTATGATCAGATAACTAAGAAAGCTTCAGACTCTCTGCTATTCAAATCCGCTTCCATATAGTCGGATTCAGCGGAGAAAAGTAGGACAGGCACTTCTGGGGTGAATACGTCCAAGGGAAGTTCCTATAGAGGTTCCTATGCATCCTCTAGGTCTTACTCTAGAGACCGTCAGGGTAGCGACTCAGGAATGGGCTGTAATATTGGCCGAGACATCCGGTCAGACGCCCCTAGGTCGACGGGGCGAGGTGCGGGCCGTGGAGGACATGGTTTCTCCTTCCGCAAGCCTCACAGGACCAGGAGGTAATGGTATTAACCTCTGTCGTGTACCAGTGAGCGGAAGACTCGTGTTTCTCAATCAGTTGGGAGTAGATTACGGACGTCCCTTGGTTTCGAGGGTTGATTTCGGTTGGACTAAATTGTCCTTCAAACGAAAACCTCCGTTAACTCGAAGTCCAAGATGGACTCAGCTTTCGTCAAGTCCGCAGGAAAGAGGCTCGCTTCCATCAGAAGTCCAGTCTCTTCTGGAATGATCGCGATAGAGATCATAGAAATCCAGAAATTTCCAGGTTTCTACAACCATCCTTTTCGGGTTCCAAAACCAGATGGCTTGTTCCATCCACTCATAAATCTGAGCTGGATAACAAGCTGATCATGGCTCCAAGTTCCTATATGGAGTCCATCCGATCGGTCAGAGCGAGTATTCGGGTGTACGACTATGCCACATGCATAGATCTCAAGGATGCATACTTTCACGTCATGGTACATCAGGCGTTCAGAAAGTATCTTCGCTTCTTCATCATAGGAGTCGTGTATCAGCCCCGAGCAATGTGCTTCGGTCTGAATCTAGCCCCCTGGGCTTTCACTCGAATAACAAACTTGGTAATGACTCATTTCCGAGCTCATTCGTCTGTAATAACGTTGGCCTACCTGGATGACATTCTTCAGAGGTACGGCAATGAGTTAATGCTTCAGAATGATGTGCAGAATCTGCTTCTATTGCTCCGACGTCTCGGTTTCATAAGTAAACGAGAAGTCGGATCTGGTATCGTCCAAGTCATTCACCCACTGGGTGATGAGCTTCGAGACGCACAACATTCCCGTTCATCTGCCGTTAACAAGAGCAAAATTAATCAGTTGTTATGCTCACTATTGTCTACGCTCAGACAAGGTCTCAGCGAGAGATCTCATGAGACTAATATGTTTGTGCGGAGCTGCTGCGATTTTATTCCGTTGGGGCGGTTACGCACTTGTCCTCTCCAAATTTCTTCTGATCCAGAATTGGAGGGTGAAAATGCTTTCGCTCGATATGGACATCTTCTTGTCAAATCAAGTGAATAAGAGATTCAGACTTGGGCAGGTTTTCAGTGGTTAACTCGGGGAGTTCCACTGCAATTGCCGGATCCGAGTTTTACAGTTTTGACGGATGCCAGTCAAACAGGTTGGGTTGTATCATTGAGCCCAACGGATTTGAAGTGCCAGGGTCTTTGGGATCCGTAGTTCCTAATCAAGCACATAAACAGCAAGAATGATGTCATTTTTGCTTGCTCTATGTTATTGGATGAACGTTATTCAGAATGCTCACATGCTAATTCTGTCCGACAATTCGACGGTTTTAGCGTATTTTCGGAATTAGGGAGGCACTCATTCCATTCTGTTATTCATGTTAACGGAATGAATCTTTCTGTGTACTAGAACATCAAATTCTATCGGTCCGTCATATTCCGGGTCGTCTGGCCAAGGGGAGCGATTAGCTCTCCTCAAGCTTACAAAATCTAAAAGTGACAACTTGAAGTTATACTATTAATGAAATCTGCCAAGTGGGATTTGTACATTTTATTTAGTGTTGCTGACAAGGTAGTATCTGTGAGACGGCTACACTGTCCCTCCCACACTTCCGATCCTCGACAAGGCCCGGAAGTGTGGGAGATGCAGTATGGCCATCTTACAGAGACCACTAACATGCCAGAGATCTGAAGAGATGTGGGTTTTAGAAATAGGCTGTTATGGTAATCATTATTCTCTAAGCCCAGGCTAGTCTTTTTGCCCTCCTTAATTTTTTTAAACCGAGCAGTAGGCGAGCGAATAAATCGCTCTCCTGAAAATGCCAGGCCTGTTTAAATCTTTATACCTGCTCTTCTGAACAAAGTCCAAATATGACCCTCCAGCACTTGACAAGTTAAATGCATATTCAAATTCTGAAGTCTGCTGTTCATTTCTCCACAATCAGTTGTCTACAAGAATGATTGCAATGATTTGTTACTTAACCTCATTCCCAATCACATTTCATCTGTCATGACCCGAGGCACATCGGCGTCAACGCTTGTGTTAAAAGTTATTGTACCAGTCAACTTTGACTTTCAATCCTATTGCTACGCACCTCATACTGTGTTTCTTTGGCTTACAGTTACCCACAGACCATTACCCAGTGATATTTATTGGTTTTTAGTGTTTTTGCAACGTAAGACATTTTTGTCAGGGTGGACTTCGAAAATTTCTGACCTGTTTTGTTGTACACGAGTGGCGGCTACCACCGGTATGCTGTAGCTTTCATATTTCATATATTTGTTAAATGCCAATATAAGATGACATTAACCCTTGGCCAGACATTTTTTGGAGATCTTGGAAATTTTATGGCAGTGTTAGACTTTTTTGTCAGTGTGGACATGACCAGACATTTTTTTTTTGCAGATTTGTAATAAGCCAAGATTTATTGCATGCCATGTGTTGGTGAGCTAATGGGGATGGACACACCCCTCGTTTTTAGCTCACCTGACTTTCAGTCAGGAGAGCTATAGTGATCACTCACCGTCCGTCGTCCGTGAACGTCGTCCGTGGTGTTTGCGTCTTCTCCTCCCAAACCGCTGAACCAATTTAATTGATATTTGAGATAATAGTTTATGACATCGCAATTTGATTTTGTTCAAATCAAGTTGCCTCGCCCGTGGGTAGGGCCACACCCAAAAAGTGTGCTGAAATCTTAAAAAATCTTCTTATGAACCAGCAGTAGCAGAGACTTGATATTTGGTGTGCAGCTTCCTTTTGAGGTGTAGACTCAGATTTGTTCAAGAGAAGTTTGTGGGGCTATACTTGGCGTCGTTATGGGAGGGGCAAAATTTTTTGCCCCGTCCAAAATTTCTATTTTCCAAACCGAGAGGCTGATTTGAACCAAATTTTATGTGAGGTCTTATTGGGTCATGAGTACCTAATTTATGCTGATTTTTTTTTCCCGTAGCCCCATGGGAACCGCAGGAGCTAAAAATAGAAAAAAATTAAAATGCCCATATCTCCAAAACTGCACGGCACCAAGAATTTTTATTTGGTGTGAAGCTTCCTTAGGACCAACAGAAAGAATTGGTAAAAAAAATTGCCATCGGTTTTATCATAGGGTACAGTTTCGGGACTTTGAAAAAGTGCTGAGTCAGCACTTTTTAACACTGTAGGCAATGGGAAAAACATTAAAAAATCTTCTTCTCCAGATCCAGCAGGCAGAATCTTTTGATATTTGGTATGCAACATTGTAGGGTGGATCTGATTCAAGTTTGTTCAAATCGGCCCCCCTGGGTTCATATTTGGGCTCAGTATAGGAGCCCGATTTCGAACTTAGTGCATTTCAGACAAATTTCTTAAAAAATCTTCTTCTCCAGATCCAGCATGCAGAATCTTTTGATATTTGGCATGCAACATTGTGGGGTGGATCTGATTCAAGTTTGTTCAAATCGGCCCCCTGGGTTTATATTTGGGCTCAGTATAGAAGCTTGAATTCGAACTTAGTGCATTTCAGGCAAATTTCTTCAAAAATCTTCTTCTCCAGATCCAGCATGCAGAATCTTTTGATATTTGGTATGCAACATTGTGGGGTGGATCTGATTCAAGTTTGTTCAAATCGGCCCCCTGGATTCATATTTGGGCTCACTATAGAAGCCCGAATTCGAACTGAGTGCATTTCAGGCAAATTTCTTAAAAAATCTTCTTTTCCAGATCCAGCAGGCAGAATCTTTTGAAATTAGGTATGGAACATTGTCGGGTGGATCTGATTCAAGTTTGTTCAAATCGGACCCCAGGGTTTATACTTGGGTTCAGTATAGGAGCCCAAATTTGAACTTGGTGCATTTCAGGCAAATTTCTTTGAAAACTCTTCTTCTCAACATCCAGCAGGCAGAATCTTTTGATATTGGGTATACACCATGCTTGGGGGGGGGGGGGGGGGGGGGATTCAAGTTTTTCAAGCCAAGTCCCTGTGTTCATATTTGGGCTCACTGTGGTAGCCCGAATTATAACTTAGTTCTAAATGAGGAATTTTCTTTAAAAATCTTCTTCAGATCCAGCAGTCGGAATGTTTTGATATTTGGTATGCAGCATCCTCAGGGGGATGAGATTCAAGTTTGTTCAAGCCATATCCCTAGGTCCATATTTGGGCTCACTGTGGGAGCCCGAATGATAACTTAGTTCAAAATGAGGAATTTTCTTAAAAAGCCTTCTTCAGATCCAGCAATCGGAATGTTTTGATATTTGGTGTGCAGCATCCTTAGTGGGGTGAGATTCAAGTTTGTTAAAGCCAAGTCCCTTGGTTCATATATGGGTCCCTGTGCAGGCCTGGCGTTTTCAGGCACGCGATTGTTTTACGCACCTTGACGTGCACCAAGAACCATTAAGGTCCACGAAATTTTGCTCTCCTGGGTGCACAAAGATAAGTATAACACTTTTGAAAAACGCAGCTTCAAAATTGAAGGATGCGTATTTATGCTTGCATGTCATAGTGCAGAGAAAATCAGAAGGTTATCTCATTTTTTTTGGTTTTCATTTCAGAGGTTTCGTACCTATTTTTCTGTCATGTAAACTGTAAAACACATGACCTTGGAATAATTCAGGTGACCCTCACAAGTTTGGTATCATAAATCCATGTAGGACGTCGTAACGTTACCAACAACAGAGTTTATTACTTCCTCAGTTCCTGGTATGACAACGTACGCACTTTGGCTCGTGACAATTCGTGGGTTAAGTTGCTCAAAATGTCAATTTATTTTGGCGGTTACTGTATCACAACGCCATCTTTCATCAGTTACACGAGGCATCACTGAACAGCATAACACAGGCTATTTATAAACCTCTGTTGTGTTTACTTTCACTTTCGGTTGTCATGATAATAGATTATCAATCTGATTTTTGTGAATTTCCGCGAATATTCGAAACGTCACCATCACCTGCCCACGAGAATTATTTGATTGGTTTCATTTTTAACTGGGTATGTACAGTTTCTTTTACTATTCAAACATTGCCCCATAATGGGCCATTTCAAAACCAACTTATATTCCCATTAAACAACATCGGATAATCAAAGAACTTAAATTAAGTGATAACCACATGGAGTGACGGTATTCCCTCAATACAAATTCGATAGGCATGACTATTGACGTACAATTTCCGAAAGCCGTCCCTGTCTAAGAATGTTCACATTTTTTTTATTTGCGCATCAAGAGTAATTTCAAATGCAATGAATAAAAAAATTGAAGATAAAAAATTGTGTTATCCCAGGACCATTTAGAAAATCTTCAATTGGCATCATGTACTGTACAGCTGAGCCTTACTCAGGTGCAATGAACTGAAATTCAAAATTTATCTGATGGGATGAACGTGAAGGGGATGAAGTTGAACCATAATTGGCTTGTGGCAGTTGTGAGTTGTCGGGACTGACAACTTCAATACAGTATTGAGTAACTTTCGAAGTAACATGTATTACAACTATCCAAATTACGCAATGCAACTTTGTGAGAAGAGCATCATGCATGTCTGGTCACAGTGTTGAACTGCATTCATATGATATATCATGGTTCAACTGCCTTCCATGTCAAAAAAAATTTAGGAGACATTGGCTCTCCTAGATCAGTTCAGGAGAGTGATTTTTAGCCCCCCTAAATTTTTCAGAATGCCAAGCCTGCCTGCGGGAGCCCGAATTATAACTTAGTTCAATATGAGGAATATTCTTCAAAAATCTTTTTTTTTTTAGATCCACTGGTCAGAATCTTTGGATATTTGGTATAGCTTTTCTTAGGAGGAGCAGATGCAACTTGTTGAAATCAATTCTCTGGGTTGATATTTAAGCTACCATGTCAGGTGAGCACCCTCAGGCCCCCTGGGGCCTCTTGTTTTATAACTGACCATACCCGATTAATCAGTTCACAGACAACACATTGGATGTTGACATTTAAGTCTCCACACATGCTAGAGATGTGCAAATCGAGAATCGAATCTCAAATTGGATCTTGTCTGATATCGATATGGAATCACAAATCGAATCACAAATCAAATCTTAATAGATGAGTTATTTGCTTAGATGCTGCAAGTGACCTTAAACACCAATAAAATATCTACCGTAGTTGCTGAAACAGATAAGCATATTATCCAAAGTTTTAGTTTTTTGATGGCTCAGCTTGTTAGCTCACCTGACTGAAAGTCAGGGTGAGCTTTTCTTATCACTCTTCGTTCGTCGTCCGGCGTGAAGGTGGTGTTTGAGCCTCTTTCTCCTAAACCACTGGCCACATTTTAATTAAATTTCATGTAAGTACTGGTTATATAGGGGCATTTTGATTTTTATCCAAATTTGGGTTTCGGGTCATATTGAACAGAGGGATGGGGAAAAAATGGCCAAATTTTTTGAAAATCTTCTAATGAACCACCAGTAGCAGAGACTTGATATGTGGTATACAGAGACCTTTTGAGGTTTAGAATCAAGTTTGTTCAAGAGAAGTTTGTCGGGCATTATTTGCCTTCGTTATGGGAGGGGCAAAAATTTTGCCACGCCTAAAATTTCTGTTTTCAGAACCGTGAGGTCGATTTGAACCAAATTTGATATGAGATGATAATGGGTCATAAGTAGTTGATTGATGCAAATTGTTCTCATTGCCCCATGAGAACCTCGGGAGCTAAAAATAGGAAAAACCTAAAAACTGCCATATCTCCAAAACTACACGGCACAGAGAATTCTTATTTTGGATAAAGCTTACTTTTATCCAAAAGAATAGAATGGTTAAAAAATATCCCTATCGGTTTGATCACAAAGTACTTTTTTCAGGACTTTGAAAAAGTGCTGAGTCAGCACTTTTTTACACTGTAGGCAATGGGAAAAACATTAAAAAATCTTCTCCAGATCCAGCAGGCAGAATCTTTTGATATTTGGTATGCAACATTGTAGGGTGGATCTGATTCAAGTTTGTTCAAATCGGCCCCCTGGGTTCATATTTGGGCTTAGTATAGGAGCCCGATTTCGAACTTAGTGCATTTAAGGCAAATTTCTTAAAAAATCTTCTCCAGATCCAGCAGGCAGAATCTTTTGATATTTGGTATGCAACATTGTGGGGTGGATCTGATTTAAGTTTGTTCAAATCGGCTCCCTAGATTCATATTTGGGCTCACGAAAGAAGCTCGAATTCGAACCTTAGTGCATTTCAGGCAAATGTCTTCAAAAATCATCTTCTCCAGATCCAGCATGCGAATCTTTTGATATTTGGTATGCAACATTATGGGGTGGATCTGATTCAAGTTTGTTCAAATCGGCCCCCTGGATTCATATTTTGGCTCACTATAGAAGCCGGAATTCGAACTTAATGTATTTCAGGCAAATTTCTTTAAGAAAATCTTCTTCTCCAGATCCAGCACGCAGAATCTTTTGATATTTGGTATGCAACATTGTGGGGTGGATCTGATTCAGGTTTGTTCAAATCGTCTCCCTGGGTTTATATTTGGGCTCAGTGTAGGAGCCCAAATTTGAACTTAGTGCATTTCAGGCAAATTTCTTTGAAAATCATCTTCTCAAGATCCAGCAGGCAGAATCTTTTTCTATTGGGTATGCACCATGCTTGGAGGTGGGGGGAGATTCAAGTTTGTTCAAGCCAAGTCCCTGGGTTTATATTTTATTTGGGCTCGCTGTGGTAGCCTGAATTATAACTTAGTTCAAAATGAGGAATTTTCTTTAAAAATCTTCTTCAGATCCAGCAGTCGGAATGTTTGATATTTGGTATGCAGCATCCTTAGGGGGATGAGATTCAAGTTTGTTCAAGCCATGTCCCTAGGTCCATATTTGGACTCATTGTGGGAGCCCGAATGATAACTTACTTCAAAATGAGGAATTTTCTTTAAAAATCTTCTTCTTCAGATCCATTAGTTGGAATGTTTTAATATTTGGTGTGCATCCTTAGGGGGGTGAGATTCAAGTTTGTTAAAGCCAAGTCCCTGGGTTCATATATGGGCTTCTTGTGGAAGCTCGAATTATAACTTAGTTCAATATGAGGAATATTCTTCAAAAATCTCTTTTTAGATCCACTGGTCGGAATCTTTGGATATTTGGTATAAGCTTTTCTTTGGAGGAGCAGATGCAACTTGTTGAAATCAATTCTCTGGGTTGATATTTAGGCTACCATGTCAGGTGAGCGCCCTCAGGTCCCCTGGGGCCTCTTGTTATTATTCATTGCAATCTGTGACGACTGCTTCTGGATGTGAGCCTCACAGGCTGGCATAATTTCACCTAAACACAAATCAATACTGTACCCTTGATTAGGCAGATGGAAAAGTGACATATCCTGAGATGAGGCAGTGTTGGAACCAGGCGCTCTGGGGGAGTTTGTTAGTAGATGTATACTGAACCAAAAAAGAAAGTATAATAAACTTTGAGAAGCAATTTTTTTATTATTATTATCAACTTTAATCCCTAACAAAGTATTGTAAATTCATATTTTGAGTCTAGCTTTATGAATTTGCATAATTTCATGTTCTTACTGTTGCCAGCGTCATGTCAGGACGTCGCAATTCATACATGGGGTGAAATGAAAAGTTCAAGCATCAGAAAACAGTTTTCCTCTTCAGTGATACATTCTTGCCCTACCATCAGCGTGCTGTAGACAAAATTGTGATTCATCACTAAAAAGAAATGTGCTCCAACACTGCTGAGTCCAGCGAACACACTGACGTACCCATTCCATTCAGACGGTACAATGAATGACGTCTGGTAAGGATTTGTCTGTGGTATGGGCGCCTACTTCCGATGCTGTGTCCAGTGAGTCTGTTGCTGACAGTTTGTGCACTGATTCTATTGTCAGTTCTACCAGGAGTAATTGCTGCTGTCCTCATCGCTGGAAGGAAGCAATCCCACAAGTAAGATGTCCTGATGTGTCGGTCTTGTGTTGGGATCATAACTCTTTTTTGACCTGAACGTGGTCGGTCGGCAGTAGATCCAGGGATTCTATACCTTCTAATGAGATGGTAAATAGTGGCAACAGTGACTCCGAACTCAGCAGCGAGCTCATCTGGAGGTATCCCAGCTTCATGCATACTCATGGCAGGCAACCTCTGATTTTTAGCTCAACTTGACAAAGTGAATCTGAGCTATTGCCATCACTTCCCGTCCGTCGGCGTACGTACGTTCACAGTTTCATTTGACACACCTCACAGGTCGCATTTATGATCAGATCGCTTTGAAACTTATGTTTGTTTGACAATTTCTGACAAAAAATGTTCCCGTAGCCAACGTTCTTAGAACTTAGTTTAGTCAGACCTCAATATTTCCCTTTGGCACACCCTACAGGGCACATTTATGATCGGATTGCTTTGAAACCTGGCATGTTTGTTTGGGGTGACCTCTATCGATTTTTTTCCATTTTCGTCTGTCAAAAAATGTTGCCACTGGCAATGATCTTTGAACTCAGTTTAGTCAGGCATCAGTATATTCCTTTGGCATGTCCTACAGGGCACATTTATGATCAGATCAGTTTGAAACTTTGTATGCTTGTTTGGGGTTACCTCTAGATGGGAGCTATCCATTTTCTTCGATTCCGTCAAAAAATGTTGCCACTGGCAATGACCTTCGTTGAACTTAGTAAAAACTTAGTGCAGTTGAGCATCAATCTTTCCCTTTGACACACATATCCAATTTCACCTCCATCCCAACAGGATGCAGAACTTGTGTGACCATCTGGCATTTGTTGCCACTGTTTTCCCAAAATGCTTGGATATTGTGTACCTGTGCCCAGCCACGCCCCCTTCCCCAGATGGGCATGCCACTTGGGGTTGGGCACATCAGGCACGTAATTGGCCCAGTCCTTTTTCCTATTCACCCTCAACCCTTTGCCCCACCACTTGAGATGCAGAACTTGTGTGACCCTTTTGCATTTGTAGCCACTATTTTCCCAACATGCTTGGAAAGATATCCTTGTGTGCCTGTGCCCAGCCAAGCCCCCCCCCCCCCCCCCCCTCCCAACTTGCATGCCAAGTTGTGGGAGTTGGGGCTGGGCACAGGCACACAATGTCCCCAATCCTATCCAACCTCACCCCTCGCCCACTGAGATTCAAAACTTGTGTGCCATCTGTGATTTGTAGCCATTGTTTTCCCGACATGCCTGGAAATACATTACTTCAAAAACCTTCTTCCCTCCCATTCTCAATAGAATAACACCCATACCCCACCTCCGGGCTGAACCATGTGTTAACCATGAGCAGGTTTGTGGTGTTTCCTGTGAACTCCAGTGTAAGTATAAGTCTTTTAAAGTGACAAGAGCAGGTCTATGTTGTTTCCTGTGAACTGCAATGTAAGTAGAAGTGTCAAAAGATATTGTCATTATTATTGTAAATGTGAAGTATATGTATACTTTTTGTAGAAGTGTCAATTAACTGGAAGTATCTAGAATAAAATGTCTGTGCTCACAAATTCTTGAGTATGTTGTTTCTCTTTCCCATAACATGTAGAGATTTTTAAGTGAAATAGATACATGCATATAGAAAGAAAATAAAGAACTATTGAAGATATTTCAAGTATTTATTAAGAATATAATATGTCCAAGTATGCATACATATAAGTATATAAAGACATATATATCAATGAATAGTATTTTATAACAAGAACATATTAAATGTATAAGAGAACATCATATTATAAAGATATTACACACAGAAACAAAAGAGAATATTAATATTATTTTTTTTTTTTTTTCTTTTTTTGTTTTTTCGTGGCCCCACCCAATAAAAAAAAAATCCGGGTGGGGCTTCGGAAAGATAAGAAGCTGACTCACTCAGACTATTCCACCCAAGTGAGAAAACCTGGTGGCAACTGACTAAGACACAGTCCACACAAGATGACTCGGCATGTCTGAAGACAATTTAGTCCCAACAGCTATAGCACTGCTGCTACACACAAGGAAAAAATGTATGAGGAGGTTTTCTAATCACATTCTGGAAATGCATCTTTTAATGATAGGTGTCGGCACTAACAGGAAAATCCTCTATTAAAAAAAAAAAAAAATTAGATTTTCCTGTTAGTGCGGACACCTGTCATTAAAATATAAATTTCCAGTGTGTTGCCATCAATAAAAGATGACCTTTATAAGAAAACCCCTGCAAACATCATGGACTCTTAACAGTGCCATAGCTCTTGGGGTAAAGCATTCAGACATGCTAGGTCATCTCAAATTTCCTGTGCCTCAGTCAACTGTCACCAGATCCTCAGTCAGGTGAGACGGAATCAGTAAGTCAGAAAATTAATAAGTTAGTGGGCCAGTTAGTGGGCTTTACACAACCTGTGTACTAAGGTGTACTGCACATCAATGATATGCATGTCTTCAACCCAATCTAACCCTGCCTGTGCTGCAGTGCGGAGTTACGATGTTGGGGAGCGGGCACCCGCCAGTCGTTGCTCGGTGGTTCTCTCCGGGTACTCCGGCTTCCTCCACCTGTATAACTGTCACGGTCATGATTAGCCATTGTGCATAAGTATATGACCTTAAACACCAATAAATAAATGAATATAAGCAACGTCGAGCACAGTTAGTCCTTGGATGGGTGACGTCTTAGCAATCGATTTGGACTTCCGCATTGTGTCTTTGGGCAAGGCAGTTCATCCTGATTGTCCACGTGGGGGCACGAGGACGTACTGTACGTCAGTGGTGCGCTTGTCTTCAACCAATTTACCCTGCCTCTGCTGCAGTACGGAGTAACGATGTTGGGGAGCTGGCAGGTGCTCATCGTTGCTTGGTGGTTCTCTCTGGGCACTCCGGCTTCCGCCACCCATAAAACTCAGACACGATGTGACCCTGGCTGTTAAAGTGTCGTTGAATCCTAATAGATATAGCACAAGATCATCAAAATTTGATGAAAAACAGAAAAGATGGACAATAACTCTGTTTTGACAAACCACTGTGATTTGATTCCAGTCAACATTAAATTTGATATGCGGTACTTTGATATGATTGAAATCTGATATTTTCTTTCCACGTGATCAGTATATGTATTAAAAAATACAAGTAAAACCAAACCAACAAAGAGCATTAACACCTTCAATTTTCAAGAAGGCATCATAATTTTTATCCCCCGTTGACAAAGTTGGAGGGGATAATGAAATGGTGTCTGTCTGTATCAAACTTGTCCCCTTAACTCCTCCTACAGTTTTCAGTGGATTTTTACAAAACTTGGTCTGAAGTATAAGTATCAAGTGTAGATGCGCATGTTTATGCGACAAATTTTGCTTGGTTATGGCCCCTGGAAATAGCAAAATTTCCATCACAAAGGCTTGTCCGCTTAACTCCTACATTTTGTATTGGATTTTTATGAAACTTGGTGTGCAGTATCAGTATCAAGTGTAGATGTGCATGTGGTCAGTAATTTCCGATGAGATAAATTTTATGTGGTGGTTCCAGCCCTTGGAAATAGCAAAATTTCCATCACAAAGGTTTGTCCGCTTTACTCCTACATTTTTATGTGTACCCATACTATGTATGGTACCCATAATGCCGGCATCCAGTGTGGCCATCCATCATCGTCCATCCTTTGTCCGTCCGTCTGTCCATCCGTCGTCCGTATCCATTTCTTTGGCATTCGATAACTTGAAAAATATTGCTTGGATTGTCAAGTTACTTTATATTTGTGTTCAGGTTACTGATGTGCCGAGCTGTATAGTTTTTGGTGTAAATCTGTTACTATACCCCCTGCAAACAAAATTTGGGGGGGGGGGGGGGGGGGGGGGGGGGGTATAGGTATATAGGAATCACTCTGTCCGTCTGTCCATCCTTATAAGCGCAACTCCTCCTAAACCGTTTAAAGAATTTTCATGAAACTTTACACAATGGAAGAACTCCATATGAAGATGTGCATGAAGCAATATAATTCCGTTCTGACAGGCGCGGGGGGTATCACTTTGTGAGCTTGCTCACAGTACCTCTAGTTTTGATCCTGAGATATTAACCCTTTATCCTTCAAATTGAAAATTCCTCCATTCCCTTTGGCATTCGATAACTTGAAAAATATTGCTTGGATTGTCAAGTTACTTTATATTTGTGTTCAGGTTACTGCCAAGCTGTATAGTTTTTGGTGTAAATCTGTTATTTTGATCCTGAGATATTAACCCTTTATCCTTCAAATTGAAAATTCCACCAATCCCTTTGGCATTCGATAACTTGAAAAATATTGCTTGGATTGTCAAGTTACTTTATATTTGTGTTCAGGTTACTGATGTGCCGAGCTGTATAGTTTTTGGTGTAAATCTGATAATTTAATCCTGAGATATTAACCCTTTATCCTTCAAATTGAAAATTCCTCAAACCCCTTTGGCATGAGAAAACTCAAAAAATATCAGTCCGATTGTCATGTTACTTCATATATGTGTTCAGGTTACTGATGTGCCGAGCTGTATAGTTTTTGGTGTAAATCTGATAATTTGATCGTGTGATATTAACCCTTTATTCTTCAAATTGAGAACTCCTCCAATCCTTTTCTTTGGCATGCGATAACTCAAAAAATATTAATCCGATTATCAGGTTACTTTATATATGTATTCAGGTTACTGATGTGCTGTGCTGTATAGTTTATGTAAATCTAAAAATTTGATCCGGAGATATTAACCCTTTATCCATCAAATTAGGCACTCCTCCAATCCATTTCTATGTGTACCCATACCATGTATGGTGTACACAATGTTGTCATCCGGGGTGGCCCTCCGTCATACAGCTTTCTACTATTTGCGCGTATGGGTACACATCTGACGATTTCATCGGCCTATTTTTTATTGGATTTTTATAAAACTTGGTCTCAAGTATCAGTATCAAGTGTTGATGCGAATGTGAATTTGTGTTGTTATGGCCGTTGGTAATAGCAAAATTTCTGTCACAAATGCTTGTCTGCTTAACTCCTGTATTTTTCACTGGATGTTTACGAAACTTGATGTGCAGTATCAGTATGATATGTACATGTGCATATGGAAATGGAATTTTTCTAGAGTTCTAGCCTTGTCAACTTTGAATTTTCCAAAATTGCAGGTTTTTGGAAGATATCTTCAGTTGCAATCCATATGGTTCCGTCATCAGTTGCTTTGAACTGAATGAGGAAAATGAGGAATTTAACCTTGTCCAATGAAGTCCATTTACCATCTCAGTGTTTGGTCATCCTTCTTGATCAGCTCATATGCGTATTTCTATCATAACATAAAAGTCGGCAGGGAATATAGATGTCATTAGACTGTCTTTATCAACTTGTCCTGGTTGTACAAGAAATTAAAAAAAAAAACATGTCTTTCCAACCACTGACTGACCTTGATTTCTTTGTGATCTGAAAAAGTGTGGCTTGGCAGCTGTCTTGTCGATTTGAAAGTACACAAACATTTCCTATTCCTGTTACACTTTTCCAAAGTATTACAAATAGTTCATCATTAATTAAATATTCTATTAAAAATTTTGTTTCTTTTTTTTTTTCTTGTCCGGGCGATATAAAACAGCTTTACTTGTGTGTGTGAAAGGTTTGGAGCATTTATATTCATAAGTCATTGAATAAGTTAGTTGTTTTTCTGTTTCCTGTGATTGTTGAGCTACAATAGGACACCAAATTTTAAAGAGAACATTTATGCATGCTCAGTCTGAGTTTCTGAGCAATAGAACTACTGTATTGCATCAGTGATTTGAATTTAGTGTGGAATTCTGTGCACTTCCATCGATTAAATGCTTTGCTTAGTTCTTGTGTTGAAGGCATGAGATGTCAAAGAGGGGAAGCCACGAATCTGTTAGGCCTTTTGATCACTGTCAGATTGTCAGCTGGGTTTTTATACGCCCATTTGTAAAAAACTGTCGTATTATGTAAATAGTCCATCTGTTGGGCTGTCTGCCAATGAACAATTGGTTTCTGACTGATAACTCAGTTTGGATAATTTGATTTCAATCAAAGTTGGTATGTGTATTCCCCAGCTAGTTATACAGGCCAAGTTCGATTATGGGTCCCGTCCATGTGTTTTTAAAATAGTTACAACCCTTTTTTGACTTGGTATTCGACCGGCTATCAACATTTTTGGTTTCAGACCAATAACTCCAGTTTGGATTATTTGATCGCAACCAATGTTGGTAAATATATTTTCTAGCTAATAATACTGACCAAGATTGAATATGTGTTCCTTCCAATTATTTTTACATGAATTATTCTCTTTTTCATATTTAGCCACGCCTTGTTACGAAGGGTAATAAATAAAACGGACAGATTTTTAACCTCCCACAACGAGTTAGGGGGTTATCCTGGATTCATCTTGTCCATCTGTCAGTAAACATAATATGAAACCTGGTAGGAATGTTTACCACCTTGAGAACCTGTGCACCTGCAATTATAGTTCTGGTCGGATTAGTTTTTCCAGAATTATGCCTGTTTATTACTAAAAAAAACCAGCCCCTGCCCCGCCCCGCATATGCCTGAATTTTATCCCAAGATTTTCTCAGATGTTTATGTGTTGATTCCTTTGAAACTTACAATGCATGTTCACTACCATAGGAAAACATACTCCTGCAATTATACTTTCGATCAGATTTTTTTGCCAGCGTTATGGCCCTTTTTGTCACAGAATGCCTACATTTTGTCCAGAGATTTTCTCAGATGTTTTTGGGTTGATTTCTTTGAAACTTGATGGCATGTTAAGGGCACCTGTTCTGATGTCGGAAAAGTTGGAAATAGGCCTTTAACGGTTAAAATGTACTGTCTGCATGTTTGGACTTTGGAGAATCGCTCTTTGATGGAATGAAATATTCACCACTTGGAACCTGTTGAATGATTATTGTGGCTGCAAATACAAAATGTAATGGCAAAGATATGACGCCATTAAGCTACCCGCTGACATGTCAAATGGGGTGCTGGTTAAAGTGTAAATCTAACCGAAGTGCATCCACTGAAACATCTATCAAGTGGTGAAAGGTAAGAAATATTAGATTATCACATCCTCAACTCATACACACACCTTTTGTCTTGCTGGGCAATAGTTGGGCTGAGACCTGTTTCCCACTAGATGGCAGTCCTTTGATTTTGAAGAAGACACAAATAATAGTGCTTCTATTTTTAGGTGAACTTGATGAAGTCAAACCGAGTTATTGCTGTCACTTCTAGTCCGTCGGCATGTTCACATTCATACATCCAGAATTTCCTTTGGCACACCACACAGGTCGCATTTATGATTGAATCATTTTGAAACTTGATGTGCTTGTTTGGGGTGACCTCTTGTTGGGAGCTACCGATTTTCATCCATTTCCGTCAAAAATGTTGCCATTAGCAACTTTTGAACTTATTGCAATTGTGCATCAATAAGTTTGCTTGGCACACCGAACAGGTTGCATTTATCATCGGATCACTTTGAAACTTGATATAATTGTTTGGTATGACCTCTAGGTCAGACCTATCAATTTTCTCCCATTTTCGTCAAAAACGCCGCTAGCAACAACCTTTATACTTGGAGCAATTGTTCATCAATATATTCATTTGGCACACTGCACAGGGCACATTTATGATCAGATCCCTTTCAAACTTGGTATGCATATTTGGAGTGACCTCTAGATGAGAGCTATTGATTTTCTCCCATTTCCAGCAAAAAAACTTTGCCTTCAGCATTGACCTTTGAACTTAGTGCTTTTGTGCATCAACATATTCCTTTGGCGTGCCCTACAGGGCACATTTATGAATGGATTGTTTTGAAACTTGGTATGCTTGTTTGGGGTGACCTCTTGATGTGAGCTTTTGATTTTCATTCATTTGCATCCAAAAACCCGGTTGTTAGCACCAACTTTGAACTTGGTGCATTTGTGCTGCAACTTTCCCTTTCTACTCCCTGTTTATGAATTTCCATCAAAGAAAAAAAAAACATTGCCCCCAGCATCAGCCTTAAACTTAGTGCATTTGTATGTTAACATTTTTAGCTTAACTTGACATAGTCAAGATAAGCTATTGCCATCACGCATGCGGAAGTCTGTTAGTCTGTGAGTCTGTGACGTCTGTTCACATTTTCCTTTAGCACGGGCTACACCCGCAGTTCTTGTCTGATCGTCACGAAATTTCATATGCAGGTTTGGGGTCATGTCTAGATGAGAACGTCCCCTTTTGGTCGCAATCGGGCAACAGGTATGGCTGCCCGAGCCCCAAACCAGAAAACCATTAGCACAGTCTACAGGTCGTATTTATGAAGGGATTTCATTGTAACTTGGTAGGATGCCTCTGTATAATGCCTAGATGAGAACGTCCCCTTTTGGGCTTGATCTATCAACCGTAATGGCTGCCCAAGCCCGAAACCCAAAAACTTTTAGCACAGACTGCAGGTCATGTTTAATGTGGAGGGATTTCATTGTAACTTGGTAGGATGACTCCTTATGATGTCTAGAAGAGAATTTCCCGATTTGGGCATGATCTGGCAACTGTGACGACTGCCCGAGCCCAAAACCCGAAAACCTTTAGCACAGTCTACAGGTCATATTTATTGATGAATTTCATTGTAACTTGATGGGTTGACTTCATACAATGCCTAGATGAGAAAATCCCCTTTCGGACTTGATTGGGCAACTGTGACGGCTACAAGGGCCCGAAGCCCGAAAACCTTTAGCACAGTCTAGAGGTCATATTTATGAATGGATTTCATTGTAACTTGGTAGGATGACTCCAAATAATGTCTAGATGAGAACGTCCCATTTTGATCGCGATCATGCAGCCTTAATGGGTGCCCGAGCCCAAAAACCTTTAGCATAGGCAAAAGGTCATATTTATGGAAGGATTTCATTGTAACCTGTTAGGTTGACTCCATATAATGCCTAGATGATGAAATCCCCTTTTGGTCGTGATTGGTCAGTTGTGATGGCTACGAAGTGCCCGAAGCCCGAACACCTTAAGCACAGTCCACAGGTCATATTTATGAAGGATTTCATTGTAACTTCTTAGGATCACTCCAGATGGTGCCCAGATGAGATTGTCCCCTATGGTTGCGATCATTCAGCCATGATGGCTGCCCGAGCCCAAAGCCCGAAAACCTTTAGCACAGTCTATAGGTCATATTTATGAAGGGATTTCATTGTAACTTCTTAGGATCACTCCAGATGATGCCCAGATGAGATTGTCCCCTATGGTTGCGATCATTCAACCATGATGGCTGCCCAAGCCCGAAGCCCGAAAACCTTTAGCACAGTCTACAGGTCATATTTATTAAGGGATTTCATTGTAACTTGGTAGGTTAACTTCATGTAATGTCTAGATGAGAACGTCCCCTTTTGGACATGATTGGGCAACTGTGGCGGCTAAAGGTGCCCGAAGCCTGAAAACCTTTAGCACAGTCTACAGGTCATATTTATGAGGGGATTTCAATATAACTTGTTAGGATGACTCCAAATAATGTCTAGATGAAAACGTCCCATTTTGATCGCGATCATTCAGCCTGAATGGGTGCCCAAGCCCAAAAACCTTTAGCATAGGTAAAAGGTCATATTTATTGAAGGATTTCATTGTAACCTATTAGGTTGACTCCATATAATGCCTAGATGATGACATCCCCTTTTTGTCGTGATTGGTCAGCTGTGATGGCTACAAGTGCCCGAAGCCCGAAAACCTTGAGCACAGTCTACAGGTCATATTTATGAAGGTATTTCATTATAACTCCGTAGGATCACTCCAGATGATGCCCAGATGAGATTGTTCCCTTTGGTTGTGATCATTCAACCATTATGGCTGCCCGAGCCCGAAGCCCGAAAACCTAAAGCACAGTCTACAGGTCATATTTATGAAGGGATTTCATTGTAACTTGGTAGGTTGACTTCCTATAATGTCTAGATGAGAACGTCCCCTTTTGCACATGATTGGGCAACTTTGACGGCTAAAGGTGTCCGAAGCCCAAAAACCTTTAGCACAGTCTACAGGTCATATTTATGAAGGGATTCCATTGTAACTTGGTGGGATGACTCCAAATAATGTCTAGATGAGAACGTCCCATTTTGGTCATGATCATTCAGCCTTGATGGGTGCCCGAGCCCAAAAACCTTTAGCATAGGTAAAAGGTTATATTTATAGAAGGATTTCATTGTAACCTGTTAGGTTGACTCCATATAATGCCTAGATGATGACATCCCATTTTGGTCATGATTGGTCAACTGTGATGGCTACAGGTGCCCGAAGCCCGAAAACCTTGAGCACAGTCCACAGGTCATATTTATGAAGGGATTTCATTGTAACTTCTCAGGATCACTCCAGATGATGCCCAGATGAGATTGTCCCCTTTGGTTGCAATCATTCAACCATGATGGCTGCCCAAGCCCGAAGCCCAAAAACTTTTAGCACAGTCTACAGGTCATATTTATGAAGGGATTTCATTGTAACTTGGTAGATTGACTTCATATAATGTCTGTATGAGAATGTCCCATTTTGGTCGTGATCATTCAGCCTTGATGGGTGCCCGAGCCCAAAAACCTTTAGCATAGGTAAAAGGTCATATTTATGGAAGGATTTCATTGTAACCTATTAGGTTGACTCCATATAACGCCTAGATGATGACATCCCCTTTTGGTCGTGATTGGTCAGCTGTGATGGCTACAAGTGCCCGAAGCCCGAAAACCTTGAGCACAGTCTACAGGTCATATTTATGAAGGGATTTCATTGTAACTTTGTAGGATCACTCCAGATGATGCCCAGATGAGATTGTTCCCTTTGGTTGTGATCATTCAACCATTATGGCTGCCCGAGCCTGAAGCCCGAAAACCTTAAGCACAGTCTACAGATCATATTTATGAAGGGACTTCATTGTAACTTGGTAGGTTGACTTCATATAATGTCTAGATGAGAACATCCCCTTTTGGACACGATTGGGCAACTGTTACGGCTTCAGGTGCCCAAATCCCGAAAACCTTTAGCACAGTCTACAGGTCATATTTATTAAAGGATTTCATTGTAACTTGGTAGGATGACTCCAAATAATGTCTAGATGAGAACGTCCCCTTTTGGTCGCGATCATTCAGCCTTGATGGCTGCCCGAACCCAAAACCCCAAAACCTTTAGCATAGTCTATTGGTCATATTTATGGAAGGACTTCGTTGTTACCCGTAAGTTTGACTCCATATAATGCCTAGATGATGACATCCCCTTTTGGTCGTGATATTTATGAAGGGATTTCATTGTAACTTTGTAGGATCACTCCCGATGATGCCCAGATGAGAATGTCCCCTTTTGGTTGCGATCATTCAACCATGGTGGCTGCCAGAGCCCAAAGCCCAAAAACCTTTAGCACAGTCTACAGGTCATATTTATTAAGGGATTTCATTGTAACTTGGTAGGTTGACTTCATATAATGTCTAGATGAGAACGTCCCATTTTGATATATATATATATATATATATATATTTATGAAGGGATTCAATGTAACTTGATGGGATGACTCATTTTGGAATAATTTCAGTGTAACTTGGTGACTTTTGTTGATATATGTTAACTGTGAGGGCCACATACATTAACTGTGAGGTCATATTAACCCACCCCTCAGCTCTTTAGTACAGTGTACACCTCATATTATTTTTATCATAAACATAGCATACAGGGAACAGAAATGAACATATTCCCGATTATCACAATTTTTGTCTTATTTCATAATCCTTTCATAAACATTGAACATTATCCTTTTCATCAAACACAACACACAAGTTAAGCTACAGTGTCATTGACACTTTCATTTCTTTTGGCACGCCTCAGAGGGTGTATTCAGTATTGGGTTGGTTTGAAACTTGGTATGCTTATTATATCCCCCACAATGAGTGGGGAGTGGAGGGTATACTGGAATCCCCTCATCCATATGTCATATGTTTTGTTTTACTCTTCACCAAAAGGTGACCATAATTTCTCTAGCTCTCTGTCATTTGCTATCAGTCAAATATCACCAGGCATGCCCACATTCAGCAAAAGTGGCACATTAAAGACTACACTTGTATGCCTTGTTCAGTCTGAACACTGTCAGATCCACCAATGCTATTACTTGAATTATGTGTTCACATTTGAACATGGTGTATATTTAACCCTTTACCTAACATGAAAAGCAGACGACACTTGCCAAAAAAATTCTTGAATAACTAATTTTTTTCATTTTTTGTCTCAAAAACATAGGTTATGACCCCTCATTGGAACGAGCTCGACGAGCTCGTTCCAATGAGGGGTCATAACCTATGTTTTTGAGACAAAAAATGAAAAAAATAATGAAAATTAATTGGCGATTTTTGAGAATAGCGCTGGCCGGTTTTGGCCATTACGTTGGGTAAAGGGTTAACATCATTGAACCTTGAAAAAGCCTTGAATTTTAATCTTTGTGGCCTTGAAAAAGCCTTGAATGTTAATCTTTGTGGCCTTGTAAAACAGTTGAAAATTGACGAGAAATGGCCTTGAATAGCCTTGATTTTGAGTAATTTTGACTTGTGGGAGACCTGGAGATACGACATGAGACATGCAACATACGAGATAGTGTGCCACATGAAATGCGACCAGGAAGTCTGGTCCAGTATCGCAACATACTTTATCATTCTTGCCGACTTGGTGAAAAAGAAAAATATGCAAACATTAACTCTTTATATGCTTCTGGTAGATATTCCTGCCTAGACAGAATTTATCTTGCCACTGCGATATGTATAATTTGGGCATATTTAATCAAATTTTCTTCCTGTAAATTAAATGGATTTTTTTCACCAATGATTTCTTTAATTAAATTTATGACTTTTTTCGCTGACTCAGTAGGTAGAGATGCAGGCTGCAAGTCGAGAAGTCATCAGTTCGATTGCCACCTACCTGTACTTAGTTTTGTCCTTAGGCAAGACACTTAATCCCAATGGTGGCATTGTGTTCTAAGGCGTTCTGCACGTCGATGGTGCTCTTGTCTTCAATGAATGCTAACTCTGCTTGTGTGGAGTTAGTACATTTGGAAGTCTGACAGTAGCTCAGTGGTTCTCTCCGTGTACTCTGAATTCCTCCACCAGAAAAACTGTCTTACACGAGGTGACGGGGGGCGCAGTGGCTCAGTTGGTAGAGGTGCAGGCTGCAAGCCAAGAGGTCCTCAGTTCGAATTCCACCTGTGGTAACCGCATTGTGTCCTTGGGCAAGACACTTCACCCCCATTGCCCACGCGGGGGCACGGTGACGCT
Source organism: Pictodentalium vernedei (assembly GCA_031216915.1). NCBI lineage: Eukaryota > Metazoa > Mollusca > Scaphopoda > Dentaliida > Dentaliidae > Pictodentalium > Pictodentalium vernedei. The sequence continues at coordinate 447,607,512 of CM062292.1, forward strand.
GTGTACTAAGGCATACTGCACGTTGATGGTGCACCTGTCTTCAACCAGTGCTAACCCTGCTTGTGTGGAGTTGGTATGTTGGGGAGCTGACAGTTGTTCGCCGTAGCTCGGTGGTTCTCTCCGGGTACTCCGGCTTCCTCCACCCGTAAAACTGTCACAGTCATGGTTAGCCATTGTGCAGAAATATGTGACCTTAAACACCAATAAATAAATAATACACAAGGTGACTCTGGCTGTTGAAAGTATCGTATCGTTAAACCCCAATAAATAAATAAATAATTTTTTCATAAAACCAGTCATGGTTGTCTCACAGCAGCCATGACCAGATTTAATGAAAAATACCTGGAAAATACTCGGCAGGTTGAGTTAATTGCAGATATTTCAACAGAGGATACACCAAAGCAGAAATAAACTGCAGCACTTATGTGCAATGATGGGATATATTAAGGTAAAATTTGAATTTTGAACTGACTCTGTGTCTTAACTGGTAGAGTGCTAAATTATTTTCGACCACCAAAAATTGTTAACATGTCTTTGCCTTGTTACAATTAATAGGAGAGTGCCCGTGGGCACTCTCCTATAAATTGTAACAAGGCAAATCTTAACATACAAAATAATATCACTTCGAAGATAATATGAAGCACAGCTGCTGAATTTGAAGCCTTTAAGTTGCCGCACCTGCACTTCAGAATAAAGCCCAAATATGGGCTTCCAGCACTCTACCAGTTAAGTACTATAGCATGTACCTGAACGTCCATCGTAACCCGAACGTTTGGGGAAGCAGTTAAATTACTATAGGAACCTGACTTTGGGGAAGAGGGGGGCAATTTTTGCTGTATTTCGACACCATTCTGAACTGCATCCGGCAAGTGGTGTACATGCTGCGTATATAGTATGCTGTGGCATGCAGAGTGATATATGCACACACAGTGCTATGGGAAAATTGTACAGATTTTGATACATCATCAGTTACCAATTATGAAAACTTAATAGCACATACATTCTCAAAGTATGCAAGTTAAATGCTGGACAGTGTTAGCCAAAATAATATTTGCATCTTTTGGGGTGGGGACAAAAGATTGTTATTAACAATACAATTACGCGATATTGTTCTCTTGTGAAGATTAGGTTTATTCCGGAAAAAAGTGTAAATACGGTTTTGTGTAAGAATACAATGCACTTGGCTGTATTAACCAGGTATATACTGAACGCACATACTTTGTGTCTTAATTGAATAATAACTTTGATGTTAATGTGAGTTGTGAAGTTGTATTCCACATGGTTTACAGATACGCACGTAACATGTCAGAATTTATTTAATGTTCATTTTTCAACTTGTTACCTCCCTTGATGTGTTTCTCCAATGTTTACATGCACTCTGCAATCAACACTGGAGAGAAACATCAAGGGAGGTAACTGAATTAAAAAATGAACTTGACAAACTGAAAACATGTTTGTGACAGTCATGTGATTTACATGTTGCTTAACTTAGTTTAGTCAGACATACCTCAATATTTCCCTTTGGCACTCCCTACAGGACACATTTATGATTGGATTGCTTTGAAACCTGGCATGCTTGTTTGGGGTGACCTCTAAATGGGAGCTATCGATTTTCTTCCATTTCCGTCCATCAAAAAATGTTGCTGCTGGCAACGATCTTTGAACTTAGTTTAGTCAGGCATCAATATATTCCTTTGGCATGCCCTACAGGGCACATTTATGATCAGACCAGTTTGAAACTTTGTATTTTCGATTTCCGTAAAAAAGTGTTGCGACTGGCAATGACATCCCATGAACTTAGTAAAAACTTAGTGCAGTTAAGCATCAATATTTCCCTTTGACACGCCCTGCAGGGCACATTTATGATTGGATTGCTTGCAAACTTGGTGTGCTTCTGTGGTGTGACATCTATCTGGGAGCTGTCGATTTTCCTCCATTTCTGTCAAAAATGTTGCCGCTGACCTTTGAACTTGGTTTAGTCAGACCTCAATATTTCCCTTTAACACACCCTTCAGGGCACATTTATGATCGAATCACTTTGAAACTTGGTATGTGTGTTTGGGGTGACCTCTAGATGTGAGCTAATGCTTTTTATATGCCCGTTTAAAAAACGGTCGTAGTATGTTATCAGTTTGTCTGTCTGTCTGTCTGTCTCTGTAAACAATTTGGTTTCCGTTCATTTAAAGTCGAACATCTTGACAGATCGACATCAAACTTTCAGATGTTGTTTGTAGCAATAAAATACTTGTCAAGTTCGATATGGGTTTTTCTCAGTCCATCCGCTGCAGAGTTATGGCCCTTTGAAAACACAATTTTTGAAAAAAAATTGGTTTCTGTTCATTTAAAGCTGAACGCCTTGACGGATTGACACCAAATTTTTCAGATGTTGATTTTATACACCCATGTGAAAAACGGGACGTATTATGTGAATGGTCTCTCCACCTGTCTGTCTGTCTGACCGTCCATGGACACATTTCGTTTCCGGACGATAACTTTAGTTGTAATGGTTTGAGCTGAGTTAAATTTGGCATGTGGATTTAGTATGACAAACTACAGGATAGGTTTGATTTCCGTTTCTAACGGCCCATTTGCAGTAGAGTTATGGCCCTTTATGGGAATTTAGCCCAACTTTTCGTTTCCGGACAATAACTTTAGTTTGCCTTGACCGATTTATTTCAAATTTTCAGTTTTTTGTTTTTGACCACAAAATACAGCTCATGTTCACTTTTGACCACAATCACATATACCTTCCCAGAGTTATTCCCCTTGAATGATTGCAAATTTGTGGATTTTGTGGTTTCCGGATGATAACTTTAGTTTGCCTTGTCCGATTTTTTTCAAATTCTCAGATTTTGTTTTTGACCACAAAGCACAGCTCAAGTTCACTTTCGGCCAAAATCGCATGTACATTACCTGAGTTTTTCCTTTTGAATTTGTGCATTTTGTGTTTTCCGGATTATAACTTTAGTATGGCCTAAGTGATTTTTTATACACCTGTTGAAAAACCGTTGAATTATGGAATCAGTCTGTCTGTCTGTCCATTTGTCCATCCGTCGGTCTGTCCGTTCATCAACATTTGGTTTCCAGATGATAACTTTAGTATTTTTTTTTTGATTGACTCCTAAACTTGGTATTTGGTTTAATCAAAACAAAAGACAGGTCAAGTTGAATATGGGGTCAGTTCGAACTTCGAAGTTCCCCTGAATTATGGACCTTGTTGGACATAGAATGCATCAAATATTTGGTTTCCGGATGATAACTTTTATTATTTGTTTTCCGATTAGTTCCAAACTTGGTATGTTGTTTAATCACAACAAAATACAGGTAAAGTTTGAATATGGGGTTGGTCCAAACAATTTTCACCCTCACCCCCATCCTTACCCCAACCCTTCAAAAATACAAACGGGCATATTTTGTCCCGCTACACGGTGCTCTTGTTTTCATTTCCATAAAAAATTATTGTTATCACCACCTTTCAACTTACTGCATTTGTGCATCAACTTATCCCTTTTGCACTCTCTGCAGGGAAAATTTATGAATTTCCATAAAAAAACCCCCCAAAAACCATTGCTACAATCAATGACTTCTGCTTAGTGCATTCAGAGGGCACATTCATTTTCCGGTTGTTTGGAAACTTTGTATGCTTATGCAGTGTGACAAAGATAGCTATTGATTTTCTTTTCATTTCCATCAAAAACTGTTGCTTTCAGCAACAATCTTTGAATTTATTGCATTTGTGCATCAACATTCTTTGACATGGCCCACAGGCCACATTTATTAGAGGATTGTTTTTAGTTGCCGGAGGGGACTATAGGTTTGCACTCGGTCCATCTGTCAGTTTGTCAGTCACACTTGAGATTTCCAGACTTTTTTTTTGGAAATGCTTCAACCGAATGATTTCATTTTTGGTAACCTACTATAGAACGATGACTTACAGATCAAGTTTGAGTTTCATGCTGATTGCATTATTCTTGTGTGAGTTATGGCCCTTGGAAATATGGAAAAGCACCAAAATATCAGTTTTCCGGACTTTTTTTTGGAAACGCTTCCAACGGAATGATTTCATTTTTGCTAACCTATTATAGAACAGTGATTTACAGATCAAGTTTGAGTTTCATGCCGATGGCATTATTCTTGTGCGAGTTATGGCCCTTGGAAATATGGAAAAGCGCCAAAATATCAGTTTTCCTGACTTTTTTTTGTTAACGCTTCAACAGAATTCATGCTGATCACATCTCGGTTATAACGTTTGTATAATTATTAATGCTCATTAGTCCGGTAGGGGACATTGTATTGCTTCTTTTTTTTTTTTAAACAATATTTTATTTCTCTAATGAAGAAATGGGTTTGGTAAACAGGCATATGTCATACCGTACCCTACATGAACAAATTACATATAAAACTAGGAAACGGACAAATTACATGAAAAGTGGTGCTTGTGCTCTTTTAGTTGAGATGTCTTTTATATTATACAGATGTCAGCAATGCCAACAGTCCTGACAGCTGGCCTTCAAGTGCCCCGGGGTATCTAAAATGGTTGCATCATGTCGTTTCGCAGTGCAATGAGTCAGAGTCTAATGCGCAGTCTAAAGTACAGCTCCAACGCTGTGCTGCCCCTAATGTACTTGTGCGATTCAAAAGTTTATTTCAAATAGGCATTATCTACTAAATCTTTCAGTGGAACTCATAAATTTATGGACCTTGTCAAACAATATGTTCTCCTCCATGGTTAATGTGTTATTCCCATATAAAATATCAGAGATAGTTATCATATCTGTCTGCGTGTTATGGAAGCTAGTTAGTCCTTGATTATGATAGAGAGGACAATAAAACATGAAGTGTTCTGTAGCCACATGCACATCGTGGGTTGTCTGTTAGGAATCTTTTAAACGTGCGCTTTCAGCTCACTACATCTGAGACGCAATCTGCAGTGATTAATTTGGTTTGCCCTTGTACCATAATTGTAGTGATGGGGAATCTTAATGTCGCTGTTTTTTAATTTATCTTTAAAGGACTGTATTGAAATGCTGTTCCGCGAGACAGGGTCTAGAGTATTCCATAGTTTTATCGCTAAAGGTAGAAATGACATTTGGTAATTCCTAGTTTTACATTGAATCTCCCGTAATAAACTCGAAGACTGTAAGGAGTAACGGGAAAGATTTGCAACAGGCCGGGGTGCTAATAGTGACAAATATGTTGGGGATTGATTTGTGATGATTTTGTATAGAGCTACTAGTTTGTGTCGTTTCCTTCTCTCGGTGAGGGTAGTAAAACCTGTCTCTTCATATAACAGTCGGTGACTTGCCCCTCTAATTGCACCACTGATGGTATGTAATGCGCCTAATTGTAATTGTTCAAGTAAATCTGCTTTAGTTAGAGAGCAATTGTCCCAGATTATATCGGCATAATCGAACAGGGGTAAGATGAACGATCTATACATTGTCTCTAAAGTCAGTCTATTAAGTCTATATTTTAAGCTTTGCAAGCAGTTTATCCTGGTACTCACTTTGCTAACTATAGTATCAATATGGAAATCCCACGACCCAGAGGAGTGAAAGTTTAGACCAAGATGTGTGTGGGAGCTAACTTCGCGAATTGGTTGTCCGAGTAGATATAGGGTTGGATATGTTTGGGGATTTGTTTTCCTACTCATGCACATAGTCACTTTTTTTTCAGGGCTGAAAAGAACCTGCCATTCCATTGACCATCTACCGATCTTTTCTAAATCTATTTAGTACTATACTAGCAAGAAGGGGATCCTCAATTATTAAATATAATGACGTATCGTCAGCATACAGCCGAATGTTGGACGTAATATCGTTGACAATTTCATTGATACAAATATTAAAGAGGAGTGGCCCGAGGACAGTTCCCTGAGGAATGCCTGTCAGGATAAATTTACTTGACGAAGCTTGACCATTTATGACAACCTTCTGCGAACGATTAGTCAAATAGTTTTGGAACCAGGATAATATTTTACCTCTTATTCCTATGCCCTCCAATTTGTGTATCAACCCTTTGTGCCATACCCTATCAAATGCTTTACTAATATCACAAAATATAAAGCGAATATCTTTACCCTGATCCAAGCTTTGTCTGACCGTATTATCAATGTCGATGAGCAAGTTTACGGTGCTGTCACCTGGAATGAAACCAGACTGCAGTGTCGTCAAAAGATTATTATCAACAAGAAAGGAATAGACATTTCTAAAGATTATTCTCTCAAATACCTTGCTAACACAGCTGGTTAGAGAGACTGGTCGATAATTAGCTTTACTGTTAATAGATAGTTTTTAGCTCAACTTTGGCGAAGCCAAATTTGAGCTTATGCCATGGCCCGTTGTCCGTCTGTCCGTCTAGCCATCTGTCCGTCAACAATTGGATACGGCTCGGGCTAGAGGCCGTATTTATGAACCGATCTTTACGAAACTTTTTGGGTACCTTTGTTATGACTGTGGGACGAGAACGAGTGTTTTTGGGTGCGGTCCGAAATTCAAGATGGCTGCCAGTCGCCATTTTGTACCGACGATGCAGAAATCTGTTTTTTGTACAGAACTTCCATATGAATGTTTAGTACCATGGGATACATCACATATAATACAGGTTTTTTTCTCGTGCGTAAATGATGCAAATTAGACTAACTTTGATGTTTTTTGGTGTTACTTTCAGCACTGTAAGTGCAAATGCCAATACGGCTCGGGCTAGAGGCCGTTTTTATGAACCGATCTTTACGAAACTCCTTGGGTACCTTTTTTATCACCGTGGGACGAGAACGAGTGTTTTTGGGTCCGGTCCGAAATTCAAGATGGCCGATGGCAGCCATTTTGTACAAAATTTGGTGCAATCAGATTTTCCATATGAAAGTGCTGATTTGAATCATTTTTTGTGTGAATGTTTAGTACCATGGGATACATCACATATAATACAGGTTTTTTTCTCATGCAGAAATTATGCAAATTAGATGAACTTTGATTTTTTCAGTGCTACTTACACACAGTAAGTACACATGTCAATACGGCTCGGGCTAGAGTCTGTATTTATGAACTGATCTTCACGAAACGTCTTGGGTACCTTTGTTATCACCTTGAGACGAGAACGAGTGTTTCTGGGTGTGGTCCAAAATTCTAGATGGCTGCCAGTGGCCATTTTGTACCGAAATTAGGTCTAATCAGTTTTTTGTACACAACTTCTATACGGCTCAAGCTAGAGGCCGTATTTATGAACCGATCTTTATGAAACTTCTTGGGTACATTTGTTATCACCATGGGATGAGAACGAGTGTTTTTGGGTGTGGTCCGAAGTTCAAGATGGCCACCAGCAACCATTTTGTACCAAAATTAGTGCAATCAGTCTTTTGTACAGAACTTCTGTATGAAAGTTCTGATTTGAATAAATTTTTGTATGAATGTTTAGTAACATGGAATACATCACATATAGTACAGGTTTTTTTCTCGTGCAGAAATTATGCAAATTAGATGAACTTTGATTTATTCAGTGCTACTTATACACAGTAAGTGCACATGTCAATAGGGCTCGGGCTAGAGGCTGTATTTATCAACCGATCTTCACAAAACTTCTTGGGTACCTTTGTTATCACCTTGGGACGAGAACGAGTGTTTCTGAGTGCGGTCCAAAATTCAAGATGGCTGCCAGTGGCCATTTTGTACCGAAATTAGGTCCAATCAGTTTTATGTCACAACTTCTACACAGCTCATATTTGTGAACTGATCTTCACGAAACTTCTTGGGTACCTTTGTTTTCACCTTGGGACAGGAATGAGTGTGTTTTGGGGTGCCTTTGTTATCACTGTGCTATGAGAACAAATATTTTGGGGTTCAGTCAGACCCACTCTGGGACTCAAAGATTTTTTTCTAGTTTAGCATCTGACTGTCACCCACCTTTACAATACTTTACCTATACATTTGTTACAGGCAACGGTCAGTATTTATGTACAGACCGTTACAATACTTTATATGTACCTTTGTTATCAGGTCATTACCTAGATGTTTTTCATTGCTGTGTCACATACTATACATGTACATGTCTTTGTCTTGACAAGTTGAGCTACAGTGTCATTGACACTTTCATTTGTGAATTGGCAGGACATTGGCGTTCTTCCAGAGTGTAGGAAATACTCCTATATCAATTGACTTGTTGAATATATGCGCAAGAGGGTAAGCTAATTCAGAGGAGCAGGACTTCAGCAGGGTATTGCTGATTAAATCGGGACCACAAGCCTTACTAGTGTCCAGTTTTGCTAACTCTCTTTCAACTTCGTCTGACTATATTTCAAACTCTTGTCATCTCACATTCGGAATATTGAATTGTCGGTAGTTGTTTATCTACAACAGTATCACATTGTTCAATAAAGAATTTATTAAAAATTTCACTGATATTCTTGGGATCATCGACAGCAACTCCATTTTCTAGCAGTGGATGAAAAATAACATTCTTATCACACTGTTGTTTCGAAAATTGTTTCATAGTTTTCCACCACCGCCCAGAAGAGAAATTGTTCATTGAGACAAAATCATCTAACCGTTGATCATATTCTTGTTTGGCTTTCCTTACAGACTCGACCGATTCGTTTCTCAACTTTCGAAATGTTGTCCAGTCCTGTGGGCGATTGGTCTGTTTTGCTTATTGTGTTTTGCTGTTAAGTGTTATTGGCTTTCTTTCTTTCTTTTTATGTGTACCCATACTATGTATGGTACACATAATGCCGGCATCCGGGGTGACCATCCGTCATTCGTCCATCCTTTGTCCGTCTGTCCATCCGTCCGTCCGTCTGTCCGTATCCATTTCTTTGGCATTCGATAACTTGAAAAATATTGCTTGTATTGTCAAGTTACTTTATATTTGTGTTCAGGTTACTGATGTGCCGAGCTGTATAGTTTTTGGTGTAAATCGAATAATTTGATCCTGAGATATTAACCCTTTATCCTTCAAATTGAAAATTCCTCCAATCCCTTTGGCATTCAATAACTTGAAAAATATTACTTGGATTGTCAAGTTACTTTATATTTGTGTTCGGGTTACTGATGTGCTGAGCTGTATAGTATTTGGTGTAAATCTGATAATTTGATCCAGAGATATTAACCTCCCCTTTATCCTTCAAATTGAATATTCCTCCAATCCCTTTGGCATGAGATAACTCAAAAAATATCAATCCGATTGTCATGTTACTTTATATATTAATTATTCAGGTTACTGATGTGCTGTGCTGTATAGTTTTTAGCTTAACTTGACATAGTCTAGATAAGCTATTGCCATCACGCGTGCGGAAGTCTGTTAGTCTGTGAGTCTGTGACGTCTGTTCACATTTTCCTTTAGCACGGGCTACACCCCACAGTTCTTCTCAGATCGTCACGAAATTTCATATGCAGGTTTGGGGTCATGTCTAGATGAGAACGTCCCCTTTTGGTCGCGATCGGGCAACTGGTATGGCTGCCCAAGCCCAAAACCCGAAAACCATTAGCACAGTCTACAGGTCGTATTTATGAAGGGATTTCATTGTAACTTGGTAGGATGCCTCTGTATAATGCCTAGATGAGAACGTCCCCTTTTGGGCATGATCTATCAACTGTGATGGCTGCCCAAGCCCGAAACCCAAAAACTTTTAGCACAGTCTGCAGGACATGTTTAATGTGGAGGGATTTCATTGTAACTTGGTAGGATGACTCCTTATGATGTCTAGATGAGAATGTCCCCATTTGGGCATGATTTGCCAACCGTGACGACTGCCCGAGCTCAAAACCCGAAAACCTTTAACACAGTCTTCAGGTCATATTTATTGAGGAATTTCATTGTAACTTGGTGGGTTGACTTCATACAATGTCTAGATGAGAAAGTCCCCTTTTGGACATGATTGGGCAACTGTGACGGCTACAGGGGCCCAAAGCCCAAAAACCTTTAGCACAGTCTAGAGGTCATATTTATGAAGGGATTTCATTGTAACTTGGTAGGATGACTCCAAATAATGTCTAGATGAGAACGTCCCATTTTGATCACGATCATGCAGCCTTGATGGGTGCCCGAGCCCAAAAACCTTTAGCATAGGCAAAAGGTCATATTTATGGAAGGATTTTATTGTAACCTGTTAGGTTGACTCCATATAATTCCTAGATGATGACATCCCCTTTTGGTTCTGATTGGTCAGTTGTGATGGCTACAAGTGCCCGAAGCCCGAAAACCTTGAGCACAGTCTACAGGTCATATTTATGAAAGGATTTCATTGTAACTTCTTAGGATCACTCCAGATGATGCCCAGATGAGATTGTCCCCTATGGTTGCGATCATTCAGCCATAATGGCTGCCCGAGCCCAAAGCCCGAAAAACCTTTAGCCCAGTCTACAGGTCATATTTATGAAGTGATTTTGTAACTTGGTAGGTTAACTTCATATAATGTCTAGATGAGAACGTCCCCTTTTGGACATGATTGGGCAACTGTGATGGCTAAAGGTGCCCGAAGCCCGAAAACCTTTAGCACAGTCTACAGGTCATATTTATGAAGGGATTTCATTGTAACTTCGTAGGATGACTCCAAATAATGTCTAGATGAGAACGTCCCATTTTGATCGTGATCATTCAGCCTTGATGGGTGCCCGAGCCCAAAAACCTTTAGCATAGGTAAAAGATCATATTTATGGAAGGATTTCATTGTAACCTATTAGGTTGACTCCATATAATGCCTAGATGATGACATCCTCTTTTGGTCGTGATTGGTCAGCTGTGATGGCTACAAGTGCCCGAAGCCCAAAAACCGTGAACACAGTCAACAGGTCATATTTATGAAGGGATTTCATTGTAACTTCGTAGGATCACTCCAGATGAGATTGTCCCCTTTGGTTGTGATCATTCAACCATGATGGCTACCCGAGCCCGAAGCCCGAAAACCTTAAGCACAGTCTACAGGTCATATTTATGAAGGGATTTCATTGTAACTTGGTAGGTTGACTTCATATAATGTCTAGATGAGAACATCCCCTTTTGGACATGATTGGGCAACTTTGACGGCTAAAGGTGCCCGAAGCCCGAAAACCTTTAGCACAGTCTACAGGTCATATTTATGAAGGGATTTCATTGTAACTTGGTAGGATGACTCCAAATAATGTCTAGATGAGAACGTCCCATTTTGGTCGTGATCATTCAGCCTTGATGGGTGCCCGAGCCCAAAAACCTTTAGCATAGGCAAAAGGTTATATTTATAGAAGGATTTCATTGTGACCTGTTAGGTTGACTCCATATAATGCCTAGATGATGACATCCCCTTTTGGTCGTGATTGGTCAACTGTGATGGCTACTGGTGCCCAAAGCCTGAAAACCTTGAGCACAGTCTAGAGGTCATATTTATGAAGGGATTTCATTGTAACTTCGCAGGATTGCTCCAGATGATGCCCAGATGAGATTGTCCCCTTTGGTTGCGATCATTCAACCATGTTGGCCGCCCGAGCCCGAAGCCCTAAAACCTTTAGCACAGTCTACAGGTCATATTTATGAAGGGATTTCATTGTAACTTGGTAGGTTGACTTCATATAATGTATAGATGATAACGTCCCCTTTTGGACTCGATTGGGCAACTGTGACGGCTTCAGGGGCCCAAAGCCCGAAAACCTTTAGAACAGTCTACAGGTCATAATTATGAAGGGATTTCATTGTAGCTTGGTAGGATGACTCCAAATAGTGTCCAGATGAGAACGTCCCCTTTTGGTCACGATCATTCAGCCTTGATGGCTGCTCAAGCCCAAAAACCTTTAGCATGTCTGTAAGTCGTATTTATGGAAGGATTTCATTGTAACTTGTTAGGTTGACTCCATATAATGCCTAGATGATGACATCCCCTTTTGGTCGTTGTTGGTCAACTGTGATGGCTACAGGTGCCTGAAGCCCGAAAATCTTGAGCACAGTCTACAGGTTATATTTATGAAGGGATTTCATTGTAACTTCATAGGATCACTCCAGATGATGTCCAGATGAGAATGTCCCCTTTTGGTTGTGATCATTCAGCCATGATGGCTGCCCAAGCCTAAAGCCCGAAAACCTTTAGCACAGTCTTCAGATCATATTTATGAAGGGATTTTATTGTAACTTGGTAGGTTGACTTCATGTAATGTCTAGATGAGAACAGCCCCTTTTGGACACCATTAGGCAACTGTGTTGGCTACAGGGGCCCAAAGCCCGAAAATCTTTAGCACACTCTACTGGTGATATTTATGAAGGGATTTCATTGTACCTTGGTATGATGACTCTAAATAATGTCCAGATGAGAACGTCCCCTTTTGGTCGCAATCATTCAGCCTTGATGGCTGCCCGAACCCAAAACCCCAAAACCTTTAGCATAGTCTATTGGTCATATTTATGGAAGGACTTCATTGTAACCCGTAAGTTTGACTCCATATAATGCCTAGATGATGACATCCTCTTTTGGTCGTGATTGGTGAGCTGTGATGGCTACAGGGGCCTGAAGCCCGAAAACCTTGAGCACAGTCTACAGGTCATATTTATAAAGGGATTTCATTGTAACTTTGTAGGATCACTCCAGATGATGCCCAGATGAGAATATCCCCTTTTGGCTGTGATCATTCAACCATGATGGCTGCCAGAGCCTAAAGCCCAAAAACCTTTAGCACAGTCTACAGGTCATATTTATTAAGGGGTTTCATTGTAACTTGGTAGTTTGACTTCATATAATGTCTAGATGAGAACGTCCCCTTTGGACGCAATTGGGAAACTGACGGCTACAGGGGCCTGAAGCCCGAACCTTTAGCACAGTCTACAGGCCATATTTATGAAGGGATTTTAATGTAACTTGATAGGATGACTCGTTTTGGAATAATTTCACTGTAACTTGATAACTTTTGTTGATATACGTTAACTGTGAGGGCCACATACATTAACTGTGAGGTCATATTAACCCACCCCTCAGCTCTTTAGTACAGTGTACACCTCATATTATTTTTATCATAAACATAGCATACAGGGAACAGAAATGAACATATTCCCAATTATCACAATTCTTGTCTTATTTCATAATCCTTTCATAAGCATTGAACATTATCCTTTTCATCAGACACAACACACAAGTTAAGCTACAGTGTCATTGGCACTTTCATTTTATGTAAATCTGATGATTTACTCCAGAGATATTAACCCTTTATCCATCAAATTAGACACTCCTCCAATCCATTTCTATATGTACCCATACCTTGTATGGTGTACATAATGTCGGCATCCATGGTGGCCCTCCGTCATACAGCTTTCTACTAGTTGCGCGTATGGGTACACATCTGATGATTTCATCGTCCTATTTTTCTTATTAGTGTTCGGGCATGTGAGTTCATCCAGGGCTTATCATTTGGTCTGATGAGAACGGTTTTAAAAGGTATATAAGTTTTGCAGAGTCAAGAAAAAATTCGGTAAATTTGGAGATAATATCATCAATATCATTTACAGTTAAAACTAGAAGTCCTGTCACGAACTGCGCGCTTATCTAGGCATAATTGTGCGTAAGAATTGCGCGCAATTGCCATATGGAATGGCATCCCTAGCACGGCAGGTTCTCCTGGTTACTCGCAGCAAACACAAGCAATGTTTCTGCCAGTGGACCTCCGGATTACCCGGAGGCCCACTGGCTGAAACATTGCTTGTGCACAAGCCATATGGACAGAATTTGACTGCCTTACCATGGTCATAACGCGTAAATTAACGTGCAAATCGACGTGCTATTTGTGCGCATTTCATGACAGGACTTCTAGTTTTAACTGTAAATCTAAAATGGGATCCCAGTTGGTTGTCGAGAGAAATGTTTTAGACCATTTATGTCCATTTCTCTTCTGCCTATAGAATGGTTTGAACCTCGACCTTTTACATTTTATTTCTACGTAAACAGCGTGGTGGTCGCTGCAGAAAGGTGTAATTACTCCACAAGTAGTAACTAATTCGGGGTAAGATGTTAATATCAAGTCAATTAATGTAGAGGACATTTCTGTGACCCGGGTAGGAGTTTTTATAAGTTGAGTGACATTATGCGTTATTTCAAGATGGGAAATTTTAGGGTGCGGCGTAGTAAGGCAGTTCGCATTAAAATCACCCAAAATAATACATTTAAGAGATAGATAATTTCTTGCTGCCGAGATCAATTCATCTATCAAGTCCCAGTATGCAATGTTTGTGGATGGTGGTCGATAAAAAACTCCAACCAAATATTTATGGTTCTGTTGTCGTATTTCACACCACAATGCTTCCAAGCCAGGGAGATTGAAGTCCATACGGCATTTGAAAATGAGATCAAGTTTTATATATATGACTATACCACCCCCCTGCCCAATGCCCCGGTCTCTACGGATCGGTGGAAAATGATATCCATCAATTAAAATATCCCTATTATCTACATCCTTATTTAAATTTGTTTCTGTTAGGGTAATAATGTCAAACTCATCTAGTTCGGCAGTGATGCATTCTCTCTTGTTCCGTAGTCCTCTAATATTCAAATGAACGATCTTTCTGCCATCTGTAATGTCCTCGGCGTTGGGATCGATGTCTCCACATTGCATAAGTAGCAAAAAAATAATTACAAAAACTCTAACCGGTCCCAATCCTATGATATTATTTAGTATGTTTGTATTTCCCGCAGGACACAATAAATATTTATATTCATTATATCGGCCAATCCTAATGCGGTATGTTTGAATATCGATATCCATTTCAAACAAACTTCATATCACCAAAGGTTAAAGGATTGGTCATTAATTTGAAATCCAAAGGACAACTATGACTTGGTGGCAAAGCTGACAATGATTTGCATCTCAAACTAAGTGGTGGTGCAAATTGTATTGCTTCAGCGATACGTGAGCTCTTGTTGAACTTAGTGTGTTCATTTGGCAAGACCTTTAGATAAGAGCTATTGATTAGCATTCATTTTTGTGAAAGTTGCCATTTACAATAACCTCTGAACATACTGCATTTGTTTATCAACATTCTTCCTTTAGCCAGTCTTACAGTTTACATTTAAAAATGCATGGATTTGTCTGATGTTGTGCACACACAATGCAGTTATGTTGAAATTTCATCAAATAACATTGGTACCAATGATCTTCAATTTTGCCATTTCATTTATAACTTCCCAAGTTCAAGTTTGTCAAGTTGAGCTACAGTGTCATTGACACTTTCATTACCATTTTCCAGACTTTTTTATATGCCCACATAATGTTTTATAATTTCTGGAAAGTGCGGGTGTATTTTCCAATGGTGTCTCTAGTCTTTCAGAGTTATGGCCCTTTTTCACTCTTTCTACTTAGAAAAATTTTTGGCAGGTCGTGGGGATTGGCACATGCTTTGCATTGCCCCTCTTGTTCACAACTGTTTTGTTAGAGTTCATTGGAGAGTGCCTCTTTGCACTCTCCAATAAATGGTAATTAATTAAGTTTGTTTGAACTGTTTTTATGTTTCCGCTGCTGAGCAAACAATGTAATGAATACAGAGTATTCAGGAGAGCCTTGATAGTGATTTCTAGTCTTCAACCAGTTTATGAGGAGAATGCAGCCATTTACAGGCCAAAAAAATATGCTGACAGTGTGCCTGCCAAAATTTTAGATACCAGCAAGCCAGAAAATAAGCAGACTGTCATCTGCAAAATGAGGTTCCCAGAAGGTGAATTTATTGATGCTACCCTGCACAGCAGGGTAGCATCACTAAATTTACCCTCTGTGAATCTCTATCTGAATCAGGGTCTCAAAACTAAACAAAAGGAGGTACCCAAAGGATAAATTGGCTCACTGTATGGGATGGCATCATAAAATTCACCCTCTGGGGACCTCATTCTGCAAATGTCAGACTGCTTATTTTCAGGCCTGGATACCAGTAATAGAATGCCAGTAGTTGTTGAAGTAGAATGGTTGTTTAATCGGACATCTTAAAACTGTTGTACACTCCTTTTCTTTGCAGAAATGAAAATAGAAAATAACAGAGTAACATAAATAATGTTTGTATTTGAAGAAGAGAACAAAATACAGTGAGTATTCTTAACCATTTATTTACTTTATCTTGATAACACCTTCCTTTATAAGGTATTCATCATTTCTTATCAACCTACCTTACAATTGTTTACTCCAGGCTTGCACTACAGTGGAAGACCCGAACTCGGATAAAATACTCTCTATTTTAATCTTTCCCAAGAGATTTGGGAAAGAAAAGTAGTGTAATAACACCACGAAAAAATAAAATAAGCCAAAACTGGGTCGAACGACATGGCGCACACCCAGTAGGGGACGCGCTTCTCTTAGTACAATTCCACAACTTCCGTTAACCAGTGCGCAAGCAGTCATCAAACCATTCTTTTTTTGTCCGCGAAATGTGGTTGACGTGTCTCCATATTTGCATTCGATACAGTGATAATTCAACTCGTCGATAATGGTTTTCCTGCGACTGGAATTATGGATCTGAAGATCGTATAATAACAGGACTGTGTTTTATATATTCTCGTTAATATTTTCAACCACATTCTCATTGTATTTTATTTATATATTCCGTTTCGCGAATGTTTTTTCGACATCGTGTAAACGCAATTCGGCAATGAAATTTTTCGGTTGATAAATTTTATTATTGTTATTGGAGTAGGTGTCAATGAGGGACTGTATGGACAGGATTTCTTCACTCTGTTGAGGGCTGAATTTCTGTTTTTAGCTTAACTTGACAAAGTCAAGGTAAGCTATTGCCATCACGCGTGCGGAAGTCTGTTGGTCTGTGAGTCTGTTTTTTCCTTTAGCATGGGCTACACCCCGCAGTTCTTGTCTGATCGTCACGAAATTTCATATGCAGGTTTGGGGTCATGTCTAGATGAAAACGTCTCCTTTTGGTCGCGATCGGTCAACCAGTATGGCTGCCCGAGCACAAAACCCGAAAACCATTAGCACAGTCTACAGGTCGTATTTATGAAGGGATTTCATTGTAACTTGGTAGGATGCCTCTCTGTAATGCCTAGATGAGAACGTCCCCTTTTTGGGCATAATCTGTCAATCGTGATGGCTGCCCAAGCCCGAAACCCAAAAACTTTTAGCACAGTCTGCAGGTCATGTTTAATATGGAGGGATTTCATTGTAACTTGGTAGGATGACTCCTTATGATGTCTAGATGAGAATTTCCCCATTTGGGCATGATCTGCCACCCGTGGCGACTGCCCGAGCCCAAAACCCAAAAACCTTTAGCACAGTCTACAGGTTTTTTCATTGTAACTTGGTTGATAGACTTCATATAAAGTCTAGATGAGAAAGTCCCCTTTTGGACGTTATTGGGCCACCATGACGGCTACAGGGGCCCGAAGCCCGAAAACCTTTAGCACAGTCTACAGATAATATTTATGAAGGGATTTCATTGTAACTTGGAAGGATGACTCCAAATAATGTCTAGATGAGAACGTCCCATTTTGATCGCGATCATTTAGCCTTGATGGGTGGCCGAGCCCAAAAACCTTTAGCATAGGCAAAAGGTCATATTTATGGAAGGATTTCATTGTAACCTGTTAGGTGGACTCCATATAATGCCTAGATGATGACATCCCCTTTTGGCTGTGATTGGTCAACTGTGATGGCTACAGGTGCCCGAAAAGCTTGAGCACACTCCACAGGTCATATTTATGAAGAGATTTCATTGTAACTTTGTAGGATCACTCCAGATGAGATTGTTCCCTTTGGTTGTGATCATTCAACCATGATGGCTGCACGAGCCCGACGACCGAAAACCTCTAGCACAGTCTACAGGTCATATTTATGAAGGGATTTCATTGTAACTTGGTAGGTTGACTTCATATAATGTCTAAATGAGAACATCCCCTTTTGGTCGCGATCATTCAGCCTTTATGGTTGCCCGAGCCCAAAGACCTTTAGCATAGGTTGACTCCATATAATGCCTAGATGATGACATCCCCTTTGAGCCGTGATTGGTCAACTGTGATGGCTACAGGTGCCCGAAGCCTGAAAATCTTGAGCACACTCTACATGTCATATTTATGAAGGAATTTCATTGTAACTTCGTAGGATCACTCCAGATGATGCCCAGATGAGAATGTCCCCTTTTGTTGTTATCATTCAACCATTATGGCTTCCTGAGCCCGAATACCTTTAGCACAGTCTACAGGTCATATTTATGAAGGGATTTAATTATAACTTGGTAGGTTTTTTTTCCAGTTTGGTTCTTTTAGGGCAATTCCTTTTGCCCTCGCCTTTAGTGCGTTCTTGTGGCTGTTCCTCCTGCACCTGGGGGGGGGGGGGGAGACTGTCGTTTCAGGGCCTCCCGACACGACCACATCTGGTGTGAGTTATACCCCCTCCGTGGGGAATGTGCAGCTCCTCCTGCACCCATGGGGTGGGGAAGGAACGCTGTTGTTTTGGAGCCTCCCAACTCGACCACATCTGGTGAGAGTTATTCCCCATCCGTGGGGGATGTGCAGTTTTTTTTACTGTGCTGTATACTGCGGGAGCTTTTGGATTTCTGGTGAAGAAATTCCTGGTTCCGGGACTATGAGCCCTCTCCAGTCGACATCTGAGGCTGTCACTGGGGTTGTGACTCCTCCTTTGGAGGCCGAGCTAGGTGGCTCTCTCCCCTTTTTCGCCAGTTCCAACAGCTCCTGTCGTATCTGCTGCTACTGCTCTTCTGTCTACAACGTCATCGGGCACCGTTTTAGCCGGCCTCTGCTTATCCTTGCAGGGGTCTGCAGTGATGTCTGTAGTGTGGTTGTGGGGTATCGGCCTCAGCCTTCCCCGACTTCAACTCGGCGAAGTCGTAAGTGGCTGCCGACCGAACCCCTTGCTGTGTTCTCTCGGTTGTTGAGCACAGCAGTTTTCTGCCTGCAGGGGTCTGCAGCGCTGTCTGGTAGTGTAGACATGGGATATCGGTCTCAGCCTTCCCTGACTTCAACTTCAACGAAGTTGGAAAGGGCTGCCGGCCGAACCCTCTACTGTGGTCTCTGCGCCGTCGAGTACCACAGTTTTGTCATTGGATTTGGATGTTCATGGTGGGGCCACTATGAACTCTGTGGCGTTTCCGTCCACTCATTCTGGTCACAACGTTTGTGGGACCAACGCCTTCTGTGCAGCCTGGACCTTCTGCCCCGCAGAGGTCCGCGGCGACTCTCGTTCCCGTTATGTTGATTCTTGGGGTGGGTTGTACCCCTATACACGTCTGTCCTCAGATGTTCCGACTGCCGCCCGTCGCCCCACTTCGGGTGTATTGGAGGATCGTGACCCTTCATTGGTAAGAGGGTCAGGTGTGAAGCCACTTTGCTGGTTCGTCCCCATGTTGAACCGGCCGGTACGGGCAGTGAGCTTAGGGAGGCCCTCTCCTTACTCACTCAGGTTCTGTCAAAGATCCTTCCCGTTGCTTCCAGCGAGGCAGCAAGTGGTTTCCAGGCGCCCTCTATGGCGCAGCCTCCCGGGATTGGAAACAGGCTGCTTTCTGACCCCCCTGGTGTCCCTACACCATGGGCGGCGTCGTATGTGTCTTCCGACTCAGGGGAGGAGTCAGACATCCTTGATGTCGAGAGCCAGTAGTCTTCTGACTTGGGGGCAGCTCTTGACTTTGTGTTTGGATTCCTTCCAGATATCAAACCAGCGGACAGTGTCAGTTGTTCCAGTCAGTACAGGTGGTTGAAGCATTTTCAGCCTTGGACTCTAAACTGAGTTCCAAGGCTATGAAGTCTCCCTTCTTCACCAGGGTTGACACCTTTTTGTCTCCGGAGCGTTATTGTTACTACGATTTTGCCAATCTGTCAGTCTGTCAGACTTTGACGGTTTTGGATCAGGACTCCAATTCCCTTGGGCTTTCCAAGCCCCAGTCTGCCGTCATTCCTATGACGACTCTGGAGTCCATGTTGGGCTTATCGAGAGAAATGCTGGGTATGCTTTCTTTCTCAGATACGTTGTCTCTGCCATAGCTGCTTATCTGCCTCCGGATAGGTTTGATGATGTACAGGCTCCTTTGCGTGTGCTGTCCAAGGCTCTCATGCATCTTACTCACACGCATGCCTGTGACACGGCTATTTTGGAACTAGTTCGAAGGGACTCTGCAAAGCAAAGGGCTGATCCTTCTGCCACCGCTTCTACTTCTTATTCATGGGGTAAGGGTAAGCTTTGGCAGGCTAGAGGGAAGTCTCAGGATTCTTCATGCAGTAGAGGAGGTGGTTTCTCCTCTCGCGGACCTCATCGGGACTCAAAATGAAGGTCCTCGCCTCGATTCGTCCCAGGTTGGAGGAAGGATAGCAGAGTTCGCAGACCATTGGGCCACCATCACATCCGATCCTTGGGTGTTAAATGTTGTTCAGTCCGGGCTGAGAATATCCTTCCGGAGGCACCCCACTCTGTCCACCAACCACAGTTCCTTGAGTCGTTTTACAATCTCCTGGCAAAGGGGGCAATCGAGATCGTCAAGAACATTCAGTCAGTGGAGTTTTATTCTTGCCTGTTCTTGGTGCCGAAAAAGGACGGCCGACTCTGACTGGTTATCGATCCGAGTATCCTGAACCAGTCTATCATCATGGAGACTTTCAGGTCGGTCCGCAGTTCCATTCACCAGGGAGATTTCGCTTCCAGCATCGACCTGCAAGACGCTTACTTTCACATTCCGATTCATCGGGCGTTGTGGAAGTATTTCAGGTTCACTTTTCTGGAGCGAGTTTACCAGTTCAAGGCCATGCCTTTCGGCCTCAACCTGGCTCCTTGGGCCTTCACCCGACTGATGTTGCATGTGATAGCTTTCCATCGCACACAGTCCAGGGTGACTACTTCGGCTTATCTAGACGATATCCTCCGGAGGCATTCCAATGCTTCCTTACTGGAGTTGGATGTCGACACTCTGTTGAGCTTGCTCACGTCGCAAGGATTCAGAGTCAACGAGTAGAAGTCGGATCTGGTCCCTTCTCAGTCGTTTTGTCATCTGGGGATGGCCTTCCGCACTCAGTTCAATAAGGTGGCAGTTCCCCAGGCCAGGGCTGTGATTCTCTCAGCTTTTGCTATGACTCTGTCCCAGTCCACATCCGCAACAGCACGGAGTATTCTCCGGCTGCTCAGTCTCTGCGTTTCGGTGACGGATCTCATTCCTCTAGGTCGGCTGCATGTCAGACCTCTCCAACACTTTCTGCTCAGTTGTTGGAGGCCGAATGTCGATTCTCTGGATCTGGTGCTTCAGTTACCAGAATCTCTTCATCCTCACCTTCTCCACTGGACGGATGTTCAGTGGATTACACAGGGTGTCCCATTGGACTTACCCACGCCCGATCGCGTTCTGACGGCAGATGCCAGTGATTTCGGATGGGGTGTGACGTTGGATCCTCTAGGTCTTTCCCTTCACAGGATGTGGGACCAGGATCAGGCAGCTCTACACATCAACCAGAAGGAGCTTCTTGCTCTTCTAGTTTCATGCAGTGGATCCCTCACCTGTCGAATCGCCCTGTCCTTCTGTTGTCCGACTATTCGACAGTGGTTGCTTACCCTCGGAACCGGGGCGGCACACACTCGGTTCCAATGTATGAATTGGCTCGGGATCTTCTACTCATTCATGTTGTCAACGCCGGGGTTGTTGTTCGTCACATTCCCAGTCGTCTGAACGTCCTAGCCGACTTCCTGTCCCGACGGGGCAGGTTCTTTTCCACCAAGTGGATGCTCCACATGGTGGTGTTCCAGTCTCTTTGCGATCTCTGGGGTCGTCCCCACATCGATCTCTTTGCAACTTGTTGGAACCATCAGGTGGACACTTTCGTGACCCCGTGTCCAGATGCTTTCGCCGTGGATGCTCTGGCCCTCCTTTGGGATGGTCTTGTCGGCTACGCCGGTTCCGATTCTACCTCAGGTTTTAGCCCAGATATGAACCTCCAGTCGTCGAATCCTTTTCATCACACCCCTGTCTCCTCGGTGGGTGTGGATCAATCTGCTCCGCTCTGTTAGCGGCAGTTCTGGCATGTCTCTCTCTCTACGCCGCGACATTCTTTGCCATAGTTGCCCGAGGAGATTTCAAGTTGACCTGACTTCATTGTGCCTTCGCTTGTCTTTTATTGGCTCCTGTCACCTCCGTAGTGTTTTTTAGAGACAAGCAGTGGAGTTGCTTTTCTTAAAGAAGGCACTCACTCCACTGGTTTAGCCTCTGTGGCTCAGTAGAAGGTTCATCTGTCGATGGTGTGCGATCACTCTGTTGCTTCTGTCACTCCTTCGATCACACCGATTGCGGAGTTTCTGGTATATGTTTGTTTCTGGGGATCTCCAGCAATGGGTACACGTCCATGCTTCGGAGACCTTTTTCATATGTGGTACGGCATTGTTTCGGCACTCATCCTTGGCTCTCCAAGCTTGTTCAGCTCTTTTCCTTGAAAAGGCCTAGGACTTTGCAGTTTTCTCCAACGTGGACACTTTCCTGGTGCGCTGCTCTGTTTGGGGGAGGGGGGTGGCATTCGCGCCTTTATCCTGGATGGATATGTGTTTTCTCGCATGCCAGATCTCTCCTGCATCAATTTCTCACTGGATTTGTCTTGCTATTCGTGCAGCTTCTGCTCGTCTAGCTACTGCCGATTGTATTTACCAATCGTTTTTCTGCCACGAGGTGCGTGCATTGTCTTCCTCTCAGTGCTTCTACTAACTCCGTCATGTTGTGGGATGTTATACTGGCAGCCTACTGGAGAAATGCTACCTTCTCCATTTATCTGCGACAGTTGCAGGAGCCGACGGAGGACCTTTGTCCTACGGGCACTCTTTCTTCGGTTCAGGCTGTTGTCTATCCCAGCAATTCTGCTTCTTACAGGATCAGTTGCAGCTCCGTGCTGTTACTGCCCTTTCTGTCTGTGCGTCGCACATCACCATACGCCTCATGTTTCATTGTCTTTTACTAATGTTTGTGATGCTATGGTTTGATAGGACTAGGGATCTCTTACTCTGTCCACGGTTCCAGTGCAGTTGAGTTATGTGTGGGTTGGTTATGTGATTCCCTCCATCCTATTGTCTATTCAGCCTATAGTAAACAATTGTAAGGTAGGTTGATAAGAAATATAAGTTTTATAGTAAATTTCCTTTCTTATTATACCTACCACAATTGTTTACATGGAGGCCCTCCCATCTTATTCAGGTAAGAATCCTTCCTCCCCGCTGATCACATACCTCCTATGTTGTGCCGATGGCGCTCAACCCAGTTTGGGCTTATTTTTTCGTGGTGTTTTTACACCACTTTTCTTTCCCAAATCTTTTGGGAAAGATTAAAATAGAGAGTATTTTATCCGAGTTAGGGTCTTCCACTGTAGTGCAAGCCTGTAGTAAACAATTGCGGTAGGTATAATAAGAAAGGAAATATACTATAAAATTTATATTTCCAGCTCACTTGGGTAAGTTTCCAGGGTAACATTACTGACACTTTCTGTCTGTCCATCTGTCCACCCTTAACTTTCTTATTGAATGGTACTGATCACTTTCTGTTTGTCTGTCCATCCTTAACTTTGTTATTGAATACTCGGAAGCTACTAGACTGAATAGAACCAAATTTGGCATGCATATTCCATATCACATGTCTTCCCTCCAGGCAGGGGTAACTGTGTTGTGTCCTCTTGCAAGGCGCCTGCACCTGATTGTCAACATTGGAGCTGTCTACTAAGGCGTACTGCATGTTGATGGTGCACAGACCTTTACCTGCTGAAAACTCGGCTTGTGTCAGGTTAGTAAGTTTGAGAGCCTGGTTCTCTACAGGTACATGTACTCTGGGAAAATTGTCCCAATTTTGAAAAAATCTTCTCAAGATCCGATGGATTGTAGGAGTTGGATGTTTGGTATTCAGCTTCTTTTTGACGTATCTTCTGAAGTTTGTTCAAGGGAAGTTTGATGGGCATATTTACAGTTGCTTTGGGAGGGGCAAGAGTATTAGCCCTACCCAAAACTCATTTTCAGCAATCAGTGGCGGCCCAAAACTGTCTGGGGCCCCCCGGACATTCTTACGCATGGGGTCCCGCATATCTGAAGGCTGCAGGCCTGGGGTGAGGTGGGTTATAGGAGGGGGTGTTCCTTTCCTGTTGGTGGGGATCTAGGACAGAAGCAGAGCTATGGGGTGTCTATGAGGTCCTGCCCCGCCTCCTCCACCCCAATTCAAACCCCATTTCAGCTATAGTTGACTGGTAGTCGGAAGCGGTGGCAGGGGAGGGGGTTAACAGGGGAGCAACCCTCTCTAAATGATACAGCTCCGCTCTGAAACATTCAGACAGGAATTTCATCCCCCTGAGCATTACTTCCAATTCATGAGACAATTTGTTTATCTTTTTAGAAATGTCAGAATAGTAACTGAGGGCCGGTCATGTGGAGCGGTAAGGGCTCCAATCCCCTTTTAAAATGTTGCAGTCCTGATCAGTCTAGGCTCCCAGCTTCCCCCCCCCCCTCCCCCTCCCCCCCCCCCCCCTATGTTCAGTGACAAGTTCACACTCAGCTCAGTTTGAGTCTACATTTTTTCATTCAGTGTGTCAGAGTGAGACTCTCAGATCCATGTAATTTTGTTCAAGGCCCACCCTTTCAATTTATCGTCTGGGTCATGTCACACAATTTGTATGATTTTGTAGCCTCACAATCGAACTGGCTGGATATATTTTTCGATGTGTGCTTTTACAAATCGGAATTATATTTACTTCGGAAGTAGAAATTAATATTATATGCACTTAAAATCATTTCATGGCAATTGCAGAGATTTAGGTGTAAATAAATGTTACTAACAGTGACAGGTGCGTAAAACACCCAAATCACATATTTTTCATCTTGAGCATCAGTGCACACCGGCGCGAAACTGCCAAAAGCTTTGTTGCGATTCATATTTATTTATATTTATTGCTGTTTAAGGTCACATATTTATGCACAATGGCTAATCATGACCACGACAGTTTTATGGGTGGAGGAAGCCGGAGTACCCGCAGAGAACCACCGAGCATCTGCGAGCAACCGTCAGCTCCCCAACATACTGACTCCACACAAGCAGGGTTAGCATTGGTTAAAGACACGTGGACCATCGATGTGCAGTACGCCTTAGTACACGTCACCATGCTCCCACATGGGCAATGGAGGTGAAGTGTCTTGCCCAAGGACACAACGCGATTCACCATTGTTACTAACTGTGTAGACATTACATAGCTACCCATCCTAATTAGCTTGACTGTCATTACCAAATTGGACTGTATCATATTTTTGCAGCATTCCACAAAGCGATTTGGAACAATTCTCACACGTATATGGCTCATCATTACAAACAATATTTATGCGAATCTTCAAAAACTTTACGCGAACCGTCGGGGATTTCGAGGCAACCTATTTTTCGTTTTAAATTCAGGCGACCTCCATGCGAAGCAAACGATCGTTCGCCTAAAAAAAACAGGCCTGCCATCTGTCCTAGCATCCATCCAAACTTATTTTGGTATCCGTACTTTATCTTCTTCACAAATGTTATGTAAGTCATTTATAAGGAAGATTGAGTTAAAAGACTGGCATGGAGATATTTGGTTACAGTCACTGACACCATATCTGACATTTGGAGCCTGGGTAACTTGTGGTTGTAATTCTAAAGCTTTGCATATTTATGAAACTTTAAACAAACGCCAATCATTTTGCCTATGTCAGATCTCGGAGAATCTTTTCCTTGTGAGAACGAAACAAGCATTAGCATGTCTGTCCACAATGCAATTTCACTGTCTTCCTGGTGCAGAAAATTAACTTCAGTTGGAAGCAAATGTTACCCCCGAGTCACTCTCAGAGAACTACATTGCAACTATGGCATGTCACACAGTGCTCTCTGAATATTGCCCAGGCCTCCCTATTTGAGAACCCTAGCTCCGCCAAAGTTCTAAAAATTCAAGGCCCTGAGAGCGAGTCTGAGGGCTTTTTGGCTTCAAATCCAAAACTTGGACGTATAGGCCTAGGTCACGCAGCACATGCCGTGTGGCTTGTAAGTGAAGCTAGGCGCACATGTTTGCGGTTGCGGCAACAAATCTAGGATCTCAGGGTCTGATGCATTATTTCTACTGGAATATGTTTGTGGGAGCGAAAATGATTATAGGAACACATTGACAACATCACATGTATGCTGTTGTGTGCAAAATTGAATGTGTTGCTGAGAATCCCATTGATATTGGACTGAAAATGTTGGTATTGGCGTTTGAACAATGAGACCCATAAAAAATTGTTCCGTATCTGGCCGTCTTTCTTCTTCTTATTCTTTTTCAGTTTTTAGCTCACCTGAGCAAAGCTCAAGGTGAGCTTTACTGATCGCTTTCTGTCCGTCATCCGTTCGTCGTCTGGCATAAACTTTACAAAACCAACTTCTCCGGAGAAACCACTGGCCCAATATTTTTCAAATGTTGGGTAAATGTTTATTACGTAATGTCAATTCAGATTTGTTCAAATGAAGTTGCCCCTCCTCCTCGGTGGGGCCACGCCCCCAAGGGGCACCAAAATCTTTGAAAATCATCTTCTCATGAACCAGCAGTAGCAGAGACTTGATATTTGGTATAGAGCTTCCTTTTGAGGTGTAGAATCAAGTTTGTTCAAGAGAAGTTTGCTGGGCATTATTTGCCTTCGTTATGGGAGGGGCAAAAATTTTGGCCACGCCTAAAATTTCTATTTTCTGTACCGTGAGGTCGATTTGAACCAATTTTGATATGAGATGATAATGGTCCATAAGTAGTTGATTGATGCAAAAAAAAATTTTCTCATCACCCCGTGGGAACCTCGGGAGCTAAAAATAGGAAAAACCTTAAAACTGCTATATCTCCAAAACTACATGGCACAGAGAATTCTTATTTTGTATAAAGCTTACTTTTATCCAGTAGAATAGAATGGTTAAAAAAAATCCATATCGGTTTGATCACAAGGTACTTTTTTCAGGACTTTGAAAAAGTGCCGAGTCAGCACTTTTTAACACTGCAGGCAATGGGAAAAACATTAAATAAAAAATCTTCTTCTCCAGAGCCAGCAGGCAGGATATTATGATATTTGGTATGCAACATTGTAGGGTGGATCTGATTCATTTTTGTTCAAATCGGCCCCCTGGGTTCATATTTGGGCTCAGTATAGGAGCCCGATTTCGAACTTAGTGTATTTCAGGCAAATTTCTTAAAAAATCTTCTTCTCCAGATACAGCAGGCAGAATCTTTTGATATTTGGTATGCAACATTGTGGGGTGGATCTGATTCAAGTTTCTTCAAATTGGCTCCCTAGATTCATATTTGGGCTCACTATAGAAGCTTGAATTTGAACTTAGTGCATTTCAGGCAAATTTCTTCAAAAATCTTCTCCAGATCCAGCAGGCAGAATCTTTTGATATTTGGTATGCAACATTGTGGGGTGGATCTGATTCAAGTTTGTTCAAATTGGCCCCCTGAATTCATATTTGGGCTCACTTTTGAAGCCAGAATTCGAACTTGGTGCATTTCAGGCAAATTTCTTAAAAAATCTTCTTCTCCAGATCCAGAAGGCATAATCTTTTGATATTTGGTATGCAACATTGTGGGGTGGATCTGATTCAAGTTTGTTCAAATCGTCTCCCTAGATTCATATTTGGGCTCACTATAGAAGCTCGAATTCGAACTTGGTGCATTTCAGGCAAATTTCTTCAAAAATCTTCTTCTCCAGATCCAGCAAGCAGAATCTTTTGATACTTGGTATGCAACATTGCGGGGTGGATCTGATTCAAGTTTGTTCAAATCGGCCCCCTGGATGCATATTTGGGCTTACTATAGAAGCCCGAATTCGAACTTGGTGCATTTCAGGCAAATTTATTAAAAAATCTTCTTCTCTAGATCCAGCAGGCAAAATCTTTTGATATATTTGGGATGCAACATTGTGGGGTGGATCTGATTCAAGTTTGTTCAAATCGGCTTCCTAGATTCATATTTGGGCTCAATATAGAAGCCCGAATTCGAACTTTGTGCATTTCAGGCAAATTTCTTAAAAACTCTTCTCCAGATCCAGCAGGCAGAATCTTTTCATATTTGGTAAGCAACATTGTGGGGTAGATCTGATTCAAGTGTGTTCAAATCGGCCCCCCTGGGTTTATATTTGGGCTCAGTATAAGAGCCCAAATTTGAACTTAGTGCATTTCAGGCAAATTTCTTAAAAAATCTTCTTCTCCAGATCCAGCAGGCAGAATCTTTTGATATTCGGTATGCAACATTGTGGGGTGGATCTGATTCAAATTTGTTCAAATCGGCTCCCTAGATTCATATTTGAGTTCACTATAGAAGCTCGAATACGAACTTAGTGCATTTCAGGCAAATTTCTTCAAAAATCTTCTTCTCCAGATCCAGCAGGCAGAATCTTTTGATATTTGGTATGCAACATTGTGGGGTGGATCTGATTCAAGTTTGTTCAAATCGGCCCCCTGGATTCGTATTTGGGCTCAGTATAGAAGCCCGAATTCGAACTTGGTGCATTTCAGGCAAATTTCTTAAAAAATCTTCTTCTCCAGATCCAGCAGGTGGAATCTTTTGATATTTGGTATGCAACATTGTGAGGTGGATCTGATTCAAGTTTGTTCAAATCGGCCCCCTGGGTTTATATTTGGGCTCAGTATAGGAGCCCAAATTTGAACTTAGTGCATTTCAGGCAAATTTCTTTGAAAATCTTCTTCTCAAGATCCAGCAGGCAGAATCTTTTGATATTGGGTATGCACCATGCTTAGGGGGGTGACATTCAAGTTTGTTCAAGCCAAGTCCCTGGGTTCATATTTGGGCTCAATGTGGTAGCCCGAATTATAACTTAGTTCAAAATGAGGAATTTTCTTTAAAAATCTTCTTCAGATCCAGCAGTCGGAATGTTTTGATATTTGGTATGCAGCATCCTTAGGGGGTCAGATTCAAGTTTGTTCAAGCCATGTCCCTAGGTCCATATTTGGACTCACTGTGGGAGCTCGAATTGTAACTTAGTTCAAAATGAGGAATTTTCTTTAAAAATCTTCTTCTTCAGATCCAGCAGTCGGAATGTTTTGATATTTGGTGTGCAGCATCCTTAGGGGGGTGAGATTTAAGTTTGTTAAAGCCAAGTCCCTGGGTTCATATATGGGCTCCCTGTGGGAATCTTTGGATATTTGGTATAAGCTTTTCTTAGCAGAAGCAGATGCAAATTGTTGAAATCAATTCTCTGGGTTGATATTTAGGCTACCATGTCAGGTGAACGCCTTGGGGCCTCTTGTTTAGCTCAACTTTGGCAAAGCCAAATTTGAGCTTATGCCATGGCCAGTCGTCCGTCTGGCTGTCTGTCCGTCAACAATTCAATGCGGCTCGAGCTAGAGGCCGTATTTATGAACCGATCTTTACGAAATTTCTTGGGTACCTTTGTTATGACCGTGGGACAAGAACAAATGTTTTGGGGTCCGATCCGAAATTCAGGTTGGCTGCTGGCAGCCATTTTGTACAAACTTAGGTGCAATCAGATTTTTGCACAGAACTTCCATATGAAAGCGCTGATTTGAATAATTTTTAGCTCACCTGAGCGAAGCTCAAGGGGAGCTTTACTAATCACTTTCTGTCCGGCGTCCGTCGTCCGGCGTCCGTCGTCGTCCGTCCGGCGTTAACTTTACATTATCGACTTCTCCTCCTAAACCACTAGCCCAATTTTATTCAAATGTTGGCTAAATGTTTATTACCTAATGCCAATTCAGATTTGTTCAAATGAAGTTGCCCCTTCTCCTGGGTGGTGCCACGCCCCCAAGGGGCACCAAAATCTTTGTAAATCTTCTTCTCATGAACCAGCAGTAGCAGAGACTTGATATTTGGTGTGCAGCTTCCTTTTGAGGTGTAGACTCAGATTTGTTCAAGAGAAGTTTGTGGGGCTATACTTGGCGTTGTTATGAGAGGGGCAAAATTTTTTGCCCCGCCCAAAATTTCTATTTTCCAAACCGAGAGGCTGATTTGAACCAAATTTTATGTGAGGGCTTATTGGGTCATGAGTACTTGATTTATGCAAAAAAAAATTTTCCCGCAGCCCCGTGGGAACCGCAGGAGCTAAAAATAGAAAAAATTTAAAACGCCCATATCTCCAAAACTGCACGGCACTGAGAATTTTTATTTGGTGTGCAGCTTCCTTAGGACCAACAGAAAGGATTGGTAAAAAAAAATTGCCATCGGTTTTACCATAGGGTACAGTTTCGGGACTTTGAAAAAGTGCTGAGTCAGCACTTTTTAACACTGTAGGCAATGGGAAAAACATTAAAAAATCTTCTTCTCCAGATCCAGCAGGCAGAATCTTTTGATATTTGGTATGCAACATTGTAGGGTGGATCTGATTCAAGTTTGTTCAAATCGGCCCCCTGGGTTCATATTTGGGCTCAGTATAGGAGCCCGATTTCGAACTTAGTGCATTTCAGGCAAATTTCTTAAAAAATCTTCTTCTCCAGATCCAGCAGGCAGAATCTTTTGATATTTGGTATGCAACATTGTGGGGTGGATCTGATTCAAGTTTGTTCAAATCGGCCCCCTGGGTTTATATTTGGGCTCAGTATAGGAGCCCAAATTTGAACTTACTGCATTTCAGGCAAATTTCTTTGAAAATCTTCTTCTCCAGATCCAGCAGGCAGAATCTTTTGATATTTGGTATGCAACATTGTAGGGTGGATCTGATTCAAGTTTGTTCAAATCGGCTCCCTAGATTCATATTTGGGCTCACTATAGGAGCTCGAATTCGAATTTAGTGCATTTCAGGCAAATTTCTTCAAAAATCTTCTTCTCCAGATCCAGCAGGCAGAATCTTTTGATATTTGGTATGCAACGTTGCGGGGTAGATCTGATTCAAGTTTGTTCAAATCGGCCCCCTGGATACATATTTGGGCTTACTATAGAAGCCCGAATTCGAACTTAGTGCATTTCAGGCAAATTTCTTAAAAAATCTTCTTCTCCAGATCCAGCAGGCAGAATCTTTTCATATTTGGTAAGCAACATTGTGGGGTGGATCTGATTCAAGATTGTTCAAATCGGCCCCCTGGGTTAATATTTGGGCTCACTATAGGAGCCCGATTTCGAACTTAGTGCATTTCAGGCAAATTTCTTAAAAAATCTTCTTCTCCAGATCCAGCAGGCAGAATCTTTTGATATTTGGTATGCAACATTGCAGGGTGGATCTGATTCAAGTTTGTTCAAATCGGCCCCCTGGGTTCATATTTGGGCTCAGTGTAGGAGCCCGATTTCGAACTTAGTGCATTTAGGCAAATTTCTTAAAAAATCTTCTTCTCCAGATCCAGTAGGCAGAATCTTTTGATATTTGGTATGCAACATTGTGGGGTGGATCTGATTCAAGTTTGTTCAAATCGGCTTCCTAGATTCATATTTGGGCTCACTATAGAAGCTCGAATTTGAACTTAGTGCATTTCAGGCAAATTTCTTAAAAAATCTTCTTCTCCAGATCCAGCAGGCAGAATCTTTTCATATTTGGTAAGCAACATTGCAGGGTGGATCTGATTCAAGTTTGTTCAAATCGGCCCCCTGGGTTTATATTTGGGCTCAGTATAGGAGCCCAAATTTGAACTTAGTGCATTTCAAGCAAATTTATTAAAAAATCTTCTTCTCCAGATCCAGCAGGCAGAATCTTTTGATATTTGGTATGCAACATTGTGGGGTGGATCTGATTCAAGTTTGTTCAAATCGGCTTCCTAGATTCATATTTGGGCTCACTATAGAAGCTCGAATTCGAACTTAGTGCATTTCAGGCAAATTTCTTAAAAAATTTTCTTCTCCAGATCCAGCAGGCAGAATCTTTTGATATTTGGTATGCAACATTGTGGGATGGATCTGATGCAAATTTGTTTAAATCGGCTCCCTAGATTCATATTTGAGCTTACTATAGAAGTTTGAATTCGAACTTAGTGCATTTCAGGCAAATTTCTTAAAAAATCATCTTCTTCAGATCCAGCAGGCAGAATCTTTTGATATTTGGTATGCAACATTGCGGGGTGGATCTGATTCAAGTTTGTTCAAATCGGCCCCCTGGATTCATATTTGGGCTCACTATAGAAGCTCGAATTCAAACTTAGTGCATTTCGGGCAAATTTCTTCAAAAATCTTCTTCTCCAGATCCAGCAGGCAGAATCTTTTGATATTTGGTATGCAACATTGCGGGGTAGATCTGATTCAAGTTTGTTCAAATCGGCTCCCCAGATTCATATTTGGGCTCACTATAGAAGCCCGAATTCGGACTTAGTGCATTTCGGGCAAATTTATTAAAAAATCTTCTTCTCCAGATCCAGCAGGCAGAATCTTTTGATATTTGGTATGCAACATTGTGGGGTGGATCTGATTCAAGTTTGTTCAAATCGGCTTCCTAGATTCATATTTGGGCTCACTATAGAAGCTCGAATTCGAACTTAGTGCATTTCAGGCAAATTTCTTAAAAAATTTTCTTCTCCAGATCCAGCAGGCAGAATCTTTTGATATTTGGTATGCAACATTGCGAGGTGGATCTGATTCAAGTTTGTTCAAATCGGCCCCCTGGATTCATATTTGGGCTCACTATAGAAGCTCGAATTCAAACTTAGTGCATTTCGGGCAAATTTCTTCAAAAATCTTCTTCTCCAAATCCAGCAGGCAGAATCTTTTGATATTTGGTATGCAACATTGCGGGGTGGATCTGATTCAAGTTTGTTCAAATCGGCCCCCTGGATTCATATTTGGGCTTAATATAGAAGCCCGAATTCGCACTTAGTGCATTTCGGGCAAATTTATTAAAAAATCTTCTTCTCCAGATCCAGCAGGCAGAATCTTTTGATATTTGGTATGCAACATTGTGGGGTGGATCTGATTCAAGTTTGTTCAAATCGGCTTCCTAGTTTCATATTTGGGCTCACTATAGAAGCTCGAATTCGAACTTAGTGCATTTCAGGCAAATTTCTTAAAAAATCTTCTTCTCCAGATCCAGCTTCAGAATCTTTTCATATTTGGTAAGCAACATTGTGGGGTGGATCTGATTCAAGTTTGTTCAAATCGGCCCCCTGGGTTTATATTTGAGCTCCGTATAGGAGCCCAAATTTTAACTTAGTGCATTTCAGGCATATTTCTTAAAAAATCTTCTTCTCCAGATCCAGCAGGCAGAATCTTTTGATATTTGGTATGCAACATTGTGGGGTGGATCTGATTGTGATTCATGAACGTATTTATTTGTAAAGTTGATAGAATCTTAGACAAAATTTGCAGAAAAGATCTACTATAGAAGGGGTGGTATCCAGGGTGAACCGTTTACCCAAATCTAGCAGTACTAATGCATTATTCACACAAATCTCCGTTCAAATTTTATGACCCCCCTCATTGGAACACATGCATTCAGCTCATTGCAACAAAGGTCATATGCCATGTTTTCGAGACAAAGGAATAAAATTTTTAGTTATTCATGAAATTTTTAGGCAACTGTTGTCTGTTATTCACATTGCTTCATGAAATTTCAGTACTTTTAGAAGTTACCTCAGTAATCAAGGGTTAATTCCCCTTAATTAAATGTCGCCTCTAAAAAACAACCACTTTGCATATCTTACCTTTTTACCAGCATAACTGCCAAAACTTGTCAGTATTCTTCGCAAAAATCGCTATTCAAATTTTAATTTTTGTCTCTTAAACATACATGTACTTATCGCTTGTAAATACCCCATTGGAATGAGCTTTTTGAGCTCATTCCAATGAGAGGTCGCACACCATGCTTTTTGAGTCAAAAAAGCAATTTTTTTAGTTATTCCAGAATTTCGTACGTAAAACACAGCTTTATGACTTCACATTAAAATGAGCTCTCTAAGCTTGTTCCAATCAACATTCACGCACTATGTCTTTCACACAAAAAATAAAATTTTCCATTTATTCAGAAATTTTGTTTGCAAGAACACTCTTACCCCCCCCCCCCCCCCACACACACACACAAACACACACACACACACACAAACACAGACACACACATCTAAAAGTTTGTCAGCAAAAAAACAGTTACTTCAATTTTTAAATGCATTATAGGAACAACTTGCCTAATCAAATTCAAATACTTTTGCTTCATTCTGTATCTAGAACAAACCATTTACCATATCTTTACGCAAAATTCTCCAGCATCATTCACAAAAAAACACCATTATTTATATATTCACATTTCTGTCTCAAAAATATACCTGATCTTCCCATACCCCTATTGGAATAAGCTGTTTGAGCTTGTTCCAATGATGATAAAAAAAACTAATATTTTGGAAAATTTGTGAAAATTTTTGTTTTCTTGCATGCAAATATATACATGTAGCACATGGAAGATATCCACAGTTGGGGAGAGATGTCCAAGGCTATCTCTTCACATTCCTTGTTTGTGCTTCATGCTAAACCAGTTTGTCTGCAGAGATAAATTTGCTTTATTAAAAATCATTGGAGATTGGCCACACACCAACGATTTTAAATAAAACTAATTTTAGGTAACAAATGTTGAACTTCAAACAAAATCTATCACTCAACCAGTTAATGTTGATGAGGCATGACATGGTGAAGGTGACCTAAAATACTTCTTAGAGTCACTTTGTCAGGTGAGCGATTAAGGCCACGTGGGGCCTCTTGTTTGTATGTCTGTTTAGTACCATGGAATACATCACATATAATACGTTTTTTTTTCTCGTGCGTAAATTATACAAATTAGACTAACTTTGATGTATTTAGTGTTACTTTCAGCACTGTAAGTGCAAATGCCAATATGGCTTGGGCTAGAGGCCGTATTTATGAACCAATCTTTACGAAACTTTTTGAGTACCTTTGGTATCACCGTGGGACGAGAACGAGTGTTTTTGGGTCCGGTTCGAAATTCAAGATGGCCGATTGCAGCCATTTTGTACAAAATTAGGGGTGCAATTAGATTTTTGCACAGAACTTCCATATGAAAGCACTGATTTGAATAATTTTTTGTGTGAATGTTTAGTACCATGGGATACATCACATATAATACAGGTTTTTTTCTCATGTAAAAATTATGCAAATTAGATGAACTTTGATTTTTTCAGTGCTACTTACACACAGTTAGTACACATGTCAATACGGCTCGGGCTACAGTCTGTATTTATGAACCGATCTTCGCGAAACGTCTTGGGTACCTTTGTTATCACCTTGGGATGAGAACGAGTGTTTCTGGGTGCGGTTCAAAATTCAAGATGGCTGCTAGTGGCCATTTTGTACCGAAATTAGGTCTAATCAGTTTTTTGTACACAACTTCCATACGGCTCAGGCTAGAGGCCGTATTTATGAACCGATCTTTACGAAACTTCTTGGGTACCTTAGTTATCACCGTGGGATGAGAACGAGTGTTTTTGGGTGTGGTCCAAAATTCAAAATGGCCACCAGCAGCCATTTTGTACCAAAATTAGTGCAATCAGTCTTTTGTACAGAACTTCTGTATGAAAGTTCTGATTTGAATAAATTTTTGTATGAATGTTTAGCAACATGGAATACATCACATATAGTACGGGTTTTTTCCTCGTGCAGAAATTATGCAAATTAGATGAACTTTGATTTATTTAGTGCTACTTATACACTGTAAGTGCACATGTCAATACGGCTCGGGCTAGAGGCTGTATTTATGAACTGATCTTTACAAAACTTCTTGGGTACCTTTGTTATCACCTTGGGACGAGAACGAGTGTTTCTGGGTGCGTTCCAAAATTCAAGATGGCTGGCTGCCAGTGGCCATTTTGTACCGAAATTGGGTCCAATCAGTTTTTTGTCACAACTTTATACAGCTCGTATTTATGAACTGATCTTCATGAAACTTCTTGGGTACCTTTGTTTTCACCTTGGAGCAGGAATGAGTGTGTTTTGGGGTGCCTTTGTTATCACTGCTATGAGAACAAATATTTTGGGGTTCAGTCAGACCCACTCTGGGACTCCCAAGATTTCTTTTCTAGTTTAGCATCTGACTGTCACCCACCTTTACAATACTTTACCTATACATTTGTTACAGGCTACGGGGGGGGCGCGGTGGCTCAGTAGGTAGAGGTGCAGGCTGCAAGCCGAGAGGTCCTCGGTTCGAATCCCACCTGCGGCAACCGCGTTGTGTCCTTGGGCGAGACACTTCACCCCCATTGCCCATGTGGGGGCACGATGACGCCGTGTACTAAGGCGTACTGCACGTTGATGGTACGCATGTCTTCAACCAATCTAACCCTGCCTGTGCTGCAGTGCGGAGTTACGATGTTGGGGAGCTGGCAGCTGCTCGTCGTTGCTCGGTGGTTCTCTCCGGTCCGGCTTCCCCCACCCGTAAAACTGTCACGGTCATGATTAGCCATTGTGCATAAATATGTGACCTTAAACATCAATAAATAAATAAATAAATAAATAAATACAGGCTACGGTCAGTATTTATGTACAGACCGTTACAATACTTTATATATGTACCTTTGTTATCAGGTCATTACCTAGATGTTTGTCATTGCTGTGTCACATACTATACATGTACATGTCTTAAAAAGTTGAGCCACAGTGTCATTGACACTTTCATTTTATGAATGTCTTTTCTTCTTCCCTCAATTACTTTAAAAATTGCCCCTCCTTTTTGGCCCCCTCAGGCCAGGGGGCCCCCCTGGACCCACTCCAGACCACACCCAATGGGTGGGCCAACTCTCGTCAGTACTGATGGAATGATTTGAACAAAATTTGGAAGGTGATATCATTGGGTACTTCATTAGAGCAAAAACAAATTCAAACGCTCCCTGTTTTCTAAACTTCATGGAACAGAGAATTGTAATTTGGTTTGAAGCATCCTTGGGACCAGTAGATTTGAATCAGAGAAAAATCCAGTCAGTGTTGTCATGTGCTATAGTACAGCAGAGATGCTTAAGTTTTCAGGTTATTCCCTAATTTCAGGCTTTTTGGTATCACCATCTTAACAGAAAAAGTATTAATTATACCCCCTAAACTTGTTGGGGGGTATACAGGAATCACCCTGTCCGTCCGTCTGTCTGTCCATCCTTGTAAGCGCAACTCCTCCTAAACCGTTTGAAGAATTTTCATGAATCTTTACACAATGGAAGAACTCCATATGAAGATGTGCATGAAGCAATATAATTCCGTTCTGACATTTCCAAGGGGAGATAATCTGACTTATACATTTCAGGCGTGGGGGAGAGGGGGGGTATCACTTTGTGAGTTTGCTCACAGTACCTCTAGTTCAAGTTTGTTTTTCTTTCAAAACAGCTAACAACTATCTTCCAGTATTATGGAGAATTTTGCATAACCCTTTACCTAACCTGACACTTTTCAAAAAAGATTCTTGAATAACTAATTTTTTTTCATTTTTGTTGTGACCCCTCTTTGGAACGAGTTCGATGAGCTCGTTCCAAAGAGGGGTCAAAACTTATGTTTTTGAGACAAAAAATGAAAATATAATGAAAATTAATTGGCGAATTTTGAGAATAGCGCTGGTCGGTTTTGGCTGTTACGTTGGGTAAAGGGTTAAATGAATCTAGCTCATAAGTTTCAGGGAAGACTGTGGTCAGATGTTGGTGGACAAGATTGATGATTGTTCAAATGGGGCTCATCTGGCTGCTTTTTCAGCTCATCTGACTGAAAGTGAGAGTAGCCTATCCATTGGCACACTTAGCTGTTTACAGTCTGTTCGCAGTTACCTGATCTTCCAGGAGGTGGTAACTAGACAGCCATTCTGGCTATGCCACTTCCCACGGTTTACTATATATTTGTACAATATGTTTTTTGTAACCACTTTACATGTATGAATACCGTGAATAGAGAATCTGAATCTGCTGAAGGCTGTGAGGAAAAAATTATTGTGTTAGCGCCACACAGTTAAGTTGTCTGTTGTAATTAACTTTAACATTTCCTTCTTCTCCAGAACCGCTTCAACCAAACTTGGCACAAATCATCTTTAGGGGGATATCCTTCTATAATGTTGTGGGGACTGGGGATTAAATCACCCTATACCCTATTCAGACAACTGACTGTCAAGGAAAGGTATACAGGAGATTATGGTAGAGCTGCCCTCAGTATCAAATGATACACAATAATTCAAGTAATTCTCCAACCTCCCAGGCAATCTTAACACTGGGACATTTGCAGTAATGGGGTCAACTGGCCAGGAAATACCCAAGATGCGAACAACCCCAGTAGAAGGATTTACAACGTTGAAGTCCGAACAGCTACTGGTGTCTTGAATTCTTCAATGGTCTCTGTAAATTGTCACTCAGGCAAGTATGGTCACTGGTCACAGGTTAATTTACTCAAGAAAGTCAGCAATGCTCAGTCTGACTTCACACAGCTGCACCAGACTGTCACTGTTGCAGCTGGTTTGGTCTGTTTTGCATATTTTCTGGTGGTCCTCGCAAAATACTGGTTCAGTGTTAGTCTGGATAATACTAATAATAGGTTCATTTACAACAACATCAATGTTCAGACTCGGTTGAAGCCCTTCATGCAGTTCACAGCTCTTAGCAAGGGCCCAAATAAAAGTACAAATGCGAAACAATGGTATATAAAAGTAAGAAGGTTAAACAAAGAGAGAATATTAAATGCTGGGCTGGTGTTTAGGTAGACCACAAATCAAAGTGCCTAACACCATTCTCAATCAGTTACTCCAGGACGAGGGAAATATAGCGCACAAATGCAGGTTAACATGAACGATGAATATTTATTACAATATAAATGCTTTGATGGAACTGATCATGTCAAGTTGCCAAAGCAGGGAAATTGTCCATGTTAACTGTGTATATTTTACTTAAATTAAACACATTCCCAATATCTTGCAATATTGTCATGATTGCACATCTAAGGATAGGATATGGTTACTTCACTGGTTAGTACCTTTATTACTGAGTTTATCTTGATTTACTTTTAACGGGTTGGATGGCGTCTACTACAGTCGTAGACCACAATGGAGACCGTGCGCTGTGCCTATCCTAATATACTCTACAGTTGTCAGGGGAAGAGCCCATTGTCAGCTGGGTTATTGTGAAAGAACCCAGCGAACGTCAAGAGTGTACAGGCAGTGGAGGAATTCCGAAGAGGAATGCAACTACAGTTTTACTTAAAAAACACCGACTTCTAAATTCACCACTGACCCACCTCCAATCACAATGCTTCCTTACATGCCGAGATCCAAGTTTCACAGGCAATATTTAGGCTTGTGCTGGGAGGAGCCAACTTTTTGGCCTTGCCCCAAATTTCTCTTTTCCAATCTGATTGGGAGGCTGAATTTTAGCTTAGTGCAATATTAGGAATATTCTTTGTAAATCTTCTTCAGGTCCTTTTGTAAGAATTTTTATACCCCTGGAGTGGGTTTAGGATTTGCTGTGTCCATCCATCCCTCAGTCCCTCCATACATCCCTCCCCAAATTCAGTCATAGATAACTTGTAAAGTACTTGGTTGAGTGACTTGATATTTGGTATGCAAGTGTATCCTATTGCTGTATACCCATAGTGAATTGCAGGTGTTGTTCGAGATTTTATTTCCAGAGTCAATGCCCTTTATGGACGTAAAATTGGTCTGCTTTCAAATTAATTGATGAATAACTTGTAACATGGTGGCACGATGACGCTGTGTACTAAAGCGTACTGCATGTTGATGGTGCACATGTCTTCAACCAGTCTAACCCTGTCTGGTTTGCAGTGCAGAGTTACGATGTTGGGGAGCTGGCAGCTGCTCGGTGGTTCTCTCCGGGTACTCCGGCTTCCTTCACCCGAAAAACTCACTGTCATGATTAGCCATTGGGCATAAGTATGTGATCTTAAACACCAATAAATAAATATGAATAACTTGTAGAGTATTCAGTGGAGTGACTTCATATTTGTTGGGCAAGTCTATCCTATTGATGTCTACTCATAGTACAAGGCAGATGTTATGCAGTGTATTATTGTAGGAGTTATTGCATTTTATGGACTTTGATTTTGTCCATCCCAAAGTTCAATCATGAATAACTTGTTTATTTAAGGGTACCTTCATGGTGTAATCAACTCCTCCCACAATTTCTAATGTAGAGTTGAAACTTTAGGATATGGTTACAAATGTCTTGCAGATGCTCAACATACATAAAGTTCGCAGAAAAATATTTTTTTCACAGAATTATCAAATCGTCTTTCTCACATTTGGTAAAGAGCCGGGGTTACTTATTGTGTCATCCTATGGTAAAACTTAATAGTTCTTATGATATATGCCCCAATGGTCTGTAATCTGTCATCCTTCAGCGTCACCCAGTAATAAATGTTTCATTTTCGTAATGCTATCCATGGTATTGGAGGCAGGGGTATATGCCACCCTCAACTTTGCTATAGTTTAATATTTGGTATATGGCATCCTTATTGTGGCTAGAATCAGGCTTGTTCAAAATCATGCACCTTTGTTCATGTTTAGTTGACTTGTGACAAAGTCAAACTCAACTTATAGTTTGGTGAATGGCAGGTGGGCGTAAACAGTTGGTTTCCAGACGATAACTTGACAATGGTTTGACCCACGTTCAAGAAACTTCATAGGTTGGCATCGGGGAGAGGAAGAACGCTATTTATTTTGGACTAACTATGTCAACAGTGTAGGTAACTGTGACCTTGAACATACTAAATTATAAACAATTGGTTTCCAGGTGATAACTTGACTATGGTTGAACTCACATTCATGAAACTTCATATGTAGGTTGGCCTTTACGAGAGGAAGAACCCTATTTATTTTGGACTTGCTAGGTCAAAGGTCAAGGTCACAGTGACCCTGAATATAGTAAATCAAAACAATTGGTTTCTGGATGATAACTTGATGATTCGACCCACATTCATGAAACTTCATAGGTAGGTTGGCATCAGTGAGAGAACGAACCCTATTTATTTTGGACTCACTAGGTGGAAGGTCAAGGTCACAGTGGCCTTCAACATTGTAAATCCGTAAACAATTTGTTTCCGGACAATAACTTGATAATGATTCGACTCACGTTCATGTAACTTCATAGGTAGGTTGGTATCCATGAGAGGAAGAACCCTTTTTATTTTGTACTCGCTAAGTGAAAGGTCAAGGTCACAGTGACCTTCAACATAGTAAATCATAAACAGTTTGTTTCCGGATGATAACTTGATAATGGTTTGATCCACATTCATGAAACTTCATAGGTAGGTTGGCTTACATGAGTGGAAGACTCCTATGTATTTTGGACTTGCTAGGTCAAAAGTCAATGTCAGTGACCTTGAACATAATAAATCATAAACAATTGGTTTCCTGATGATAATTTGATGTTCATGAAACTTCATAGGTAGGTTGGCATTGGTGCAAGAAAGAGCCCTATTTATTTTGGAATGACTAGGTCAAAGGTCAAGGTCACAGTGACCCTTCACATAGTAAATTGTAAACCACTGGTTTCCATTATTGGCATGGAAATGCTGAATGTGACCTTAATTCCTTCTTTACACAGTTTTGTCAGGTGAGTGATTAAGGCCACGTGTGGCCTCATTGTTTTTAGCTCATCTGAACGAAGCTCAATGGGTGCTTTACTAATCACTTTCTGTCCGTCGTCTTCCAGCATCCGGCGAAAACTTGACATTATCGACTTCTCACAAACCACTAGACCAAATTGAACCAAATCTAGTGTGCATCTTCCTTATCACATGTCAATTCAAGTTTGTTCAAATAAAGTTGCCACGCCCCAAGGGGGCACCACAAGGGGCATAACTCAGATAGCGCCCATAAAATACAAAAGAAAATCTTCAGATCCAGTGGTTAGAATCTCTCCATATTTGGTATACAACATCTCTAGGGGGGTCAGGTTCAAGTTTGTTCAAATCAAGTCCCTACGGGAGCCTGAATTTTAACTTAGTGCAATATGAGTAAATTTCTTAAAAAGTCTTCTTCAGATCCAGTGGTCAGAATCTTTTCATCTTTGGTATACATCATCTCTTGGGGGTCATATTCAAGTTTGTTAAAATCGGGTCCCTGGGTTGAAAATTTTGGGTCTGGTTCGGATTTACAAATTTAGGACCAAAATTTAATAAAAAATGTTTCCCGATTTTTTTTTATGCATTTTGTTCAATTTTGAGACCCCCCAAAAAATTGTGGGCTGAAAATTTTGGGCACTGTTCCGAATTTTCCTATATGAATTACAGTGGTTTGCATTGGGCTGCAAAGTATATTTTGAAAGATTTAGTGATTTTATGCAAAATCAAGTTGCCCTGCCCCTCAGAAGGGCCACGCCCAAAATGTATGCCTAAATCTTAAAAAATCTTCTCATGAACTAGCAGTAGCAGAGATTTGATATTTGGTTGGTGTGCAGCTTCCTTTTGAGGTGTAGACTCAGATTTTTTCAAGAGACATTTGTGGGGCTATATTTGCCATCGTCAAGGGAAGGGCAAGAATTTTTGCCCCACCCAGAATTTCTAGTTTCAAAACGAAAAGGCTGATTTGAACCAAATTTGGTATAAGGGCTTATTGGGTCAGTAATTATGCCCCCCAAATTTTCCTGTCGTCCCATGGGAACCACAGAAGCTAAAAATAGGAAAAATTTAAAATGCCCATACCTCCAAACTACACAGCACTGAGAATTCTTATTTGGTTTGAAGCTTCCTTAGGACAAACAGAACGGAATGGTCCAAAAAATTGCTATTTGTTTTATCATAGGTACTTTTTCAGAACTTTGAAAATATGCCGAGTCAGCATTTTTTAACACTGTGGGTAATGGGAAAAACATCAAAGAATCATCTTCTCCCATACCACTGCTCCAAAGGCTTTCATATTTCGCAAATAACATCTTTGGAGTGTTTGTTGAAACCAAATCCCTGGGTTCATATTTGGGCTCTCTATTGGTCGCATAGTACTCATACTTCACAGGTAGGCTGCTTGTAATGGGATGATGATTGGGATTGCTCTTGGGATCTGTACGTCAAAGGTCAAGGTCACTGTTACCATAAATGAATTTTTTGGTTTCTGTGCAATAACTTTAGTTTTCTTTTGTATCCGAAACAATAACTTCATATTGTGGTTGCATTTAAGATGTTGATCATTGGGATTGTTTGAGGTTAGTAGGTCAAAGGTCAAGATCACCATTACTATAAATAGATTTTGCCATATTATGATATGGCCGCTAACATTAACTTTTGTTTGTCCTCGCAGTAACTTTAAAACAGTGCATCCAAAAGATACTGTTTCTTTATGGTTGAATCATCATGACTAGAGGATGGTTCCTTTCGATAACCAGCATTCTGGCATATCCAATATGGCTACCACAGCAGCCATCTTGGATTTTCAGGGACTTTTGATTGTCCACGCGATAACTTGAAAACAAACTAGAGATCCAACAGATACTGCTTTTTTATGATTGATTAAGCATGACTAGAGGATGGTTCCCTTCGATAACCAGCATTCTGGCATATCCAATGTGGCTGCCATGGCAGCATTTTTTTTGTATTGTCCAAACTTTAACTTGAGTTTTGGTGAATCGTTTGCAACCAGATTTGATAAACATCTTATTGGGGAGGAAATACATCACCTTCATTCAGATGTCTGAACGGCCAAGGGGGTATTTCTCGTGAACCCTCGCTCACTTTGTTTATATTTGGTATGAAGCATCCTTAGAACTAGTGGAATTGAATGGTAAAAAGAATTGCCATCAGTTGCGTCTGGGTGTTTAGGGGGAGTTGCATTGATTAAATGTGGAGTCAGTTTAATTACAAATTTTTTAAGAAAAATTTTTCTGAAGCACTAATCAGAATCTTTTGATATTTGGTATACAGCTTCCATGGGGGAACGGTGGTGGGGGTTGGGATGGGTCAGGTACAAGAACGTTAAAATGAAGCCCCCTTGGTTTGTGTATTGGCTCAATGCAGGATCCCAAATTTTTAACTTGGGGTAATCTGGGGAATAACCTTTAAAAATCTTCAGAACCACCAGTCAGAATCTTTTAATGTTCGGTATACATCATCGTTATGAGGATCAGATTCAAGATTGCTCAAATCAAGTCCTTTGGTAAATATAAAATATTCTTATGAAAACCCAAATTTTAACTTCGTGCAGTTTTGGGTGATAATCTTTAAAAATCTTCTTCAGATTCACCAGTCAGAAACGTTTCATATTTGGTATACAACATCTCTAGGGGGTGAGATTCCAGGTTATTTAAATCAAGTGCTCTGGTCAATATTTGGGTTCCCTATGGAACCCCAATAAATAAATATTATGGGAGCCTGAATTTTAACTTAGTGCAGTATGAGGGAATTTCTTATAAATCTTCTCCAGAACTATCTGTTAGAATTTTTTGTTATTGGGATACAAGTTCTCGGGGGGAGGGGAGGGGGGAGGATTCGAGTGTGTTCAGATCTGGTCCCTGGTCAATATTTGGG
The DNA here is from genome assembly GCA_031216915.1 of Pictodentalium vernedei. NCBI lineage: Eukaryota > Metazoa > Mollusca > Scaphopoda > Dentaliida > Dentaliidae > Pictodentalium > Pictodentalium vernedei. Next base: position 447,651,799 of record CM062292.1, read on the forward strand.
CTCCCTATGGTAGCCCAAATGTTAAGTTAACTTAGTGCAATATGAGGAAATTTCTTCAGATCCACCAGTCAATATGAGGAATAATCTTTAAAAGTCTGCTTCTTGAGATAGTCAGAATCTTTCAATATTTGGTATACAGCATTTTTTTAGGATTCAGATTCAATTTGAAAGTCCCTGGGTTGGTATTTGTGTGTCCCTATAAGGGGTGGGGTGGATTTTAACATAGTGCAAAATATTGGTAATATTCTCCAAGTCTTTTTCTTCAGAACCACTGGTCAGAATCTTTTGATATTTGATATAGAACAGCAAGTTTGTTCAAGTCAAATCCCAATAGTAGAAAAAAAATCATCTGGCATGGACAGCAAAGTTTTTAATAAATAAATAACTTCATTCCTCTGTTGTGTTAACTCGCCATAGATGGTATTTAAATCCTTCTTTAAACAACTTTGGTCCGGTGTGCGCCTCAGGCTCTTGTTTATTATAACAGATGTCTCAGAAGCGTAACTATGAGTTATACTTTGTAATTCAATTTTTGGGAGATCATTCCCTTTTTATGTGTACCCATACTATGTATGGTACACATAGTGCGGGCATCCGGGGTGACCATCCGTCGTTCGTCCATCCTTTGTCCGTCCGTCCGTCCGTCGGGCATCCGTATCCATTTCTTTGGCATTCGATAACTTGAAAAATATTGCTTGGATTGTCAAGTTACTTTATATTTGTGTTCAGGTTACTGATGTGCCGAGCTGTATAGTTTTTGGTGTAAATCGGACAATTTGATCTTGAGATATTAACCCTTTATCCTTCAAATTGAAAATTCCTCCAATCCCTTTGGCATTCGATAACTTGAAAAATATTGCTTGGATTGTCAAGTTACTTTATATTTGTGTTCAGGTTACTGATGTGCCGAGCTGTATAGTTTTTGGTGTAAATCGGATAATTTGACCCTGAGATATTAACCCTTTATCCTTCAAATTGAAAATTCCTCCAATCCCTTTGGCATTTGATAACTTGAAAAATATTGCTTGGATTGTCTAGTTACTTTATATTTGTGTTCAGGTTACTGATGTGCTGAGCTGTATAGTTTTTGGTGTAAATCTGATGATTTGATCCCGAGATATTAACCCTTTATCCTTCAAATTGAAAATTCCTCCAATCCCTTTGGCATTCGATAACTTGAAAAATATTGCTTAGATTGTGAAGTTACTTTATATTTGTGTTCAGGTTACTGATGTACCGAGCTGTATAGTTTTTGGTGTAAATCTGTTATTTTAATCTTGAGATATTAACCCTTTATCCTTTAAATTGAAAATTCCACCAATCCCTTTGGCATTTGATAACTTGAAAAATATTGCTTGGATTGTCAAGTTACTTTATAATTGTGTTCAGGTTACTGATGTGCTGAGCTGTATAGTTTTTAGTGTTAATCTGATAATTTGATCCGGAGATATTAACCCTTTATTCTTCAAATTGAATATTCCTCCAATCCCTTTGGCATGAGATAACTCAAAAAATATCAATCCGATTGTCATGTTACTTTATATATTTATTCAGGTTAGGCCATACAAAGTTGAATGTTTGTTTTTTCAGTGAAACATGAAAATTATAACACAGGACGAAAGTCACGAAACGCCTCGTGGGTGAAACGTCTCAGGTTGAAACGTCTCTGGGACAAATCAAATGTCGAAGTGCCAACTTTCAGAGATTTATTTGACCAAAAAAAAAAAATCCTTTCACAACCTGCCTAATAAAATCGTGAATCGCAATTTTTCCCCATTATATTCAAAATTATCACAACCCATTTGAACGGGCAGTTCATCTATAAATCATATTTTTTTGAAATCTGAAAATGAAATACAAAACGAATGTTTGCGTGTTTTTATTAACCAATTCGACCGCACATACCTGCCTATATGCGATTTATTTTCAACTATGACTGTTACTTTTATATCAAGCAACGGTTACTATTAGTTATCCAATTATCCTGCATCTCAAATGCATTTATTTAAATTAACTGGGAAACTCGTAACGGTTTCAAATAACAGTACACAAATTCCCAATGACGGCCATTTACAATACAAATGTTACTAAAAATAAATGCCAGGAGACTGTGTTCCATTCAACATAGCACCTGACTTTGCAGACTTTCTGAGGGTTGGTGCGAATCAAACGTGGTGCGAATCGACCATTCCCCTTTGTGACTGTTTGTTGTCAGACTGAAAGACACCTTCCTTCTTGCTGTCATTATGACTTACCTTTTACAGAATAAAACACTCTGTCGTGAATATTGCTAGAACCCACCCACTTTATTAAGGTATGATGTAGAAAAAGCTTGAAGTGTGTTAATTTAAAATTTGCGAACGCAACGATATCGATTTACCGAAATGAGCACAATATCTCAAATTTTTTGAAGATTTTTTTTTGTGTCATAAAAAGGTTGCATGCGCACCAAAAATGACCATGCACGCGGGCCTGAGAAACAGAGGTTCTTTTTTTGATGGCCTTACTGATGTGCTGTATAGTTTTTTATATAAATCTGATAATTTGATCCGGATATATTAACCCTTTATCCATCAAATTAGACACTCCTCCAATCCATTTCTATATGTACCCATACCATGTATGGTGTACATAATGTCGGCATCCGTGGTGGCCCTCCGCCATACAGCTTTCTACTAGTTGCACGTATGGGTACACATCTGACAATTTCATCGGCCTATTTTCTAAGTTAGTGGTTAGCAAATTGAAACAAAAAATAAACTACACACTTAAAATTTGTCATGAATGGGAAAATCTGTTATGTCTCTGTAATTTTGCTTAAATGTAGCTCCAACAAGTAGTATGGTTGTTTATGCAATTTTTCAAGGCCTGATGGGTGGCGTCTATTTTCGCCTACAGTGCAGTTTCGCCTACAAAATAGTTTTCGTAAAAGTGTAGGAGAATTTGAACTAAATTGGCTTGGGGGATTAGCAGTCATTACCTGTTGTACCTACGGAAAATGGATTTACCCACTAATATATTTTGTTCAACGCTTCTTGGGGATGAAATTCAATTGATATCAGAACTGCATAGGCATAATATACATCATATAATAGTTTTGACGATTCCACATATATCGTGTTTCCCCAAACCAGCTCATACTGTGAAGGTCATGGGTCACTTTTTAGCTCACCTGACTGAAAGTCAGTGTGAGCTTTTGCCATCACTTGGCATCCGTCGTCCGTTAACTTTCGCAACTCGGTCTTCTCCTTCAAAACCACTAGACCAAACCCCAACAAATTTGACATACAATCATGGTTTCCGCTAGTGGAAACTTTGTAGGTCCGGTAGTTTAAATTTAAGAAAGTGAAACTAGACGCTGAAGGCGAATGCACGAACATATAAAGGGGGATCTGGGGGGGGGGGGGGGGGTTCTCCCCCCAGGAAAATTTTGATTTTTAGGTGCTCTCTGGGGGCATTCTGGTCTCTAAAATGCTGAATAATTTAAGTGGAAAATATGTATTTTTTCCTCCTACAATTCTCTAAATTCCCATAGTATGATCGGGGGGGGGGAGGGGGCGAGGGGAATGAGTCCGGTCGACGGACCCGCAACCGGTCTAGCGAAAACACTGATACAATATTTTGGCGGTATCCTCTTTCCAGTTTGTTAAAATGAACTCGGTGCCCCCACTGGGGTGGGAATGATGCCCCAAAAGCATCAATTTCTCCTGAAATCTTCTTATGAACCACCAGTCAGAATACTGTGATATTTGGTATGTAAGCTCCTTTGGTACTCAAGATTCAAGTTTGTTCAAAGAAATTTTCTCTGTCAATATTTGGGATCACTATGGGTGGATCCCCATTTTGTGCCCCGCCAAAAATTTCTATTTTCCGAACCGAGAGGCCGATTTGAACCAAATTTGCGATGAGGTATTACTGGGTCCTAAGTACTTGATTCATGCCAAAAAATTTTTTCCCACTGCCCCGTGGGAACCTCAGGAGCTAAAAATAGAAAAAAATTGAAACGCCCATATCTCCAAAACTACACGCCACTGTGAATACTTATTTGGTGTGAAGCTTCCTTAGGACCAACAGAATGGAATGGAATGGTTAAAAAAAATTGCTATCGGTTTTATCATGGGGTACTTTTTTATGATTTTGAAAAAGTGCGGAGTGAGCATTTTTTAACACTGTGGGTAATGGGAAAAACATTTAACATTTAAGACTACTTTTCTCCCAAACCGTTGCTCCAAAAGTTTTCAAATTTCGCATATAACGTCTTTGAAAGATTGTTTCACATGTTTATTGAAATCAATTCCCTGGGTCCGTATTTGGGCTCTCTAGTGGAGCCCAAATGTTTAAATTAGTGCAGTATGAGGAATATTCTTTAAAAATCTTCTTCAGATCTACCAATAAGAATCTTTTGATATTTGGTATGCAGCATGCTTTGGGGGGTAAGATTCAAGTTTGTTCAAGCCAAGTCCCCGAGTTCATATTTAGGCTGAAAATTTGGGGCCCCAGTCCGGACTTAGAAATTTTGGACCCAAATCCGGAAATGAGTTTTTTGTTTTTTTATGCGTTTCGGTAAAGTTTATTTTTTTTTATACGTCTTGGTCAATTTAAAGACAGAATTATTTTTTTTTTACACTGAAAATTTGGGGTTCGTGGTGGACCAAAATCCGGAAAAGATTTTTAGCTCAACTTTGGCGAAGCCAAATTTGAGCTTATGCCATGGCCAGTCGTCCATCTGTCCGTCAACAATTCAATACGGCTTGGGCTAGAGGCCGCATTTATGAACCGCTCATTACGAAACTTCTTGGGTACCTTTGTTATGACCGTGGGATGAGAACGAGTGTTTTTGGGTGTGGTCCGAAATTCAAGATGGCCACCAGCAGCCATTTTGTACCAAAATTAGTGCAATCAGTCTTTTGTACAGAACTTCTGTATGAAAGTTCTGATTTGAATAAATTTTTGTATGAATGTTTAGTAAAATGGAATACATCACATACAGTACAGGTTTTTTTCTCGTGCAGAAATTATGCAAATTAGATGAATTTTTATTTATTTTGTGCTACTTATACACTGTAAGTGCACATGTCAATACGGCTCGGGCTAGAGGCTGTATTTATCAACCGATCTTCACGAAACTTCTTGGGTACCTCTGTTATCACTTTGGGATGAGAACGAGTGTTTCTGAGTGCGGTCCAAAATTCAAGATGGCTGGCAGTGGCCATTTTGTACCGAAATTAGGTCTAATCAGTTTTTTGTACACAACTTCTATACAGCTCAGGCTAGAGGCCGTATTTATGAACCGATCTTTACGAAACTTCTTGGGTACCTTTGTTATCACCTTGGGGCAAGAACAAGTGTTTCTGAGTGCGGTCCAAAATTCAAGATGGCTGCCAGTGGCCAGCCATTTTGTACCGAAATTAGGTCCAATCAGTTTTTTGTCACAACTTCTATACAGCTCGTATTTATGAACTGATCTTCACAAAACTTCTTGGGTACCTTTGTTTTCACCTTGGGACAGGAATGAGTGTGTTTTGGGGTGCCTTTGTTATCACTGTGCTATGAGAACAAGTATTTTGGGGTTCAGTTAGACCCACTCTGGGTCTGAAAGATTTCTTTTCTAGTTTAGCATCTGACTGTCACCCACCTTTACAATACTTTACCTATACATTTGTTACAGGCTACGGTCAGTATTTATGTACAGACCGTTACAATACTTTATATGTACCTTTGTTATCAGGTCATTACCTAGATGTTTGTCATTGCTGTGTCACATACATGTACATGTCTTGACAAGTTGAGCTACAGTGTCATTGACACTTTCATTTTTGTTTTTAGGCATTTTGGTCAATTTTATTTAAAAGATTTTCTCACAAACCAATGGCCCAAATTGAAACATATGGGCCACATCATCTTGGGGTATTCTGTTTTAGTTTTGTTCAGATGGGGCCTCCGCCCTTTTTGGGCATGGGCTTATGCTCAAATATCATGAAATTCATTAAAAATCATCTTCTCATGAACCACAAGTGGGAATGCTTTAATATTTGGTATGAAACTTCCTCTGGTGTTCAAGATTAAAAGTTGTTCAAAGAAAGTTGATAGGTCCATATTGGGGCTCTCCAGGGGATGGGCTCACTGTTGAGCTCCCCTGAAAATTTCTATTTCAAGAACCAATAGAGCAATTTGAACCAAATTTTATATGTGGCATTAGTTGACCCTAAATGCTAAATTCATGCCCCCAAAACCTTTTGCGGTTTCCCGTGGGAACACCTGGCACTAAAAATAGAAAAAAATGTAATGTCCAATATTTCCCAAACTGCACGGACTAGAGATTTTGTATTTAGTTTGAAACTTTCTTCTGATCAGTTGAAACAAATGGACCAAAAAATTGCTGGCGAATCTGTCATATGGTTCATTCAGATTACATTTTCTCCATACCCATAACCCTTACAGTTTAGGACAACTTGGTCCAGGTGAGCGTTTTAGGCTCTCTTGAGCCTCCAGTTTGTTTGTAATAGCTGTAATTGAGTTGTTACTTGACCATGTGCAGAATATTCATTATTATTCCGATAATTCCATAATTCTGATGTCAAGGTGACAGAGAGCAAATGCCAGATGATGGTCTTGCTTTCCATCCTGGATTAGTTGTTCTAACTTTGTCCTCAAGCATATTGTTAACCCTTCCTTATTTTTATGCCCCCCGACTTAAGTTAGGTGGCATATAGTGATTGAAGTGTGCATGTGTCCTTCCGTGTGTGTGTCCGAGCCAATAACTTGAAAACAGTTAGGGCCACAGTCATCAAACTTAACACAATTATAAAGGATCATGGGAGGATGTGTCACACACCATGGTCGGGTTCATACCTTCAAGGTCAAGGTCACATTCAAAATCGGTCAATATTCGTGTCTCAGCCCTAACTCAGAAACGAATCATAGTACAATTGTTAAACTTTTTACAAATGTTAAGGACAGTCAGGTGTGTCGTGTTTAATAGTTTCTGCCGCATCTGCAAGGTGAAGGTCACAATTGACCTTCATATGTTCAGGGTCACAAATCGTGTCTCAAGCATAACTCCAAAACTATTAGGGCTACAATCATCCAACTTCGCTCAATTATAAAAGACAATGGGTGGATGTGTCACACACCACAGCCAGGTCCGTAAGGTCAAGGTCACACTGAAAATCATCAATATTCGTTTCTCAGCCATAACTCGGAAACGAACCAAAGTACAAATATTAAATTTGTTACACATTTATTTGTTTGATGGAGGTCAAGGTCACAGATCAAAGGTCATTGCCACATAGGGGGTGCATACTCACTTCCGAGTGAATCTGTTGTTTTCATTTTTTTTTTGGTCTCAAGAACACAGTTCAAGACCCCTCATTGGAACAAGCTTGTTCAGCTTGTTCCTATGAGGGTTCATAAGCTATGTTTTGGCACTAAAAAATAAAAGAAAATAAGTCATTCAGGAATTTTGTTTGCAAGTATCTGCCTTTCATGTTGGGTAAGTGTTAAGGATGTTTTATTAATTAGAAAGACTTCATGAAATGTAAATTGAAAAATATATTTTCTTTCTTCTTTTTTTTTCAGTTTCAAGAGTGCATGAATGGTAATGGCCTAGATTGATTCCATAAATATGACATAACCTTGTAGACAGTTGGTCTTGGACTGGAGTAATTAATGATAGACTGTAGGCCAAAAGGTTTTGAGTAATGATTTGTGTATTGGGTGCATATTTAGTTTTTGTGCATTTTGGTATTTATCAACATAGTCAGTTCCAACATTTTTTTTCCAAATATCTCTTAGAATGCAAAAAGGCACCATCTGCAATGCTTTTGCATTGCAGGTTGTACATTGTTGCATTCTAGGGACAGAAGAAGCAACAAAATTTTCAATGGTGATGTGGTACTCATCCACCCAAATGGTAGACATCTACCTAGACGCTTGCTAGATAAGTAGAAATTTTAGGATTGAACAAGTAAATGTGTAGTTCATGGATAGCTGTGTTGTGTTGATGAGCTCTTTGTCCATGGTCTGTACTTTTCGTTTGATCCTAAAATTTCCACTTGTCTAGCAAATAAGTGTATAGGTTGATGTCCACCATTTGGGTGGTTGCATACCATGTCACTTTCTTGATCACAAGAACAAAAATGGATTGCTACACAGAGCCCGTTGTGTAAAAGCCCACTAACTGGCCCACTAACTTATTAATTTTCTGACTTACTGATTCCGTCTCATCTGAGGGAGGACCTGGTGACAGTTGACTGAGGCACAGGAAATTTGAGATGACCCAGCATGTCTGAATGCTTTACCCCAAGAGCTATGGCACTGTTAAGAGTCCATGGTGTTTGCAGGGGTTTTCTTATAAAGTTCATCTTTTATTGATGGCAACACACTGGAAATTTATATTTTAATGACAGGTGTCCGCACTAACAGGAAAATCTTTTTTATTTTTTTTTTTTAAATAGAGGATTTTCCTGTTAGTGCAGACACCTGTCATTAAAAGATGCATTTCCAGAATGTGATTAGAAAACCTCCTCAAACATTTTTTCCTTGTGTGTAGCAGCAGTGCTATAGCTGTTGGGACTAAATTGTCTTCAGACATGCTGAGTCATCTTGTGTGGACTGTGTCTTAGTCAGTTGCCACCAGGTTTTCTCACTTGGGTGGGATAGTCTGAGTGAGTCAGCTTCTTATCTTTCCGAAGCCCCACCCGGATTTTTTTTTTTATTGGGTGGGGCCACGAAAAAACAAAAAAAGAAAAAAAAAAAAAAATATTAATATTCTCTTTTGTTTCTCTGTGTAATATCTTTATAATATGATGTTCTCTTATACATTTAATATGTTCTTGTTATAAAATACTATTCATTGATATACTTATCTTTATACACTTATATATGAATATACTTATATGTATGCATACTTGGACATATTATATTCTTAATAAATACTTGAAATATCTTCAATAGTTCTTTATTTTCTTTCTATATGCATGTATCTATTTCACTTAAAAATCTCTCCATGTTATGGGAAAGAGAAACAACATACTCAAGGATTTGAGAGCAGACATTTTATTCAAGACACTTCTACAAAAAGTATATACAACATGGAGATGAAGTCCAGTTTTGTCAATCGTTGATCTACATGTTGCCCATTTTAAAGGACTTTCACCCCCCCCCCCCCCCCCCCAAACATTGGTGACTAGGTCCTATTTTACTAGTAAAGCAGAACTGATTTACCACAGTAAACAAGTGCTGCTTGCTAAAATCTGGGGAAGGGGGCGTGGCTGGGCACAGGTACACAATATCCAAGCATTTTGGGAAAACAGTGGCAACAAATGCCAGATGGTCACACAAGTTCTGCATCCTGTTGGGATGGAGGTGAAATTGGATATGTGTGTCAAAGGGAAATATTGATGCTCAACTGCACTAAGTTCAACGAAGGTCATTGCCAGTGGCAACATTTTTTGACGGAATCGAAGAAAATAGATAGCTCCCATCTAGAGGTAACCCCAAACAAGCATACAAGTTTCAAACTGATCTTATCATAAATGTGCCCTGTAGGCCATGCCAGAGGAATATACTGATGCCTGACTAAACTCAGTTCAAAGATCGTTGCCACTGGCAACATTTTTTGACAGACGAAAATGGAAAAAAAATCTATAGAGGTCACCCCAAACAAGCCTACAAAGTATAAATGAAAAACATTAAAACTGCCATATCTCCAAAACGACACAGAGAATTCTTATTTTGTATAAACCAAACTTTTATCCAGTAGAATACAATGGTTAAAAAAAAATCTCAAGATCCAGCAGGCACAATCTTTTGATATTTGGTATGCAACATTGTAGGGTGGATCTCATTCAACTTTTTTCAAATCGGCCCCCTGGGTTCATATTTGGGCTCAGTATAGGAGCCCGATTTCCAACGCATTTCAGGCAAATTTCTTGATTTCTCCACATCCAGCAGGCAGAATCTTTTGATATTTGGTATGCAACATTGTGGGGTGGATCCGATTCCAATTTATTCAAATCGGCACCCTGGCTTTATATTTGGGCTCAGTATACAAGCTCGAATGCGAACTTAGTGCATTTCAGGCAAATTTCTTAAAAAATCTTATCCAGATCCAGCAGGCAGAATCTTTTGATATTTAGTATGCAACATTGTGGGGTGGATCTGATTCATATTTGGGCTCACTATAGAAGCTCGAATTTTGTAATTTTCAACCAAATTTCTTTGAAAATCTTTTGTTATTAGGAATGCACCATGCTTAGGGGGGGTTGAGATTCAAGTTTGTTCAAGACATGTCCCTAGGTCCATATTTGGACTCACTGTGGGAGCTTGAATTGTAACTTAGTTCGAGGAATTTTCTTCAAAAATCATCTTCAGATCCAGCAGTCGGAATGTTCTGATATTTGGTGTGCAGCATCCTTAGGGGGGTGAGATTCAAGTTTGTTAAAGCAAAGTCCCTGGGTTCATATATGGGCTCCCTGTGGGAGCCCGAATTGTAACTTAGTTCAATATGAGGAATATTCTTTAAAAAATTTTTTTTTTAACATCCACTGGTCAGAATATTAGGTATAAGCTTTTCTTAGGAGAACCAGATGCAACTTGTTCAAATCAATTCTCTGGGTTGATATTTAGGCTACCATGTCAGGTGAGTGCCCTCAGGCCCCTTGTTTGGGCTCAGGCAGCCATCAAGGCTGAATGTTCGCGATCAAAATGGGACGTTCTCAACCAGACATTATAAGGAGTCATCCTACCAAGTTACAATGAAATCCCTTCATAAATATGACCTGTACACTGTGCTAAAGGTTTTTGGGTTTTGGGCTCGGGCAGTCGTCACGGTTGATAGATCACGCCCAAATGGGGAAATTCTCATCTAGACATCATACCATGTTACAATGAAATCCCTCCATATTAAACATGACCTGCATTCTGAGCTAAAAGTTTTGGGGTTTCGGCCTTGGGCAACCATCACGGTTGACAGATCATGCCCAAAAGGGGATGTTCTCATCTAGGTAGTATACAGAGGCATCCTACCAAGTTACAATGAAATCCCTTCATGAATACGACCTGTAGACTGTGCTAATGGCTTTTGGGCTCGGCCAGTCATACCGGTTGACCGATCACGTCCAAAAGGGGACGTTCTCATTTAGACATGACATAAAACCTGCATATGAAATTTTTTGACGATCAGACAACAACTACCGGGTGTAGCCTGTACTTGAAGGTTGAATAAAAAATTTAAATTTAACCACAAACTTAACCAAAACTAAATGTTGACAGATGGATGGACAAAAGTCATTACTTTGGGCCCCTGTAGCCGTCACACTTGCCCAATCGTGTCCAAAAAGGGCTGTTATCATCTAGACACTATAAGAAGTCAACCTACCAAGTTACAATGAAATCCATTCATAAATATGGCCTGAAAACTGCTAAAGGTTTTCGGGCTCGGGCAACAATCATGGGTGAATGATTGCAACCAAAAGGGCACATTCTCATCTGGATTGATCCAACGCAGTTACAATGAAATCCCTTCATAAATATGACCTGTAGATTGTTTTCAATATTTTCGGGCGCCAGTAGCCATCACAGTTAACAAATCGCGACCAAAATGGGAGGTCATTATATGGAGTCAACAAGTTACAATGAAATACTTCCATAAATATGACCTACAGACTATGCCAAAAGTTTTTGGGCTCTGGCAGCCATCAAGGCTGAATGATCATGACCAAAAGAGGGCATTCTCATCTAGACATTATTTGGAGTCATCTTACCAAGCTAAATGAAATCCCTTCATAATTATGGCCTGTACACTGTTCTACAAGTTTTCAGCTTTGGGCCCCTATTGCCGTCATAGTTGCCCAAAAGGAGACGTCCTCATCTAGACAAATGAAATCAACCTACCAAGTTACAATGAAATCTCTCCATAAATATGACCTGTAGACTGTGCTAAAGGTTTTTGGGCTTCAGGCAGCCATCATGGTGGAATGATCGCAACGAAAAGGGGAATTCTCATGTGAGCATCATGTGGAGTGATCCCACAAAGTTACAATGAAATCCCTTCATAAATATGACCTGTACACTGTACTCAAGGTTTTTGGGCTTCGGCACCTGTAGCCGTCAGCTCAACAATCACGACAAAAAGAGGATGTCATCATCTAGGCATTATATGGAGTCAACCTAACAACTACAATGAAATCCTTCCATAAATATGACCTTTTCACTATGCTAAATGTTTTTGGGCTCGGGCAGCCATCAAGGCTGAATGATCGCGATCAAAATGAGACTTTCTCATCGAGACATTATTTGGAGCCATCCTACCAAGCTACAATGAAATCCCTTCATAAATATGACCTTTAGACTATGCTAAAGGTTTTCAGGCTTTGGGCCCCTGTAGTCGTCACAGTTGTCCAAACACGTCCAAAAGGGACTTTCTCATCTAGATATTATATGAAGTCAACCTATCAAGTTACAATGAAATCGCTCCATAAATATGACCTGTAGACTATGCTAAAGGTTTTCGGGCTCGGGCAGCCATCATGGTTGAATGAATGCAACCAAAAGGGGACACTGACATATGGGCATCATCTGGAGTGATCCCATGAAGTTACATTGAAATCCTTTCATAAATATGACCTGTAGACTGTGCTCAAGGTTTTTGGGCTTCGGGAACCTGTAGCCGTCACAGCTGACCAATCACGACAAAAAGAGGATGTCATCATCTAGGCATTATATGGAGTCAACCTAACAACTTACAATGAAATCCTTCCATAAATATGACCTTTTCACTATGCTAAATGTTTTGGGACTTGGGCAGCCATCAAGGCTGAATGATCGAGATGAAAATGCGACGTTCTCATCCAGACATTATTTGGAGTCATCCTACCAAGCTACAATGAAATCCCTTCGTAAATATGACCAGTAGACTGTGCTAAAGGTTTTTGGGCTTCAGGCCCCTGTAGCCTTCACAGTTGCCCAATCACGTCCAAAAGGGGACTTTCTCATTTAGATATTATATGAAGTCACCTATCAAGTTACAATATGACAATAAATATGACCTGTACACTGTGCTAAAAGTTTTCGGCTCGGGCAGTCGTCACGGTTGAAAGATCATGCCCAAATTGGGAAATTCTCGTCTAGACATCATACGGAGTCATCCTACCAAGTTACAATGAAATCCCTCCATATTAAACATGACCTACATTCTGTGCTGAAAGTTTTTGGGTTTCGGGCTTGGGCAGCCATCATGGTTGACAGATCATGCCCAAAAGGGGACGTCCTCATCTAGGCAATATGCAGAGGCATCCTACCAAGTTACAATGAAATCCCTTCATAAATACGACTTGTAGACTGTGCTAATGGTTTTCGGGTTTTGGGCTCGGGCAGCCATACCGGTTGACCGATCACGACTAAAAGGGGACGTTCTCATGTAGACATGACCTAAAACCTGCATATGAAATTTCGTGACGATCACAAGAACTACCGGGTGTAGCCTGTACTTGAAGGTTGAATAAAAAACTTTAACCACAAACTTTAACCAAAACTCCAAATGTCAACTAAACAGGGAAAAAAACAAAACAAAAACACTTGGAACATTCAGTAAAAAACTTAAACTACAAACTTTAACCAAAACTCTAAATGTTGACAGACGGACAGACGGCCGACGGATGGACAAAAGTCATTACTGTAGACCTCACTGTAAGTAGCCCTCACTGTAAACAGTCGCGCTAAAAATGAGTCGACTTAAAAAAATGCCCAGCGCTGTTTCTGTCATTGTAAAAGTTGGCGTTTGTGGGTTTTTTTTCCTGTTTCTTTTTCAATTTCAACAAAAAAATCGCTAGGGTCGCGGCGCAAAATTACGGTCGGTCGCGCAACCGGAACCAAACCATTATTTCTTTTTCGGCCTAATGAATATTCTGCAGTTAAAAAGTTTAAGTTAAAAATTCAAGCTCCTGTATTGTGCCCAAATATGAACTGGGGGTTTCATTTTAACTCACTTGTATCTGACACCCTCACCCCTTTCCAGATGCTGTACATCAAATATTAAAAGATTCTGCCCATTGGTTCTGGAGAAAAGATTTTTTTTTTAAATTTCTGCAAATATGCAGACTCCACATTTTTTACGATGCTTTACGATGCCCTCTACAGAACACCTTAACATAACCGTTGCAGTTTTTTTTACCATTCAATTCTACTGGGCCTAAGGATGCTGCATACCAAATAATAGGTCTCTGTTCCATGTCGTTTGGGAAATATGGGAATTTGAAAATGTATTTACATTTTTAGCTCCTGGGGTTCACATGGGGATGCAGGAATTTTTTCTTGTTTATGCAAAAAGTCAAGTACTTATGACCCAATAATACCACATACTGAATTTTGTTCAAATCGCACCATCAGTTCAGAAAATAGTAATTTGGGGCGGGGCAAAAAATCTTACCCCTCCCATTACAAAGCCAAATATTGCTTCACCAATTTCGTTTCAACAAACGTGATTCTACACCTCAAAAGGGAGCTCCATACCAAATATCAAGTCATTGTACCCACTGGTTCATGAGATTTTAAAAATATTTTGGATCATTTTCCCCCACCCCCTCCCTATGGGGCTGGACATGTTGAGTTGAACAAAAATGCAATGCCCCTTCGGGACCATCACCCACACAAACTTTCACTTAAATTGACCCAGTGGTTTTGAAGAAGGCCAAAACATGGTGTTGCTGGATGATGGGCAGAGAGCAATTAGATTAGCTCAGCTCGACTTTGTCAAGGAGATCAAATGAAAGTGTTAATGACACTGTAGCTCAACTTGACAAACTTGAACTTGGTATTTATTTATTTACTGGTGTTTAAGGTCACATATTTATGCACAATGGCGAATCATGACCGTGACAGTTTTACGGGTGGAGGACGCCGGAGAGAACCACCGAGCAACGGCAAGCAGCTGTCAGCTCCCCAACATACGAACTCCACACAAGCAGGGGTAGCATTGGTTGCCCCATCGACATGCAGTAGGCCTTAGTACACCATGCTCCCTCGCGGGCAATGGAGATGAAGTGTCTTGCCCAAGGACACAATGTGGTTGCGGCAGGTAAGATTCGAACCGAGGACCTCTCGGCTTGCAGCCTGCACCTTTATCTACTGAGCCACTGCGCTCCCTTGAACTTGGTCAGTTACAAATGAAATTGCAAAATTGAAGATCATTGGTATCAATGTTATTTGATGAAATTTCAACATAACAGCATTGTGTGTACACAACGTCAGAGTAATCAATGCATTTTTAAATGTAAACTGTAAGACTGGCTAAAGGAAGAATGTTGATACACAAATGCAGTATGTTCAGAGGTTATTGTAAATGTCAACCTTTTTCACAGAAATGAATGCTGATCAATAGCTCTTATCTAAAGGTCTTGCCAAATGAGCACACAAAGTTCAAAAACAATCCTATGATAAATGTGGCCTGTAGGCCATGTCAAAGAATGTTGACGCACAAATGCTATAAATTCAAGGATTGTTGATAACAGCAACTGTTTTTGATGGAAATGAAAAGAAAATCAATAGCTTCTATCTTTGTCACCCTGCATAAGCATACAAAGTTCCAAAACAACCTGATAATGAATGTGCCCTCTGAGGCATGCCAAAGGAAGAAATTCATAAATATACTCTGCAGAGAGTGCAAAAGGGATAAGTTGATGCACAAATGCAGTAAGTTCAAAGGCTGATGATAACGACAATAATTTTTTATGGAAATGAAAAAAAGCAATAGCTCACATCTAGAGGTCACCCCAAACACACATACCAAGTTTCAAAGTGATCCGATCATAAATGTGACCTGAAGGGTGTGTTAAAGGGAAATATTGAGGTCTGACTAAACTAAGTTCTATGAACGTTGGCCGTGGCAACATTTTTTGACGGAAATTGAAGAAAACCGATAGCTCCCATCTAGAGGTTACCCCAAACAAGCATGCCGGGTTTCAAAGCAATCCAATCATAAATGTGCCCTGTAGGGTGTGATTGAGGTCTGACTTAACTAAGTTCTAAGAACGTTGGCCACGGTAACATTTGACGGAAAATGAAGAAAATCGATAGCTCCCATCTGGAGGTCACCCCAAACAAGCATACCAAGTTTCAAAGCGATCTGATCATAATTGCGACCTGTGAGGTGTGCCAAAGGAAATTGTGTACGTACGCAGACGGACGAGAAGTGATGGCAATAGCTCATCTTGACTGTCATGTTGAGCTAATAAAAACTGCCCGCCAACATGTAGTTTTACAAAAAATGGCCTGAGAAACAGAAGAAATACTTTGTAGGGCCTAAGCAATGCACAAATTAAAAGAGCATTACTGAAGATTTTAAAGGCCTGTGAGAGTTTCTCAGTTACAGTTATCAGAATGTTAAGTCTTTTCCACTAGTGCATTTTTGGTGAAAAAGGACATGCACTGTCTGCTCCAGCCTTGGGGCAGAAGCTTCTGGTGTTTTTGCCTGTCTTTGATGGGGTGCCATATTACACTAGGGACACACAATTCACACTTACATGGCCACACTATCTCTTGCATCATTTTGAAATGGGGGGGGGGGGGTGGACCAAAAGGCTGGACAGAAGGAAAGAAAGGTAACCTTACATTTTAACATGTACTACACAATACACTGGTGGGTGGGGGGGGGGGGGGGGGGATAAGATTAAAACACAAGGCTCCTTTTACACTGGCACACATTATCCCCCTTGTATGCAGTTCTTGTGGGTTTATGATTGGTTTTCTGAATTCCAAACATACTTTCTCTGTACCAGGCCTTCCATTTTCAAAATGAGAGGAGAGCAATGATATGATGGCTCGCCTTAAATGAACTTAGGTTGGCCATTTTAACCCACCTTAATTTGAAACAAGGGGAGCCACTTGGGGTCTGTTATTGAGATTAGTAATTTTACCACATCTTTCCATCCTATTGTTTGGGCTGTGCATATAATATCTAAAGTAGGTTTCAACTAGAGTGATGTAACGCATGCAGCCCGACTGTCCCAGCAATGGCAATGCTTAGACACAATGAATTTTTAACCACAAACTTTTATGCACAAAATATAAAAATGCATTTTTGACAAAATAAAAAAAAATTGCCTAACTGGCACCCCAGGAGAGAGGGGGGAGGGGGTTATGTGAGTTTAAAAAAAAGTTACACATGTAGTGACTGTAAATAGTTAAAAATGTGTATTGGAGGGAAAAAAAGCCTAATTGGTGGGGGCTGGGCAGGGCAATAACTTCAACAATTTTCATTGGATGATTGTGATCATCAAACTTAACCTAGAGACATGTACTGAAAAGAATTGAAATCCATTAACTTTTGTTTAAGTTATGGCATAATGAAAGTTCGGACAGACAGATGGACTGACGAATGGATGGATGGACTGACAGATAGACGGACGGATGGAGCGAGCTCTGTGCTATATCCCTCCCTTGTGGGAGGGGTAACGAAAGTGTCAATGAATCTGTAGCTTAACTTGTCTGTGCTGTGTTTGATGAAAAGGATAATGTTCAATGTTTATGAAAGGATTGTGAAATAAGACAAGAATTGTTATAATTGGGAATATGTTAATTTCTGTTCCCTGTATGCTATGTTTTTAATAAAAATAATAAGAGGTGTACACTGTACTAAAGGATGGAGGGGTGGGTTAATATGGCCTCACAGTTAATATATGTGGCCCTCACAGTTAACGTATGTCAATGAAAGTTACCAAGTTACAGTGAAATTATTCCAAGACGAGTCATCCTATCAAGTTACATTGAAATCCCTTCATAAATATGGCCTGTAGACAGTGCTAAAGGTTTTCGGGCTTCAGGAATGTGTTGCCATGACAGTAGGCCGATTGCAACTAAAAGGGAACGTCCTCATCTCGACAGTATACCGAGTCATTTTAATAAGTTACAATGAAATCCCTTCAAAAATACGACCTGTAGTCTGTACTAAAGTTTTCGGGTTTTGGGCTTGGGAAGCCATCATGGTTGAATGATCGCGACCAAAAGTGGGCGTTGTCATCTGGGCATAATCTGGAGAGATCCTACGAAGTTAGAATGAAACCCTTTCATATATATGACCTGTAGACTGTGCTCAAAGTTTTGGGGCTTCGGGCGCCTGAAGCAATCATAGTTGACCAAACACGACCAAATTTCATCATTTAAGCATTATATGGAGTCAACTTAACAAGTTACAATGAAATCCTTCCATAAATATGACCTATAGACTATGCTAAAGGTTTTGGGCCCGGGCAGCCATCAAGGCTAAATGATCGCGACTAAAAGGGGATGTTCTCATCTAGACATTATTTGGAGTCATCCTACCAAGTTGCATTGAAATCCCTTCATAAATATGACCTGTACACCGTGCTAAAGGTTTTTGGGCTTCGGGCCCCTGTAGCCGTCACACTTGCCCAATCGGGTCCAAAAGGGGCTGCACTCGTCTAGACATTATATGAAGTCAACCTACCAAAAGGGCCTGTACTCGTCTAGACATTATATGAAGTCAACCTACCAAGTTACAATGAAATCCCTTCATAAATATGGCCTGAAGACTGTGCTGAAGGTTTTCAAACTCGGGCAGCCATCATGGTTGCATGATCGCAACCAAAAGGGGACATTTTCATCTGGGCATCATCTGGAGTGATCCTACAGAGTTACAATGAAATCCCTTCATAAATATGACCTGTAGACTGTGCACAATATTTTCGCGCTTCGGGCACCTATAGCCATCACAGTTGACCAATCAGGACCAAAAGGGGAGGTTATCATTTAGACATTATATGGAGTGAACCTAACAAGTTACAATGAAATCCTTCCATAAATACGACCTATAGATTATGCTAAAGGTTTTTGGGCTTGGGCAGCCATCAAGGCTGAATGATTGCAACCAAAAAGGGATATTCTCATCTGGACATTATTTGGAGTCATCCAAGCTACAATGAAATCCCTTCATAATTATGGCCTGTAGACTGTTCTAAAAGTTTTCAGGCTTTGGGTCCCTATTGCCATCACAGTTGCCCAAAAGGGGACGTTCTCATCTAGACATTATTTGAAGTCAACCTACAAGGTTACAATAAAATCCCTTCATAAATATGACCTGTAGACTGTGCTAAATGTTTTCGGGCTCGGGCAGCCATCATGGTTGAATGATCGCAACCAAAAAGGGACATTCTCATCTAGGCATCATGTGGAGTGATCCTATGACGTTACAATGAAATCCCTTCATAAATATGACCTGTAGACTGTGCTCAAGGTTTTCAGGCTTTGGGCACCTGTAGCCGTCGTAATTGACCAATCACGACCAAAAGAGGATGTCATCATCTAGGCATTATAGGGAGTCAACCTATCAAGTTACAATGAAATCCCTCCATAAATATGACCTGTAGATTGTGCTAAAGGTTTTCGGGTTTTGAGCTTGGGCAGTCGTCACAGTTGACAGATCATGCCCAAATGGGGAGATTCTCATCTAGACATCATACAGAGTCATCCTACCAAGTTACAATGAAATCCCTCCATATTAAACATAACCTGCAGACTGTGCTAAAAGTTTTCGGGTTTTGGGCTCGGGCAGTCATCACGGTTTACAGATCATGCCCAAAAGGGGATGTTCTCATCTAGGCATTATACAGAGGCATCCTACCAAGTTACAATGAAATCCCTTCATAAATACGATCTGTAGACTGTGCTAATGGTTTTCAGGTTTTGGGCTTGGGCAAGTATACCGGTTGACCGATCACAACCAAAAGGGGACATTCTCATGTAGATATGACCTAAAACCTGCATATGAAATTTTGTGATGATCGGACAAGAATTACGGGGTGTAGCCTGCACTTGAAGGTTGAATAAAAAACTTGAACCAAAACTCCAAATGTCAACTAAACAGGGAAAAAAACAAAAAAAAACACTTGAACCTTCAGTAAAAAACTTTAACCACAAACTTTAACCAAAACTCTAGATGTTAACAGATGGACAAAAGTCATGACTATAGCCCTCACTGTAAACATAAGGCTAAAAATGCAATAATTTCATCAATCTGTCAGGATTTCTACATGAATTATGTATATAGTCAGACAATTATAGTCAGTATCCGATAAGCAGGGGCATAGGAAGCTTTATAATATTGGGGGTATTGTAAGCGGGGGGCTTGTGGGGGACAGCACGACCACCATTGGTGGCCCACTCTGCGTAGCCGAGCCCTGGGGAGAGTGCAGAAGGGGGATATCCCCGGGAGAATTTGTGAAATATTAACTACTGAGAGCTCATTTCCTCACTTCTCAAGTGAAATGAAAGTGTCAATGACACTGTAGCTCAACTTGTCAAGACAAAGACATGTACATGTATAGTATGTGACACAGCAATGACAAACATCTAGGTAATGACCTGATAACAAAGGTACATATAAAGTATTGTAACGGTCTGTACATAAATACTGAGCGTTGCCTGTAACAAATGTATAGGTAAAGTATTGTAAAGGTGGGTGACAGTCAGATGCTAAACTAGAAAAAATCTTTGAGTCCCACAGTGGGTCTGACTGAACCCCAAAATATTTGTTCTCATAGCACAGTGATAACAAAGGCACCCCAAAACACACTCATTCCTGTCCCAAGGTGAAAACAAAGGTACCCAAGAAGTTTCGTGAAGATCAGTTCACAAATATGAGCTGTGTAGAAGTTGTGACAAAAAACTGATTGGACCTAATTTCGGTACAAAATGGCCACTGGCAGCCATCTTGAATTTTGGACCGCGCCCAGAAACACTCGTTCTTGTCCCAAGGTGATAACAAAGGTACCCAAGAAGTTTTGTGAAGATCGGTTCATAAATACAGCCTCTAGCCCAAGCCGTATTGACATGTGCACTTACAGAGTATAAGTAGCACTGAATAAATCAAAGTTCATCTAATTTGCATAATTTCTGCATGAGAAAAAAACCCGTACTATATGGGATGTATTCCATGTTACTAAACATTCATACAAAAATTTATTCAAATCAGAACTTTCATACAGAAGTTCTGTACAAAAGACTGATTGCACTAATTTTGGTACAAAATGGCTGCTGGTGGCCATCTTGAAATTCGGACCACACCCAAAAACACTCGTTCTCATCCCACGGTAATAACAAAGGTACCCAATAAGTTTCGTAAAGATCGGTTCATAAATACGGCATCTAGCCTGAGCGTATAGAAGTTGTGTACAAAAAACTGATTAGATCTAATTTCGATACAAAATGGCCACTGGCAGCCATCTTGAATTTTGGACCACACCCAGAAACACTCGTTCTCGTCCCAAGGTGATAACAAAGGTACCCAAGACGTTTCGTGAAGATCGGTTCATAAATACAGACTCTAGCCCGAGCCGTATTGACATGTGTACTTACTGTGTGTAAGCAGCACTGAAAAAATCGAAGTTCATCTAATTTGCATAATTTACGCACGAGAAAAAAACCTGTATTATATGTGATGTATCCCATGGTACTAAACATTCATACAAAAAATTATTCAAATCAGAGCTTTCATATGGAAGTTCTGTACAAAAAACAGATTTCTGCATCGTCGGTACA
Source organism: Pictodentalium vernedei (assembly GCA_031216915.1). Classification (NCBI taxonomy): domain Eukaryota; kingdom Metazoa; phylum Mollusca; class Scaphopoda; order Dentaliida; family Dentaliidae; genus Pictodentalium; species Pictodentalium vernedei. The sequence goes on from CM062292.1 coordinate 447,673,351, forward strand.
AAATGGCAGCTGGCAGCCATCTTGAATTTCGGACCGCACCCAAAAACACTCGTTCTCGTCCCACAGTCATAACAAAGGTACCCAAGAAGTTTCGTAAAGATTGGTTCATAAATACAGCCTCTAGCCCGAGCCATAGCAGCTTGGCACTTACAGCTCTGAAAGTAACACTAAATAAATCAAAGTCAGTTTAATTTGCATAATTTACACACGAGAAAAAAACCTGTATTATATGTGATGTATCCCATGGTACTAAACATTTATACAAAACTTTATTCAAATCAGAACTTTCATACAGAAGTTCTGTACAAAAAACTGATTTTTGCATCATCGGTACAAAATGGCCGCTGGCAGCCATCTTGAATTTCGGACCACACCTAAAAACACTCGTTCCCGTCCCAGGGTCATAACAAAGGTACACAAGAAGTTTCGTAAAGATCGGTTCATAAATACGACCTCTAGCCCGAGCCATAGCCAATTGTTGACGTACGGACAGACGGACGACGGGCCATGACAATAGCTCAAATTTGACTTCGTCAAAGTTGAGCTAAAAATCAAGGTATCGTTGCTGGTAATTTTGGGTGTTTATAGGAGGATGTATGTCAGAGAGGAAGATGTTAACCTGTTGAGCGTCAAATCAGTCAGAAACATCGGCTACCAACTTTTCTATGCACTGCAAATGGTGTAGATCATACAGTTTTTGAGAAGGTAATTTTGAAAAAAGGCGATTTTATTCCATCTCTAAAAGATATATAAAACGAAACATCACAAGAAGCTCATACCCCTTCACACAAAGGGAAGGGGCACAACTGTACCATTTGTATCAGACAGTACACTTAAAACGTACCCAGTGATTTTCGTTCCAGATAATTAACGTTACGCTAACGAATCGAGAACAGTATATGTGGCTACATATATAACATGTTAATTCTGCCTGGTAACATTTATGTGCATGTGTATGATGTAGAATATGCAGATGTATGTGATTTGCGTGTAGATACTAGATATGATTTACAAAGTTTGGGAAATTTGGAGGGGGGGGGGGGGCGAAATGGCTAGTAGTTTCTGTGAGGCCCCTACACCTGGCCTCCATCTTGAGATGAAGGGGCCTCACAAGACGAGCTTTTTCCAACGTTCTCGATCACTGCAACCTAACAAAGTTCACTTTTGTGGCCCTCCTTGTATGTGGCAAGGAGGGTGTTTACTGCTCTCATAAATTTTATTTAGTTTGGAAGAGCCACTGAGAGCAGTTTCCCTCTTTAAAATGACAGGTCAGTTGTACCACGACCCCACCACACTGAACCTTTCCCAAACTCTTTTCTAAAATTACTGGTGTCTTCACAAAATTCTCAAGTGTTCCTGTGTTCACACATTTCATAGGCTTCAATGCAATGAATAACTATTGACAACAAACTGGTAAAATATGCCAAAGGAATTAACAATATTGCTGTTTAATATTTTTTTTAATTTCTAATCCAGAAACAAACATTATGACCCCTCTTGGAAAAAGTTCATTGAGCTTGTTCCACCGAGGCATCATAACCTGTGTTTTGGTATGAGGAGAAAATACTATTCCATACTGCACAATATTATAAATTATTGTGATGAGTCGACGGTAACATGGTCAGAGGTTTGCTGCTCGGAGCTTATGTTCAACTTTATCTTCCAATAAGACACTACCCACAGCCTAAAACCTACATTGTGGATAAACAAGAGGTTTATTTAATAATCTTATGATCATTAAAAGTTGCCTTGATCAAGGCAACTTTTAACTATCACAGGTTCAGTAAATAAACCTCTCGTGTATCTGCGGCGGTACTTGATAAATAATCAATAAGTCACATAAACTCATATCATCTCAGTTCAAATCGTAAATCGGTTTGTAATTTAAACAAGACCTCATCTGAAACACCGTCTGCTGCACGAGTGAAAAATCAAGAAAAATTAAGCGGCTTGCTACTCACTCCGTTGGTGAAGCAATTACGAAACTGGCAAACTCATTTCAAATATTTCACGTATTGACGTCAGACGATAACATCTGCCGCTTGAGCCATAAACATAGAATATACTAAGCAAGCTCTCGACCAATCAGAGGAGGATTTTAGTCTTGTTGGAACATATTATGAATACTGTGTTCAAATCAAGCAGGTTATCTTAAGTATTAACCCTTTACCAAACGAATTAGACACTTATGCATGCATAATTTACAAATTAAGCAGTTCACTAAACATATATTTTTCAAAAAAATTCAACAAAACCATATCCTGTGACCCCTCGCTGGAACGAGCAAAAAATTTTCTAAGTCAAAAGAGTGAAAAAGGGCCATAACTCTGGAAAAAATGTGTGGAAAAAACTTACGCTACATAGGTATCGATCCCCCATGACAACATCAAATATCATTCAAATCGGAGTAGTAATGGATGCGATATAAGGGGAAATGTTGGTATGGACTGACGAATGAAAGGATGGACGAATCAAGTCGGGGGGCATAATAAATTTTGATACCTTCTGCATTGGATAAAGGGTGAAAAGCTTGCACTTCACACAGTTTAACACACTTGCCAGCAACAATGCATGGCACTTCCACCCACCACATAATTTTTTTTATTATACAACATAGCGTACATCCATGTAACAAATATTCAAAATAAAATGTTCATGAGGTAACAATGTTCTTTCAAAAGCGCATTAACAAAACAATCTGCAGACATCAGAATGGAACAGAAAATGGCATGCTTTACTTTTCTATCTCGGGTCCAAAAAGCTCTGTTCTTCTCATCAGCTAACTGAAAAAAGATAGAAAAACATTCTTAGTTTTAAATAGAATATTTCCAAAACCAGCAAAATACATGCCTGGAAATAAAGAGCTTACATTGTAATTGTAACCTGTTAACAGGTTACACAATCTAACACGGTGGTAACCTGTAAGAAGAGCTTGTGATAATTTTTCAGCCTTTTCTGTTTTACCACTCCAGCAATGCTGTTTGCGTCTTTAGGTGCTATATAAGTAATGGGAAATTTTGTTTGAAAATAGGTGATATGTTATTTTCATTTGTGTCCTATATTTAAAAAATGTTATAAGTTTAATTTTTGGTGTTCAAAATGCATTTTCCATTAATATGGATGGGCAGTAAAAAAAAACAGTGACAAATTATTATTTTGCTTACATTTAGCAAAGACAAGAAGGGCAACACAATGCCCCCTAACCCGCAAAAACTTTTCCAAGTCAAAGGAGTGAAAAAGGGACATAACTCTAGAAAAAAAAGTGTGGAAGAAACTCATACTACTTAAGTATTGTTCCCCATGAGGCGCCATCACAATACCAAATATCTTTCAAATCAGAGTAGCAGTGGCTGAGATACAAGAGAAAATGTTGGTACAGACACATGAACAGAGGTCTCCACTTGACACCCCTTTGATTTTTGAAGTCGTGTGCATAATAACATATCACCTATTTTTTAGCCAACTTTCCATTACTTATAATACATGTCACAATAAAAATTACTTATAAATACTAAACAGAATTTCTGCCTAAACAATCGCCAAAAACAACAGCACAATCTTGTCAAAACGAAATTACGCGTTAGTGTTTGCAATTTATTTGGGTGAAAATTCTGACAACATGTAAAAGGCACGCCATTTTAGTCATGTGGATGCAAGGTAAGCTTTCTCAGTCAAATTAGACTGAATAGTTTATTAAATATCAAACTGAATTATGGGAAATATTTGCTACGGAAAACTTGGCCATTTTGACATCCGAGTTCCGAGGGTTAATAATTCTTGTACTCCAAAACAATAATATGCACACCAAGCACTCATCTTTGGGAAACTCTCTTACATACAATTCGTGGAGAGTGTATTATCACTAAATCACTTGCAGAGAGGAGATTCCACCCAAGTAATAACTGCGAATTTGTTGCAAAGCATTACAAGCACAAGCAAAGTTCCAACCAATGGACCTCCAGGTTATACCCGGAGGCCCACTGTCTGAAACATTGCTTGTGTTTTGTGTCCACATGTACAAAATTTGGAAGTGATACTTTGGGTGATAACTCCACTCCGTGGGTGATTTAGTTACAATCCACTCTCCACGTACTGAAAGTTAAAAAAATTTATAGTAATTCATATATTTTTTATACTTACCAATGACCCAGACTTAGCTGGTGCTAACTCAAATATTTAGGGCCAAACACAAATTTTGCCCCACAATCCCCAAAATTTGCATCAAAAACCGAAAATTACATGTCTTATATGGTCCTCCATACTTTTACTCCACTCCGCATGCGCAGTGTCAAGGAGGTCTCGAAATTTGCGCAATTATCATTTTTACAACCAGTGCCTGGTAAGCATTATGTACTCAGCGGGGAGGTATGAGTTCTCAACTCATGGGAGGCCATCCCCGTCTGGGTCATTGGTAAGTATAAAAAGTATATAAATTACAATAAATTTTTTTAACATTTTTATACTGTACCAATGACCCAGACTTAGCTGAATAGCAAAAAGGTTGGAGGGCCTAGGACATAAAGGAAAATCCAATAGGCTCAACTACATATTACATACAACAGAATTAACCCCTTGAGGAGAAAGGAGAAATAGGCTTTACATGTATCTTTCTTATTTGTATCAAAAAAAGAAAGACACAACACCATTCTGTAATTGAGCACAATAACATCAATGATCTCTATTAACATCCAGTATAACCTGTTATGCTAATTATTTTTAAAGGAAAGCCAATAAATAAAGGAAGTCCAGAGAAATGAGACTCTTTATACTCATTAAAAGTGTCCGAGGATTGTATATTAACACCCGTATGACACGTGACATATACAAATGTTTCACACCGAGCTACACTTTAAAAATATTACATGGATGAGTTAACATTAGCTTTACACTGACACCAACTCAGAATTACTGCCTCCAGAGGAGATATTCCCTTGCTTTTCACTATAAAGCAGGTGACCTAAGGGAACACCTCCCTCCCACCCTTCCCCTGGATCAAATACCCCAGAGCGAAGAGGGCAGCAGGACAGAGTCACTGCCGGAACAGAAAGCTTGCTTAACTATAGTTGCAACTGTTTGGTGGACGACATTCTGAGCAACAGATAACGGACCTAAACAATGCAGATCTCCAGAAATGGACTCAATATTTCTAAGATAAAAATTTGTGAAAGTGGAAGGCTGAGACCAATATGCAGCCTTCAATAGATCTGTAATAGCAACACTATTAGCGTAAGCCCAAGATGTAGATCAAGCTCTTACTTCATGAGCTGAAATCTTAAGCACAGACTGCTGAGTTGAAGATAATTTATCATAAGCAGTACGGATAGTTAATTGAATCCATCTAGCAATAGAATGGACCGAAATGTGGAGGAAGCTTCCATGGCATGTCCCACAACAGACACCTCAGTAGATTAATCCATTGTCTCTGTGGAGACAGAGATACCACCAACAGAATTTTGCACTGAGATTGTTTTATCTTGAGCAAATCTGCTGAATCAACGGCGCTGGAGGATACGCATATCCTATCATTCCGTCTCACGAGATCAATAGAGTGTCTACTGCAAACGCTCGAGGATCTGGACATGGTGACACATACGTCTGCAACTGATTGTTGAGATGCGTCACAAATAAGTCTATTATTGGCCGCTCCTATTGGTAGCAAATCTGATTGAATACTCGTTTGTTGAGAGACCATTCTGACGGCAACAAGCGACCCCTCCGTGAAAGGGAGTCTGCTAATACATTCAGATGACCTGGAATATGACGGACCGATAGGAGAACTTGATGTTCTAGTACAAACAGAAGGATTCATTCCGTTAACTTGAATAACAGAATGGAATGAGTGCCTTCCTGGTTCTGAAAATATGCTATTATCGCCGTATTGTCGGACAGAATTTGCACGTGTGCATTCTGAATAACGGCCATCCAATGACGTAGCACAAGCCAAAATGACATCATTTCTTTGTTGTTTATGTGCTTGATTAGAAACTGCGGATCCCAAAGACCCACTTCAAATCCATTGGGCTCAATGTTGCGTCCCAAGCTGTTTGACTGGCATCCGTCATAACTGTAAAACTCGGATCCGGCAATTGCAGTGGTACTCCCCGAGTTAACCACTGAATATCTGCCCAAGTCTGAATCTCGTTTCACTTGATTTGACAAGAGGATGTCCGTAACGAGCGAATGAATCTTCACCCTCCAATTCTGAGTCAGAAAGATTTGGAGAGGACGAGTGCAGCTGCCCCATCGGAATACAATCTGCGGCATCTCAGCTCAAACCTATCAGTCTCGTGAATTCTCTCACTGTAACTTTGAGAGAAGACAATAGCGAGCGTAACAACTCATTAATTTCTTTCTGGTTAACGGCAGACGAATGATATTGTTGTGCATCTCAAACCTCATCCCCAGGTGGGTGAATGACTTGGACGGCACCAGATCCGACTTCTCCTCGTTTACTATGAATCTAAGACGGAGCAATAGAAGCAAATTCTGCAACTCGTTGCTGTACCTCTGAAGAATGTCGTCCAAGTAGGCTGACGTTACCGCACACGAATGAGCTCGGAAATGAGTCATTACAGAGTTCATTATTCGAGTGAAAGCCCAGGGCGCTAGATTCAGACCGAAGCACATTGCTCGGAACTGATACACGACTCCTAGGACGGCGATGCGAAGATACTTTCTGAACGTCATTGTACCATGACGTGAAAGTACGCATACTTGAGATCTATGCTCGTAGCATAGTCGTTCACCCGAATGCTCGCTCTGACCAATCGGATGGTCTCCATACAGAATTTTGGAGCCACGATCAGCTTGTTTATCCAGCTCAGATCTATGACTGGACGGAACGAGCCGTCTGGTTTCGGAAACCAGAAAAAGATGGCTGTAGAAACCTGGAGATTCCTGGTTTTCTACGACCTCTATCGCGTTCTTCTCCAGAAGAGACTGGACCTCTGATAGAAGCGAGCCTCTTTTCTGCAGAATTGATGGAAGCTGAGTCAATCTTGGACTTCGAGTTAACGGAGGTTTTCCTTTGAAGGACAGTTTTAGTCCTCCCGAAATCACCCCTCGAACCCAAGGGTCGTCTGTAATCGACTCCCAATTGGTTGAGAAACTCGACAGTCTTCCGCGCACTGGAACACGATAGAGGTTTATACCATCACCTCCTGGACCTGCGAGGCTTGCGAAAGGAGAAACCACGTCCTCCACGGCCTCGGGGCGTTTGACCGGTTGTCTCGGCCAGTATTACGGCCCCTACCTGAGTCGCTACCCTGACGGTCTCTAGAGTAAGACCTAGAGGACGCATAGGAACCTCTATAGGAACATCCCTTGGACGTATTCACCCCAGATGTGACTGTCCTACTCTTCTCTGCTGAATCCGACTATTTAGATGCGGATTTGAATAGCAGAGAGTCTGTAGCTTTCTTAGTTATCTGATCACAGATTGCGGAAAGCTTGCCGTCAAAGAGAAGCTCTCCGGAGACTGGAGCGACTCTGAGAGAGTTTTTCACCTTACTATCCACGCGCGTGGATGCAGCCAGGGCCGCGTCACGTGTAACCAACTCCAGATTTGCCACTGAAAGGGCAGAGTTACACGTGGAGAATGCTATGGCCCTCGAAAGATCTCTTAAGGAGGTTTGTACATCCTGGAATTCTTTTCCTTCGAGACGTAATGATAACGCTCTGGTAAGGTGAACTGCGTACGATAATGCGTCTCAATTAGCCCTGTTAGATGATATTGTCGTTTCCAATGTCATGGTTGGAAATGACAGACGACAGTATAGAAAATTCTAGGTCTTCGGCCTGGTCGTCTAGACGCAGAGGAACTCACGGAATGCCCTGTCCTGCCATTTTGAATTATTCCTTGAATTGATGAAAGGCAGATGGAGAGCATTTGCCGATAAGAAACCGGACCTGCCCATTTTGGTAGCAAGTTTATATATAGCGTCATTCAATAGTTCAAATGTCCGGGAGACATTTCTGGACTATGTCAGAAACTCAGGGACGATGTCCCTAAACTGATTAAAGAATTCTGTGTCCAGTGGCGCTATCAGTCTCTTATCCGGCAACGCAGCATTTTGGTCCGGAGGAACAACGTCAGGAAGATAATGCCGGATGAACTCTACGGCAATTTTATGTTGTTCCAAAAGGGAAAATTCCAACTCCTCCGTATCCCTTTCGCCATCCTGTCAGTCCACTTGTAATTCTTGGTCGTCCGTGCCTGCACCTGCAGCGGAACATACTGACCCAGCTTCCTCAGATAATTCCTGAACCAACAGAGTCTCTGTCGGTTGCTGGGATGCTGCGATAATTTGTGCTATCTGCGATAGCACGTCCGTAATGGAGGCCTGTGGAGCTGCAGTCTTACAGGATTTAGCCACTGGAAGCTCCTAGGACGTTGACTCCTGCATGTGAATGTCCGGAGTATGAAGGCCTCGTATCCTTGGCTACCGGATGGCGTGACCTAGTCACCGTGGAATCCCTGGTCGGCGAGGTTGGCTGGATATCACTGGTCACATAGCCAAGGTGCGGTCGTGTGTGCTGCTGTGAGGATGAGGAAGCCAATAGAGCAGTCTCTCCGGACTGTCTATATAACAGAGCATCCCAAGCGGTGGACGTATGCTCCAACTGAGGAACGTTCTGTACCACAACATCTGGGCCCAGATGTTGTACGAGAGAGGGACCTCTTTCGCTCGCAGCCCGGATGGACCTGGGCGAGCTAGGAACCGTACTAATAGACTTCCTCCGTACCTCCTCGTATCCCTCGTCACTGGGTGTGCACGTTGTATTTTTATAGTGCTTGCATCACCCAAATCTCCTTCCTGGACCGCAACGGACAAACCCCGGCTGTCGAGCCATTCGATGAATGGTTGCTACACCGGACGCGCTAGCGGACGCCAAAGCCTTCGATCCTACTTGGGACCTCTTAGGCAATTGACGTATCTGCATGAGCACTTTTGCCACTAGCTCTTCATTTGACTGTGACGACGGAAGCACACTTTTCGAAGACATCACGGAAACATTACCTTGTTCCTCAATGAGGCCCGTGGAGTCGCGGACTTACGTAACTAGCCGCTGGAAGCTCAAGGGACGTTCATTCCTGCATTTATATAATATGCGAACATCCCAACTGGAAAGGCCTCGTGTCCTTGGCTAGCGGATGGAGTGACCTGGTCGACGTGGAATCCCAGGTCGGCGAAGCAGGAGCTCCAGGGACGTTCATTCCTGCATTTATATAATATGCGAACGTCCCCTGGAAATCTGTCGCATAGCCAAGGTGCGGTCGTGTGTGCTGACGTGAGGGTGAGGAAGCCAATAGAACAGCCGCGTCAGACTGTCTATGCGACAGAGCGTCCCGAGCAGGAGGAGTGGACGTATGCTCCGACTAACAAACGAACATACAGCATCGCGGCACAGATGTTGTTGTAAGAGAGAGGGTGCCTCTCTCGCTCGCGGTCCAGATAGACCTGGACGAGCTAGCTACCGGACTGACAGGCTTCCTCCGTACTATCCTCGGATCCGTCGTTGCTGGGTGTGCACCTTCAATGACTTTGGTGCTCGCATCACCCAAACTGCTTCCCTGGACCGCAACGAACGAACCCAGCTGCCGAGCCATTCGATGAATGGTCGCTATACCGGGCGGATGATCAACGCCTTCGATCCTACTAGGGACCTCTTCAGCAATTGTTGTATTTCCATGAGCACTTAGCCGCTAGCCCTAATACTGCAACGACGGAGACACACTTGTTGAAGACATCACAGAAACATCACCCTGTTCTTGTTCTTCTGAAAAAGAGACTGATAAACTAGAGTGACCTTGCAGAGAGAGGACCGGAAAGGACCCCTCAGGGGGGTGCGGTGGCTCAGTTGGTAGAGGTGCAGGCTGCAAGCCGAGAGGTCCTTGGTTCGAATCCCACCTGCAGCAACCGCGTTGTGTCCTTGGGCAAGACACTTCACCCCCATTTCCCACATGGGGGTACGGTGACTCTATGTACTAAGGCGTACTGCACGTCGATGGTGCACCTGTCTTCAACCAATGCTAACCCTACTTGTGTGGAGTTGGTATGTTGGGGAGCTGACAGTTGCTCGCCGTTGCTCGGTGGTTCTCTCCGGGTATTCCGGTAAAACTGTCACGGTCATCGTTAGCCATTGTGCAGAAATATGTGACCTTAAAACACCAATAAATAAAGGACCCCCTCACCGCTAACAATATACTGTGACACACATCTCTAACGTTGTCATTCCAATTAGCACACACTGAGCAAGAATTAGTGCGAGTACATTGACAAGAAACACAATGAACATGAGAATCAGAGAAAGATTTCCTCGCATTACAATTGAACAATATTTTTTCACCATGAAAAAATATAAACAGTCATAATACTCGTACCAACCCTTGAAACAAAGATACATAATATAATATAATCCATTATAACATTTCGAAAACATAATTTAAAAAAAAAACATTTTTTTTTAAAAATTTTCAGAAGAGCCCAAGTTCCCAATGGGAACAATGAGCCCAAATGGATCCCAAAAAAGCCTAAGTGTGGACAAAAGTTTTAAAACGTTTTTAAAATTAATGCAACACTTCCGGACAATAATAATGTATCTGGCATGAGCATAACTAATAGAAGACAAGCAATCACCATCAGAAGTAACCATTGTCAACATAAGCAAAAGTGAACAGAAACCGGAAACATGACTCCAGGCACTGAAACCATGGCCCCAAATCAGTAACCAATTTAAACACTATCCGATGTAAAACAGAGGCTTCCAGAGAAGAAACTGCAGTATATCAGATGGTAGATTCAGAAACAACACCTAAACACCCAAGGGTGAGGACGTAAACATGGGGAAAAAAACAGAATAATCATTCTGTTACCAAGCCAAAACTGCCAAGAAATTTTAGTAAGAAAAAATTCCAAAATTATGCCAGAAGCATGGGAGAATAGCAAGGGGGTTATTAAGGAAAGAGAGAGAGGAAACACTGAACAACAATGGTTAAGTTCATAGCCAGAATGACAAAATAAGGCTCATGCCTCGAAATTAGGGAACATGAAATAATTTCGTAAAAAAATAGGCCGATGAAATCGTCGGATGTGTACCCATACGCGCAACTAGTAGAATGCTGTATGACGGAGGGCCACCACGGATGCCAACATTATGTACACCATACAAGGGATGGGTACATATAGAAATGGATTGGAAGAGTGCCCAATTTAAAGGATAAAGGGTTAATATCTCCGGATCAAATTATCACATTTACATAAAAAACTAGACAGCACAGCACATCAGTAACCTGAATAAATATATAAAGTAACGTGACAATCGGATTGATATTTTTTGAGTTATCTCATGCCAAAGGGATTGGAGGAATTTTCAATTTGAAGGATAAAGGGTTAATATCTCCGGATCAAATTATCAGATTAACACCAAAAACTATACAGCTCAGCACATCAGTAACCTGAACACAATTATAAAGTAACTTGACAATCCAAGCAATATTTTTCAAGTTATCAAATGCCAAAGGGATTGGAGGAATTTTCAATTTGAAGGATAAAGGGTTAATATCTGAGGATCAAAATAACAGATTTACACCAAAAACTATACAGCTCGGCACATCAGTAACCTGAACACAAATATAAAGTAACTTGACATTCCAAGCAATATTTTTCAAGTTATAGAATGCCAAAGGGATTGGAGGAATTTTCAATTTGAAGGATAAAGGGTTAATATCTCTGGATCAAATCATCCGATTTACACCAAAAACTATACAGCTCGGCACATCAGTAACCTGAACACAAACATAAAGTAACTAGACAATCCAAGCAATATTTTTCAAGTTATCGAATGCCAAAGGGATTTGTGGAATTTTCAATTTGAAGGATAAAGGGTTAATATCTCAGGATCAAATTATCAGATTTACATCAAAAACTATACAGCTTGGCACATCAGTAACCTGAACCCAAATATAAAGTAACTTGACAATCCAAGCAATATTTTTCAAGTATCGAATGCCAAAGGGATTGGAGGAATTTTCAATTTGAAGGATAAAGGGTTAATATCTCAGAATTAAATTATCAGATTTACACGAAAAACTATACAGCTCAGCACATCAGTAACCTGAACACAAATATAAAGTAACTTGACAATCCAAGCAATATTTTGCAAGTTATCGAATGCCAAAGGGATTGGAGAAATTTTCAATTTGAAGGATAAAGGGTTAATATCTCAGGATCAAAATAACAGATTTACACCAAAAACTATACAGCTCAGCACATCAGTAACCTGAACACAAATATAATGTAACTTGATAATCCAAACAATATTTTTCAAGTTATCGAATGCCAAAGGGATTGGAGGAATTTTCAATTTGAAGGATAAAGGGTTAATATCTCAGGATCAAATTATCCGATTTACACCAAAAACTATACGGCTCGGCCCATCAGTAACCTGAACACAAATATAAAGTAACTTGACAATCCAAGCACTATTTTTCAAGTTATCGAATGCCAAAGAAATGGATACGGACACCGGACAGACAGACAGATGGACAGACAGATGGACAGACAGACAAAGGATGGACGAACAACGGATGGTCACCCCGGATGCCGGCATTATGTGTACCATACATAGTATGGGTATACATAAAAATTATAAGTTACATCCCTGAACACATTTTGCCACTGTTTCTTCCTCTCATCCTTTATTTCATCCTTAGATCCACCATTTCTTTCAAAATTATGTGTCTGCCATCATTTAAACTGAGATTTACAAGCACAAATATCAGTGACATGTTACTGATTTTAGGGCCAAACAAAGAATGATAATTGTGCCAAATTCGAGACCTCCTTGACACTGCGCATGCGCAGTGGAGTAAAAGTATGGAGGACCATATAGGACATGTAATTTTTGATGCAAATTTTGGGGATTGGGGGGCAAAATTTGTGTTTGGCCCTAAATATTCAAGAGTTAGCACCAGCTAAGTCTGGGTCATTGGTACAGTATAAAAATATGTAATATTTCAGATGATAAAATTATACAACTGAAGCAATAAATAAACAAATACCACAGCATCTTAAATATACATTTTCCCAAAAGAAGGAATGGGTTTAATATCTAAATATATTTTAAAGGACATTCCAAGACATTTTTCAAAGAAATTTCAATTATCAAGCACTTTCCAAGAGCCTGGAATTTCAGGTGTACAATTCATGCCCTTTCAAGGACATTTACGAACCCTACTTAAGGCTCTGATCATGTATATGTATTTCTGAAATTAACAATATCAAGGACCACAGATTATCTTGTGCATAAAAAGTGTTGTGAATTTTATTAACATTTTCATGACACAAAATAAACAAACTTGTACAGGTAGATGGTCATAATTTTGACAAAAACAGATTGAGACATAAAAGGTTAAAAAAAACAAAAAACATTCCTTCCAGGTGATTCTTCGTATGCCACATCAGGATTGATACACCCTTCAGAAATAAAAATTTCAGGACTTTCCAGGACTTTTTCCAAGCATATTCCGGGACCTTCTGATAAAATAATGCTGACCCTATTTCATACTTTGCGTACCTGTTGATAACATAATAATACCAGATGCATGATTGATCCTTTACCCAACGTAACGGTCCAAACCAGTCAGCGCTATCCACAAAAGTTGCCAATTAATTTTCATTTTTTGTCTCAAAAACATAGGTTATGACCCCTCTTAGGAACGAGCTCAACGAGCTCGTTCCAAAGAGGGGTCATAACCTATGTTTTTGAGACAAAAAATGAAAAAAAATAGTTATTCAAGAATTTGTTTGCAAGTGTCGTCTGCTTTTCATGTTAGGTAAAGGGTTAAGGAGGCATGCTCTGTTTTGTTTTTTTTATGCACTGTCAATCTATGCAAGTTATTACAGCAATATTTTTTTTCATAACACGCTAGATTATTTATGACATTACATATTTTTCAAGCACTTTCCAGGACTTTACTTCTGGAGTTATGATTTTCAAGCACTTTCCAGACCCTGGAATTTTTATTTTTCAATTCAAGCACCTTCAAGGACCTGTATGAACCCTGCACATTTCAAAAATAGCAAGTAAAAAAAATATCCAATTTTGTTGATAAATGAAAAAATTTAAAGTAATTTATATATTTTTTATACTTACCAATGGCCCAGACTTAGCTGGTGCCAACCCCAAAATATCTAGGGCCAAACACAAATTTTGCTCCCCCCCCCCCCCCCACCAAAATTTGCATGCAAAACCAAAGTCCTCTCTGGCCCTCCATATATTTACTCTCTGCGCATGTGCAGATGCCAGGAAGTCACCGAAACTGGCGCCAACATCATTCTTTGTACAAAAGATAATAATATAATAATTGATCGGGGAGGTATGAGTTCCCAGTACTGCCCACTCATGGGAGGGCCATTCCCGTCTGGGCCATTTTAAGTCATATTTTTATATTGTATACCAATGGCCCAGACTTAGCTGAATCGTAAAAAGGTGGAGGGCCTAGAACTTCCGAAATAGTAGATCAACATAGATGAAATCCTTCAATCCATGATGAAGAAAATCAGAATTTACATGTAGGTCTCATTATACCATAACAGAGGAGACATATCCTAATATGGATCCCAATTATGTAAATCCTAAATCTGAGCATGAAATCATGCTAATTAGGATGTAATGAGTTCACAAATTTTTTAGGCTAGTCTGGACTAAGCCCCCAAAATTAGGATGGTATATTTGAGAATGAGAGAAAATTGCCCATAAACCTATGCCATACAATAATACTACAGCTGAATGCGGAATATAGTATGGACAAAACAGCTTCCTTCATAATTATATACCCAATAAGCCGGGGAAGTGGAGAAAATGCCCCCCCCCCTTTTTTTGAACAAATCTTCAAAAGAAAGAGGGGAGAGCTCTGGAATCAATAAGCGGTACCAGAAAACAATATAAATAAATATCGATCAGGCCCTTAGAAATTAATTCATGAATAATAAAAGGTGCTTAACGCCACTTCACAAGCTAAGGCTATAGCAACTATTTCGGTAAATAACATAATCCGCCACAAAATATGCACTGCAGACGGCGTATACAGGTACGACGAAATCAGTGAATAATAATATAACATACACATAACATACACATATTAAAGCGAGATACGACGAACAATCTCTGCAGAGAAAACACGCTTCAAAGATCATTCACAAGCGGCCTCTGTAAATTAAATCCGGTAACGTGTACTATTTGGTATTCACAACTATAAACACGTGAGAATATGCGATTTGAGAACCGACAAAATAAAGACCAGGATCTAGAAATAGAGGTAGGTATGATTAACCGGCTCCAATGCAGACCGCCCCCGAAATATATAATTTCAAGGTCCACCAAAGCAATAGCGTAATAAAATATTGCACGAGTGCATTAAAATCCAGTCTGTAATCATCTAAAAACCACTATAAGTGGTTATGCAGTCAGATATGAACTCAAATAGCAGCAATTATGATGATTAATAAGTGCTTGTACATTAGAAATCAGAAAATAAACACCGGAAACTAATGCAACAAAACTGTGCATATGCCTATGAGGGCGCCATGCAACACAACCCAAATGCATAGTATATATGTATTAAGATATATATACGCGACAGTGTGTGAGTGTGTGGGGTGGGGGGAGGGGGGAATTCGAATTCATGTTGAAACCTCCTCACCCACATTACTTAATCATTGCTGGTCCAGACAGCAACAAGAGGCCCCAGGGGGCCTGAGGGCGCTCACCTGACATGGTAGCCTAAATATCAACCCAGAGAATTGATTTCCACAAGTTGCATCTGCTCCTCCTAAGAAAAGCTGAAACCAAATATCCAAATATTCTGACCAGTGGATCTAAAAAAAGATTTTTAAAGAAAATTCCTCATATTGAACTAAGTCATAATTCGGGCTCCCACAGGGAGCCCATATATGAACCCAGGGACTTGGCTTTAACAAACCTGATATTACCTTCAGTGTTAAAAAGTGCCGAGTCAGCACTTTTTCAGAGTCCCGAAAAAGTACCTTAGAAAAAGACCGTTAGCAATTTTTTTCTACCATTCCTTTCCATTGGTCATAAGCAAGCTGCACAGTAAATAAAAAGTTTCTGAGCCGTGCAGTTTTGGAGATATGAGCGATTTTAATTTTTTCTATTTTTAGCTCCTGAGGTTCCCACGGAGATATGGGAAAAAATTTTTCAGCATAAATTAGATACTTATGACCCAATAAGTCCTCAAAAAAAATTTGGTTCAAATCAATCTCTTGATTCAAAAATTAGAAATTTAGGGGTGGAGCGTCAGCCAATCAGAAGCTGTGGCAGCCATGTTGGATGGCGGGCGGACAAACCAAACACAATTCTGAGAGAGGACCACCCACTGGTTATCCCCAACAAATTTTATTCAAATTGATCCAGCGGTTCTGAAGAAGAAGATTTTAATGTGTTTTGCCAATCAGCAGCCAAGGCAGCCATATTAGATGGGCGATGGAGATTTCGAACACAATTCTTCGAGTGTTCCACCTAATGATCAATCCCACAAAATTTTATTAAAATTGGCCTAGTGGTTTGGGAGGAGATGATTGTTGACGCGAGAATAAGAGTTTTTAATGTTTTTGCATTACCTTCAGTGTTAAAAAGTGCCGAGTCAGCACTTTTTCAGAGTCCCAAGAAAGTACCTTAGAAAAAAACCGTTAGCAATTTTTTTCTACCATTCCTTTCCATTGCTCATAAGCAAGCTGCACAGCAAATAAAAAGTTTCTGAGCCGTGCAGTTTTGGAGATATGAGCAATTTCAATTTTTTCTATTTTTAGCTCCTGAGGTTCCCATGGGGCTACGTGAAAATGTTTTTCGGCATAAATTAGATACTTATGACCCAATAAGTCCTCAAAAAAAATTTGGTTCAAATCGATCTCTTGATTCAAAAAATAGAAATTTAGGGGTGGAGCGTCAGCCAATCAGAAGCTGTGGCAGCCATGTTGGATGGCGGGCGGACAAACCGAACACAATTCTGAGAGAGGACCACCCACTGGTTATCCCCAGCAAATTTTATTCAAATTGATCCAGCGGTTCTGAAGAAGATTTTAATGTGTTTTTGCCAATCAGCAGCCAAGGCAGCCATATTAGATGGGCGACGGAGATTTCGAACACAATTCTTCGAGTGTTCCACCCAATGATCAATCCCACAAAATTTTATTAAAATTAGCCTAGTGGTTTGGGAGGAGATGATTGTTGACGCCCAACGACGACGGACGACGACGACGGACGGAAAGTGATCAGTAAAGCTCATCCTGAGCTTTGCTCAGGTGAGCTAAAAATATAGCAACCACAAAGCTCCCTCACATCTGACATACTCTGTTATGCTACTGAGAGCGGAGAATGACGTGAAAATCAAAACTTCCTTTGCAGAAGAAAACCCTCTCGTGGGGGAAGCTTCTGGCGCATGTTCAGTGACAGACACTTTAACCTGAATGAAATCAACAGAAAGAAATGAACTGAAGGATACACATATCCTATCATTCATTCCCATGAATACGACTGAGCGTCAATTGTATGCGCTCAAATGCCAAATACTGGCGACACAAATGATAGAAACTATTATTCCTGTGTGCCGCAAACTTAACTGTCCTGAAGCAATCCTACATAAGATCATATAATAGCCATACAGTTAGAATAAGCCCAAGATGCTGCCAGCGCTTTTACTTCATGCGCTGAAATCTTAAGCACTCAATGCTGATTGGAAGATAAATTTTTCTAAGCAGTACGAATAGCTAATTGAATCCATCTAGCAATAGAATGAACCGAAATGTCTCTTCTATTGGAAATTAATGACAAAAGAAGCTTTTCTTTTCTTCTGATAAACTCTGATCTGTGTCTATAAATACATGATTGCTAATAATATAAATCAATGATGTAGCGTAAACAATAAGACATCATTTCTAAATATGTGGTCTCCAAGAACCGAGGGTTCCAAGATCCCTGCATAGAGAGACCATAGGATTCAGGATTGTAACCCAATGTATGAACTCATGTCCATCATAATTGAGAAAATCATTAAATATATGCCCAAACTTGACCTTATGTTAAAAGATTCGCAAAAACAGGTCTAGAGTGAAAAACGTCTGCAGGTCCAGTTAAGAATAACTGGAGGGGATGTGTACGCAAGCGACCCATCGAAATAACATTCATAGCCGCTGCGAACAACCCCATCCCATGCATAAAATTTTCTGCTGTTAATACGTCAGATAAAAGCGATAACTGGCTAATTCGTGCTGAGGATCTACAGACGAACCAGCCTGTTGAAAATGATTTGTAGGATATGTGTATCCTTTCATTCATCCCATGAGACATTATCTAGTTCATTATTCAAGTGATCTAAAGAACTATACTCGCTGCATCGCCGAACACTCGCTTTTCGACTGAAAGATTATCATAAATAACCTAATTATCCAGTTCCAGTCAAAATCGGTTGGACCGAGCTCTATAAGGGGTGTCTGGTCAGTAAACTCAAACAGACCTAAACCCCCTATCCAAGTGGCTGTAAAGTCAAATCCCAAAGTAATATATAGGAGGGATACCTATACCTTTGCTATGGGTCCTTATAGACAATCTGAGCCAAGGACAA
Source organism: Pictodentalium vernedei (assembly GCA_031216915.1). Lineage (NCBI taxonomy): Eukaryota > Metazoa > Mollusca > Scaphopoda > Dentaliida > Dentaliidae > Pictodentalium > Pictodentalium vernedei. The sequence goes on from CM062292.1 coordinate 447,691,994, forward strand.
CCTCCCCTACTCTTTCTGCTGGTGTTGGTCGATTAGACCCAAACTTAAAGAGCCGAGTATTGATGCTTTCTTGTAGCTTAATCCTACATTAATGAAAGCTTACCATCAAAGACTTAGTGTCTGGAAAACTAAAGCGACCTATAGCAAGTTTTCCACCTGGTCAAATGTTAAAGATGACGACGCAAGGCCTCGTCATATCAGAATAGCTCCCACTTAACATCTGTTAAGACAGAGATTTTTATGATAAATAGGCCTGGAAAGAATTGTTTTAAAAGGTACAAACGTCCACAAAATTCCTTTCCATATAGACGTTGCGTCACAGTACTAAAAACTGAAGTACATAAGACCACAAGTCTAAATTCGCTCTGAATAAGAAATTATCTTCTCAATTGTGTCCGAGCGAACAGCGAAATGATGAAGGTTAGGCTACAACTAAGATCTTAGCCTGCTCATTCAATGCAGAGAAACTCTCAACACATCTTCCTCTGTCGTTTTTTAAATCTATGTGATCAAAAAACGGTTAAAAATAGAGAATATGATAAGAACCCGTATTACTCCTTCCCACAGGAAGTTAAATATGGCGTCATCTACATAATCGAAGACCTGTGACACCCTTGTAGACTTAACCGAAAAGGGATCTTATTATCCTGCTCTTTACCCGGATGAAGTCAGAGTCGAACTACGCTAGCGGTTTCTCATAATTGCTCGCAGCATTGTAATTCACTGGGACAAGTTCAAGGAAACGATAATGTATAGTATCCATATCATCCATGAGTTGTTCCGAAAGGGAAAGTTATTCTCATCCGTATCCCTTTCATCATTCGTCTAAATCAGTTAGAAGCATGGTCACCGGCATCTGAACAGGCAGATGACCAGACCGATCAAGCATCATTCAACAGCTCAAGTTTTGAGACTGACGTTGAGTGCTTCTGCCTGAGCTGTGCAATTTCCAAGTCCATTATGGAGGCCTGAGGAGCAGCGGTCATGTATTGCTTGTCCGCCAGCTGCTCCTGGGACATTGTGTCTGAGATCGCTCTTTAATGCAGACGTCCCGATGAATGAAGCCTCATCTCCTTGGCTACTAGATGGTGCGACTTTCTTCACAAAAAGTGGACCTCCTGACGATGCAGACTAGATATCCTAAGTCACTTTGCCAAGGTGCGGTCGGGAGTGCTTGGTAGATGCTGAAGAAGCCGAATTAAACGGGGCATTCCGGACAAAAGGCATGTATGTAAGCTCCGAATGACACAAGTTCCTACCAACAGCATCTGGCCCCAGATGTTGTAAAAAGAGAGAGGGGGGGGCTCCCTCTTGCTCGCGGACCACGGAGACCAAGCCGAGCATACCTCGGAACTTGCCGGCTTCCTCCTTTCCATCATCTCAGGGTGAGCATGATGGGATTATATAGTGCTTGCTACATCCTTGTTCTCTCCTTGACCGCTACAGCCATATCCGGTGTCATGACACCCATATTCTGAGTGAAAGAAGCACCGGTTGAGCTAGCTGGAGACAAGGTCGTAAACCCTATATTCTAAGGTCTAGGTCCTTGTCTTATATCATTGAGCACTTTTGCCCCTAGCTCCGATTTACTATGTAAATGCGACACACTCGGTGTCACGGTCCTCATGTTCAAGAGTAACCGCTTCACCGGTGACAGGGAACTGAAACCACTCATCGCGGTTTATAGCCCTGCGCAAAATAAAGAGCACTTTAGCCTTATGTAGAGGAAGCAGTAAGATTAGCCGACCCCGGCTGCCTATTAGACGGGACGTCCTGGACAAGAGGCATGGACGTAAACCCTGACTGATGTAAGCTTCTACCAACAACATCTGGCCCCAGATGATGTTGTAACAAAGCGAGACCTCTCTCTTGCTCGCGTTCCTGGCAGACCTGTACGAGCGTACCTCAGAACTTGCCGGCTTCCTCCTTCCGTCATCACTGGGCGAGCATAATTGTATATTATAGTGCTCGCTCCACCCTTGTTCTCTCCTCGACCGCTACGAACTTATCCAGCGTCATGACACCCATATTCTGAGTGAAAGCAGCACCGGTTGAGTTAGCTGGCGACAAGGACAACAAGAAGGATGTTACATCCCAATGCTCACCTACATTCGCGCTTGATAATGTCGTTCCAATGTAACATGCCTAATATTTAGTTAATATAAATCATTAATAACTAGGCATCAAATGATTAATGTGGTTTATGTGATGGCTTTGGAAATTGTTGTTGGTGGTGGTTAACGTCACATAATTATGCACCATGGCTAATCGTGACACAACATGGAGATGAAGTCAAGTTTAGTCAATCGTTGATCTACATGTTGCCCATTTTAGAGGACTTTCACCCCAAGCATTGGTGACTGGGTCCTATTTTACTAGTAAAGCAGAACTGGTTTACCACAGTAAACAAGTGCTGCTTACTTCCCGGGGTTCCCACGGGGAGATGGCTTTGGAAAGTCTATCATTTATTATATATCAATTCAACATAGAATCATTGGATATAAAAGCATTTTTTTCTTTTAGAAATGTTTATGATTAAGAATATGAATTGTGAGGCCGAATATTAAATCATAAATAAGAATTAGGAAAGGCTTTCATAAATCACTGAAATTGTAATTGAAGTACATTCATTCGTTAAAGAGGAGTTGCGGAAAAACATTCGTTCAAGAAAGTGACTATAAGTCCCAACAAAAATACATCACATCAACAACTAAAAATATAGAACCTTAGTGAGCGTGCTCACATACCCCCCCCCCCCCCCCCCCCCCCCAATATTTCAAGCTCTAATCATTTTTTAAAAATAAACATAGATTCTAGGAATACTGCAGAAAACAGTGTTCTGCAGTTTCAACGGTATTGAAAGAATTCAAGCAGAATTAATTTTAATTGAAATATGGAGCCATGTTAAGATTTAATGATACCAACCTTTTTAAATCCAATTTGATCTTTCCAACACACATTGTAAATAATGTAAGGTCACACTAGATCTTTGCTGATAAAATTGCTTTAGTGTATGCTTGTTTATAAAAAAGGTGTCAGATTTAGAACTGCTATCCCAAATAACAGTGTTTATACACAAAAAGTGAAATAGATTATTGTTTTACTTCATGAACAAATTCGAAGTCGCTTCATATTCTAATCCTGACTTGAATAACTGCATGCTGGGAATATGGAACCGGGATTATTCTTGTGTCACAAGCTATGTCTATTTTTATGTACACATGGTCAATACAGGAGCCAGAAATGTAAGTCGGTGAGCAAATAACTTGGCTTTAACACTTTGGAGACAATGTTTTTACTTATACGTTGCTTGGTTCTTTCAAAGTATTGACATTTAAGTCACCAACAATTACAGTAGGAGGTCTATCTAATTTATCCATAACTTGAACTAAGTTTTTCAGCCGAGCAGAACGAAACGCGAACTTCATCTGTAAGTCATTGTGGTAGATTCACATTCTAAAATGGCTGTAATTTAGATAATAACTGGAAACGTGTACAAAAAAAGTCCTCAAAACTGTAATTTTTAGAAAAATGACCCGGAAATCTGTTACTTGTATTTTTCAGAGTCCAGGGCCCGTAATTTCTGCAAAAATCAGACGAGCAGAACGAAACGCAAACTTGATCTGTAAGTCATTGTGGTAGACTCACATACTAAAATGGTCATAATTTTGATAATATCTGAAAGCGTGTAGAAAAAGTCTGGAAAGTTAAAAAATTTATAGTAATTTATATATTTTTTATACTTACCAATGACCCAGACATAGCTGGTGCTAACTCTTAAAAATATAGGGCCAAACACAAATTTTGCCCCCAAATCCCCAAAATTTGCATCTAAAACCAAAGAAAACATGAGTAGGGGAAAAGGGAGAGTTTACTATCACTTGTACATGTACGTGTACAACATACGTTCACGATGCGTTCACCAACGTGGAATTCGGTGTTAAATCACACGCTTGTTCACAAAAACTGTACAGTGATCTTGAATCCCCTCATGTACAGTCGTGACTCCTAGATCGCGCTTTTAACGTCCAAATACTCGTGGTGAACGCGCGTTTTAAAAAAAAGGGTGAAATTGTACAGTTCACTTTCATCTTGTACGTAATTTTGTCGACGTTCCCATCGCAAGATCAGACCATCGATCCATCGTCGGCGAACGCGAGCAAAAGCAAAACGATTCTGAATCATCTGTAAAAACGCAAAAAACAGTTTTGGGGACTCTAAATCAGCGATTCAGAACCCACAATTGCGTTGGTACAGATGATTTAGAACTCTCCCTTTGATTTTTTTTTGAGGCGGTGGGTTTTTCCCATTTTATGACATTATTAGGGGAATTCCCCACGGAATGTTTAAAACGCATTTTCCGCTCAATTAGGTTTTGAGTGGTAAAATTTTTAATATATTCATGATAGCAATTGCAGTCATCAAAGGATTCTCTCTTAATTCGACACTCGATGAATTGATGTGTGAATGAATGAAGATCTTTTGACAAAATGTAAACACTACTGTCAAAAAATGCGTTAAATCAGAAACCGGTTTGTCATGTACTGTTTAAACGTATTTTTTTTTAAACTTCAATTAACACAGTCAGTTTGAGATGTGAATATTTTCAGATTATTATATATTATATTAAGACGGAAAGAGTTTTTTTATTATTACTTAAAACACAAAAACATAAAAATATAATTAAACATTTAATTTTGAAAAATAAATAAAAACAATTAAAACGAAAGATGTTTTTCCAGATGGATCCTAGACGCCGAGATCGAATTTTAGCCAGGTATTTACGTGCTAAGAAGGCGATTCAGTCAGCTGATAGGAGCAGACGTCTCAGTGAGATGGAACTCAGACGCGAAGCCACAAAAATATTTAAACCCGTGATGGAGGGTCAAGAGCGAAGCAGGAAGGAGATAGTCGAAGAATTGAGACCCATAAAGGAGAGTTCTTTGAGAATGGGTTCGTTGCCTCCTAGTTTTGGAAATCGGTATTCCGTTCAATCTACACCGGATTACGTTCCCACAGGAATTCAAACAGATATGAGCGAGTCTAATGATACGGCTTCGACTATCACCACTAGTAGCGATGATGGCGGTAAGAGAGATCAGTCGTATGGAATTTATAAGGATTCTGAGGGTAGAACTTTTGTAGGTGATACGGAGGTGGAAATGGATGATGACGAATTGATCGTGGGTTCGAATAAATAAAAAGTAACCGATGGTCTGCGGAGATTGCTCCTTTACGACAAGCCTGGAGATTTCACGGAACAGGATTTCGACAATTACGGCAACATTCTGGTTCAGACCCACGCCATGAATAGAAATAACGATGCCAGAGAGACGAGACCCAAAGCCAACAGAGGTTACAAGTGGACGAAAGTCGTGAAACCCATATGGAATGCGCATAAGAAGTTCCTTGAATCGGTGACCGGCAAAGGGGTGAAAACCGCTATTTTTCTTCCGAGCGATCCCGACGCTCTGTTTCAGAAATTGAGTTTGTTGATGGCGAGCAGACGGGCTGGTAACACGGGATTAGATAATCAGATAGTTGCCGTATCTGACGAATTGTTGAGACAGAAGGTTTTGAATAAAAACCAGTATAAAAGGCTGATGAACGAATTGAAGGATTGATGTGTATATAATAATAATTAGAGAGAGAGAAACAAAACAAACAAACAAACAAACAAAAATAAAACAGTAAATTCTTACACTAGAATAATAAAAGTATTTAAAAACGACAAAACGATTTACCAGTGAAAAAAAAAAAAAAAAAATATATCATAAAAATAAAATATGTTGGTGATAAAGAACAGGGGATACGTCAGGACTTACGTTCAAGGCGGTTCTGGCATCGTCGATTCTATAATGCGAGCGTTCACGGGCGATGCGGGTAGAAAACTCGCATCGACCGCGTTTGAGGTCGGTAAGAAGACGGCTTTCGTTGCTGGTAAGAAAGCCGCTTCCGAAGCCAGTGGCAGGATAGCTTCTGTGGTTGGCAAGAGGGCAGCCGACGCGTTGATCGACAAGTTGATCAGTCCGCCGGCGAAGCGAGCTGCGTTAGAGCGAACGCTGAAAGATTGGAAAGATTTAAAGGATGGCGTGGTGCCCATACAAGATTTAGTCAAAATGACGAGTGGATCCGGATTGAAGAGAACTCGCGACGGTGCGATATAAATAAATAATAATAATAATAACATTAAAAAACAGAGTTTGAAAAACATAAAAAATTTGTGTTTGAAAAGAATCTAAAATAACAGACAAAAAAAAAATAAAACAAAGATGAACATTAAAGATATGTCTTGGAACGACGCCGCGACCAAGAGGTCGAATAACGAGTACTTTCCCAAGAGCATAAGAGGTTTGATAGTGGGAAAATCGAATTGTGGAAAGACTAATCTGTTGATGAATCTGTTGTCCCGACCCGACTGGTTGGATTATGACAGATTGTTCGTGTTTGGCAAGAGCTTGTTTCAACCTGAATACAGATTGCTTCGAGAGTGCATGGATCGCAGATTGCCCAAGGACGTCATAGCCAGAATCTTTGACAGTATGGAGGAATTCGACAAGTGTGGAGCTCCGCTCTCGACCATTTTGGACGGCGCGGCGACGGAGCTGATGAAGAGAAATGCATCTTCGAACGTCGAGTGTCGATTTTATGAGAACGCTAGCGACGTTCCGGATCCTAGAGAACTGAAATCGGAAGATAAGAATCTCATGATTTTCGACGATCTGCTTTTGGAGAGACAGAACCGATGCGAATCGTATTACGATAGGGGTCGACACAGCAACGTGGACTGTTTCTACCTGTCGCAGAATTATTTTCGATTGCCCAGACAGATGATAAGGGAGAACGCTAATTTTCTATGTCTCTTTCGCCAAGATCTCAAGAATCTCAATCACATCTACGGCGATCACGTCGCAAACGACATGAGCGCTGCCGAATTCAGGAGATTCTGCAAGAGGGTTTGGGATGGTGGACTTTACAATTTCGTCGTGATCGATTTGACGAGGGAATTTAATCGTGGAAAATATCGGTGTGGATTCGACAAATTTTATGTTCCCGATGGTAATAATAATAAGATAGAGCGTGAAAATAAAAATTAGAAAAATAATAAATCTTCAAATAATTAGTTTTGAATAAAAAAAAAAAAAAATAAAATTAAAATATAATGTTCGAACATGGAGAATTGTTAGAACAGATAGCCGAGAATACGGGTGCAAAACAATCCATTCAAATCGTGGTGAGTGGCGATTCGACTCGATTCGCTACGAAATTCGAACCTTCCATCGAATTGAATAGAGAGAAAAGTTACGAGATGGCGTTGGTGAATCTGGAGACTTATTATTCCTTTCCCGTCACCGAAAAGAATAACTCGTTCAAGTATTCCGACGGAGTGGATTGGTTGGAGATTCGAATTCCCAAAGGGAGTTACGACATAGACGATTTGAACCATTACATTCAGACGCGAATGAAGACGGATGGAAAGGGAAGCAACAAGATCAGACTCGCTCCCAATCCTAATACCTTACAGACGATGTTGGATTTGGAAGATAATTTTCGTATGGATTTCAACACGGACGATTCTATAGGCAAGATGTTGGGATTCGATCGAAAGATGTATTGAGGCCACGCGGCATCTGAAAATACGGTCGACATTCTTGCTGTCAATAGCATTCTGGTGAACGTGGACGTGATTGCTGGAAGCTACGTGAATGGTAGCGCTCAGCCGATGATCTATTCCTTCTTTCCAAACGTGTCGCCGGGTTATAAGATCATGGAGCGACCTCGAAATTTAGTTTATCTACCAGTGATTTTAGACACGTTGTATAGTCTCAAAACCACGTTGACGGATCAAAATGGTGAACTGTTAGATCTTCGCGGAGAGAGAGTGACGATACGATTTCACATAAGAGAAATACAAAAGCAAAAAAAAAAATATTATATATATAGATAACAAAAATAAAATAAACGGTAATATTAATTTTTACAAAATTATTTTAATATAATTATTAAACAAGAAACAATTGAAGTAAATATATTTAAAAAACAAACAGAATTATGACACAATACGTGGTTAAAAACGTGAACATATCCGCAGGACAGAGGAAGAAACTTAAGAGAGCGTTAACAACTCGAGGCGAGGCGGTGAGATTCAAATTCACTCACGAAGATCTGACGAGAGGCGGACAGGATTCGATCGCCTGGACCAGAAGTCAAATCAAAAGGATGGAGAAAGCGATTCGCGATGGAAGAGGGTTGGCGGTGAGATTGAGTCCCGCTCAATTGAGATACAATTTGAGAATGAAAGGCGGTTTCCTACCGCTATTGGCAGGAATCGCCGCAAAAGCATTACCCTTCGCCACAAAGGCGCTACCCTTTCTCGGAAAGACTCTCGGCGTGGGAGCTCTCACGGGACTCGCTAGTTCGGGAGTTGAGAAATTAATGGGTGGCGACGGACTGTTTTTGAAGAAGGGAGGAGCCGTGTGTCGCGTCCACGTGGACGACAGCGGTAAAGGATTGTATCTAGAACCCGTTAGAGGTGGCAACTCTCTGAGAGGAAACGGTCTCTATGTGAAGAGTGGACGGAACATCAAGCGATTCGGCAAGGGTTTGTTGCTCGGTGAGAATTCACCATTTAAGAACATACCGATTTTGAATATGTTATTATAAATATAAAATTATATAAAATATATAAAATCATAGAAAGTATAAAATAATATATTTAAAATGGGTGAAAAGGTGGAGAAACAAATTTATCACCTGGATGAATTTGATGATAATGACGAATATCGCAAGCCAGAGAGCGAAGAAATAAAAAAATGGTTAGAAGCTAATGATGGATATCTAAGGAAAGAGATAGATAAAGCGCGGGATATACGGTTGAGAATGAGACGATGCTTTCCACGGTCACCACTACCTTCTGAAGTGAATGGTAATGATGTGAGTGTTACCAAGAGATGCACAACATTCGTTCATAATTATGATTCGGATAAACAAAAATGTTACCATAAACGTATCACATCAAAAAGAAAAAGAAAAAAAGGAAAAGAAGAAGAATCGACGCTGAAATTTGAGAGAAAAGGAAACGTTATTATAATATATTATGATGATAGTGAAAAAGGAAAACAAAAAAAAAAAAAAAACAAAAAAAAAAAAAAGTGAATGAGATCTAAAGATGATCTCATTACTTTTTTTTTTTCATTTTTTCTTCGCTAAAAATCAATCACTCTATTGTTTATATTTTCAAGTCTGTTATTAGCATGTTGACGCTCGTGTCTTCTCCTTTTTCGAAAATGTGTTGAATGTTTATCTTTACTCTTTTGAGTTTTTTTACATCGGTCAACTCGCTCTCACCACCCAATTTCTTCACGAGTTCGAATGAGATGTTTGGAAATATGTAATTTCCATAGGGCAACGACAAATCGTCCTTGTCGAATTCTCTATCTTCGGCGATGACGATGTTCTGCAGATCGCTTTGGTACTCGTAAATCAAATCGAGCGCAGCTTCGTTCAATTTCAGAGGCATCTTATATTTCTCGTATTTGTGCTCTAAGCCCTTCGTCTCGACATCGTTCAATTCGATGGGATCGTGTCGTTGTAATCTATAGATTTTATGACCGAATTTCTTATACGTTTCGACTCGTTTCAATTTCAAATCGCATCTTTTAGGTGTTGTTGTCTTCATGATTGATTATTTGTTTTTACGAATTCTTGCAAATAATGTATATTTTAAATTTTGTATTTAAATAATAATTTGTTAAAAAAAGTTTGTTATTTTTTTTTTTTTGCTCTTTATATATATATAAAAAATGCCGCTCAGGATCACAGATCCAATGTCGAGTTGTGACCTTGACCTTTGACCAGGCGAGTCCAAGGTCAATAGGGTTCTTCCTCGCACCAAGGCCAACACACCTATGAAGTTTCATGACTCTAGGTTGAACCACTATCAAGTTCTCATCCGGAAACCAATTGTTGCGATATACTATGTTCAAGGTCACTGTGACCTTGACCTTTGACCTGGTGAGTCCAACATCAATAGGGTTCTTCCTCGCACCAAGGCCAACACGCCTGTAAAGTTTCATGGCTCTAGGTTGAACCACTATCAAGTTATCATCCGGAAACCAATTGTTGCGATATACTATGTTCAAGGTCACTGTGACCTTGACCTTTGACCTGGTGAGTCCAAGATCAATAGGGTTCTTCCTCGCACCAAGGCCAACACACCTATAAAGTTTCATGACTCTAGGTTGAACCACTATCAAGTTATCATCCGGAAACCAATTGTTGCGATATACTATGTTCAAGGTCATTGTGACCTTGACCTTTGACCTGGTGAGTCCAAGATCAATAGGGTTCTTCCTCGCACCAAGGCCAACACACCTATGAAGTTTCATGACTCTAGGTTGAACCACTATCAAGTTATCATCCGGAAACCAATTGTTGCGATATACTATGTTAAAGGTCACTGTGACCTTGACCTTTGACATAGCGAGTCAAAAATCAATAGGGTTCTTCCCCTCACCAAGGCCAATCTACCTATGAAGTTTCATGAATGTGAGTTGAACCATTATCAAGTTATCATCCGGAAACCAATTGTTTAAGATTTACTATGTTCAAGGTCACTGTGACCTTGACCTTCGACGTAGCATGTCCAAAATCAATAGGGTTCTTCCTCCCACCAAGACCAACCTATGTATGAAGTTTAATGAATGTGAGTTGAACCACTATCAAGTTATCATCCGGAAACCAATTGTTTATGCCCGCCCGCCCGCCCGCCCTCCCGCCCGCCCGCCCGCCCGCCCGCCCGCCCGCCCGCCATTCACCAAACTATAAGTCGAGTTTGACTTCGTCACAACTCGACTAAAAAGTTGTTTTTTTTAATTTTTAATTTTCTTTAATGTAAAATTTTTTTTAGTAAAAGTTTTTTTTTCTCTTTATATATATATATAAAGTTAAATTTTTAATTTCAATCTCTCTATTGTTTATATTTCCAAGTCCGTTATTAGCAAGTTGACATTCGTCATTTTTCCACATATGAAAATGGTGTGAATGTTCATCTTTACTCTTTTGAGTTTTTTTTCATAGGCGAATGCGCTCTCACCACCCGATTTCTTCACGAGTTCGGGTGAGATTATTGGATATATGTAACCTCCATAGGACAACAATAAATCACCCCTGTCGAATTCTCTGTCTTCGGCGACGATGATATTAATCAACAGTTCGCTTTGGTACTCGTAAAACAAATCGAGCGCGGCTTCATCCACTTTCAAACACAATCGATATTTGTGGTAGTAGCGCTCTAAGTCCACCATCTCGACCTCATTCAATTCGATGGGATCGTGTGGTTGTAATGTATAGATATTAAAACTGGATTTCTCATACCTTTCGTCTCGTTTCAATTTCAATTCGCATCTTTTAGGTGTTGTTGTCATGATCGATTATTTGGTTTTTTATGAATTCTTACAAATAATGTTTATTTTAAATTTTGTATTAAAAAAATTGAATTTTAAAATATAACTTTTTTTTTCTATTCTATTATATATAAAGAGTAAAAAAGCAAAACTTTTTTAACAAATTATTTAATACAAAATTCCCCCCCCAAAAAAAATTCTTACAAATGAAGCAAACAGATAAAACAATGGTAAATTTAAATGAGAAAACCATACCTCAGTTAAACGAGATTTGTAAACTATTACAAATTTCAGATTTCAGAAAGCATAGAACTAAATCAAAAAAAATTGAAGTCATACAAGAATATTTGCGAAACGCTAGAAAGGCAAACGAAATGTCGATAGCAACGACGTCAAAAGATGCACCGGTTGTGAAAAATAAGAAGACGACTAAACGAAAAGCCGTTGAAAAACATCAAGTTTCCAAAGAAAAGAAAAGAAAAACTAAAACGAAAACGAGTGATGCACTTCAGATTCAAGACAAACAAGATATATCGAGCGAAATTCAACGAGCAATCGACGAAGAGAAAGGAGAAGAACACGACTCGTTGCGGAACTATTCCAATCGAAACCCGTAGAACGGGAGAGTGCGATCAAAGGCATTTTTAAAACTTTCGACGTGATTCCCTCGTTGAAGAAAGTCGATCCGAAATTGTTCATGGAACGGGTGAAGAAAGAAGTATTGGATTTGTTTTGCGAATACATGAACTTGGGATTAAAAATTAAGATGATACTCCATTGCATAATGAATAAAATCGACGTGAAGTCCGGCGAGAGCATCGTGAAAAATGCATATTTCAGATCTAACGTCGAACCCGTATTTCGAGGTTCAGATCTATCGGACGTTTTCGAAAAGATGAAAGACAAGATGTTGACGTCTCTCGCGAATTATCAAAATGAAGGTAGTAATTGGACGTTCGGTGAGGTGTTGAAACTCGAAATTCACATGACTAAAAACGAACCGTTGAAAGGATCTTCCTACTTGGAATTACCGTATTTCTTGACTAAGAAACACGCCGTGGTCAACGTGAGAAATAAAGATGATCAGTGTTTTAAATGGGCAGTCACCTCCGCTTTATACCCTGTCGAAATAAACTCTGATAGAGATTCTCGTTACGAGGAAACTTCTAAAAATCTCGATTGGACCGGAGTGGCTTTTCCAAAAGAGTCAAAACACATCAAACATTTCGAGGTTCAAAATCCCACCGTAGCGGTGAACGTCTTGGGATACAACAACGAAAATCAAAAGATCTATCCTCTCAGACAGACTTAGTATCGCGGAAGAGAAAAGACGATTATTTTATTATTGATTTTGAATGGTGACAATCGTCATTATTGTTGGGTTAAACATCCGACCCGATTACTGTCGAAACAAAATAATAATCATAATGGAAAGATATCTTTATGTTACAATTGCATGAACATATTTAAGACCGAAAAATCATTAGCGAAACATCAGGAATATTGCAACGAAAATCAAGGTGTCGCCGTCGAAATGCCCAAGCCCAACACCATCGTGAAGTTTGAAAATCACAATAGAAGGTTAAAAGTACCATTCGTCGTGTACGCCGATTTCGAATGTCTCACCACTAAAATGAGTTCCTGTCAACCCAACGCTCTTCAAAGTTACGTCGAAAGATATCAAAAACACATACCTTCAGGCTATTGCATTTACGTGAAATGCGCTTTCGACTCGCAACACGACATGGGTCCCTTCACCTACACGAAACAGCGCGAAGACGACGACGTGGCTCAAAGGTTCGTGGAAGAGTTAGAATCGAAAATTCAAATGTTATACGACAAATTCAAAACTCCGGTGAAAATGATCATCACGCGAGAGCAGCAGGACGAAAATAATAGAGCCACCGAATGTCACATATGCAGACAATCGTTCGACGAGAATTCGGAGGAAAATAAGAAGGTCAGAGACCACGATCATTACACGGGTCTGTATCGCGGTCCGGCTCACAGCAAGTGTAATTTAAAATATCGAGATGCCACTTTCTATCCGGTGATGTTTCACAATCTCTCGGGTTACGACAGTCATCTGTTCATGAAAAATCTCGGCACCTCACACGAAGAATTAAATTGCATCGCGAACAGCGAAGAAAGATACATTTCCTTCACGAAATGGAAGCTCATGGAGAAGAAAAGAGTAATCGACGGAAATACATTGAAAGAAAAAACGAAATCCATTCGTAGATGCATACGTTTCATCGACAGTTTTAAATTCATGTCGACCGCTCTGGAAAAATTAGTCGATAACATGAGCAAGGATAAATTTAAAATCACGAGCAAACATTTCGGAGAACGAGTAGACGTCATGTTGAGGAAAGGAGTCTATCCTTACGATTACATGAACGATCTAAAGAGATTCGAAGACACCGCACTACCTTCGAAAGATGATTTTTATTCGAAATTATACGAATCCGACATTTCCGACGAGAATTACGAACACGCCAAAAACGTGTGGAAATCATTCAATACGAAAACCATGAGAGATTATCACGATCTCTATCTGAAGACCGACGTTCTGCTCTTCGCAGACGTATTCGAAAATTTTCGAGACGTCTGTCATCGAAATTACGATCTGGATCCCGCTTGGTATTTCACCGCACCCAGTCTGGCGTGGGACGCTCTGTTGAAGACCACCGAAGTCCAATTGCAATTATTATCCGACGTGGACATGTTGCTCATGTTTGAAAGGGCTGCGAGAGGTGGCATCTCGATGATCTCTCACAGACATTCTGAAGCTAACAATCCCTACATGAAAGAAGGTTTCGATTCGAAACGGTCGACTAAATACATACAGTATTGGGACGCCAATAATCTGTACGGTTGGGCTATGAGTCATCCTTTATCGATTGGAAATTTCGAATGGGTGAAGGAACCGGAAGAGATGCAAAAATGGAGAGACTATCCTTGCATTTTAGAAGTCGATTTGAACTATCCGGAAGAATTACACGATCCACACAACGATTATCCGCTGGCTCCCGAACGAATGGAACCGAACGAAGGAGACGAGGAAAAACTCATTCCCAATTTATTTAACAAACGTAACTACGTCGTCTACAGCGAGAATTTGAAACAGTACGTCGATTACGGGATGAAATTAGTCGACATACATCGCATCACTCGATTCGACGAAGAGCCTTGGATGAAAAAATACATCGATCTCAACACGAATCTCAGAACCCGAGCCGAGAACGATTTCGAAAAAGATTTCTTCAAACTCATGAACAACTGCGTGTACGGCAAATCGATGGAAAACATCAGGAAGAGAACCAACGTTCGACTCGTCACGTCTGAGAAAAAAGAAAAAAAATTAGTGGCGAAACCCAATTACAAACACCGAACCATATTCGGCGAATATCTAGTGGCCGTTCACATGCAAAAGACGCATCTGAAGTTCGACAAACCGTATAATCTCGGACCGATCATCTTAGATATCAGCAAGCGATTGATGTACGAGTTTCACTACGATTACGTCAAACGAAAATTTGGTGACAAAGCCAAACTACTGTTCACCGACACAGACAGTTTAGTTTACAAGATAGAGACGAAAGACGTCTACCGAGATATATCTCCGGATGTGGCCAAGTGGTTCGACACGAGCAATTATCCCGTCGATCACCCGTCCAACATTCAATCGAACGACAACAAGAAGGTGCTGGGTAAATTTAAGGACGAGAGCGGCGGTAAACAGATCGTCGAATTCGTGGGCTTGAGACCCAAACTGTTTATCGTCTAGAAGATGATGAAGAGATCAAGAAGTGCAAAGGAGTTAAAGCGTGTGTGGTGAAGAAAAACATCTCTTTCCAAGAGTATAAAGATTGTCTGTTAGGAAGTGGTCCAGTGTATAAGACTATGAAATCGATTCGAAGCGAAAATCATGACCTGTATACCGAAATAGTCAACAAGATTTCGCTGACGGCCGACGATAAGAGATTCGTGTTAGACGATAAAATAAACACTTTGGCACTCGGACATTGGACTGTGGATCTAATTAGAGACGATATGAATGTGGATGATTGGATTCCAGATATGATTGTGGATGATAAGATTCCAGATACGATTGTGGATGATAGGATTCTAGAAAATCAAGAAGAATTAGATGAACACAAAATTATGGAAATCGATAGTGACATCGAGAAAGTTAGTTTAAAAAGAAAAAGAAAAAAAATAGAAAAAAAATAACGTCATTTTTAGTGAATTATAATAAAATAAATAAAAAAAAAAAATATATACGCATCTATGAATAAGAAAATATAGATATCCGTAGAAGGTGTCGTCTTACCCAACGAACCCCTATCCAACATCGATCTGTTGAATGCGGCAAAAGATTTGAAAATCGAAGATTTTCTAGGAGTGTTTTTCAGAGATGCCTTGCCGAAGAGAAGACCTCGACAATCGGAATGCGGAATTTTAAATCTAGACGATTTATCGGGTGAAGGCACTCACTGGGTGGCGTGGTTCAAGAACGGGAAGAAGAAGAATTATTATTTCGACAGCTACGGAATCTCGCCGCCGAAAGAAATAAAGAACTATTTCAACAAATCGATGGTTCTTTACAACACGGATCAAGTGCAATCACCAGATCAAGTGTTTTGCGGTCACCTGTGTCTCTACGTTCTCAAGAGATGGTCTGAAGGAGATGAATTTCAAGACATTCTCAATGACTTACATTAGAGAGAGATTTTTTTTTTTTTATAGTATATATAAAGATAAAAAATTATTTTAAAAAAATTTTAATCGAATAAAAAACGAAAAATAAAATAACATAGTTCATTTTTAATAAACTGCGTTTTGAACACATTTTTTCTAAACAACAAAAAAAAAAAAATCCCACAACAACATGCCAGTCGATAAATTTGGTAGAAGTGACGACGAAAAAGTCAACCCGAGAAAGAAGAGGAAGACGTTCGAAGTCGACGATGGTTACGACGTTGCCAACTTGGACGAGCGTTACGTTCGGAGATACGAACCTCGAGAAGAACCTTTGAACATGAACGATAAGAAGCTCTACAATCTTCCCGAGCCGATAGATCTCGCAGATGCTGCGACTAAAAAATACATCGACCGGGGGAATGCCGATTTCGAACGAATCCTGCTGGATAATTACGTGGATAAAACCATGACCGATGATCTCGATCTGAAATCCAAACGTTTGGTGAACGTCGCGAATCCCGTAGATCCCACCGATGCCGCGACCAAGAAATACGCGGACGACTCTCACGCGAGATTCAGCGAACACCTGAGAAAAAAATACGTTATGAAAATGATGCACTCGGAATTGAACGCCAATTATAACAAGATAACGAACGTTGCCGCTCCCACGAATCCCAAGGACGTGGCGACCAAACACTACGTAGATCTGGAACAGAGAAAGTCTGACGGACGTGAAATGAAATCGGATCTGAATGCGGGATTCCACAAGATATTGAATCTGTCGAAGATCGACGATGCGGATGCGGACTCAACCGCGGTCAACAAGGGCTACGTGAATTCTGCCGTGATACAATCGCAAGAATACCTAGAATCGCAAGTGGACGATCTCTACCTGAACAAACAATCTGGCGGAACCATGGAGGGTGGCATCAACATGAACGGTCACAATTTATTCGGTCTCGATCACGATCCCGAATTCGATTCCAGCGCTGTCAGCAGAAAGTACGTGGATGACAACTCGGTCTGAGGAAAGGACGACATCATGGAAGGTAAACTAGACATGGGTGGACACGCGCTCACGAATCTACCGGATCCCGTGAACATGACGGATGCTTGCACCCTGATTTCGGTGGTGGAGAAAGTCAAATATGCTAGACAATTGATCACCGTGTGGGCCGAAGAGGCCGGCGCCTTAGATGAGGGAAAAGCCGAGTGGTCTTTCGGAAATGGAGGTAGCGGATCGAAACACGGTCAGGTTGGATATCCCATGCCGTTGGGAGGTGAAATCCTTCGAATGAGTCTGGCTTCCTCGGATTTGAATAACAGAGCGGTCGTCAATCTCATGGTGAATGGTGTGGAGAGCGATAAGAGATACAGCATCAAAAAGAATGAGAATCAACACGCGAATGTTACCACGTTCGGCACACCTCTCAAAGTGAACGCCGGAGACAGGATTAATTTCGTCACGAAAACCAATAATCCCAAAGCCGCCACTTCCGTGGTGAGTCTACTGATCGAACTGGTTCCTTTGAACAAACAGTGAACGCATGGAAAATAATGAATTAAAAAAAATAATGTGTGATTATTAAAAACAAAAAAAAACAAAAAAAAAGTAATGAGATATAGAGAGATGTTCAATCTCTCTATATCTCATTACTTTTTTTTTTTTTTTTTTTAATTTTCTATCCATTTATGATTACAATTTATACACTTTGCGAATACGGTTGTTGGTTCATCACCAGATCTAGTTTGTTGAGATTCGATTTTTATTTGACGTTTCTTACATTTGCGACATTTTAAAATTGTATTTTTTATAATTTCTTTGTTAGATCTTATGAGATCAAACTCTTCTTTTTCTTTTAAACGATATTCGTTAAAATCACAACTATTCCATCCTTTTTTTGTGTTACGTTCTTCATATTCAATTTGAATCCATTTTTCCAAGTATCTTATTTTAACGTCGTAGTAATCTGAAGTGAACAGATGATTTGTTGTTTTCGTGTCAAAAACATCCATTTTGTTTTCGAGATTTTAGTTTTTTTAATTAATCTTACATCCACATTTTTAACGTTTATTAATTTTTTTTTCACACACTCATCTCTCATCGAATGATCGACATCTTATTTCCGTCCAATTCGAATTGTAATTCTCTATCCGACAGGACCAGGGCGAAGGCTTCGGTTTTTCTCGGCACGTTCCTATCGAATTGCATCTTGATCTGAATGTCTAACACGCTACTCCTGAGTCGTTCACTATGTTTACTGACGTCGAACACGAACATGGAATACATCCACTTGTATTCGCCGGGAGATATGTTGGGATTGCTCATCAATTCGTCTAGACCGTGATATTTCTTTCTAAAATCAGCGGCGTCGCCGTACAGTCTGGAGAAATCGTTCTTGTCGAACGACGCGTTGTAATCGATTGCCGGATATCTCGTGGCATTCAGAAACACTTGCATGTTTCTCAAATGGAAGTGATCGAACAGCGACGCATTCTTTTCCCGAGCCCCGTCCCTATCGGTCTGAAACGCAACCACGATGAAACACGGTCTCTCGGAAGCGGATTTCACCGTCAATCTCCCATCGAAGTGATTCGTGGAGGGAGGAATGCTAGCCGCGTTGCACTGTCTCATTCTAAATCCCACGGGTAATTTACTCTTGGATTGTATGATCTCGTAGAGATGCGTTTTCTCATCGATCGAAGGCTCCACGTGCGGAACGAACCACGATATCTTGTGTAGAGTTATCTTACCCGCATCGGTCGCGGTGAGTTTCACTATTGCGTCGTCGTTTCCTTTTCGAATCAACGTCAGATTGGGTTTGAATCCGTACATGATCTTGTTGTAATCGTCCGCGAATCCGAAGATGTGTTTCAAAGGTATCCTGAACGAAAACGTTCCTTTAGGTCTGGACGTCTTGACGACGTAGTCGAATATCGTGGCGGCGCCTGCCCTAGCAGGGCCTACGGTGTCTTTCACCCACAACTGATTAAGTCCTCTGGATTTCGAAAAATCATCAGGATACGTCAAGAGTCCGAACATCGTGGTGGCCTGACCGGGATGAAAAACAGATTCTATCTCTTGTCCGGATAGCATGTATTTTATGTTACTGAATAGATGCATGATGCCATTATTGGCAAGAGTAACCGTGTCGTCGTCGGCGTAGTCGCTCCCATCTTCCTTGGTGAGACGTCCCTGCACCACTATGTAACTCTCGCTAGGATGTACGAATAGATCTTGAGTTTCGACGTTGATTCTTATCTCTCCCGCATTGTTCAAACTCGTTCCGGTTACCGGTTCGTATTCGTGAACCTCATATTCTTGAATACTTTCATCTTTCACTATGCTTTGTGCTATATCTAGTATATTTGTCATTTTAAAGGATTTTTAGGGGTTTTTTTTGTTTATTAATTCATTTGTTTTCTTCATCTAAAAATAGTTTTTAATTATTTTTTATTATTATTTTTTTTTCTCTCTTATATATATATGTGTGTAAACAAGAAAATGTCAAAGAGAGTAAATAAAAAAAAAATGTTGTGTTCTTCATCAAAACTTCGTCTTCTGTAATTGTTGTTCGTAAAACTTTCCGATGATCTCTTCTCCATCCAAAGCTTCGATTTCGTAAGTCACCGGATCGGTGTGAAATATTTTGATGATCACGAAGATTTCCGAGGTCCATCGAGGAGTATAACCCTTTTCGAAGTGCTTCTTATAAGCGTAGATTCTCACTCGATCGCCGACCGCAAATTTCGGGGTTCTAGACTTCTTCCTGATCTTAGATCTCTCGGGATATAGATTCACGTAGACCCATTTTTCGTTTCGAGGATCGCTAGCTTCCGCGGGAGTCATCTTGATCGATCTGTGTCGCGTGTTGTTGTAATCTTTCACCAGACCGTTCAGAGCGTATATGTATTTCTTGGTCGAATTCACCGTGAAGTATCTGTGCATCTTCTCCTTCATCGTTCGATTCCAACGTTCCACCACGCTGGCTTTCTCTTCGTTTTCGATCGAGTAGAGGTCTACCAATCGACGAACGTCCTCGTTGTAGAATTCCTTTCCCTTGTCCACCCACAATTTACTCGGTTTTCGAGAAGACGAGTCGAACACGCTCTTCAGAGCCTCGGCGACGCAAGGTCCCGATTTATTCTTCAAAGCTCTGATCCAACCGTATTTGGAAAACACGTCGATGACCGTCAATAGATATTTAACGCCCTCGTTCCACCTCGAAAACGATCTCATGTCGACCAAGTCGGCAGACCAAATGTCATCCAGACCCTTCACGAACACCCTTCTCTTTCAAAATTTACGCACTATGGGTTTGTGTAACTCCTCGGCCAATTCGCTCGTCAATAATCGTTTCTTCTTCTTCTTTTCAGATGCGCTTTTTTTTTTTGAATGCCCCATCCGAATCGACGTTTCGCACCGATCAGATTGCCGACCAGCGAACGTTCCATCTTCTCTCTCCTGGTCGGATTCGATATGCCTCTCAATCTCCCCAACATGTTTTTGTCGCAGACGTCGTTGCGAGTCTTGGTGTCGGGATGTCCGGCGTAGCACAGATCGTGATCGTACACGGCCGCGTCCACCCTATTCACGGGTTTGCTCCAAGATTTGGGAGTCCGATCGGCATTGAGTCTCTTGTTCAATTTCGTTCCGGGTCCCGTGAAACTGTGACCGGGCAGATGCATTTCGAAAGGTAGATTGTTGATCATTTTATTCACGATGCCTTTACCTTTGCTCGCGTTCTTTTGTTTGACGAATCGCGGCTTGACAGAACCACACACGTCGCAAATTCCGCGAAGCATCCGTCTGTCGTTTTTAGTTCGCACTTCTCTAGAATTACTCGTCTCGGTAACTCTCTTACACTTTACGCAATACATTTTTTTTAAGAGTTATTTAAATTAATTTGGTTTTTTTTTTTATTTTATATATAAATTTAATATTTTTTTTTTTTTTTTAAATTCTGTTCTTATTATATATATATATATTTTTTTTTCAATCGCTGCTCTTGAGTTCTATCATCTTACTGAATTCCTCCCTAGCCTCTTTCCTCCCCTTTTCCACGAGAGAATCCTTCATCTCTTCCTTGATGATCTGACGAGTCTTGATTCTCACGGCTTCTTTCATGGCATCGTATTTCGTTTTCTCACTCAATATCGCGAAGTATTCTCCGCCTGATATCCTACCGTCTTTCAACGCCATAGAGATCATTTCGGATATCGTGTCGATCTTGGAGTCGGCCAAGACGCGAATCTTGTCGTGTTTCCTCGCCTTCAGATATAATTTCCTACTCAAAAAGTTTCCGACCGTGCTAAACAATCCGGCGGCGAGGGCCACTCCTTCTACGGTCAACACAATCGGAACGGCGACCGCGGTCGACAACAATCCGATGCTGGCCGTGTGTAAACCCATGGAAATCGTGATGAGTGTCGTGTCGATCGCGTTGACGAATGTCACGAAACGCGAATACTTCTTCTTGAGGGAACGACGAGAATCTCTCTCTGGAGTTAGATACTCTTGGATTCTATTGATTTGATCAATGCGATACCTCTCTCCTCTTTCTCTTTCTTCTAGCGACGGCTCCGTCGGCAAAATGCCGTTCGGCTTCTCGTCCTCGTTGTCCACTAACGTCGGATACAATTTATTTCTGGTTCTCATTTTGTGTGTTTTTTTTTTCTTTCTTTCTAATACTAGATAAAAAAAAAATTTATGTGTGTATTCATTTTTTTTTTTTTTTTTCTACTCTCCCTTATTTTTATATCAACGAAAAAAAAATTTAGACGTATGCTTCGTTCAGCAATAATTTCTTGATGCATCCCTTGTCTTCTAAAGTCAAACTTCTACGCGCCAATTTCAGTTCTTCCGAATCTGTGGGCCTGTCTCGATTCTGACAGAAGACTAATCTCTTCCAAAACGTGATCACACGTGAACGCTGGTTCGAAATACATGACGACCATATCTTCCCTTTCCATCGTCAGACACGAATGATCCTCGTGATCGAAGTCTAGATGATCGCGACATCCGACGCATCGTTCTAACAAGATGGGACGCAGTTGTTCGTTCACGCAGATTGCGTATGCTCTCATCAGCATGTTTAAAAGAAACCTCGCTCTAATAGTCTGAGAATCGCTCATGATTTACGTATTTTTTTTTTATTATCTATTCGATTTGATATATTTATTTTTCTAAATAACTATTTATTTATATTTTTTTTTCTCCCTGTATATATATATCAATCAAAAAACGTGACTGGGTTTGCAAATTCCAACACACACCGACGACAACGACACTCTTCGTTCAGATCGAGTTTTATTACGAGAATCGAGCGATCCGATCCCTCGATCAGCTGAGTGGTTTTTTTTTGAGAATTTCTCATATTGGAGGAATTCTACTAATAATGTCATAAATGGGAAGGAAAAAAAAAACCACCGCCTCAAAAAAAAAAGGGAGAGTTCTAAATCATCTGTACCAACGCAATTTCGGATTCTGAATCGCTGATTTAGAGTCCCCAAAACTGTTTTTTGCGTTTTTACAGATGATTCAGAATCGTTTTGCTTTTGCTCGCGTTCGCCGACGATGGATCGATGGTCTGATCTTGCGATGGGAACGTCGACAAAATTACGTACAAGATGAAAGTGAACTGTACAATTTCACCCTTTTTTTTAAAACGCGCGTTCACCACGAGTATTTGGACGTTAAAAGCGCGATCTAGGAGTCACGACTGTACATGAGGGGATTCAAGATCACTGTACAGTTTTTGTGAACAAGCGTGTGATTTAACACCGAATTCCACGTTGGTGAACGCATCGTGAACGTATGTTGTACACGTACATGTACAAGTGATAGTAAACTCTCCCTTTTCCCCTACTAACATGTCCTGAATGGCCCTCCATACTTCACCTCTACTGCGCATGCGCAGTGTCAAGGACGTCCCGAAATTGGCGCCATTAATCATTCTTATAACCAGTGCCTGGTAAGCGCTATGTACTCAGCGGGGAGGTATGAGTTCCCAAATCCTGGGAGGGCCATCCCCGTCTGGGTCATTGGTAAGTATAAAAAAATATATAAATTACTATAAATTTTGTAACATTTTTATACTGTACCAATGACCCAGACATAGCTGAATAGTAAAAAGGCTGGAGGGCCTAGGACATAGAGGAAATTCCAATAAGCTCAATTATATAAAATAGAGTCATCCCCTCGAGGGGAAAAGGAGTATTAGGCCTTACATGTATCTTTCTTATTTATAATGAATTAGAAAGACACAACACCTTCCAAAATTGAGCATCATACATCCATGTACTCTATTAATATCTAGTATAATCCTTATACTAATAATTTTTAAAGTAAGCCAATAAATAAAGATAGTCAAAAGAATAGAGACTCTTTATACTCCTTAACTGGTTGGGTGCTACAATTCTTTCATTGCGCTACTGAAACGTGTGTATTTTTTTCAGAAATAGAAGAAATAAACTACACTTTCTTCTTCTATATTATTTTGTTCATTCTCTTCTTTCAACTTATCAATATATATACATTTTTTTAAAGTCTAATAAATTCCCTTTAAAGTACAATTATTTTTTTGATTTTGGCTCACTTTTTTACAGGTAACTCAGGTAAAAAGGTAACTAATTAACAAAAAAAAAAGGTAAAAATTAAAAGCATATGTAAAAATAAAGAGTTTTGACTTGTTGTTTGTTTATTTTCCATCCCAAAAACCTAGCCTTTTATTAAAGGTAACACTATTAGTTGACTATGGTGCATAATAGGTGTATAACAGGTATATTACCATTAACGAGCAAACAGGTAAGACCTCTCATAAAAGTAAATTTTTAAAGAAAATTGGTTTTGTAATTTTGAATAAGCCACTTACAGGAAGTATTCATGGACAAATGGTACCATGACAGCTAACAGTAATGTTTGTTGTGCATTGTTTCAATGGTATGCCACAACAGGAAATACCTGTAGTTAACGAGAAAATAGGTAAATGGAAACAAGAAATGCATATTACAGTAACCATTTTGGAAAAGTTCCACCAGGATATGTGTTAACACAAAAACAGTTGAAACTTCATTACCACAGACAAAAGCCACATCTCATTGTTTGAAGTTGATCACATTACAGGTGTGTTACAGGTGTTTCAGGTAGCTAATTAGCAACCAGGTAAAAATTTTGAAATTGAAAAAAATGGAATTTGAAAAAAAAAAAAAAATTCAGCGGAATCCACTAAAGAACTAGCTCAGCACATACCCATGTATGATAACACCAGCATAATTACTTATCACATAACAGGTAAACTACAGGTAAAACATAGATGAGAGGTAAACAGTAAACTGGACAAAGAAAGTTTAAAGTGAAATATGTGAATGAAACCTGAATTGAGCCCTGGAACTGTTATTTTCAACCAATTTTTAAAATATAATTTCAGATTCAAGTTTCTATTGTCATGTGAAGTTCATTGGGATACATGCGAACATAAATCTTAGTACTCCAGACAGCTACCATGTTTTATTTGATGTTGCCTACATGACAGAGATGAACAGGAGAAAAAAGGGAAAAGAAAAAAAATTCACAGGTGTACCCCAAGGAACCATCCTGGCACCAGTCACCTAGAACCCACCTGTTTATGATAACTTGACAAAAAGACAGGTTTTGTTTGATGTTGCTTGCATGACAGAGATGAACAGGAGAAAAAAGGAAAAAGACAAAAAATTCACAGGAGTACCCCAAGGAACCATCCTAGCACCTAGTACCTACCTGTTTATGATAACTTGACAAATGACATACTTTGTTTGATGTTGCCTGCATGATGGAGATGAACAGGAGAAAAAGGAAAAAGAGAAAAAAAATCATAGGAGTACCCCAAGGAACCATCCTACATGTAGCCCCTACCCATTTATGATTCCTTGACAAATGACAGGTGACTTACAGGTGAAGTGCGACTGAAATTAATGTTCGAAATAAAATTTCAACTTACATATGTTTGTCTTGTTATCTTTGATGTTTCTGAACCCACAGCCATGCCTTGTCTCCCGAAAAGTGAATAAAATTTGAGTTTTCAGAACAATGAATCATCAGAAAGTTAAACAGGTCAAATTAACAGGTAACCATTCATAACATGGGTGTATGAAACAAGGGTATATAATGGAATACAGGTAACAACTATGTACATGTGTAGTTTTTGAATGAAATTCAATTATTTAAAAACTTTCTTCCTGTGGTATGCCTCCCAGCATTCTCCAGGGCATAAACCTACGTCGCATGTTTTGCATTCGTATGAGGTCCTGACACGTTTCCCGACTTTCAAATTGCTGCATGCAATACAATTACAGCGTTTGCCGACTGGTAATTTCTCTGCTTTCATGTGATCTGTTGGGTTGTTTAGGCGGTTTTCTAGGACTGAAATTGGTCTCCCCGGTGCCCTTCTTTCCATTTTGAAATTGCCAACAAGCCCCTTGACACAGTGAATGATAAAATGGCGGCGATCAAGAATTTTTACTGATGTATTCTGTGTACCCGTATTACATGTGGCATGGTAAATTTGATAAGCATGTGATGTCCTTGCTGCATGTTTGAAGAGAATGTACGCATTTAGGGCAAGACGGCCAAACATGAAAAAAAAAACTTTCTTTGTCCATTTTATTGTTCGCCTCTCATCGAGGAACATATATGTACGCATATCTGCGAGATCAACCCCGCCCATATATTTATTATACTCCACAATAACTTGTGGCACGGCTCTATGTTCACGGCCTCTATTTGAAACATATTCAACTGGTCGAGCTGATTCCCTGGTTGAAAGTACGTAAACAGGTTTTCTGTCATGGTAGTTCGCTACCATTATGGGTCCTTTACGTGCTGCGGTTACCTGTCCCTTTTGCTGCTGAATCTTTATAATATCGGGAATCCCTTTTCTATTTTGTCTGACAGTCCCTGTGAGGTATGTTTTGGCTCTATACAAATATTGTGCCAAAGGTAAACTGGTAAAAAAGTTATCAACAAACAAGTGATAACCCTTCATGAGGTAGGGCATCATCAATTTAGCACACACATCGAAGCTTAGGCCATGAGCTGAGGAATCTTCAGTTGACTTGCCAGGGTAAGGTTGCGAAGAAAGTGTGTAACCAGTGGTGCTTTCACACATATTCCACAGTTTTATGCCAAACCGGTGGTGATGCTTATTGGGCATGTACTGTATAGCTGGTGCTCTCCCCTGAAACCCAATTAGTGACTCGTCAATTGAAAGTTGTTTATCCGGACAGTAATATTTTTGAAATTGCTCATTCAAATGTTCTATGAAACCCATTACTTTTTGCATTCTACCAGTACCAGTCAAACTTAAGTTCATTTCGGGGAGATGAAACATTGTCAACAGCATTAGGAAACGGTCCCGTGTAAAAATTGAGATGAAATAAGGAGTAGTTTGTGTCTCGTCAGTGCTCCAGTAATCACGAATGGATGTTTTATGAATAAGTCCCATGTTTAGAATCAATCCCAGGAACGCTTTCATCTCATCGACTGTGGTCTGATACCATTTATGAAACCTAGAGCGGGGCTTGCCTGAGCATCTTTGTGAACTGTTTGTGTCCCCATACTCATTTGTGGCGTTAACAAGATCTTGAATGAAAGTTATTCCAAATAATAAAAGAACAAGAGGCCCCAGGGGGCCTGAGGGCGCTCACCTGACATGGTAGCCTAAATAGCAACCCAGAGAATTGATTTCCACAAGTTGCTTCTGCTCCTCCTAAGAAAAGCTGAAACCAAATATCCAAATATTCTGACCAGTGGATCTAAAAAAAGATTTTTAAAGAATATTCCTCATACTGAACTAAGTCATAATTCGGGCTCCCACAGGAAGCCCATATATGAACCCAGGGACTTGGCTTTAACAAACCTGAATCTCACACCCCTAAGGATTCTGCACACCAAATATCAAAATATTCCGACTGCTGGATCTGAAGAAGAAGATTTTTAAAGAAAATTCCTCATTTTGAACCAAGTTACAATTCGAGCTCCCACAATCAGCCCAAATATGGACCTAGGGACATGGCTTGAACAAACTTGAATCTTACCCCCCTAAGGATGCTGCATATAAAATATCAAAAGCATTCATCTGCTGGATCTGAAGATTTTTAAATAAAATTCCTCATTTTGAACTAAGTTGTCATTCAGGCTCCCATAGTGAGCCTAAATATGAACCAAGGGACTTGGCTTGAACAAACTTGAATCTCAGCCCCCTAAGGTTGCTCCATGCCAAATATCAAAACATTCCAACTGCTGAATCTGAAGAAGAAGATTTTTAAAGAAAAATTCCTCATATTGACTAAGTTATAATTTGGGCTCCCACAGGGAGCCCAAATATGGACCCATGGACTTGGCTTTAACACACTTGAATCCCCCCTCCCCCCCAAGGATGCTACTCACCACATATCAAACCATTCCGACTGCTGGATCTGAAGAAGAAGATTTTTTAAGAAAATTCCTCATTTCGAACAAAGTTACAATTCAAGCTCCCACATTGAGCCCAAATATGGACCTAGGGACATGGCTTGAACAAACTTGAATCTCACCCCCCTAAGGATGCTGCATACCAAATATCACAAGATTCTGCCTGCTGGATCTTGAGAAGAAGATTTTCAAAGAAATTTGCCTGAAATGCACTAAGTTCGAATTTGGGCTTCTATAGTGAGCCCAAATATGAATCCAGGCGGCCGATTTGAACAAACTGGAATCAGATCCACTCCACAATGTTGCATACCAAATATCAAAAGATTCTGCCTGCAGGATCTGGAGAAGAAGATTTTTGAAGAAATTTGCCTGAAATGCACTAAGTTCAAATTCGAGCTTCTATAGTGAGCCCAAATATGAATCTAGGGAGCCGATTTGAACAAAATAGAATCAGATCCACCCCACAATGTTGCATACCAAATATCGAAAGATTCTGTCTGCTGGATCTGGAGAAGAAGATTTTTTAAGAAATTTGCCTGAAATGCACTAAGTTCAAATTTTGGCTCCTACACTGAGCCCAAATATAAACCCAAGGGGCCGATTTGAACAAACTTGAATCAGATCCACCCCACAATGTTGCATACCCAATATCAAAAGATTCTGCCTGCTGGATCTTGAGAAGAAGATTTTCAAAGAAATTTGCCTGAAATGCACTAAGTTCAAATTTGGGCTCCTATACAGAGCCCAAATATAAACCCAAGGAGCCGATTTGAACAAACTTGAATCAGATCCACCCCACAATGTTGCATACCAAATATCAAAAGATTCTGCCTGCTGGATCTGGAGAAGAAGATTTTCAAAGAAATTTGCCTGAAATGCAGTAAGTTCAAATTTGGGCTCCTATACTGAGCCCAAATATAAACCCAGGGGGCCGATTTGAACAAACTTGAATCAGATCCACCCCACAATGTTGCATACCAAATATCAAAAGATTCTGCCTGCTGGATCTGGAGAAGAAGATTTTTTAAGAAATTTGCCTGAAATGCACTAAGTTCGAATTTGGGCTCCTATACAGAGCCCAAATATAAACCCAAGGGGCCGATTTGAACAAACTTGAATCAGATCCACCCCACAATGTTGCATACCAAATATCAAAAGATTCTGCCTGCTGGATCTGGAGAAGAAGATTTTCAAAGAAATTTGCCTGAAATGCAGTAAGTTCAAATTTGGGCTCCTATACTGAGCCCAAATATGAACCCAGGGGGCCGATTTGAACAAACCTGAATCAGATCCACCCTCCAATGTTGCATACCAAATATCAAAAGATTCTGCCTGCTGGATCTGGAGAAGAAGATTTTTTAATGTTTTTCCCATTGCCTACAGTGTTAAAAAGTGCTGACTCAGCACTTTTTCAATGTCCCGAAACTGTACCCTATGATAAAACCGATGGCAATTTTTTTTTACCAATTCTTTCTGTTGGTCCTAAGGAAGCTTCACACCAAATAAAAATTCTCGGTGCCGTGCAGTTTTGGAGATATGGGCGTTTTAATTTTTTTCTATTTTTAGCTCCTGCGGTTCCCATGGGGCTACGGGAAAAAAAAAATCAGCATAAATTAGTTACTTATGACCCAATAAGCCCTCACATAAAATTTGGTTCAAATCAGCCTCTCGGTTTGGAAAATAGAAATTTTGGGCGGGGCCAAAAATTTTGCCCCTCCCATAACGACGCCAAGTATAGCCCCACAAACTTCTCTTGAACAAATCTGAGTCTACACCTCAAAAGGAAGCTGCACACCAAATATCAAGTCTCTGCTACTGCTGGTTCATGAGAAGAAGATTTTTTAAGATTTCAGCACACTTTTTGGGTGTGGCCCTACCCACGGGCGGGGCAACTTGATTTGAACAAAATCAAATTGCGATGTCATAACAAACTATTATCTCAAATATCAATTAAATTGGTTCAGCGGTTTGGGAGGAGAAGACGCAAACACCATGTTCACGGACGACGGACGCAGGACGACGGACGACGGACGGTGAGTGATCACTATAGCTCTCCTGACTGAAAGTCAGGTGAGCTAATAAAGTCAGCTGGGTTGACACAGGTGGATGGAATGTTTTTGCTCCCAACCGCATTGGGTAAAAATCGAAAATGATCATGAATGTTGTCGTCTGCCAAGTTCTCAACCTTCTGCCATTTATCCTTTACGAATTGCGATTCATCACTGGAAAAAATGTATTCATCATCACTTTCTGATGAATCGATGTCCCCTGTGTCTGACCTCGTATAAAACCCTTCAAAATTTTCATCATAATCAGCATCAGAATTCAATAATGAGTCGTCAGAATCAAATTCTTCGATATTTTCTGCACTCGCCATTTTGAGGTCACGTGTAAAAGTTCACGGGTCACGGTTGGTTCATTCACTCTTTCAAAATACTCAAGACCCAGGGGAGTCAGGGTGGGGCGGGCTGAATGGCAGTGTAAATAAACAAATCGCGACTGAAATATTAAATTCGTAACTGTTGAAAGTTTACTTTGGATTCTGATGCCGGTACAACACGTGATTTGTGAATCTGTGATTGTAATTGTAAACAAGACGACTGACTCGCTTCAAATAAATAAAAATATGTCTTACATGCCATTCCCATTCGTTCCCTGCATTGGGCGAGTGGACCTTTGTTTTATTGTGTCCTTCGATAGACATGTCAACTCTGCATTTTCAATGCATGAATAAAAATACGAGAACAAACGCAAGCTGGCAAAAACAACACAAGACGCCATTGTTGGTTTTCTCTGGTGTGCATAAATTAAGAAAATTTCGACCTTCACTTCTGTCTGGGTAATTCTCAAATACTATATTTTTTTAATGATATATTCCACCCCATATCATATTTGTTTGGGGGACAATAAAATTTACTGAAATTATTAATTTTAGAAAATATATGGATAAAACACGTCTTGTTTTTTTACTGCTAAAAATAGTAACAAAATATCCCGTGACAGTGGAATGACATGTGTTTTTATTCTTCGAGTTTACAATTAAAAAAATACCAACTAATTCATCAAAATGGGATTTTTGGACAAGAATGTATTGTTTTTTATAACTTTCGGTGTATCAGAAGTGACAAGTGGGTAAAATTATTTGTATCTCTTACAGAACTCTCCACACAAAAATTATTGACAACAGAAACGAACTTGGGGATTTCCCATTTTTTTTGCGGTGACAAATTGCGTGAAAATAATCATTTAATTGTGCATAACACAGACCATTGGTCATTTCCGCATGCGCAATGTGGTGAACTTACTTGAGGTCGATCTTATATATATCACCCATTTCAAATCGGGTGTTATTGATTGTGTTTTATATGAAAATACAAGGGTCAATGGAATCACATCACCCAAAGCCACGATCGTGGCTTCCCGCACTTTACGGTAGAGCCACGATTGTGGCTTCCCGCACCCAACCAGTTAAAAGTGTCTGAGGATTGTATAATAACACCCGTTTGACACGTGATATATTCAAAAGCTATACTTTAAAAACTATGACCTGAATGAATTTTTAAAACATAAACTTATCACTTAAAAACCATCCCAGTAACAGCTCAGAATTACTAACTCCGGAGGTACCCCCTTGTTTTCATAATAAAACAGGTGACCCAAGGGAACACCCTCCCCCCCCCCCCCCCTTCTCATTGCCCTGGGACAAATAGCCCAGAGCGAAGAGGGCAGCAGGACGGAGTCACTGCCGGAACAGAAAGCCTACCTAGCTATAGTAGCAACTGTTAAGTGAATGACATTCTGAGCAGTAGATAATAGACCTAACAATGGAGGCCTCCAGAAATGGACTCAATATTTCTGAGATAAAAATTCATGAATGCGGATGGCTGAGCCCAATGTGCAGCCTTCATAAAATCTATCATAGCGACACTATTAATGTAAGCCCAAAATGTAGAAAGAGCTCTTACTTCATGAGCCGAAATCTCAAGCACAAACTGCTGAGTTAATGATATACCATAAGCAGTACCGATAGTTAATTGAATCCATTAGCAATAGAATGGAGCGTAATGTCCTTCTATTAGGCATCAAAGACAGAAGAAGTTTACGTCCTTACTAATAAACTGATATCTGTTTATAAATACCTAAACTCTAACCGGACAGAGTAAAGGCCTATGCCCGTACGAAGACGGAAGGACCTTAATAACAATAGGTTCCGGATATTTATTAGGAGCCTGATTTTTATCCAAAAATCCAACATTAGTAGTAAAGGAAATAGTGTTTCCGATACTACAAAAGTGAGAATCGTTCACCGATAGTGCATGAAGCTCACTGACTCTTCAGTAGAAGAGAAGACTAAGAGAATTACTGTCTTAAAAGGTCAGAATTTGAAAACTACTGTTTCCAAAGGCTCAAATGATTACTTAGGTAAATAAGAACCGAAGCTAAATTCCATATAGGAATTTAATCTAAGGATTCTAGGTCTATTTATCGAAAAGTTTCTAACTGACTTAGATAAAGAGACATAAGACTCAATTGTAAACTATCATAGAGTCCATAGGTATGAGATAACATAGACCTATAACCTTAATAATAACAGGCTGCAGTTGATCTTGTCAAACAAGTATACTAGAAAGTTGCAATGTCTAGTATGGAGGGATCAAAAATATCAACATAATGATCCCTACACCAACGACGGAAGAGCCTCCACTTTAGCCGCATAGTATAGCGAAGAAGAGGTTCTCCTACAGTAAGAAATCGCGTCCATAGCTCGTCCTGTACAATGCTTGCCGTGCAAGAAGGACCACACAACGGAATACGTGAAGGTCGAGACCTTGCGGGTTGTGGTGAAGTTGACACGATTTCCCCAGCGAAAGAAGATCCTCTCATGGAGGAAGTTTCGCGGTAAGTCCCACAGTAGACACCTCATTAAATTTACCCACGGTCTCTGTGAAGACAGAGATGCTATCAACAGAATTGTATTATGGATGTTTATCTTAGCAATACTAGCTGAATCAACAGCGCTGGAGGATTTGCGTATCCTATCATTCCGTCCTATTAGATCAATAGAGCGTTAACAACATAAGCTCAGGGATCCGGACATGGAAACACATACGTCTGCAATTGAATAGTGAGTTGTGTCGCAAATAAATTATCATTGGGCGCTCCCATTGATAGCAAATCTGATTGAATACTTGATTGTTGAGAGTCCATTCTGACGGCAACAAGCGACCCTTACGTGAAAGGGAGTCTGCTAATACAATCAGACGACCTGGAATATGACGGACCGAAACAGAACTTGGTGTACTATAACAAACAGAAGGATTCTTTCCGTTAAATTGAATAACGGAATCGAATGAGTGCCTCCCTGGTTCCGGAGATACGCAACTACTGTCGTATTAACGGACAGGATTTGGACATGCGTTTCTGAATAATGTTCATCCAATGACATAGTGCAAGCCTAAATAACATCATTTCCTGGAAGTTAAGTGCTTGCCTAGAAACTGCGGAACCCAAAGACCCTGGCACTTCGAATACGTTGGGATCAAAATTGTACCCCAACCTGTTTGACTGGCATCCGTCATAATCATAAAACTCAGATCCGGCAACTGCAGTGGCACTCTCTGAGTCAACCACCGAATGTTTGCCCCAGTCTGAATCTCTTGCTACACTTGATAGACAAGAGAACGTGTATATCGAGCAATTCATAGATTGCTGAAAAGTTGCCATCGAAGAGAAGCTTCTCCGAGACCGAAGCGACTCTGAGAGAGTTCTTCACCTTACTATCCATGCGCGTGGATGTAGCCAGGGCTGCGTCACATCTAACCAACTCCAGGTTACCACTGAAGGGCGGAGTTATACGTGGAAAAACTACTGCCCTTGAAAGAAATCACATTGAGGATCATATCCTGGAATTCTTTCTCTTGAAGACGTAATTATAACGCCTCAGTAAGGTGGTCTACATATGATAAAGCGTCTAAGTTAAGACTATTAGACATCATTGTCGTTTCCAACATCGTGGTTGGAATTGACATGGACGGCGAAAAAGATAATTCCCAGTCTTCAGTACCGCCGTCTAGACGCATATGAACTCTCGGTATGCCCTGTTCTGCCAATATAAATTATTTCCTAGAGTTGAAAAAAGGCAGAATAGAGCATTGCAGACAAGAAACTAGACTATCATGCTGGGTAGCAAGCTTATATATAGCGTCGATAAATAATTCGAATGATCTAAAGACATTATTGGACTGTGTCGGTAAGTCAGGGACAATGTCCCTGAACCGATCCAAACTCCGTGTCCAATAACGCTATTAGTCTCTTATCCAGCATCGCAGCAATGTAGTCCGACGGAACAACCTCTGGAAGATAATGCCGGAAGAAATGTATGGCAGCTTCTGTTGTTCCGAAAGGGAAAGCTCGAAATCGTCCGAATCCCTTTCGCCATCCTGTCGGACCCTATAAAGTGTTCGGTCGTCCGAACCTGATGCAACAGCGGAGCGCACCGACCCAGCGCCATCGCTATCGGATTATTCCTGATCCGACCGAGAATTTGTCATTTGCTGGGATGCTGCGATAAACTGTGCTATTTTGGATAGCTCGTCCGTCACTGAGGCCTGTGGAGAAGCAGTCTTACGATGCATTGCCGCTGGAAGCTCCGTGTTCGTTACCCCGTGCATACTTCTATTATGCGAGCGAATGGAGTGTATAGGCCTCGTGTCCCTTGGCTACCGGATGGCGTGACCTGTTTGCCGTGGAATCACTGAATGATGAAGCTGGCCGGATACTCGAGGTCACGTAGCCAATGTGCGGTCGTGTGCGCTGCTGTAAGGATGAGGAAGCATTATCGACAGTCTCTCGGACTGTCAATATAACGGAGCGTCCCAAGCGACGGACATATGCTCCAAATGCGAAATATCTGTACCACAACATCCGGTCCCATATGTTGTTGTACAAGAGAGGGACCTCTCTCGCTCGCAGCCCGGACGGACCTGGACGAGCTAGGAACCGGACTAACAGGCTTCCTCCGATCTGTCCTCTAATCCGTCGTCACTGGGTGTGTACTAAAGTCTATTATAGTGCTCGCATCACCCAAAACTCCTTCCTAGACCGCAACAGACGAACCCGACTGCCGAACCATTCGATGAATGGACGCTACATCGGGTGAGCTAGCGAATGTCAACTCCGTCGATCCTACTAGGGACCTCTTAGGCGATTGACGTATTCCATGAGCACTTATTGCTGCTAGCTCTTCATAAACTATGACGACAGAGGCACACTTTTGAAAGACATCTCAGTAACTTTGCGAACAAGAAACCAGACATGCTTGTTAATAGCAAGCATATAATAATATATATAGCGTCGTTCAATAATTCGAAAGTTTGTGTGACATTATTGGATTGTGTCGGAACTGAGGGACGATGTCCTTGAACCGAACCAAAAATTTCTAAGTCCACCGACGCTATCAGTTTCTTATCTGGCATCACAGCATTCTGGTCCGACGAAAGAACCTCTAGAAGATAAAGTCAGATGACATACACAGCAGCTCATGTTGTTCCGAAAGGGAAAGCTCGAAATCCTCCGAATCCCTTTCGGCATCCCGTCGGACCGGATGAAATTTTCGGACGTCCGTACCTGCTTCCGCGGTGCGTCCCGACCCAGCATCGCCGGATAATACATAATGCGACAGAGATTCTGTCGTTGCTGGGATGCTGTGATAAGCTGTGCTATTTGGGATAGCACATCCGTCACCGAGGCCTGTGCAGTAGCGGTCTTACGATGCTTTGCCGCTGGAAGCTCTGTGTACGTTGACTCCCGCACACTTTCTTATGCGAACGTCCGGCGTCTGCAGGCCTCGTGTCCCTGGCTACCGGATGGTGTGACCTGGTCGCCGATGATTCTCTGATTGGCGAAGCTAACTGGATATCCGAGGTCACGTAGCCAAGAGCGGTCGTGTGCGCTACCATGAGGATGAGGAAGCCTTATTGACAGTCGCTCCAGACTGACTATATATCGGTGCGTCCCGAGCGGCAGACATATGCTCCGAATGCGAAACATTTTGTACCACAACATCTGGGGCCAGATGTTGTACGAGAGAGGGGCCTCTCTTGCTCGCAGTCCGGATGGACCTGGACGAGCTAGGAACCGGACTAAAAGGCTTCCTCCGTTCTCTCCTCTAATCCGCCGTCACTGGGTGTGCATTTGGTTGATTTATAGTGCTCGCATCACCCAAAACTCCTTCTAGACCGCAACGGACGAACCCGGCTGCCGAACCATTCGATGAATGGACGCTACACCGGGCGAGCTAGCGGACGTCAAAGGCCGTCGAACCTACTAGGGTCCTCTTAGGCAACTGACGTATTTACATGAGCACTTTTCCGCTAGCTCTTCATTAATTGTGACGACGGAGGCACACTTTTGGAAGACATCACAGATACATCACCCTGTTCCTGATCGTCTGAAATAGAGATTGATAAAGTAGAGTGACCCTGCGGGGAAAGGACCGGAATGGCCAATTCCCCACTAACATACCGTGACACACGCTTCCCATGTTGTCATCAAAATTAACACATACAGAACAGGAGTTAGTGCGAGTACACTGACTACATATACAATGATTATGAAAGTCAGAGGAAGATTTCCTCTTATAACAATTGAACAATATCCTTTCATTGTGAAAAGAAAACAAAGTCCTAGTACTCGCACCAACCCATGACAATCAAAATACATAATAACATGATCCATTAACATAAAAAAAATAATTGAAATCAAAAAAATTTTGAAAAAATATTTTTTCAGAACAGCCCAAGTTTCTGAAAAGTAACGTTGAGCCCCAATGGATCCCAAGCCTAAGTGTGGACAAAAATTCTAAAAATATTTTAAACAATTTATGCAACACTTACGAACAATAATAATGTATCTAGTTATGATTAAATGAACATCAAGATATTATTTTCCAGAAATCCCCCCTCACACAGAGGGCTGTTGTAAATGTAAACAATAAGTGTAAACACACCAGAAGAAGACTCCAGGCACCCAGGCCCGAAATCAGTTACCAATAATACACTATCTGATGCAAAACAGAGACTTCCAGGGAAGAAACTGCAGAACATCAGATGGTAGATGCAGAACACTACGCCTAACCACCCATAGGTGAGGACGTAAACATGGGGAAAAGAACAGAATTCATTCTGTTATCTAGCTAAAACTCCCAAGAAATTTTAGTAATAATATTACAGAAAATATGCCAAAAGCATGGGAGAATAGCAAGAGGGGACTTAAAGGAAAGGGAGAGAGGAAAACACTGAACAAGCAGTGTAACTTGATAACAAGAATGACCACAACAGGCTGTTGCCTCGAAAATAGGTAACTTAACATAATTTCATTAAAAAATTTTAAGTTACAGCCCTGATAATTTTCTGTCACTCATTTTTCCTCTCCTCCTTCTATATCCTCCTTAGAATCACCATTTCTCTAATATTTATGTGTCTGGCA
The DNA here is from genome assembly GCA_031216915.1 of Pictodentalium vernedei. NCBI lineage: Eukaryota > Metazoa > Mollusca > Scaphopoda > Dentaliida > Dentaliidae > Pictodentalium > Pictodentalium vernedei. The sequence continues at coordinate 447,729,041 of CM062292.1, forward strand.
TCATTTAAACTGAGATTTACAAGCACAAAGATCAGTCAGATGTTAACTGATGAAGGGCCAAACTTAGAATGATTAATGGCGCCAATTTCGGAACGTCCTTGACACTGCGCATGCGCAGTAGAGGTGAAGTGTGGAGGGCCATTCAGGACATGTTTTCTTTGGTTTTAGATGCAAATTTTGGGGATTGGGGGGCAAAATTTGTGTTTGGCCCTATATTTTTAAGAGTTAGCACCAGCTATGTCTGGGTCATTGGTACAGTATAAAAATTCTGTAATTTTGATGAACTTTTCAAAGTCGAAGGGCCGTAATTTCGGTAAAAATCAGTGGAGCAGAACAAAATGCAAACTTGATCTGTAGGCCACCATGTCAGACTAACATACCAAAAATCAGCTCAATATCTGGAAGCGTGTAGAAAAAGTCTGGAAAACTGTAATTTTGATGAATTTTTCAGAGTCCAAGGGCCGTAATTTTGGTAAAAATCAGTGGAGCGGAACAAAATGCAAACTTGATCTGTAGGCCACCATGTTAGACTGACATACCAAAAATCAGCTCAATATCTGGAAGCGTGTAGAAAAAAAGTTTGGAAAACAAGTAGGACTGACTGATGGACTGACGGATAGACCAGTCAAAAAACCTATACCCCCGCAACTTCGTTGCGTGGGGTATAATAAGCCTTAATGTTTCTAGAAAAAAGTATGAGAAAGTATCAAATAAAAAAAAAAAAGTTAAAAAATTTTTTTTTTAAAGAAAGTGAATATAAATAAGTCCCAAAAAATCCCCCTCAAATTCCTCAAGTATGCATGTAATGAGGGCACAACATTACCGCAATGTAGTTCAGTAACCCATGTGTACAATATCAATTGCCTGGAAAGACACATAGAAACAGAACTCACCTTAACACAAACTTTTAGAACTTAAAATTCAGTAAGTTAGAGAAAAACGTGAACATTGTGACTGAAAATAAAGAAAAGAAATCAGTTAAATTTCTGCACAAAGTCGGGTTAATACCTAAAGTAGTTATTGAAATGAGAAAATAAACAGTAATGAGAGGTGAAGGCACCACAATCTGTACAAAAGCTGACTTTAACGCAAATTCTTACAACAACTAAACACTAATTCTTACAACAAGTTTTGGCAGAAAATCAGCCTCAAATTCCTCAAATATGCATGTAATGAGGGTTAAATATTACTGCAATGAAGTTCATTAACCCAAGTGTAGAATATTAATTGCCTGGAAAGACACATAGAAACACAACTCACCTAAACACAAAGTTTTACAACTTAAAATTTACTAAGTCCGAGAAAAACATGAAAAATTTGACTGAAAAAAAGGAAAATTTCTGTTAAATTTCTGCATACAGTAGGGTTAATACCTACAGTTGTTATTGAAATATGAAAATCAACAGTAATGAGAAGTTAAAGCAGCACAATCTGCACAAAAGCTGACTTTAACATAAATTCTTACAACACCTAAACACAAATTCTTACAACAACTTTTGGCAGAAAATTTTAGGTGAAATTTGGAAAAAAGTCATAGTATCAGGGTTAAATACTGTTCTGAAAGTCCCCTACAACCTACATATGCAAGATCAAAGACCTGAGCCCACTTCTCTTTGAGAAATTAACTTTAACATTAAATCTTACAATATTGGACACGCCGGACGCCGACGCCCGAGGTCATGACAATACCTCACTACATCTTACAGATGTAGGTGAGCTAAAAATCACATGATCTGTCTTATATCATTGAGAACTTTGCCATCAGCTCTAATTGTATATTGTAGTCCAACTGCATCAGTTCTTAGAGGCCTGAGTAACTGCTTCACCGGTACTATTTATTTATTTATTTATTTATTTATTTATTTATTTATTTATTTATTTATTTATGTTTAAGGTCACATATTTATGCACAATGGCTAATCATGACCGTGACAGTTTTACGGGTGGAGGAAGCCAGAGTACCCGGAGAGAATCACCGAGCAACGACGAGCAGCTGCCAGCTCCCCAACATCGGAACTCCGCACTGCAGCACAGGCAGGGTTAGATTGGTTGAAGACATGCGTACCATCGACGTGCAGTACGCCTTAGTACACGCCGTCATCGTGCCCCCACGCGAGCAATGGAGATGAAGTGTCTTGCCCAAGGACACAACGCGGTTGCCGCAGGTGGGATTCGAACCGAGGACCTCTCGGCTTGCAGCCTGCACCTCTACCTACTGAGCCACCGCGCTCCCTCACCGGTACTAAACCAGGGAACTAAAACCATACGCCGTAGTTTTTAGCCCTGTCTAAATGCGACAACATACTTTATGTGTGGTCGTGTTTTGGGGTTAGCACCAGCTAAGTCTGGGCCATTGATATACAGTATAAAAATATATGTGGTGTTAGGCCCCACAAAGTAGACCTGATTCTCAGGCCACTTTTGTACAATTACATGCGGGCAGGCGTTTTTTTATTTTATTTTTTATTTTTGTAATTATTTCTTTGCCATTTAAAGTTCATGTTCTTGGTTTGTTTTATGGCCTCAAAATCTACGGAATAGCATAGTCGTGGTGTATTTCGTCCCTTGACTGCAAGGACGCTTTGCAATGCTAAAGCATTATAAAGCACTGTTGCACTCAGGGACAAATTTATCAATTTTATTAACTTGGGTAAAATATCAGACATAAACCATTTAATTTTTATTTAAGCTTGTATTGGTTAGAAAAAGAAAGTATGAGGGCCTGAGAAGCAGATTTTTAACTTTTTTAGGACTTTTCAAGTGACATCATTATACAGTTTTGAATACCAGGATAACTCAAATTTTAGAACCTTGCATTACTGCTGTCACACTTTTTTTTACCTGTTGTTCAAACTATTAACTCTTAACCTGCCAAGTATTTTTAAGATATTTTTCATTAACTTCAGATTTGATGAAAATTCATTTATAAATTTTACTCAAGAAATCATTCGTGAATAATTCCAGTTAATTTATAAGGGCAAAATTTGATTAAATGTGTACAAATTACTCATATCAGTGGGAAGAGAATTTAAATTTTATAGTAAATTTCCTTTATTATACCGACCGCAATTGTTTACAACAGCTTGCACTACAGTGGAAGTCTCCGACTCAGAAAAAATACTCTCTATTTTCGTCTTTCTCAAGTGATTTGGGGAAGAAAAGTGGTGCCTCCCAAGAAAAGATAAGCCAAAACTGGGTTGAGTGTGACTGGCGCACACCTAGTAGGGGACACTCTTCTCCTTGTACTAATTCACAGCTTCCTGAACCAGTGCGCAGACGTATAACCAACATGTCATTCTATTGAATCCGCCGACATTGGAATTATGCGATTAGCAGGAAGGGAGGATTCTTACTCGAAAAAGAAGATGAATAAGAATGGAAATTTACTATAAAACAACAGGTTGAATAGACAATACGAGGGAATCTCTTAACCAACCCCCTCATAACCCAACTGTGCTGGAACCGTGGGCAGAAGAACTGTTCCCAAGGCCTATAAAACCATAGCATCACAACCATTAGTAAATGACAATGGGAGATGAGGCGTATGGCCCTGTGACACACAGACAGAAATGACAGTACCAAGAACAGGGCTGGAACTGACCTTGCAAGAACCCTAATGGGTAGGGTTGATGACAGCCAGAGCAGAAGAAAAGAGGGCCTAAAGAAAAAAGGTCCTCAGACTGATCCTGCATCTGACACAGATAGGTGGAGAAAGTAGAAGCATTTCTTCAGTAGGTTGCCTGCATAACATAACGGAGTTAGCCTAAGCCCAGGAGGAATACACAATACACGCACCTCGTGGGCAGAAAAACAATTGGTAATACAATCGTCAGTCGCTAGACGGGCATATGACGTGTGAATAGTAAGAAAAATCCATCAAGAAATGCACTTAGGAGAGATCTGTTGACCAGGGATAAGACACAGAAATATATCTTTTCCTGTCTTTTCTAATGAACTGCGTCTGGTTGAGGTAAATGCAAATTGCACGAACCGAACAGAGAAAAAGGTGATTACCCTCAGCAGAAGGAAGAGCCCTGATACAGACTGGAGGTTGAGTAGTTTCTGACATCTGATTCTTGGCCAGAAAGGAGCAATCAGTGGTAAAGTAACAATGTTGGCAGAGCTCCTGAAAAAGGCCGGATCAACAGAGAGGGAGTGAAGCTCACTAACCCTTCTGGCTGAGGCATAAGCCATCAGAAAAATCTGTCTTGTGAGAAAATGGATATCCACCTAGGAGAAAGATTCAAATGGTGCCCTCTCCCCCCCCCCCCCACCCCCCAAGCAAAGCAGCACCCAAGTAGGATACCAGAAAGATACCATCTTGAGGTAAGCCGCAAAATCCTAGGCCTTTTAAAAAAAAAAGTGCCGAATAAGCTTGGCTGATATGACGCTTTCCCACATGCAAAGAGGTCTCTAAAAGCATGGACCTGTACCCTTAGATGGTAACAAGTTGGAGACCCTGAGAATCAAACAGATATACCAGAAACTCTGCAATCTGCATTGTCGAAGGATCGACATAATCAACAGAGTAATCAGGACCAGATGTGTTAACCCTTTACCTAACGAAACGGCCAAAACCAGCCAGCGCTATTCTAAAAAAATCGCCAATTAATTTTCATTATTTTTTTCATTTTTTGTCTCAAAAACATAGGTTATGACCCCTCATTGGAACGAGCTCATCGAGCTCGTTCCAACGAGGGGTCATAACCTATGTTTTTGAGACAAAAAATGAAAAAAATTAGTTATTCAAGAATTATTTTTGCAAGTGTCGTCTGCTTTTCAGGTTAGGTAAAGGGTTAAGCTGATGAATTGTAAAATAGTGAGATTTCTGAGCAAAATAGTGAGATTTCAATTTTTAAATAGCTCAAGGAGTCAAATTTAGTGACATTAATAGTGAGATTCTGTTAAAAATTCCAATTTTAGCCTCAGGCTAGCAAATATTAATAGTGAGTCTCCCTCTAACATAGTTAAGACTTAACATGTCTGATCAGCACACCATCGACAGAAGACCTTCCATTTAGCTGCATAGGCTAAACCAGTGGAGTGCCGCCTTGAAGAAGAAATGCACTCCACTGCTCGTCTCGAAAAATCTCTAGAGGAGACAGAACCTGACAAAAGATATGTGTGAAGGCAAAATGAAGTCAGCTCGACATGAAAATTCCTCAGGTGACCTTGGCAAAGAAGGTAGTGACGTAGAGGGAGACATGCTGGAACTGCCGCCTACAGAGAGCGGAGCTGATTGATCCACACCCACTGAGGCGACAGGGGAGCGAACAGAATGATTCGATAACTGCAGGTTTGTACCTTGGCTAGAGACAGAATTGGAACCGGCGGGAAGCTGTAGCTGACTAGACAGTTCCAATCGAGTGACAGAGCATCCACGGCAAAACGCAGAGGATCTAGACACAGGGACGTGAAAGTGTACACCTGAGAGTTCCAACGGGTCGCAAAAAGATCGATGTGGGGACAATCCCAGCGATCGCAAAGCGACTGGAACACTGCCCTGTGAAGCGTCCACTTGGGACAGGAGTCGGTTAGGACGTTCAGAAAAACCACCACCCCGGCATTGCCATCCTGAGCGAGCAGTAGAAGATCCCCAGCCAATTCGTACAGGGGAACCGAGTACGTGCCGTCCTGGTTCCAAATGTAAGCGACCACTGTCGAATTGTCGGACAACAGAAGGACCTGACTATTCAAAAGGTGAGGGATCCACTGCCGGAAACTCAGAAGAACTGCAAGAAGCTCCTTGATTCTGCATGATTCTGGTCCCACACACCGTGAAGGGAAAGACCTGAGGATCGTCGTGCACCATCCGAGATCACTGGCATCAGCCGTCAGAACACGATCAGACATGGGCAAGTCCAACGATACTCCCTTCATAATCCACTGAACATCCATCCAGGGAAGAAGGTGACCATGAAGAGATGCTGGTAACTGAAGCACCAGATCCAGAGGATCGACATTCGGCCTTCAATAACTGAGAAAGTGTTGGAGAGGTTTGACATGCAGCTGACCTAGAGGAATGAGATCCATCACTGAACTGCAGAGACCGAGCAGCCGGAGAATACGCTGAGCTGTCGCGGACATGGACTGGGTCAGAGTCAGGGTGAAAGCCAAGAGAATCACAGTCCTCGCCCGGGGAATCACACCACCATATTCAGCAGAGTACGGAAGTCTATCCCCAGATGACAAAACGACTGAGAAGGGACCAGGTCCGGCATCTCTTCGTTGACAGACTCAAGTGTGTCGACATCTGACTCCAGTAGAGTAGCATTGGAGTGCCTCTGGAGGATATCATCCAGATACGCCGAAGTAGTCATCCTGGACTGAGTGCAATGGAAGTCTATCACATCGACATCAGTCGAATGAAGGCCCAAGTAGCCAGGTTAAGGCCGAAAGGCATGGCCTTGAACTGGTAAATTCACCCCAGAAAAGCAAACCTGAGGTACTTTCACGATGTCCGATGAGTCGGAACGTGAAGTAAGCATCTTACAGGTCGATGCAAGAAGTGAAATCTCCCTGGTGAATGGAGCTGCAACCTGAAAGTCTCCATGCTGAACTTGGGTTGCAATGATATACTGCTTCAGGACACTCAGATCATTAACCGGTCAGGGTCAGCCATCCTTTTTCGGCACCAAGAACAGGAGGGAACAAAATCCCACTGAATGCATATTCTTGATGACCTTGATCGCCCTTTTTGACAAGAGATTGTCTTTCTCTGTGATCAAAAGTTCCCGACATGAAACGTCTAAAGGAACTTGGGTTGGAAGAGGCACTCTTGACAGAGTGGGGTGCCTCCAAAAAGGATATCCGCAGACTGGACCGAACATCTAACTCCCAAGGATCGGATGTGATCGTGGCCCAACTATCTGCAAAGTCGGATATCCCTCATTTCGAGTCCCGGCAAGGCCTGTGAGAGGAGAAACCACCTCCTCTGCTAGAGGAAGGATCCTGAGACCTCCCTCTGGACTCTCGACGCTTACCCTTACCACATGAGTAAGAGGAAGAAGCAGAAGCAGGAGGATCAGCCCTTGGCTTCACAGAGGAATCCGAAGGGCATTTGTTAGGCTTGAAATGGCGCCGACTTCCAACAGAAGGCGGATCAAGCTGGCAAAGCAGCAGCTGATCTGTGGAATGACGCAGGACATCATCCCGGACTGTCGCCATGGAATCACGGTATAGTCGCGGACCCACCAATGAATCAGATCTGAGAGCAGCGCCCTGCTCTTCGGAAAGGGAATGACTTGTGACTAAGACAGCATCCCCTCGAACTAATTCCAAAATAGTTGTGTTACAGACATTAATGTGAGTAAGATGCATGAGCACCTTAGAGATCTCACGCAAAGGAGCCTGAATGATCGCGACCAAAAGAGGACGTTCTCATCTGGGCATTATCTGGAGCGATCCCACCAAGTTACAATGAAATCCCTTCATAAATAGAAATCCCTTTATAAATAGATTGTGATAAATGTTTTTGGACCCCTGAAGCCGTCACAGTTGACTAATTATGAACAAATGGGGATGTTATCATCTAGACATTATATGGAGTCAACCTACCAAGTTACAATGAAAACCCTCAATAAATACGTTTTATAGACAATGCTAAAGGTTTTTGGGTTTTGGGCTTGGGCAAAAATCACGGCTGAATGATCGCAACCAAAAAGGGCCATTCTCATCCAGACATTATTTGGAGTCATCCTACAAAGTTACTATGAAATCCATTCATAAATATGACCTGTAGACTGTGCTAAAGGTTTTCAGGCCCCTGTAGCCATCACAGTTGACCGATCGTGACCAAAAGGGGACGTTCTCATCTAGGCATTATGTGAAGTCAACCTACCAAGTTACAATGAAATTCCTCCATAAATGCGACCTGTAGTCTGTGCTAAAGGTTTTCTGGTTTTGGGCTCGGGCAGTCGTCACGATTGACAGATCTTGACCAAAAGGGGACGTTCTCATCTAGATATTATACAGAGGCATCCTACCAAGTTACAATGAAATCCCATCATAAATACAACCTGTAGACTGTGCTAAAGGCTTTGGGATTTTGGGATCAGGTAGCCATCACGGCTGACCGATTGTGACCAAACGGGAACGTTCTCATCTAGACATGACCCCAAACCTGCATAGGAAATTTCGTGATGATCGGACAAGAACTATGGGATGTAGTCTGTGCTAAAGGAAAATGTGAACAGACTCACAGACTTCCGCATGTGTGGTGGCAATAGCTTATCTTGACTTTGTGAGGTTAAGCTAATAAAAAATGAAACCTGTAAAGTGTTGTTATTTTGTTCTTGTCCATCAACTTAGAAAAAACGTCCCTGAAAGAATGTGAATAATCCCCGAGGCCAAAAAGTGTTGGGCCGAAAAGTGCGAGGCTGAAAAGCAATGATCCTGAAGTGTGCTTATTCTATGTGCTACTATTATACTTTTTGTTGAACGTTGTCTTGATTTTGAAATAAAAAAAAACAATGATGAACACGTTTGTCAATGTTAGTTCATCAACTTTTCCAAACATATACTTCACAGTTACACAATGAGTTAAAGTGGGCGCATGCAAATCAAGCCAGAAAATAAGCAGACTGTCATCTGCAAAATGAGGTCCCCAGAGGGTGAATTTAGTGATGCTACCCTGCACAGCAGGGTAGCATCACTAAATTTACCCTCTGGGAACCCCATTCTGAATCAGGGACTCAAAGCTAAACAGAAAGAGGTACCCAGGAGATAAACTGGCCCAGAGTATGAAATAGCATCATCAAATTCACCCTCTGGGAACCTCATTTTGCAAATGTCAGACAGCTTATTTTCAGGCCTGTAATATTATTTGCAAATCCAAACAATATTTTACCAAAGAATCCCCCTTATGGTCGCTTCGGTCCATTTCTTCTAAGTTAACAATCTTCCAATCAGCCTTCGGGTTGGAAGATGGTTGAAGTAGAAGAAACGGACAGGACAGTGACTACACAGCAGCATATACATTTAAACGAGAGACTATATTGGGTCATGCTACAATAACCGTTATATGATTGTAACATTTCTCACAATGGGTCAAACCATGGTAGCATTGTAAATTTGTGCCTCTCCACTTTTATTGAGCTTCCGACACCCATGTCTGAAAGACTGTGAGGGAAGATGCCCAAGGGTTATTTTTTTCAGGGAGGGTTGGGTGTCCAAAAATAGAGTTGATAACTTCTTGCCCACTTTAGAAAAGCTACGGAAGCAAGCATTCAGAATCAAAAAGTTACTCTATCGGGACAAGTTAACACATAGCTGGGAAACCAGGGAGTTAAATCTGGGAACTGCAGTGTTGGTAAATATTGTGTTCTGCCTTCTCGAACCTCCAAAAAACAAAATCTCTCAGTAGATTATTATGTCAGCAACTGGGAAAAGAATGTGCGTTTTTCATAAACCTGAATACGAGAGTAGATTCATTTTTGTATGTTACACACAATTCGTTTGTTGAAGAACAATATTTTTCCAAAATTGATGCGAGAAAGGTACAGGTACTTTGGATTTTAACTTCTTTTTTTTATTAAAGAATAAAAATACTGACACAAAAAATTATTTGTAAAATTACATGCGGGCGAGCGATTTTTTATTTTATTTTTTATTTCAGTAATTACTTCTTTGCCATCGAAAGTTCATGTTCTTGGTTCACGTTTTAGACCTCATAATCAACAGAATAGCATGGGTGGTGGTGTATTTCATCCCTTGAGTGCAAGAAGGCTTTGCAATGCTACAGCATTGCAAAGACTTCTTGCACTCAAAGGACAAATTTATCAATTTTTTTAACTTGGGTAAAATATCAGACAAAACCATTTAATTTTTTTTTTTTTTAAGTTTAAATTGGTTATAAAAAGAGAGCATGCGGCAGCCAAAAGGACCATGCGGGAGGGCCTGAGAAACAGATTTTTTATTTTTTTAGGCCTAATTTGTATATTTTTTTATACTTACAAATGGCCCAGACTAGCTGGTGTTAACTCAAAGTTATCAAGGGCCAAACACAAATTTTGAAGCCCCCCCCCCCCCCCCCCTCCAGACTAGCTGGTGTTAACTCAAAGTTATCAAGGGCCAAACACAAATTTTGAACCCCCCCCCCCCCCTCCAGACTAGCTGGTGTTAACTCAAAGTTATCAAGGGCCAAACACAAATTTTGAAGCCAGCCCCCCCCCCCCCCCTCCCCCCCACATCTCCAAATTTGCTTGCAAAACCGAAAATTAAAAGTCCTATCTGGCCCTCCATACATTTACTCTCTGCTCAGCTGTCAGGAAGTGACCAGAATTAGCGCCAACATTCTTTGTAGAAGAGAGTACTACATAATAATTCAGTGGGGAGGTATGAGAGTCCACTCATGGGAGGGTCATCTCTGTCTGGGCCATTGGTAAGTATAAAAAAATATACAAATTACTTTAAATTTATAATATTTTTATACTTTAACTCAATGGCCCAGACTAGCCCAGACTAGCCCAGACTAGCTGAATCGTAAAAAGGTGGAGGGCCTAGGACTTCAGAATTAGTAGACCAACATAGTTCCAAACCTGTAATCCAAGGTGAAAGGAAATTAAATTTAAAAGGAATTACATTTATGTCTCTCTATACAGTAACAGAGACGACATATCATAAATAAGGAGCCAAATTCAATCAAGTAATTCTGTATTCTTAGCATGAAGACTATTCTAATTTGGATGTAACAAGTTCCCAATTTTTAAGGCTAGTCCGGACTAAGCCCCAAAAATTAGGATGGCGTATTTGAGAATGAGAAGATATGCCCCACAAACATACACCATATACAATTAAACACAAGCTTTATCCAGTAAATAATTACAGACAAAACAGCTTCACTAATAGATACATTCTTATCAAACTGGAGAGGAAAAAAAAAATCCTCCCCCCCCCACACTTTTTTTGAAGGAATCCTTTTTAAAAAGAAAGAGGGGAGCACTCTGGAATCAGTAAAAGAGGTACCAAATAACAATACTTAGATGTGAGTCTTCCATGGAAGATGTTTGTCGCCTGCACTATATTTTAAAAGTGTGTCTTTAAATATTTACCTCAAACCTTGTTAATCAAGTTCTTCTATGTAAGTTATATGGAATTCCAAGTCGAAAAAGGGACATAACTCTGAAAAAATGTGTGGATGATAACGGTTGTATGTGGATATCCTTTCCCCCATCCTGGTTCATGTGCATACCAAATATCATTAAAATCCGCCTGACAATGACTGAGATATAAACACTCCAAGGTGTTTCAGACAGAATTCTAAGTTGAAAAGGGGCATAACTCTGGAAAAAATACAGCGGATCAAAAAATAAAATAGGAGGTGCGCAATGGCATTATGTGATAAAGAATCACTGAAAGTTTCATTCCATTCATAGGTTAAAGAGGAGTGGCGGATAAGAGACACTCCAAGGTGTTTCAGACAGAATTCTAAGTGGAAAAGGGGCATAACTCTGGAAAAAATACAGTGGATCAAAAAATGAAATAGATGCACAATGCCATTATGTGATAAAGAATCACTGAAAGTTTCATCAAAATCCATTCATAGGTTAAAGAGGAGTGGCGGATAAGAGAAAGTGTGACGCGGACGACGACGCAGACGACGCAAGACGACAAAAGTAATCCCTATATGTCGCTCCCCACTTCGTGGGGCAGGCGACACAATAAATATTCGTCGAATAGGCACCCAGGCTTTAATTATTATAAATTAAATTGGTGCTTAATGCCACTTTAGAAGCTAAGGCTATAGTGGCGATCCCGGCAATTGATATCACCCGCTTATAACGTATACCAGAATCGACATAAGCAGATAGGTCGAAAAACGGTGATATAATATATAACATACACATGTCCAATAGAATCACAAGGTAACCCACAGGCGACCCCATTGAGGTGGACAATAAATTCCAGTAAATAACACTCCCAAACGTGTTCTATCCGATATCTATGTTCCTAGAAAAGTGCGAATATACAAGACTGTAAGACAACATTTATTCGATTGGGTACCACAATAGAAACCTGGATATAGAAATGTAACGAGCTATGATTAATAGGCTCGTCACGGACCGCCCCCGAAAAAATTCATTATTCTAAGGTCCATAACATACAATAATGCATCTGCCTAATAATGCAAATATAATAATAATATATAATATATAATAATAATATAAAAATAAATAATCCATGTAATCATCTGAATACCAGTTAACTGACAAGAAAACCTCCCAGATACCCAAAGGCTAGCAATTTATTGATAATGAATCATATGCTCGTATCTGACATATAGACGAACAAACACATGAGACCAACCAACTAGAAGTGCCAATGAGGTCGCCAAAGAACACGACCCTGCCGCCAATCGAGAAGTCAAGAAATGCATGTATGTACTTAAATGCATACAAGGCTTACGGGAAGAAAACTAAGTCTTACCCGGTAATCGCCTCTTAACACATTGGCGGTGTGGTGGGGGGGATTGAAAGTCATATCGAACCCCTCTCACCAGCATTACTTTAATCATTCTTGTGTTAGTCATCAAATAATATAGGAACTTCAAGGCTCCCTCACGTCTAACCAACTCCATAATGCCACTAATGGCAGAGAAGGACATGAAGAACAAATACTTCTCCTGATAAAGAATGTCCTCTCATGGAGGAAGCTTCCGGGGAACGTCCCACAACAGACACACGAGAAGATTGATCCAAGGTTTCTGTGACGACAGAGGTGCAACTAGCAGATTTTCGCAACGAGACTGTTTGATCTTAACATAATCTGCTGAATCAACGGATTGGAGGATACGCATATCCTACTATTCATTCCAATGAGATCGACAGAGCATTTATTGCATATGCTCGATGATCTGGGCATGGCAACATGAACGTCGGTAACTGATTGTTCGGTGCATCGAAAACAGATCTATCATGTGGCGACCCACTGGTAGCAAATCTGCCTGAATACTCGCTTGTTGAGTGACCATTCCGATGGCAACAGGCAACCTTTCCTAGAGAGCGAGTCTGCTAGTATGTTCAGACAACCCAGTATATGATGGACAGAAAGCTGAACATGATGATTCATGATGTATAGGAGAATCTTCTCCGTTGGTTCGCATAACGGAATTGAAAGAGTGCTGCCCTGGATCCTGATGTATGCTACTACTGTCGAGTTGTCCAACCAAATTGAACATGAACGTCTGTTATTATGTGAATCCAATGTAGTAGCTCAAGCCATATTAACACCATCTCTTGATATTTATGTGCTTCTCTAGGAACCGTGGGTCCTAAAGACCCTGACACTTCAAGTCTGGACCTAGGGTCGCGACCCAACCTGTTTGACTCATATCCGTCATAATCGTGAAAGCCAGATCCAGCAGTTGCGCGGAACTCTCTGAGTTAACTATTAATATCTGCCCCGATCTGAACCCTTTGTTTCACTAGGTCCGTTAAAACAATACTGGTTTCGAGCGAATGCGTCTACACACGCCAGTTCTGAGTAAAGAATATCAGGAGGAGACGTGTGCGCCAGCGGTCCATCGGAATAAGCTCTGCAGATGCTCCATACAGCCCCAACAGTTGCAAGAATTCCCTCACTGTTAATGCGTCTGAGTGTAGACAAAAGCGAGCATAACAACTGACTAATTTCTCTCTGTGTAACGGCAGATGAACCCAATTGTTGTGAGTCTCAAAGCTCATTCCCAAGTGAATAAACGACTTGGACGGAGCTAGATTTGACTTTTTCTCATTTACGATGAAACCTAGATGTCAAGAGTAATAGAAGCACACTCGGAACATCGTTCTGAAGAATAATTCTGTTGCCGTATCTCTATAGAATGTTGCCCATGTAAGCCGACATTACCGCAGATCAATGAGCTCATAAGTATGACATTACCAAGTTCATAATTCGAGTGAATGCCCAGGGAGCCAGGTTCAGACCAAAGCACACTGCTCTGAACTGATACACCTTCCCTTGTACGACAAACCGCAGGTTCTTTCTGAATGCCGGATGTACCAGGACATGAAAGTACGGATCCTTAGATCTATGCTTGCTGCATAGTCATTCACTCGAACGCTCACCTTTACCGACCGAATGATCTCCATACAGAACTTTGGAGCTACAATAAGCTTGTTTATCCAGCTCAAGTCTATTACAGGTCAGTGCGAGCTGTCTGGCTTCGGTACGAGAAACAGGTGGCTGTAAAAACCTTCAGAATCCTGATTCTTGACGACCTCTATTGCTTTCTTTGATAAGAGAGCCTTTACCTTCGCTAGGAAAGACTCTCTTCTGCAAGGATCTGACAGAAGATTTGTTCAACTGCACATCCTGTTAGTGGGGTTTTCGCTCGGAATGATAGCCACAGGCCGTCGAGACTACACTTCTCACCCACTGATCTTCCGTGACTGTTATCCAGTTTTTCGCGAAGCTTGATAACCTTCTGCCAACTGGCAAGCAATCGAGGTCTTAACCATCACCTGTATGACCTGCGTGGCTTACAGGAGGAGAAACCACGTCCTCCCCACAAAGAACCTCATCCCATCGGCCTTGGGGCATCTGACTGATAGTTCCAATGCCCCTTTTTCGATTCGCTTTACTGATGACCTCCCGAGTAATTATAAGAGGGTTTCTTGTACCCTTGTGAGTTTCCTTTTGACAATTTGTCTGGAATGCCCTCCTTACTCTTGTCTGCTGAAGGTCGTTGAGACTGAACTGGAAAAGAAAGGACTTCCTCCTTTGTCCGGATAAAGTCTGCGTCAAACCACGCCGGCAGTTTCTCTCTTGTTGTTGCAGCATTCTGATTCGGGGGAACAAATTCAGGGTAGTATGATGGATGAAATCCATCGCAACCATGTGCTGTTCCGAAAAGGGAAGGGTTATCCTCTTCCTTATCCCTTTTACATCTGAGAGAATCAGTTGCGAATCTCGGTCCATTGCATCTGCGTGAACAGACGACTAGACCGACCCAGCGCCGTCCGACAGCACAGGTTCTGAGTCTGATGGAGGCTGCACCTGCACTTGCTGGGATGCTGCGATCAGTCCATCATCGAGGCCTGAGGAGCAGCGGTCTTCCATTTCTTAGCCGCTTGCTGCTCCTGGGACAGTGTGTCAGAGGTGGATCTCTTCTCCTAACATCCCAATGATGCAGGCCTCATCTCCCTAGCTACCGGATGGTCAGACTTCATGGGCGAAGAGTGGTTCCTTCTTTGTTGGGTAGCTAGGATGCGGTCGTGTATGCTTAACGTAGCGGAGGAAGCCGAGACTGAAGCCATCCCTGGCTGCAGACTAAACGGAGCGTCCCGAGCGGAGGGCGGACATAAGCTCAGTCTTGTGCAAGTTTCCAGCCAGAAAACTTCATTTAGGCTTGTGAAACATAGCTTAAGAAGCTATGACTGAAGCCGACCCCGGCTGCAGACTAAACAGAGCGTCCAGAGTGGAGGGCGGACATAGGCTCCGGCTTGTGCAAGTTTCTCATAACAACATCTGGCCCCAGATGTTACTAGGTTAGAGAAGGGCCTCTCCCGCTCACGGCCTATAGACCTCGCCGAGTACAAGAACTTGCTGACTTCCTCCCTATTTCCGTCGTCGCTGGGTGAGCTATTTATCTTAAAGTGCTCGCTCTACCCACATCTACACTTCCTTCGACTGCAACAGACTTATCCGGTGTCACGGCACCCACAGCCGGAGTACCACTTCACCGGTCAAGATAGCTGCTTGCAAAGAGATTAAAACCCCTTAACAAAAGGCCCTAATTCTTACAATAATGAGCAATGCAGCTAGCTCTATATGCTCCAAGGGGCACGACACACTTGGATGGGTGTCAGAATATCATCACCACGATCATGTTCCTCTGAAACAGAAACTGACAAAATGAATTATAATGCGGTGAGAGGACTGGCATCAGAACATCACCACCAACAACGTAATGCGAAACATGACTCCAACATCAGTCATCCCAGTGAATACAAGAATGACAAGAGTCCGCAGGAATGCATCAACTAAAATTCAATATCAGTCCTCCAAACTCCACAACAAAATATATATAAAATTAAGATACATGAATAATATCAATCAAAATATTAAATTCAAAATATTTTTTGTAAACAAAACATTTTGAAAAAACACCTAAGTTCCCAAAGGGAATCCCGATAGAGCCTAAGTGTGGACAAAATCCCAATTTTTTGAGCTACACTACTGGAATAATAATCCACAGAAACTCTACAGTAATAGAATATAAAATACTATCTAGATATGAGGTCGTTGTCAATGTAAACAATGTCAATGTAAACAAGACATCAGGCACACAAAAAGGCCCAAAGTCAGTAACCAATTTAAATGCTACCAGATGCAAAACTAGATCTTCAAAGAAGAAATGAAAGAGTCAATGACACTGTAGCTCAACTTGTTTAAGACATGTACATGCATAGTATGTGACACAGCAATGACTAACATCTAGGTAATGCCCTGATAACAAAGGTACATGTAAAGTATTGTAACGGTCTGTACATAAATGCTGACCGTAGCCTGTAACAAATATATAGGTAAAGTATTGTAAAAGTGGGGTGACAGTTAAATGCTAAACTCGAAAAGAAATCTTGGGAGTCCCAGAGTGGGTATGACTGAACCCAAAAATATTTGTTCTCATAGCACAGTGATAGCAAAGGCACCCCAAAACACTCGTTCCTGTCACAAGGTGATAACAAAGGTACCCCAAGAAGTTTCGTGAAGATCAGTTCATAAATACAGACTCTAGCCCGAGCCGTATTGACATGTGCACTTACTGTGTATAAGTAGCACTGAACAAATCAAAGTTCATCTAATTTGCATAATTTCTGCACGAGAAAAAACCCTGTATTATATGTGATGTATTCCATGTTACTAAACATTCCTACAAAAATTTATTCAAATCAGAACTTTCATACAGAAGTTCTGTACAAAAAACTGATTGCACTAACTTTGGTACAAAAAGGCTGCTGGCGGCCATCTTGAATTTTGGTCAGCACCCAAAAACACTCGTTCTCGTCCCAAAGTGATAACAAAGGTACCCAAGAAGTTTTGTGAAGATCGGTTCATAAATACAGCCTCTAGCCCAAGCCATATTGACACATGCACTTACTGTGTGTAAGCAGCACTGAAAAAATCAAAGTTCATCTAATTTCCATAATTTCTGCTCGAGACAAAAACCTGTATTATATGTGATGTATTCCATGTTACTAAACATTCATACAGAAATTTATTCAAATCGGATGGATCTTTCATACAGAAGTTCTGTACAAAAAACTAATTGCACTAATTTTGGTACAAAATGGCTGCTGGTGGCCATCTTGAATTTTAGACTGCACCCAAAAACACTCGTTCTCATCCCACGGTGATAATAAAGGTACCCAAGAAGTTTTGTAAAGATTGGTTCATAAATACAGCCTCTAGCCTGAGCCGTATAGAGGTTGTGTACAAAAAACTGATTGGACCTAATTTCTGTACAAAAAGGCCACTGGCAGCCATGTCGAATATTTTGGACCGCACCCAGAAACACTCGTTCTCGTCCCAAGGTGATAACAAAGGTACCCAAGAAGTTTCATGGAGATCGGTTCATAATTACAGACTCTAGCCCGAGCCGTATTGACATGTGCACTTACTGTGTATAAGTAGCACTGAATAAAACAAAGTTCATCTAATTTGCACACTTTTTGCATGAGAAAAAACCCTGTATTTTAGGTGATGTATTCCCTGTTACTAAACATTCATACAAAAATTTATTCAAATCAGAACTTTCATACAGAAGTTCTAAACAAAAAACTGATTGCACTAACTAAAGTACAACTGGTCGCCATCTTGAATTTCAGACAGCACCAAAACCACTCGTTCTCATCCCACGGTGATAACAAAGGTACCCAAGAAGTTTCGTAAAGATCAGTTCATAAATACAGCCTCTAGCCCGAGCCGTATTGGCATTTGCAGTTACAGTGCTGAAAGTAACATTAAATAGATCAAAGTTAGTCTAATTGGCATAATTTATGCACGAGAAAAAAATCCGTATTATATGTGATGTATATCCCATGGTACTAAATATTCACACAAAAAATTATTCAAATCAGCACTTTCATATGGAAGTTCTGCACAAAAATCTGACTGCACCTAATTTTGTACAAAATGGCTGCCAGTGGCAATCTTGAATTTCTGACCGGACCCCAAAACACTCATTCTCGTCCCACGGTGATGACAAAGGTACCCAAGAAGTTTTGTAAAGATCAGTTCATAAATACGGCCTCTAGCCTGAGCCGTATTGGCATTTGCACTTACAGTGCTGAAAGTAACACTAAATGAATCAAAGTTAGTCTAATTGGCATAATTTACGCACTAGAAAAAAAAACGTATTATATATGATGTACCCCATGGTACTAAACATTCATACAAAAATTTATTCAAATCAGAGCTTTCAAATGGAAGTTCTGCGCAAAAATCGGATTGCACCTAATTTTGTACAAAATGGCTGCCAGCGGCCACCTTGAATTTCAGACCGGACCCAAAAACACTGGTTCTCGTCTCACGGTGATAACAAAGGTACCCAAGAAGTTTCGTAAAGATCAGTTCATAAATACGGCCTCTAGCATGAGCCGTGTGTATGGCACAACTGACAGACAGACGGACCTTGGCAATACCTCAAATTTGGATTCACCAAAGTTCAGCTAAAAATGATACATCGGATAGAAATGCAAGACTAAACAACCTAATACCCCTAAGGTGTGGATGTAACCATGAGAAAAAAACAGAATAATATTCTTCAATACATGTTAAACTCCCAAGAAATATAATAAAAAATTTCAATAAAAAATAGCCAAAAAGCTTAAGAGTTCAACAGGAAGGGTTCGTGGAAGGATAGAGAAGGAATACTAAACACTGGAATAATCATTAACAAAAGTTAAAAAATTTATAGTAATTTAATATAATATATTTTTATACTTATCAATGACCCAGACTTAGCTGGTGCTAACTCTTAATTATTCAGGGCCAAACACAAATTTTGCCCCCTCCAATCCCCCAAATTTGCATCAAAAACCAAAAATTAGATGTCCTAGAAGGTCCTCCATACTTTTAGTCCTCTGCGCATGTGCAGTGTCAAGGAGAACTCGAAATTGGCACCAAATGTCATTCTTACAACCAGTGCCTGGTAAGCGTTATGTACTCAGCAGGGAGGTATGAGTTCCCAACTCATGGGAGGGCCATCCCAGTCTGGGTCATTGGTAAGTATAAAAAATATATAAATTACTATAAATTTTTTAACATTTTTTTACTGTACCAATGACCCAGACTTAGCTGAATAGTAAAAAGGTTGGAGGGCCTAGGACATAAAGGAAAATCCAATAGGCTCAATTACATATGACAGAATTATCCCCTCAAGGAGAAAAGGAGAGATAGGCTTTACATGTATCTTTCTTATTCTTATCAAAGAAGAAAGACACAACACCATTCCGTAATTGAGCACAATAATATCAATGATCTCAATTAATATCCAGTATAACCCTTTATACTAATTTTTAAAGGTAAGCCAATAAATAAAGGAAGTCCAGAGAAATGAGACTCTTTATACTCATTAAAAGTGTCCGAGGATTGTATATTAACGCTTGTTTGACACGTGACATATACAAGTGCTTCACACCGAGCTACACTTTAAAAATATTACATGTATGAGTAAACATTAGCTTTACACTTTAAAACCATCCCAGTACCGACTCGGAATTACTGACTCCAGGGGAGGTATTCCCTTGCTTTTCACTATAAAGCAGGTGAACTGAAGGGACACCCCCCCCCCTCCCTCCCTTCCCCTTGCCCTAGGTCAAATACCCCAGAGCGAAGAGGGCAGCAGGACAGAGTCACTGCCGGAACAGAAAGCCTACACAACTATAGTTGCAACTGTTTAATGGACGATATTCTGAGCAACTGATAACGGACCTAAACAACGCAGATCTCCAGAAATGGACTCAATATTTCTAAGATAAAAATTTGTGAAAGTGGAAGGCTGAGACCAATATGCAGCCTTCATTAAATCTGTAATAGCAACACTATTAGCATAAGCCCAAGATGTTGATAGAGCTCTTACTTCATGAGCTGAAATCTTAAGCGCAGACTGCTGAGTTGAAGATAACTTTTCACAAGCAGTACGGATAGTTAATTGAATCCATCTAGCAATAGAATGGACCATAATGTCCTTTCTATTAGGCATCAAAGACAAAAAGAAACGCTTACATCCCTTTCTAAACAACTCAGACCTACGTTTATAAATACGTATTGCTCTAACAGGACAGAGTAAAGGCCTACGCCCGTCAGAAGACGGAAGGGCCTTAATAACAATAGGTTCCGGATACTTATTAGGAGCCTGATTCTTAACCAAAAAATCCAACATTGGCAGTAAAGGTAATAGTATTACCGATGCTACGATAGTGAGAATCATCCACAGATAGTGCATGAAGCTCGCTAACTCTTCTAGCAGAAGAGAAGGCTAAGAGAAAAGCTGTCTTATAAGTTAAGAATTTGAAGTCCACTTTGTCAAGAGGCTCAAAAGGTGCTTCTTTTAGCTTAAGAAGCTAAATTCCACTTAGGAATTAATCTACGGGTTCTAGGTCTATTTATCGAAAAGTTTCTTACTAATTTAGATAAAAAGACATTAGATCCAATCATTAAGCTATCATGGTGTGCATAGGTATCGGATAACATAGACCTATAACCCTTAATGGTAACAGGCTGCAGTTTGATCTCATCAAACAAGTAGACCAGAAAATCATAAATATCTACAAAATGATCCCTTCATCACTGACGAAAGACCTTCCATTTAGCAGCATAATTTAGCGAAGAGGAGGTCCTTCTACAGTTAGAAATCGTGTCCACTGCTCGTCCTGTAAAATGCTTGCCGTGCAAGAAGGACTGCACAAAGGAAATACGTGAAGGTTGAGACCTTGCGGATTGTGATGGAGAGTGCGCGATTTCCCCTGCGAAAGAAGATCCTCCCGTGGAGGAAGCTTCCGCAGCATGTCCCACAACAGACATCTGAGTAGATTTATCCACGGTCTCTGTGAAGAAAGAGATGCTACCAACAGAATCTTGCATTGTGATTGTTTTATCTTGAGCAATATCTGCTGAATCAACAACGCTGGAGGATACGCATATCCTATTATTCTGCCCAAGATCGATAGAGCATCTACTGCAAACACTCGAGGATCCGGACATGGCGACACATAATATGTCTGCAACTGATTGTTGAGATGCATCGCAAACAAGTCTATCATTGGCCGCTCCCATTGGCAGCAAATCTGATTGAATACTCGTTTGTTGAGAGTCCATTCTGACAGCAACAGGCGACCCCTCCGTGAAAGGGAGTCCGCTAATACATTCAGACCAGAATATGACAGGCCGATAGAAGAACCTGATGTTTTAGTACAAACAGAAGGATTCTTTCCGTTAGCTTGAACAATGGAATGGAATGAGTGCCTCCCTGATTCCGAATATACGCTACCACCGTCGTATTGTCGGATAGAATTTGCATGTGTGCATTTTGAATAACATCCATAAATGACGTAACGCAAGCCAAATTGACATCATTTCTTCGGATCCCAAAGACCCTGGCACCTCGAATCCGATGGGCTCAGTGTCGTGCCCCAACCTGTTTGACTGGCATCCGTCATAATAGTAAAATTCGGATCTGGCAATTGCAGTGGAACTCCCTGAGTTAACCACTGAATGTCTGCCCAAGTCCATCTCTTGTTTCACTTGGTTTGACAAGAGGATGTCCGTATCGAGCGAATGAGTCTTCGCCCTCCAATTCTGAGTCTGAAAGATTTGGAGAGGACGAGTACGAAGCCGCCCCATTGGAATGAGATCCGTGGCAGCTTCGCACAGACCTATCAGTCTCATGAATTCTCTCGCTGTAACCTTGTCTGAGTGAAGACAATAGCGAGCGTAACAACTGACTAACTTTGCTCTGGTTAACGGCAGATGAACGAGATTGTTGTGAGTCTCGAAGCTTATCCCCAGGTGGGTGAACGACTTGGACGGCACCAGATCCGACTCCTCCTCATTAACTATGAAACCGAGATGACGGAGCAGTAGAAGCAGATTCTGCACATCATTCTGAAGCGTTAACTCATTGCCGCATCTCTGAAGAATATCGTCCAGGTAGGCCGACGTTGCCGCAGACGAATGAGCTCGGAAATCAGTCATTACCGAGTTCATTATTCGAATGAGAGCCCAGGGTGCTAGATTCAGACCGAAGCACATCGCTCGGAACTGATATACGACTCCTAGGATGGCAAAGCAAAGAGACTTTCTGAACGCCGGATGTACCATGACGTGAAAGTATGCATCCTTGAGATCTATGCTCGCGGCATAGTCGTTCACTCGAATGCTCGCTCTCTGACCGATCGAATGGTCTCCATATAGAATTTTGGAGCCACGATCAGCTTGTTTATCCAGCTCAGATCTATGACTGGACAGAACGAGCCATCTGGTTTCGGAACCAGAAAAAGATGACTGTAGAAACCTGTTTTCTACGCCCTCTATCGCGTTCTTCACTAAAAGAGACTGGACTTCTGATAGAAGCGAGGCACTTTTCTGTTGATTTGACGGAAGCTGAGTCCACCTTGGACTTCGAGTTAACAGAGGTTTTCCTTTCAAGGACAGTTTCAGTCCTTCCGATATAACTACTCGAACCCAAGGGTCCTCCGTAATTAATTCCCAATTGTTTGAGAAACTCAACAGTCTTCCGCCCACTGGAACGCGACAGAGGTTTAAACCATCACCTCTTGGATCTGCGAGGCTTTCAGAAAGAAAAACCCTGTCCTCCACGGCCCGCACCTAGCCCCGTCGACCTAGGGGCATCTGACCGGTTGTTTCGGCCAGCGTTACGGCCCCTATTAGAGTCGCTACCTTGACGGTCTCTAGAGTAAGACCTAGAGGACGCGTACGAACCTCTATAGGAACTTCCCCTGAACGTACTCGTCCCAGAAGTGCCTGGCCTACTCTTCTCCGCTGGCTCCAACTTTTTGGAAGCGGATTTAAATAGCAGAGAGTCTGAAGCTTTCTTAGTTAGTTAATCATAAATTACTGAAAGCTTGCCATCGAAGAGAAGCTCTCCGCAGACCGAAGCGACTCTGAGAGAGTTTTTCACCTTACTATCCACACGTGTTGATGTAGCTAGGGCCCCGTCACGTCTAACAAACTCCAGATTTGCCACTGAAAGGGCGGAGTAATATGTGGAGAAATCTATGGCCCTCGACAGAACTCTTAAGGAGGTTTGTACATCCTGGAATTCTTGTCCCTTAAGGCGTAATGACAACGCTCTGGTAAGGTGATCTGCGTACGAAAGTGTGTCTAAATTAGCTCTATTAGACGATATTGTCGTTTCCAACGTCGTGTTAGGAATTGGTTGTCTAGACGCAGAGGAACTCTCTGAATGCCCTGTCCTGCCGTTTCAAATCTATTCCTTGGATTGATGAAAGGCAGATGAAGAGCACTTGCCGGTAGGAAGACTGACTTGCCTGTTTTGGTAGCAAGTTTACTAATAGCGTCATTCAAAAATTCAAATGTCTGTGAGACATTTCTGGACTGTGACGGAAACTCAGGGACGGAGTCCCTAAACCGATTGAAGAAATCAGTGTCCAGTGGCGCTATAAGTCTCCTATCCGGCTGCGCAGCATTTTGGTCCGTAGGAACAACATCAGGAAGGTAATGCCGGATGAACTCTACAGCAATTTTGTGTTGTTCCGAAAGGGAAAAATCCAATTCCTCCGAATCCCTTTCGACATCCTGTCGGACCACTTGTAAGTCTTGGTCGTCTGTACCTGATCCAGCGGCGGAACGTACCACCCAGCATCATCTGATAATTCCTGTTCCGACAGAGTTTCTGCCAGCTGCTGGGATGCTGCGATGATCTGCGCTATCTGTGATAGTACGTCCGTTACGGAGGCCTGTGGAACTGCGGTCTTATGGGATTTACCCACCGGAAGCTCCCTGGACGTTGACTCCTGCATACTTCTTTTATGCGAAAGTCCGGAGGATGAAGGCCTCGTATCCCTGGCTAACGGATGGCGTGACCTCGTCATCGTGGAATCCCTGGACGGCAATGCTGGCTGGTCGTGTGCGCTGCCGTGAGGACGAGGAAGCCGTATGGGTAGTCGTGCCGGACTGTCTATACAACAGAGCGTCCTGAGGGGTGGACGTATGCTCTGACTGAGGAACGTTATGTACCACAACATCCGGACCACGAAGTTGTTGTACGAGAGAGAGATGTACGAGAGAGGGACCTCTCTCGCTCGCAACCCGTGCGGAGCTGGACGAGCTAGGAACCAGACTAAAAGGCTTCCTCCATCCCATCCTCTGTTCCATCGTCACTGGGTGTGCACATGGCATGTTTATAGTGCTTCGCAACACCCAAATCTCCTTCCTGGACCGCAACGGACGAACCCGGGTGCTGATCCATTCAGTGAATGGTCACGACACCGGGCGAACTAGCAGACATCAACGCCGTCGACCCTACTTGAGGCCTCTTAGGCAATTGGCGTATTTGCATGAGCACTTTTGCCACTAGCTCTTCATTTGACTGTGACGACGGAAGCGCACTCTTGGACGACATCATGGAAACATCACCTTGTTCTTGTTCCTCTGAAAAAGAGAGTGAAAAACTGGAGTGACCGTGCGGAGAGAGGACCGGCATGGTCCTCTCCCCACTAACAACATACCGTGGCACACGTCTCCAACATTTGTCATCCCAATTGATACACACTGAAATATAGAACTTTAGTGAGCACACTCACATACCCCACGTGTCATGATATTTCAGGCTCGGAAATCTGTAATTTTTAGGAAAATGACCCGGAAATCTGTTACTTGTATTTTTCAGAGTCCAGGCCGAGCAGAACGAAACGCAAACTTGATCTGTAAGTCATTGTGGTAGACTCACATACTAAAATGGCCGTAATTTTGATAATATCTGAAAGCGTGTAGGAAAAAAGTCCGGAAAACTGTAATTTTGATGAACTTTTCAAACTCGAAGGGGCCATAATTTCGGTAAAAATCAGTGGAGCAAAACAAAATACAAATTTGATCTGTAGGCCACCATGTTAGACAAACATACCAAAAATCAGCTCAATATCTGGAAGCATATAGAGAAAAAGCCCGGAAAACTGTAATTTTGATGAACTTTTCAAAGTCTATGGAGCCGTAATTTTGGTAAAAATCAGTGGAGCGGAACAAAACCCAAACTTGTTCTGTAGGCCACCATGTTAGACTAACATACCAAAAATCATCTCAATATCTGGAAGTGTGTAGAAAAAAGTCCGGAAAACTGTAATTTTGATGAATTTTTCAGAGTCCAAGGGCCGTAATTTGGGTAAAAATCGGTGGAGCGGAACAAAATGCAAACTTGATCTGTAGGCCACCATGTCAGACTAACATACCAAAAATCAGCTCAATATTTGGAAGCGTGTAGAAAAAAAGTCCGGGAAACTGTAAGTTTGATGCATTTTTCAAAGTCCAAGGGCTGTAATTTCGGTAAAAATCAGTGGAGCGGAACAAAACTCAAACTTGTTCTGTAGGCCACCATGCTAGACTAACATACCAAAAATCCGCTCAATATCTGGAAGTGTGTAGGAAAAATGTCTGCAAAACTGTAATTTTGATGAACTTTTCAAAGTTCATGGGCCATAATTTTGGTAAAAATCAGTGGAGCGGAACAAAATGCAAACTTGATCTGTAGGCCACCATGTCAGACTAACATACCTAAAATCAGCTCAATATCTGGAAGCGTGTAGAAAAAAAGTTCAGAAAACTGTAATTTTGATGAATTTTTCAGAGTCCAAGGGCCGTAATTTGGGTAAAAATCAGTGGAGCGGAACAAAATGCAAACTTGATCTGTAGGCCACCATGTTAGACTCACATACCAAAAATCAGCTCAAAATCTGGAGTGTAGAAAAAAAATCCGGAAAACAAGTAGGACTGATGGACTTACGGACGGACCAGTCAAAAATATTATACCCCCGCAACTTCGTTGCGTGGGGTGTAACAAGAGTTAGTGCGAGCACATTGACTACAATTAATACAGAAATCATGAGAATCAGAGGAAGACTTCCTCCCATTACAATTTGAACAATAATCTTTCATAGTGAAAAAAGTAAAGTCATAGTACTCGCACTAAACCTTGAAAACAAAGATACATAATCAAACAATCCATTATAACATTACAAAAAAATCCTTCAAAAAGAAACAAATTTTTGAAAAAAATTTTTCAGAAGAGCCCAAATTCCCAATGGGAACCCTGAGCCCAAATGGATCCCCAAAAAAGCCTAAGTGTGGACAAAAATTTGAAATCATTTTGAAAAATTAATGTAAAACTTATGGACAATATTAACGTATCTTGCTATGAACTAAACTAAGCAGAAGACAAGTAATCACTATCAGAAGTAACGACTGTCAACCAAAACAAAAAGTGTAAACAAACCAGAAACATGACTCCAGGCACTGGTAAACATGGCCCGAAATCAGTATCCAATTTAAGCACGATCTGATGCAAAACAGAGACTTCCCAAGAAGAAACTGTAGAACATCAGATGGTAGATGCAGACCAAAATGCCTAAACACCCCTAGGGTGAGGACGTAAACATGGGGAAAAAACAGAAAATAATTCTGTTTCCAAGCCAAAACTCCTAAGAAATTTTAGTAATAAACATTACAAAAAATAAGCCAAAAGCATGGGAGAATAGCTAGGGGGAATAAAGGAAAGGGAGAGAGGAAACACTGATCAAACAATGGAACATTCATAGCAAGAATGACAACAGGGCCATGCCTCGAAAATAGGCAACATGAAATAATTTTGTAAAATAATTATAAGTTACAGCCCTGAACATTTCTTTCCACTGTTTTTCCTCTCCTTCTATTTCCTCCTTATATCCACCATTTCTCTCATAATTATGTGTCTGGCATCATTTAAACTGAGATTTACAAGCACAAATATCAGTGAGGTGATACTGAATTGAGGGCCAAACAAAGAAATGACATTTGGCGCCAATTTCGAGACCTCCTTGACACTGCGCATGCGCAGTGGAGTAAAAGTATGGAGGACCTTCTAGGACATCTAATTTTCGGTTTTTGATGCAAATTTTGGGGATTGGGGGGGGGGGGGCAAAATTTGTGTTTGGCCCTGAATAATTGAGAGTTAGCACCAGCTAAGTCGGAGTCACTGGTACAGTATAAAAATATGATGACGTTAGACGTATGACCCAAAACTGGGAAACATAAAATAATTTTATAATTATTAGAAAGTTACAGACCTGAAAGTCTAAAACACCACCGTTGAGCACTTCCACCATCGAATAACAGCATTGGATCCACCAATTCTTGCACTGATTTGTGTCTGGCATCCTCAAAAAAGGAGATTTTAAAGCACAGATGTCAGTTCATTGTTGCTGACTTTAGGGCCAAACAAAGAATGATGTTTGCGCCAATTCCGGTCACTTCCTGACGACTGCGTATGCATGGAGAGTAAATGTATGGCGGGCCAGATAGGACTTTCAATTTTTGGTTTTGCAAGCAAATTTTGGGGATTGGTGGGTTGAAAATTTGTGTTTGGCCCTTGATAACTTTGAGTTAGCACCAGCTAGTCTGGGCTACTGGGTTATAGTATAAAAATATACTTACTGCATTCGAGTTCTGCTTGATTTGGATTTCTCTTCTAGACGACTAATCTTCATATCATATGACATGTTGCCCTTATTAAGATTAATAATCAAATCATTACATGCATCTTAATGTTCAATCCATTTATCAGCAATTTTATTACACACCCTACTCCTGCAATAAAAAAAAAGAATTCCATCTGACTTCTGGATGTGTCACTTGCTGAAGACACTCTAACTTGAATGAATCCAACTGCATATTTAAAACAACCATATTCCAAGACTTCCTCAGGCAAGGCTTAATCCCAAACCAGAAAGTAAGCAGACTGACATCTGCAAAATGAGGTCCCCAGAGGGTGAATTTAGTGATGCTACCCTGCAGAGCAGGGTAGCATCACTAAATTTACCCTCTGAACCTCAAGCTAAATCAGCATCTCAAACCCAAACAGAACGAGGTATCCCGAGGATAAATTGGCCCACTGTATGGGCTAGCATGATCAAATTAACCTTCTGGGGACCTCATTTTGCAAATGTCAGATGGCTTATTTTCAGGCCTCTTAAACCTTACCCTTAGGTATCTTAGTGGGTTACAGAAGATGTACCCTTTTTAGGATAACAGTGGGCATGTTAGGCTTGTTGGGATTTCTGGTAAAAGATGTTCAAGAATGCAAAAAATACTATTCTTATGACCTAAATAAAAACATTTCCAAGGAAAAGTACCAACACTTTTCACATTTTTTGTAACATTCAGACAACATTCAGACAATTTAAAAGCCTGTACTGGGAAAGTTTGATACAAATCAAAAACACCAATTTTGGCGAGTTTTATTTTCAATTGTTCATAATTTCCTTGAAAATATTGGATCATCAATGTTATAGGTAATATATGATTCATGACTTGAAAATGAAACAAATTTGGTTTTGGGGAAAAATTAAATGAAAGTGTCAATGACAGTGTAGCTCAACTTGTGTAAGACATGTACATGTATAGTATGTGACAGCAATGACAAACATCTAGGTAATGACCCGATAATAAAGGTACATATAAAGTATTGTAACGGTCTGTACATAAATTAGCCTGTAACAAATATATAGGTAAAGTATTGTAAAAGTGGGGTGACAGTTAGATGCTAAATGAGAAAAGACATCTTGGAGTCCCAGAGTGGATCTGACTGAACCCAAAAATATTTGTTCTCATAGCACAGTGATAACAAAGGCACCCCAAAACACTCGTTCCTGTCCCAAGGTGATAACAAAGGTAACCAAGAATGCACTTACTGTGTATAAGTAGCACTGAATAAATCAAAGTTCATCTAATTTGCTTAATTTCTGCTCGAGAAAAAAGGTGTATTATATGTGATGTATTCGATGTTACTAAACATTTATTCAAAAATCTACTCAAATCAGAACCTTCATATAGAAGTCCTGTACCAAAAACTGATTGTACCTAATTTTGGTACAAAATGGCCACTGGCAGCCATCTTGAATTCCGGACCGCACCCAAAAACACTCATTCGTGTCCCACGGTGATAACAAAGGTATCCAAGAAGTTTCATAAAGATCGGTTCATAAATACAGCCTCTAGCCTGAGCCGAATAGAAGTTGTGTACAAAAAACTAATTGTACCTAATTTCTGTACAAAATGGCCACTGGCAGTCATCTTGAATTTTGGACCACACCAAAAAACACTCCTTCTCATCCCACGATGAAAACAAAGGTATCCAAGAAGTTTCGTAAAGATCGGTTCATAAATACGGCCTCTAACCTGAGCCGTATAGAAGTTGCGTACAAAAAACAGATTGGCTGCCGCTGGCAGCCATCTTGAATTTTGGACCACACCCTGAAACACTCATTCTTGTCCCAATGTGATAACAAAGGTACCCACGACGTTTAGTGAAGATCGGTTCATAAATACAGCACCTACCCCGAGCCGTATTGACATGTGTACTTACTGTGTGTAAGTAGCACTGAAAAAATCAAAGTTCATATAATTTGCAGAATTTCTGCACGAGAAAAAAACCTGTATTATATGTGATGTATTCTATGTTACTAAACATTCATACAAATATTTTATTTGAATCAGAACTTTCATACCGAAATTCTGTACAAACAAAAGGCCCCACGGGGCCTAAAGCACTCATCTTGAACAGAACACAATTTAAACAGAGTCCAAGAATGAGTCTGCATTAATTAAGCCATCTCCATAGGCTACACTGTCAATCCTTGAGTACCTCAGGAGTGACAAAAATAATCTGGGCATCATGCCTTGTCTTCAGTTGATCATAAAGTAAAATGTAGAGATCCCCTATGAAGCCCCTTGATACATCCTATGTGGATTATCCCCCTGCACAATGATGTCAAAATATCCAGATTTGAAGTAGCCATTTTTCCCATAATGCAACTGGGAAATTAACCAATTCAATCGTGTTTGACGGAGCTCATTGAGCTGTGTCAAACAAGATTGAATTGGTTAAATTTCTAGTTGCATTATGGGAAATATTTGCACCCTGAACCTTAGATATTTCGACATCAGTGTGCAGGGGTTAATCTTAGTTACACACCTCAAGAGGGTACTGAATACAGAATTTTTATCTCTTCAGGAAAATGGCCAATTCCTGCTCCCATAGAGAGCCCAAATATTAACCCAGGCTCTTGATTTGAACACAATTGAAACTGACTTCCCTAAAGATGCTGTGTGCCGAATATGAAAGCATTCTGACTGTTGGATCTGAAGAAGAGAAATTGTAATGAAATTTCTTCAAATTGCACTAAGTTCAAATTTGGGCTAGCATAGCGAGCCCAAATATGAACCTATGGATCCGATTTGTACAAACTTGAATCTGACCCCCTTAGAGATGTTGTATACCAAATGTGAAAGCATTCTGACGAGTGAATCTGAAGAAGATTTTTGAAGAAATTCCCTCATATTGTACTAAGTTAAATTTCATGTTCCCATATGGAGCCCAAATATTAACCTAGGCACTCGAATTGAACAACCTGAAATCTGACCCCCCCCTAGAGATGTTGAAAACCAAATATGAAAGCATTCTGACTGGTGGATCTGAAGAAGATTTTGAAAGAAATTTCCTCATATTGCACTAAGTAAAATTTGGGCAGGGCTCGCCTTGAGTAAAATGGTCGGGGCCTAAAAAAAAGTGCCCCACATATTGAGGTCGGGGCCTTTTCGGGGCTGATTTTCCATTTTGTCCATTATTGTTAGTGCTTTTTTGTGGAAAATGACAGGGCTTGAAAAAAAGCCCCCAGCAAGTGCTCCTCGGGGCTGATCTCGGGGCCTGGGCTGATCAGCCCCGACTCAAGGCAAGCCCTGTTTGGGCTACCATAGTGAGCCCAAATATACACCTAAGGATCTGATTTGAACAAACTTTAATCTGACCCCCTTAGAGATGTTGCATACCAAATATGAAAGCATTCTGACTGGTGGATCTGAAGAAGATTTTTTTAAATTACCCTCCATATTGAACAAAGATCAAATTTGGGCTTCCGTAGCAAACCCAAATATTAACCTAGGGACTTGGGTTTGAACAATCTTGAATCTGACCCTCATAACAATGATGTATACCAAACATTAAAAGATTCTGATTGGTGGTTCTGAAGAAGATTTTTAAATAATATTCCCCATATTATCCTATGTTAAAACTTCGGGCTCCTGTAGAGAGTCCAAATATGAACCAATGAGCTTTATTTCAACAAACTTTTATCTGACCGCCCTATGAATGCTGTATACAAATATCAAAAGATTTTGATGATTGGTTCTGGAAAATTTTTTTCGATGCCCATCACAGAACACCCTAACATAATCGATGACAATTTATTTTTACCATTCAGTTCTACTGGTCCTAAGGATACTTCATACCAAATAACAGCTCTCTGTTCCGTGTGGTTTGGGAAATATGGGTATTTGAAAATATTTCTATTTTTAGCTCCCAAGGTTCCCATAGGGATGCGGGAATGTTTTATTTTCTTTGCTTGGGTCAAGTACTTATGACCCAATAATACCACAAACCAAATTTGGTTCATATCGGACCATCGGTTCAGAAAATAGAAATTTTGGGCGGGGCCAAAAATCTTACCCCTCCTATATAAAGCCAAATATTACTTCACGAACTTCGTTTGAACAAACTTGATTCTACACCTCGGAAGCTCCATAGCAAATATCAAGTCATTGTACACACTGGTTCTTGAGAAGATTTTTAAAATATTATGAATAAAATGAAATGCCCCTTTGGGACCATCACTCACACAAACTTTCACTTGAATGGGCCCAGTGGCTTTGGAGGAGAAGACCAAAACATGGTGTTGACGGACGACGGACGGAGAGTGATGAGATTAGCTCATCTTGACAAAGTCAACTGATTGCACTAACTAAGGTACAAAATGGCTGCTGGTGGCCATCTTGAATTTTTGACCGCACACAAAACACTTGTTCTCGTCCCACGGTGATAACAAAGGTACTCAAGAAGTTTCGTGAAGATCGATTCATAAATACGACCTCTAGCATGAGCCGTATTGAATTATTGAAAGACAGCTGGACAGACAGATGGTCAACAGGCCATGGCATAACCATCAAAGTTGAGATAAAAATCCACTGAAAACTGTAGGAGTTAAGCGGACAAAGTTTTGATGGATGGACAAACGGGCCGACGGAAGAACAACATTTCAATATCCCTTCCCAACGATAGCGATACTATCATTGATAGAACCGCAGAAATTAAAAATAAAAGTGAGCAGAGAAATCTGGAACACTTATTTCTTTACTTCCGTTCATTATGCTGATGACATGCGAGGATGTCAAGATCACTTTCCAACAATGTCTCACATCACTAAAGCCCAAGAACAAGAAATATTGTCATTAGTGATAAAGTGATTATTGGCAATCGCATCTGACCTCAGCCAGTTTTAAGGCATCGACTGACCATCGGTAGAAGTGTTTGAACATCGGTTCATGTCGTTTGTTACATGGACCACCACAGGATCAAAACTGTTTGTATTTGTGTTTAGTTCACAAGCAGTAACAAGCTTAATAAGCGGATGGCCAAAGTGTTATTATTATTTTTAAGTTGCACAATGATTTCCAGCAATCATGATTTGTCTAATCTCATTGATTGATCTGATCTTCCCCTTGATAGCTGCTCTCGACACACTGCCACATGTCATATGATGACTCTATGAAATACGGCATCAGCAGAAACAAATTAACAATATGGAGTCTTTGATCATTTATCAAAAATGCCACGATGTTAAATTGTTTCCGCTGACGTCATATTTTTATTTTTATACACACAGTGACATGTTCTTGAGGTCAACAAACCTATCAACTTGACTGCACTGTAAAATTAACCCTATTCTATGCATTCTTGAACATACTACTATCTGATAATGGCACTCACAAATCCTTATCGGTTAGTCATTAATCATCATCATGAAATAGATTATGGTCTGGAATAGTTGAGCTATGAACATGGCGAGCAATTCGATTATTTGTCCAAGGTAAATGAAAAAGAATTTGGTCAACTTATTTCTGTTGAGGCGAACAAAATGATCAATCGCTTATTTTCTGCCAACCTGAT